>PUFA01000254.1:1200000-1800000 GCA_003508835.1 Eonycteris spelaea | reverse complement strand
CCTAGCAAGAGTCATCAAGCAATCCCAGATGGCCATCACACACACTGGGCTTGATGGAGCCTCAAGAGGCTTAGCCATGAACTAAGGCCAGCTGCCATTAGTACTGGGCTTGGTGCTCCTCAATAAGAGGTACAAGGCACACCAAGGCCAGATGCTGCTTGTTTAGGTTTTATGAACCTTTGAGAGATTTTAGTAAAGTCTGCAGCATGAGCCAGGACAGGCCATTTGTATAGAAAATACACTGGATTTGGCTTGGGGGGCCTGCAGATTGGGTGGGGTGGGTTGGGGTCTCAGGGAATCACCAGGGTGGGATGACCACTGTTAGTTTGGTTGATGAAGACTCAAATATGGTACCCTCCTGCCTCTGCACACCAGGAATGGGGAGGACTCAACAAAGGAATAATGGCTTCTGCTAGCACTTCTGTCTGGGAGAAAGCTGCCCCTCTAGCCTTTGCCTGAAGCCAGATAATTCAGTTCCTCTCTGTATGTCCTTTTCAAGCTGCTTCCCCAGTGCTAGAGATCAGAGTGAATGAGTCCATCAGCGACTAAGTCTGCACATGCAGGCCCTTAAGAGGAATATCTGCAAATCCAACTGCCCTTCATCTCACTCAGCCACCATCTCCACTGGTTTTCACAGCCAGAAGTTGTGGGGATGTCTCTTCTTGGTATTGGAACCTTGGGCAGGGAAACCCCTGTGAAGCAGGGACCTCTCACTTCTCTGGGCAGATCTCTGTAGCTAAGAAATCCCTCCTGATGTTCAACTACCACACATAAGTGTTAACCTGTTTTGTATCTCTGCCCCCCTACCAGTCTCAAGGTGGCCTCTTCTGTGTGACCCCATTTGTAGGATTTCTGTTAAGCTGAATTCAGGTGACTCTCAATGATAGTTGTTTGTAGTTTAGTTTAATTTTGGTGTGTTGTGAGAGGAAGCAAACTCAACATTTCCATATTCTGCTTTTTTGACCAGAAACTCTCTACTGTTTGGTTTTTATTGTATTGATAGATGAAGCAAAGATTACAGTTTTGTTTCAGATTTTCATTTTTTTACCCTTTTTTCTTTAAACTTTTTTGCTAGAGTATATTTTGAAGTACTATTTCTTTCTAAGTGTTTTTATGAAATATTAATAAATCGTATGCTACATGTTAATATCAGCATGCAAAG
Organism: Eonycteris spelaea; assembly: GCA_003508835.1. Classification (NCBI taxonomy): domain Eukaryota; kingdom Metazoa; phylum Chordata; class Mammalia; order Chiroptera; family Pteropodidae; genus Eonycteris; species Eonycteris spelaea. The sequence continues at coordinate 1,798,838 of PUFA01000254.1, read as the reverse complement.
ATATTTTGTGTTTGAAAATTATAAGGCAGTTCATTAAATAGTATTCATTTTTTATGAGTTTTATGTATGTGTATCTATATATAATTTTTTTTGCACTTTTCCATAGGAAGAGTCACTACGTCGCTAAGCAACAATGACTGCATAACAATGGATACATAAAATCCTGGTGGGCATTAGCTTTTGCCTATGTTTTAGCTTTTGAAGGCAAGATAAAATTTCTCCTCCTTTAAAATACTAGCATATAGCAACAACATAAATAAGTCAAAGAGAGATGCAAGAAATTGGTAAAAATAATATCTAAAACATCCAAATTTAACTCGTGACATAAAGCAAATATTTAAATGATCTTTTAAAAAGTCAATGGCAAGTAATTCATAGTCACTTAATGTAAATAGACAGCCTTTGATTGAATTTTAAGGTGAATATTTAGAGAATTATATCTATGTTGCTACTTCTCCAATATGCCCCCAAAATAATATTCACCAATAAACAGCAATAACAACTTTCTCATTGATAATCTTTCAATGTTTTGGGAAGTAAGTAATCTAAATTGTAAAAATATATGTATTATCCCTTTGTGGAATGCTATAAGGCTATGTTCATTTTGGATGAAAAGAAATGGATCATCTTAACATTTAACTTTTTTTTTAAATAAATTAGTCTTTATGTAAAAATAGTTGCTAATATTTGTGCTTTTATCTAATACCACAGATGTCACTTAATCATGTATGATTCAGTTGTGTAGTGTATAATTTTATATTTAAGTTCTGTAATTTCTACCCTTGCAAAGTGTTAACACCAATCTAAATCATTCAGATGTTTGAAGAATTATAGATTTTTGTCACATTTTTAAAAAAATGTTCCTTTTTGTTGCTTTATTTTGATTTATATTTTAATTATGAGTTTATAGTGTATATTATTATTTATAGAGTGCTATTGCCTATTTTATTCCATATGAGACTATGAAGCAGGTAATATTGTTTACATTTTTCAGATTAGAAAATTAGTGTTCAGCTGGTTGAGCAAATTTGTCATGTTCCCTAATAATCAAGTTGTGGAATCTAGATAAAATGAAGAGGAAGTCAATAAAAAGACTTCTCAATCTGTTAAAATTACCATACATTTATAAAATGTTTGCTGTTTTTTGGTTTGAGAAGTGCAGGCCTACTAAAATATAAAATTATGTCTTTGAACCCAGGCTTCAAACAAGGAATTTAAGATAAATCAATATATTTTATAACTATATGTGAATCTATACAGCTTGTTTTTTTTCACATTAATTTATTATCAACAACATTTCTCATTTTACTTTGCTTGTTGCTTTTTCGTATATCATTGATGCATAACAAAGCATGACACCACCACACTTAGGACTTCGTAATGGTCACACAACAACCATACTATTACTGATAATGTGACTCTCCAAATAAATGCTTAGCACACAAGAAATTAAAAAGTAAATGGGTAGTATTACCATAAACCTCAATTATAACTAGAAAGTCACTGGATACAGTTACAAACCAGATCTATGAAATGAAGATGTGCTCTAATTTTAGCAAGCTATGTTTTTACTATTTTTTTCCAAGCTATAAGTTAGTGTGCTTCAAAAATTTTTAAGAATTGACAATTTTTTTTGTCTATATTTGTTGTAAGTGAGAGTCAGCTTATCTAGTTAATTAAAAAAATATATTTGCCATTAGCTTAAACCACAGCTGAAGTAGATCGACTTGAAATCTGAAGGTTCCACACACAGTAGCAAATATTTTGGTACAAAATAAGTAGAGAAAAGGAAAGGAGGTTGAGAAAGAAAATATGGTGGCATGGTGTTAGGTGCCTCATAGTATGTCTGGGCCAGAGAAGATACTTCATAAATGTAGACAGATTTCTTAACTAAAAGAACAAATAGGTAAATAAACAAATGAATGCATAAATGAGGATCATTTTTTTGTCATTCGTTAACTCAGAAAAACTTTTGAGAGGGATAAACTAAAACTTGCTTGGATGCTCTTCTTTCTTTCTTTTCCATAATTACCTACTACCTATCTATCCCCCATCCCCTGCCCTTTACTTCTGCCTGCCTATAACTAAAATTCCCAATTTCCAATTTGTAAGCTTGTTGTTAATTAGTGGTATCCTATAAATGGCATTTGCATTTTTAAGAAAGTACATTTCAATCTCTATTTGACAGAATTATATCAGTGCAATAAAATTCATTTAAAAAAAAATCCTATGGAAAACAGGAACTTATTTTGGACAAGGAGGGGAAATTGACCACCCCTATCAGGCATTAGCTCACTTAAGATCTTTAAATTTGCAGTATCGTTTCTTGCTCCATTCTACATCTACTCCTGGAAGGCCTCCAATTATTCTTTTTAAGTTCTTATGTTATTCCAGTAGTCCACCAAAGGAGTGGAAAAAATATGTAGGCAGTGGTGATTTTCTGTATGTTTATCATTTAATTATAAGACCATACAGTAAGTTAGATGTCAGGACTAAACTTAATGAATTACAGAAGGACATTCACAAGATTTAAGAACAATGTAGGAACTGCTCTGTGGCTTAATTTAACCCTCTAACTTGATTTGATTTAATTCCCAAAGTACTATAAAGGGCACTGTCAGCAACTCCAAAAGAACATGAGCCATGGTTTCTATCCTCAAGAGGTTTATAGTCTATTTGACAAGACCTGTCTAACTTACCACAAGTTTTGAAAATTCAGAGTTCAGTACAACTTTTTAATCAAAATTCTAGAATAAGTGTCAAATAAGGTAATGTTTATGTCTTCTCTTCATATTTTCCACAAACAATGCACACAAACAACAATAACACACATACACATACACTCCTTTAATGCTTTCTGTGAAAAACAACATGCAAGCCAACATCAACTACTTGTATAACAGTGTCATTTAGACAGTAAATAAGATATGCAGTAGAAAAATTCAAAGCTATTGTGAGTTTTGTGTTTTGAGAGAAAAAATTGGACTATCAGGGATATCGATAAACTGATGAACATGCAATGCAATATACAGATGATGTATTGTAGAATTATATACTTGAAACCTATATATTTTTATTAACCAATATTGCTGCAATAATTTAATAAAATTTATAAAATTTAAAAAAATAAACTACAATGATAGTTGGCGAATATGAAAGGCTTCTACAAACTGATATAGAGACTCTTCTTGTGTAGTGAGTAAGGCATTCAGGAGAGAGATCAATTCAAATGTTGACCTGTGCATCTTCCATGATCTTCGAGACCCAGGGAGGAATAAATATCTTGGGAAGAATACATTTAAAAAAATGACACCTAAGCTCAACATAACTTTTAAGAAAAATTATTTCTTTCTGTAGAAAGAAGAGAAACCTATGGCAAAATTAGTAAGCCCCAGACTTGGAACACATTTTTGGGTTAAAACTCTGGAACATATTCTAGAAAGAGTAAATAGCACTGTTGACTTGATATGTTACTATAAGATAAATTTTGTTTTTAGAACTTGTTTGTTAATAATATATGAGGAGATGAACCAATTGAACTCCGACTGAAACATATTATAGAATTGAGAAGTGGCAATGCTTGCTAGGAATATGTAGGGAGTTTGCCTCATGAAGTTTCATGTTTCAAACATTGACAAGCGTTTTATCACAGTACATGGTCACTTCTGGCAATTGAATCCTAAAGTTACAAGCATGGAGAAAGATGAGCATTTCCATGGTCCATTCTTAACTCAAAATGAGGATGAAAACAATTCCAGATAGCTATAGTTTATAAATGACGCTCCAGAAATTGGTGACTGTAACAATAATTTTCAAAACGCATTGCAAAGTATCCTAGGGCTCTGGGAAGGTACCTGGGGATGATGGTTGAGGGGGCAGAAGGTTTCAGTCCCCCTGATTTCACTCCAATTAAGAAGCTATGCCTTATATATTTTATATATGGAGATTCTGTAGGAGCTTTCAGTTCAAAAAAAGTTTTGATCTTTTCTAGGATAAATCTGAGAATAAATCTGAGAACCAGACACTGAATCTCCCACATCTTAATCTTAGACTTTCAGCCTCCAGAACTGTGAGAAATAAATTTCTGTTGTCTAGGAACCATCCAGTCTATGGTATTTTACTATAGCAGCAAACTAAAAAAGTGATATAGTTGATTTACTTTCTGACATGATCTCTTTCTTTTATCATATACTGATAACAAAACAGTTCACAGACAGGGAGCTGGTGTGCAGACTGCATTTCGAATAGCACGATGTAGGAAATCCTGTAGGAACTACCTCTGACCCTTGAGTTAGCCATAGATCTAGATATTGACTTTGAGCAACAACCTTATTAGTGATATTGAAGAAGGAATCACTTCTTCTCCATAAATAATGTGAAGGTAGAAGCTTTAGAAAAAAAAAACATATTGGGTCAAAATCGTAGAGGTGACATATAATTGGACAAACATGCCTGCTATGAGTCAGAGACCACTTAGCTCACAAGTACCTTCTGGCACAGGAGAGAGTATGACAACATGAGGAGGTTAATGTGCTGGATATCACACACTATATTTGTGTTAAAGTTCTAGAGATTCAGAATCTAATTAGGGGACTATCTAAAGGGAGACAGTATAAATGGCATGGCAGTTATATGTGTGAGTATGGTGCTATACTGCTTAGGTTCAAAAAACTAGTGACTACACTTTCCAGCTGTGCAAATTCAGGTGGTTAATATAAACTTCCTAAGCCTCAGTTTCTTTATCTATAAAATAAGAGTAATGATAATCATATGAACCCCTTAGGGTTGTTGTGGGGATTAAATAAAATATTCATGTAGAGCAGGGATCCCTAACACCAGGGCCATGAACCAGTATGTGTCCATGGCCTGTTAGGAACTGGGTCCATGGCCTATTAGAACCTGGGCTGCACAGCAGGAGGTGAGTGGTGGGTGAGTGAGCAAAGCTTCATCTGTATTGGTAGCCACTCCCTAGCACTAGTATCATTGTCTCAGCTTCACCTCGGATCATCAGGCATTAGATTCTCATAGGCACACCGGTCCTTGGTGCCAAAAAGGTTGGGGACCACTGATATAGAGCACACAGCATATGGAATGCTCAATACATGTTAGCTATTATTCTTTTGGATCAAACTAAAGTACTTTTTACAGTACTTGATCAAACATTAAAATGAATTATAGATCTTCTAAATATTATTGAATGAGCAGGAAGAAAATGCATTCTATGGGGAAAAAGGATCACATGAAGCTTCATAGTTTATATCTTGTAAGGATATAAATATATTAAAGGTGATAAAATCCTGTACCTAGCTTTCATATGCTACAAACTTCAAAGAAGCAAACCAATGTGTTTCAGACTCAATGAATCCTGAGGCGTTCCAGTAAACATATAGGTTCCTCCTTTGAAATTTTCTACTTGACTCTGGCTGGAGTCACCTGATAAAAATCATTCACAGGTCACTCATCTAAATGTTCTTCTGGATGTTTTTCTAAATGTTGCAATTTCAGGAAAATAGTCCATTTATTCATAATAATTTTATCTTAAAGGCTAATAAAACAGTACTCACTGATAGAGTATGTAATGCCATTCAAGACAAGAGTTTACAAAATGAAAAGTAAAGTATCCTTAAACATAAATCCTGTGACATCAGAGCAGTGCTTAGTAACTCAGGGAGGACTCTCATTCAAGCACTTAGCATGAAATGAATAATTGCTAAACTACTAAAGAGGAAACAACCAACAACATTAACTTTTACTTGGTTCCACTGAGAACAGTCTAATTGGAACCAGCCTTAGGCAGATATGACAGGTGTACTAAGGTCCTGACTGCCACACCTACATGCACAAAGAGAAAAAAATGGTGCCCTCTTCCCACCAATCAGGAGCTCCCAAGACTAGGTATGATGAAGAAAGATTAAGGCTGACTGGGATCAGCTCTTGGGAAAAGCACTTGAAATACTGGGTGTCAGCAACATCAGAGTGACACAGAAACCTCACCTGGAAGCAGGTCCTAATGCTGGGAATGGGGCAGGCTGCTACAGATTAGAGAGGGTGTCATCACATATAAAATTCTCTCTCTCACCATCCTTTTATGATGACTTGCTAAGTGACCACTTTTCCTTCAATTAGGTATTTTACACTTCTTCCTCTAATAACCTCTCACTGTAGTCTTGCTGGTGTTGTTAAAGATGCACCTCTTTGGGTCAGGAAGATGTGCTCTCTCAGCTTATTCCAGACTCTGCCTACATGTCAACTCTTCAAGGACTTCCATGGCCACTCTTTTAAAATTTCACACCCCCACTTACTCACTGACTCAAAATTATTTTTCTATGTTCTGTTTCTTCCTAAATTTTCTGTGTTAGCCTATGTTATTTCTGGTCTATTCATATGACAAAGTCAGCTTCTAAAAAGTACCAGTTCTCCAAAGCAAAGACCTATGCTTCAAGATCCAGTGCTTTTAAATTTTCTATGAACTATGTTTCTTCCTCAAAAATATTTCTATACTTATTCTACTATATCCTTGTAGCAGATGTCTTACTATAAATGGGGCCAGAGGAGGCTTGGAAGAGAGAGTGCTTGAATTTCTATGTCTAGCATCATAGCTGCCCCTAGTGTTTAAGGTTTCTACCACCATTTATAAAAAAGCTGTTACAGCCAGTTACATAATATTTAGAGGCACGTGTCTTCTAAATCCAGTTCTACAGCTATTGGCAGAGGAAAGGCTGTGCAAAGGTTGGGCTAGGAGCTGGTTGCTTTTCCTCAACTAAAATTGTCCAAATAGCACTTCCTGATGAGTCATAGTGAGTCTATGGGCAGGGTGCTTACATGTCATTACCAAGGCTACTGAAACACTCTGCTTTCTGAGCATATTTTCGGCAGGACTGGTTTTATAAAGAAACAAATGAGACAGCTATTTTGTGAAATTTGAGAGCCCTCAAAAGACTAGCTTGAATACAAATTTTATTCATATTTACTTCATCTGAAATTCCTGCCATAGTCACCTAGAGATACACATCTCTTAAATAAATGAAGATTTTTATTCTTCAAACACTAGAATTACATATTAGCTAGCTGACACATTAGCAGGGTTTAGTCTCCTGATTAATATTGCATTGCATCTCTTCAACCAGGGGAGCTCAGGTATCTGACATGTAAATGAAGAGCAGCAGTTTATTGTGAGAACCCAGGAACCTTTAAAAAGAAGCCCTAAGTGGTTTTCCCTTTATCATTTCTAATTATTCACATGACATGTAAATGATTAATAGCAGATCAGTCTTTGATATGGAGAAGAGAACATAAAAATATCAGGTACTGATCGGGATGCAGGCATGCAGCAGGGAAAGCAATGCCGATTTCGTCTCACTTCAGCCTAAAACAACATTTCCTTTTTTGACTCAGACTCAGGTTGTTCAGTCACTAAGGGCCCTGCCCACTGATTCAGTAAACTCTAGATTTCCTCAATGCTAACATTTCCTCAGATGCTTGCCAACCAAAGACTTCAATTTACTTCTTATTACAGGAGACTCTTAAACTTCCTTAATACTATTATTGTTTCTTTCCATGCCCCTTATTTTCTTAAGTGAAGACACAGGTAGAATGAGTAAAGCAAAGCTTGCATAATCTCTCAGATGATTTCTGAGATACCCATCAGGGGGCTGATTTTCCTTTTGGCTTTTGCAGACTGGGGGCAACAACAGTGATTCATAGAATCCAACCTTTCTGGAGCTATGACATCCGTGTCCAATCGGCTTATCTTATATAGACTTTGTGATCAAGAGAACTAACGAACATATGCCATCTGTAAGACTCTGATTAGAAAAGGAAAAGTAATTCTACACAGGCCACTGAATGGGGTCTCGTTGCCTATAAGAGAGAAGATACAGCTTCCTCTGGAAAATCGCCAAAGCAAACTCCCTTCATCAAACTTACTGGTCCCATATGCTCTTTAGAATTCTGGCCAGGAGTCAGGCAGCTATGTTCTTTTCATCTGCAACTCTTGCTCCTGGGCAATCACTCAACCTCTGAGATGTAGTTTCCTCATCTCTAAAATGAGTATAATGTGTACATGAGCTACTTTACCAATTGTTATGAAAATCAACTAAGATAATTTAAAATCTTTTATTCAGGAAACATTGTGGAACAAGGTGTGTCAGTTACTCTACTGGGCATTGAGGGTACAACAATGAATAAGGCTTAGTCCCCTCCCTCAGATAGGGAGCCAGACACAGAAATAATGGCTGATCGTCATAATAAGTACCTTAACTGAGATACAACAAAAACCCATTTACCCATTAGATTCAGACTGAAGAAGATTAGTTGTCAAAGAAAGTGAATTTAAGTAGACTATCACATGATTGATACATATGTAACTTTAACTTACCCATATAAATATATTTACTTGTCAATCTTTTAATATTCTATGTAATTCCTTTGAGTATGGCTCTACTGATTGAATTTCCAACTTCCTGTTTTTTCTGTAAACCATACCTATGAGACATTCTGTGTAACTCCTAGTAATTACAACTTTTTGAAAGTAGAATGAGAACTTAAAGATACTTGGGAAACCGAAAAGCTTACAATGACACTTACAGAATCCTGTTATTTCTATATATTTTTTCCTTAATGTTTTATTATTGTCTAACCCACATCTAACTCAATAGAAGTTCTTCTTAGAGTATTGCCTACAAGGTAACTTAGTTTTCATTCATTTATATTTTACTGGTCTACATACTATAAATAATAAAAGTATTAAATACCAATGGTGTAAAGGAGTTTGGGAACAAATAAACTGCCTCTAGGTAAGCATATAACTCACTGGCAGAAGCAGAAAATGTAAGCACACTGGAGAGTGATTATTAGCCAGGAGCTTTGAGCAGGCAATGCCCTACAGTTCATGTGCTTTTGGAGGAATGAGAGTATGTTGTTGGTAAATTCAATAGGCTACTGCAAGTTAAGTAGAGACTGGTTAAAAGACCACCATGTGTACAAAGTGCTTTGAGAGCACAGTGGAGCTACTGATATTTCTGCTTGGATTTGGTTTGAGATAGACATCACGGCAGACATGTTATCTGCAGCCAGATCTTAAAGAAAAATTAACAGGTTTAATTTTTAAAAAATCAGTTGAGGGTTAGAGAAGGGAAGGAGGTCCTTCATAGTATGAAATTAATATATGGAAACCAGAAAGAGATGAATCATGGAAAATTTGTTTCAGTCTCACGTCTTGAATGCCCACTTGGGAAATCTGGCCGAAGAATGGGATGCCTAAGAAGAAGTGAACAGATAGGATTTTAATCATCATGTTCAATTTTCCAATGACTGTACACTATTCATGCTGGACACTTAAGCTTTCTGAACATTCAGCTCATTTTTATGTCACCTTTCTAAAATTCCTGAACAGCTTCATCTACCAAACCTCCTTTTATTTATGGGAAAGGAGGGAGGTCAAGAAGAATATCAATATAGTCACATTATTAGCTGTAGGACCTGGGGAGACTTTATCACCTGTGAACTGAGAAGGTTAAAGGCCTATTTGTACCCAGGCAAAGTGCAAGCTTCTACCAGTCATTCTGCTGAGAAATTATAATTACAAAATGGGGTTGCATAACACCTGGTAATGTTAGAAGGCTGAACTTGACCCACCTTTAGAAATCATTCATTACCTAACTAAAATCTTGCTCCTTTTCCAATCCAAGCTCAAATGCCACCTATCCACAGTGTTTCTCTGAACTCTATCCCATGGTCCCTTAGTCTGATAACATTGCTCATCTCTTGCCCTTTCAAGATATAGTTCTTGTTCCGCTATTAGAGCAGTTACTTCATTCTGTCTCAAGTCAAGGGCTATTGGGTACATATCTGTATTTTCTGGCAAATTGCAAACTTCTTGAACACTGGATTTTTATTTCAAGATCTTTATTTTTCCCAACAACATCTTCCTTAGTGTAGTCAGTATTTTCACAATAAGTACTTATTTGCTCAACTGAAGAAATGAAGATATGAATTAGAGGTCTTGGTAGCCTGGAAGAGAAAGCACAGTTGCATTTATGAAACATACTCCCAGAAAATGATGGCGAGATTTTGGGAAGAATAAAGAATTTAGAGGAGATCTAGTGTTCAGGCACCAGGTGATTAGAGGTCTGGAAAATAAGATCATTGAGAAAAGGTCAGTGAAACTGGGATGGTTTGGCATTGAAATGAAAGGACTTAGGGGAGTTCATAAGAGGCTTTAATTATATACATCAAATAGTTAAGCGAAGGAAGGTTCCCAGCTGTCTTCTGGCTCCACTGAGGATGAAACCAAGAGGAGTACAAAACAGTCTAAATTTCTTTAACACATTTCTTAACATCGGGGATTTTGTCCACAATGTTTCTGTATAACTCTGTAGAAACAAAGGGAACAATGACACTTTAAAGGCCGTTAGAATTTCATTAGTCGGGTATGTTAAAACAAAGATTGGTCAGATCTGGGCCATTGTCAATGTGTCTAAAGTTCATTTGAACCACAGTTGATGTTGACATTGCTTTTCAAGGATCTCCTAGAGTGCCATTATCTGGTCTGTTAGGTGTTCAGGGTCCCACCAGTCTCTTGTGGATGTGTATTTTCTGTATAAACATGTTTAACGATCATGATGAGACAGAGCCTGAGGTGACAGTGCTCTGATGACACTTTATGTTGGTGCCGATTCTAGATGAGAAAAAGAAAATTGCAGTGAAGTATCGTATAATTATCTAGGACATGATAAAGGAATCCTGAGAACTTTCTCCTCCTATCAGAATGAAAAGGCTGGTCACTGTCACTCAGGAGAGGAGAGAAGCATATGGCTCACCTTTGATTAGCTGTTCGATCAGCCTGCACTGGTATCAGTAGAATTAGATGTTACTTGGAAAATTCACTAAGACAAGAATGCAACAGTTCTTTTCACATGAGTATTCATTCTGTCTTAAGAAGTGGTAACTAATAACAAATAGTTCTGCTATTAAAATGGAGGGAGATCTAGGCTTATTTTTGTGGTTGTGTGGGTGTGTATCTGTGTGAACGGCATATTTATTTGTTGTCAGAAGACAAAGCCTCATAGCTGTAAAAGAGATAGACTGACCCCAGAGTTAGGTAGTGTAGACGAGGGAAATCATTTGCATAAATACTTTTCCTACCCTGGGGCAGATTTGCAGCTCATCACTAAGAAACCTTAGTGGGCAGAAAGGATTATTTCTTTCACTTCCTCAGTAAGTTGACCTCACTTTTCTCTTGAATAAGTGAATCTGCCGTGGTGCCAACATTCATGGTTTTCTACAACCTGAGCTATACAGAAACCCACAGCTATTTTCAGGGGAATCAGACCCCCGGCTGAGTAGTATTCTGCTGCCCTTTTACCTTTTCCTGAGAACTGAATATATACAAAATGACCTGGAACTAGATATTAAAAACAAATGCACTTCTTCTTCAATTCTTGCTTTTCTCCCACAAGCATGCATAAGAATAATAACCGCAACACATTGTTCTTCCTCTCACTTCAGACTCATGTAAGCACACCATTTGCTACCTAGATGATTTACAGATCATTTTGGTTCCTCTGATGGCAATTAAAGTTAACATTCTGGTAATCATTTTCTTTTAGTGGAGGCAGCCCTATCTTTTTACATGAGGAGCTCAATAATAATCAAAAAACAGATCAAAACAAACTAACAAAAACCTTCAAAACACCCTAGACTGATTAAATTAAAACAAAGGCAAATTAGCAGTGAGTCCTTGATTCAGTCTGAGTTTTCAAAATGACGGATGGTAGTCATGAATGTTTAAAGGTTCACTTTCATGTATATTTTATTAACTCAGAATGCATCACAAATTTCTCTTTTATTTCATCTTTTTTAAAAATAGTAAAACTGAAACTGTCTTGCCAAGATTTAAAGGGATATTAGTTCTCACCTCACATATTCTGTCTGGTCTTGTGAGAGTGGCCCATTGTACCCACGGACAACAGTTTCTTTGCAGTGCTGAATCTTAGACACTAAAGACGGCCTCTCTTCAATGGGGTCACTACAGGGGAAAAAAGAAAATTTCAGTGCATCATAGAAGGGACAATCTAATCCTCTTTGCTGCTACATCTGCTCTGGCAGTTTTGCTCTGCAAATCAAAAGGCATCCCATTAATTAAAGTTCCTTTTCCTCTCATTTTTATTCAGCTTGTGAAATGTGACCAGTATTCACAAAAAAGTAAAGAGAGAGAGAGAGAGAGGGAGAGAGAGAGAGAGAGAGAGAGGGGTTCAAGCCATTTTAGTCACAAACATCCACCGAAGGGTGTGCACTTTGATTTGTTGTCTGGTTTCCGCTTACTGTTCTTCCTCATTTTTTTTTTTTTTTTTTTTTTGGAAGAAGGAACCCTTCTCCTTTGGCAGAGTGCAATACATTCAGAGGGCTTTACAAAACAAAGCTTTCAGCTCTGAGTCAGCAACAAACTCATCTTTGTTCGTGTGGTTCTATTAAGAAAAGAAGGCCAATTTTATGCAGGTTTCTATGGTTGGCTTCACAAAGGCATCTCTCTGTGTGCAAGCTCTCTGGCAGGAATAGCCGACTCTGAGATCATCGTTTTCAGTAATGACCAGCTGCAATGATGGGAGAAAGAAAATCATAAACTGGTTTATATAGTGGTTTCCTCAGGAGCCTGAAATATAGATTCATTCACTGGTAGGCACTTAATAAAGGCAGCTCATTGGTTGTGTTCACATGTACTACCCAAGGCCTCTTCTACAATTTCCTTTATCTCCAAACACACTTTGATTGGATATTCGCGTCATTTCTCTTGAGAAGGAAGTGAAGCTTATTTGCATTTCCCTGGGTTTCCCAGGAAATTCCCAGAAATTCTTGTCTTTTATTTGATGATGTTTTCCTGTATTTGGGATCACATTAAATTATAATCTCATAGTGCATCTCTAGGTATCGAACATTTGTTTAATAACATGGCCAGGCTACTATTAAGATTTCCAGTTGGCCCGCAGGGAGATAGCTTAAGACTCTTAGGACATATGGCAAACATTCAGAATAAACAAAATAGTTTTACACTCCTAAAGCAAGCATTTTTTAAAAACATCAACAGAACCCTAGTTGTCATGAAGTTAACGAGATAGACTTCAGAGATATGGAACGTTATAGAGCAGTCTGTGCTAGTGTTCCTTCCTTAAAAGTGATCTACAATAAGTTCGTACAATTTGATTTAAAAAAAAAAATCCAGATTAAGTAAATTTGGGTGGGAAATGCTGGCTTAACAAAATGAAACTTCTTTTAACTGAAAGAATTCTCGTAACCTTAAATATGTACATTGCCATGCTCTAAGAAAAAATCTCTTCTCCTCCTCCTCCTCCTAAGGAAGAGCTGCTGGGACTACACACCAGAGATTGCACTTTGGGGAAAGTGCTGACCAAAAGCAATGGGATGATTGACAACGGAAGCCTTCGGAAGCTTAGGCTATCCTGGATGAAGTTGTGAGGGAAACTTCAGACATTTGTTTTAATACGGGTATATAAAATATTTATAGTGAGATGGTATCTGAAACCAGCTATCCAGAAATCAATTACAGTGTGAAATAAGAGAACATCATAACTTTCCACCCCGCTCCTCCACCCCTCCCCTGCTTCCACCACCAAATGCTGACTATCATTTACAGGTAGAGCCTTAGGGAATTTCTATTGGTTCATGGATACAGTGGTTGTGTGACTCTTCTTTCTGAGGTTTTATGGCATAGAGAAAGTGCTTTCATGAAATGCAAATGAAAAGCCCAGGCTGCTTAAGTACAAAGAAATTTAGCAAGTACCATGTTGTTCCTTCTCAATTCATTGCTACCAATTAGAGAATATATATTTGCTATATTTAAATATGATAAACTTCTTGACTGCTAGTAAAAACTTGTGTTCATTCTTGTTTTTAATTATTTCAAAAAAGAAATATTTACGGAATGCCAGGTACATTGTAAGTAAGACAGACATACTCCCTACTTACTGGGTAGAGGGGAAAAAAGAAAAATGCCAGGTTTTATAATTTCTAGTCATGTGATAGTTCATTCAGTTTCCAAAGGGATTTTTATGCATTTAGAACTGAATGGGTGGGGAAGAAGTTGCTGGTATTTTGAAAGCATAATGCATTGGATCCATCCTGAAACTTCCCTGACCGAAGGAGGTTATTCTCACAGGTGTCAGGCCTGTACTTTCTTGTTATAAACATTTTGTATTTTCAGTGACTGTACTTTGGGGAAGAATTTGTGATGGATAAGTATGGGTCTTTTGAATTATTTGTCCAGAACGGAGCAACTGTTCCTGTTCTCATGACTGATGAGTCACAGTTCAGAGGAGATACAATCAGCGTGCCAATTGCTGTGAAAAAAATGAGGATGATTTCTACCTTTGAATCCCTGATGCAAGTCTAAACTTATCTTGAGTTGGAAAATAAATCCTCAAGGCACATACCTCAGTATTTGATATACTACAATACATAAAGGATCTTTCTGCAGTCTTGAAGCAAGTTAGGACTTGGTTTTAGAGTGTTTCTCTTATGAAAGAGGGAAAGATAATGACCGACTGTGGAACAAGGCAGTGATAGGGAAGCTGTGATAAAATGGTTCTACATTATAATATTTGCAAAGTTATAACCTACATGAATTAAATGTCACCACCTCCGTAGGCAATTATACTACTGAACTGAGTAGTATAAATGTTAGTAAGTCAAGAAAATGATTTAGTATTGATCAATTTAGAAAACAATTTTGAAAAAAAAAATGTATAACCTCAGCTTCCAGCTCCTGACTTTATGTATTTTGATGTCTGTTTCTTCATCTTTTTCTATGTTTTAGCAAATGAATCAGTCATTTGTGTGTTGTCTACTATAGTTTCCACTGTTTGTCTCTCTGCCCTGCTTCTTATACTTGTCTCTTTTTTTGAATCCTGATCAATCTAGTCAAGTTTATTTATTTATTCAAGAAATATTTATTAAGTGCCCATTATTGACTAAGCACAAAGAATAAATGTTAAAAAGAAAAAATGTTTTAATGTGATGCTAAAAAAACACTACTTGAAAAACCAGAGTCATCTACAATAAATTATCAGAAGGATTTGAAAAATTTGGATATTTCTTTGTAATTATTCAGTTCAACTTTCATATTTCCTTTAAACTTTAAAGTATTGTCCCAAATACCTAAACTGTCTCAATTATTTGTATACATATTCTGAATATTATGAATATTGGGAACATCATTATAAATATTATAAACAAATAGTATTATAAATATTATAAATATCATATTATGACTTCACATTTCAAATATATTAGTATATTTAAAAGTTTATGTTCATATAAAATGTACCTTATATTAAATTTAAAAATAATAAAAAATGCAATAATAACAAAGATCATAGGTCTTAGTTTCCTAGATATAGATAGATAGATAGATAGATGTGGATATAGATATAATGATCTGTATTTTAAATAATGCATTATATCAGATAGAGACTGTTTCTCCTCTTTAATATTTAAGACTTCATTTCATCCACATAATATATAGTAAGTGATAAAAAGTACTTAAGATGCTAGTTCATGCAAATGGCTTCTCCTCTCTCATTAACCAATCTTTGTATATCTCTGTAGAAGCTACACTGTCAGTTTGAAGGATTTTTCAATGGCTCAAAAATAAACATCACTATAAAAATGTCAAATTCTTCATATCATTGCCAACAAATATACTTTGAAATCAACCAAATAATTTATCTATTAATTACTGAAAGATGAAACACTTTAAAAATGTTAAAGATTATGGCAATTTACTAATTCTGCTTAACTAAAGTTGACATCTTGAGAAAATTATCAGTTAATTTATTCATTCACTACTATTTTATGTGGTGGTGATGGTGAAGTATGTGTGTGTGTGTGTGAGAGAGAGAGAGAGAAGAGAGAGAGAATGCCGAGTACTTGTCAAAAAGTATACCAGGACGGGCTTTACAACAGTAAATAAAATAGATAAAACTCCCTGCCTTTGTGGAACTTAATTCTAATGGAGGGCACACCAACAATCAACAAATAGCTATTAATAAAAGGTCATGTGGTGCTATGTTAGAAAAGTGTTATGAAGAGGAGCAGCGTCAAGGCCCAGAAGACAACAGAGAGATGTTAGATGTGGTGGAGGAGGCTGTATTTGAGGACACCAAGTCTGGGACCAGCACTTTCACTTATCTGGGGAAGAGCATTCCAGACAGAAGAACCCATAATTATAAAAGCTCTAAGACAGAAGCATGCCAGTTGTGACTCAGAAACAGAAAGGTAGCTCACAGGAGCAGGGTGAAGGAAAAGAGAGTGGTGGAGATGCACTAACTAGGAGGCAGCAAATGAAGGCCCATGTACAATATGTTTGCATATTTAGAAGTTATAAATCAGGCCAACATACTCTGACATAAAATATATTTATCTTCCTTCTTTAACCATTATAACACCCAGAGGACCAAGTTTAAATGTAAAATTCTTGTACTCATGATTCCAGAGTTGGCCCCTGGTCCTTGGTCTGCCCCCTTCCCTTTCCACCTTCACTCCAGTCTATATTTTGAGAGATTACACATATGTGTGGACTCCCAGACCATTACACCCAAGCTCTACTTTCATCCTGCCAACAACAGCTTCTTGGCTACGACTTGAGTCTAGGGTGCACACATCTGCAGAAGTGCCTGTCCCTAGAGAGATGGATCATATAGAAGAATAGATCACAACCCTGGAAGCAGGCTTGCAGACACTTGAGCATGGACTCCTGGGCCTCTGGAGAACTAGGGCATGTTTTATAAGTGAATTATAGACTCCAGTTTGTGCATATTCCAGTTTTTTGGAGACTCCTCATCTTGGTGGCGGGTATGTGGGAGCGACTGGTCATGCAGTTGCAGAGAGGCTGAAGCTAGTCCCTCTAAACATGTGTTCCAGGTGGGGTACTGATAATGGTACCAGCTGACCTTACAGGTCTTGGTAAGGATTTGGTTTTAATGTAACAGTAGTGGGAAGACATTGCAGTGTTTCGAATTACATTTTCAAAGTTTCGGTCTAGCTGCTGTGTGGAGAATAGCCCGGAGTAGAGCAAGAATGGAAGGAGGGAGCCCAATTAAGAGGCTATTGCAGAGTTTTAGACAAGAGATGGTGATCTCTATGGGTTCCTATTAACAGCTGTTAGTTATTAATAAACAAATACCCTCACACTCCTAAGAGCTCTTGAAGACTGAAAAACAGATTCTTGTGTGGGAGGAAAACAGAAGTGAGACCTGAAAACTTCTACACCCACACATCTTACCATCTACATTAACATATATTTATTATTCAGCTGTCTTCACTAACATAATGTTACTATTCCACTATTTTTATCAACCTGACTTTATTATTTGAAAACTCTTGTCCAAGAAGATATTAATTGCAGAGCTTTATTGTTTGCTCCAACAGCTACCTGAAAAAAAAAATTAAATGAACATCAGACTATCTAACTTTTCTATAGATAGGATCAAACTACTTATTCTTCAAGACTCGTTGAAACTTTTCTCTAAAAAACCTCACCTTTTGTGTTCCTCAATTCTAATTTATTATATCATGATCCTATACAATCTCAATAAAGTTCTCTTCATTGAAAGACTGTCTTAAATTAGTCTCAAAATCTTATAAATCTCCCAAATTTGCTGCCCAATCCCCCACCCCCATCTTAGAAAGGCTACCAAAACACTGCCAAAACAGTGTTCTCCTTTATCTCAGGAGGAATAAATCAGTATTCTCTCATCGACAAGTTATTTCGGTAATATTTATAGTGAAGCAGTCTATGGCAATCTTGGAGACCTGTTGAGATCTGATCAAAACTTCATCTGCCTGTAGTTCAAGACCCTCAATCTGGAAACAGAGCAATCCTCTGAGACACCTTGCTTTTTCAACTCAGTGGTATTGCACTGGGTCCAACCTTCTATTTCTATCTCTTTATTTTCTTTTCTTCAGCCCCCCAAATACTGACTTTATTTTATCTTCTAGGAATAATAAACCATTTAAAAGAACTCTGATTATCTAATCAGACATATAAACCTCCTACTCATGCTGAAAATTTGCCTTAATATTGCAATATTGTAACAGCAAAGCAGGTTAAAATGGCTATATCCTGTTTCTAACAGGATACTGAGTTGCTTTTCAGAGACAATGGATCAAAACCACACATCATGCAGCCAATGCATGGGCAGAGGTGAGAAATTTACCTCTAGCTGCACCCGGAACCAAAGCACTGCTCCTCTCACCCCATGGGACTTAGGGACTAGAACATAAGCAGAACCTGAACATCAGGACCCTTTCAGAAGGGAAGGGTCCATTGTCAAGGAAGATCCTGTGCTGAAGCCCCCTACCATAAACAGCCAAGTTCCAAAATCCTCGAATTGAAATGCCCCACTAGTGCTTCCGCATACCTGTTTCTCCTAACTCCTTAAAAACCTGCCCAGACCTCTATATCGGAAAAGTTCATTTGGGCTTTCTCCTCATGTCTTTGTTCGGCTGCCTCTTGAAAATAAGCTTGTTCTTTATTGTATATTTAATGCTTTAGTGATTGGTCTTACTGTGTTAAGCATTCAAAGTTGTGGGTAAATTATAAAATTGTGTTTCATAGAAAATGTATATTTGGTCATTTAGTTGACCAAGTATATTTTTCACGTATATTTAATCTTTGTCCATGGTTCCGATTCATAGCTTCCAAAACCCTTGTAACTTCCTAAGCAATAAGAGCAATGAGATTATCTTTTGTTACAACAGCTAGGTTTATGGTAATGAGGTGACTTATGGTAATGAGGTGACTTAATCAACCAATGGCTGTCAATTTAATCAAATATACCTATGGAATAAAGTTTTCATAAAAATCCAAAAGAAGGGGTTTCAAAGAATGTCCAGGTTGTGGAACCATAAGTCTTTCAAGTGCCACATTGCTTGGCCCCACACTCCCGGAGGACAGAAGGACAAGAAGCTCCTTTGTTCGGGACCTCACCCTATGTATCTCTTCACCTGGCTGTTGACTACTGTCCTTTAACATCTTTTGTAATAAGCCAGTAATATAATGAGTAAATGGGTTTCCTGAGTTCTGTGAGCTGCTCTAGAAAATTCGTCAAACCCAAGGAGGGGTTTGTGGGAACCTCTGATTTATAGCCAGTTCCTCAGAAGTATGGGTAACTGCTTGAATTTGCAATTGGCACCCTGAGTTAGAAAGGGTCATCACAACCTCCCAGTTGTAGCTGATGAGTCGGAAGTACAGGTAATAACCTGGGTTTGGGATTGGCATCTGAAGTGAATGGCTGCCTTGTGGAACTGAGTCTTAACCTGTGGAAGCTGATACTATTTCCGGGTAGTGTTTCAGAATTGAGCTGAATTCTCATATACCCTGCTGGTGTGGAGAAGCCTCTGATCTACACATTGAAAATCAGGTCCAAGAACCCAAAATAATTGCTGACACCTCTAAATTTGTCCCTGTCTTTGTCATTTTTTTTTTTTTTTTTTTTTTTTTTTTTTTTTTTGGTGTACGTTCCTCTAGCAGTCTGCAGACTGATAAATTCAAAAGGTTTCTACTCAGGCTGGATTCCTTTGAACAAAATTTGCTCCAGGTGACAAGTCATATAGCAAAACCTCATGGGAAATTTCCTTAGTCTTCTTTTTTCAGTGAGTCTGATTCTGGAAGAGATCTCTTCTACCTCTTTCCATTTTAAAAAAAACTTTAAATTAGTCAGGTTTGCAGTTGGAGGCAGTCTAGCCTTTAGATTGGGGCACCAAGATACAAAGAACACAAGCAACTCTTATTACTACCTGTTCCTCTATTCTTATGGGTCCCTCTCTGTCTAAACCCAACTCTGTTCCCCTCTGGGCCACGTTCCTGCTTCTTTCATATATTTATACTATAAATTAAATTCAGGTACTTGCTTTCCCAAATGGCATGATTTTTTGCAATTTCCTTTTTAAAATTAAATTTATTAAGGTAACATTGGTTAATAACATTAGGCGAATTTCAGGCATACAACATTATAATTTGATATCTGTAACTAAGTGACATAATTTCACCAAGAATCATTTAGAATTAAAGAAACTACTTGAGGGGATTTTCTTTTTAGATCAAGATATTATTTCAGAGATATAAAATGTCAGGAAATGCATTTATACTGCATTTTAAATTCTACAGAAATCCTGTGAAGTTGGCATTATTTTTGCTATGGTAGAACATTTAACATGAGATCTACCCTCTTAACAAATTTTTAAGTGTACAATACAGTATATTAACAGTTATATAAACCAATGGAACAGAAGAGAGAGCCCAGAAATAAACCCATGCATGTATAGTATTTTGTCTTTGACAAAATACACAGTAGGAAAAGATAGTCTCTTAAAAACTGATGTTGGGAAAACTGGATTTCTACATGCATAAAAATTAAATGGAACTCTTATTTCACATTATACACAAAAATAAAAGCAAGATGGATTAAATAGTTGGACATAAAACCTGAAACTATGAAACTCCTAGAGAAAACATAGAGAGAAAGCTCCTTGACATTGGCTTTGTCAATAACTTCTGGATATAACACTAAAAGCAAGGCAAAAAAAAGGCAAAAATTGACAAATGAGATTACATTCAAGTAAGTGTCCACACAGCAAAGGAAATAATCACCAATATGAAAAGGCAATATACAGAATAGAAAAATATTTGCAAACCATCTACTCTGATAAAGTATATAAGGAACTTCTGCAACTCAATAGCAAAATAGTAAATAATTCAATTTGAAAGTGAGAAAGGAACTTAACAGAGATTAAACAAGACACACAAAGGACCAACAGATATATGTAAAAAGAAAATTTGATGTTATTAAAATTTTCATTTGAGAGGCATCTTAGAACAAAAAGTGACTAAAATCCCAAATATCCATTTATCTGCATTTTTATTAGCATACAAATTTATCCAAAAAAAATTTAAGATTCCAAAGTGCTTCCTTAAAAGATTAACTGGCTAAGGCAAAAGAGAACTGTGGAAAATGTAAGTGTCTCTCATTTAGTTTTCTTTAAATCACAACTAACACCTCAATGGTTTTATCCTACTATCCTATGTTCCTCAATTTCCCTCTGACTTCATTTCTTCCCCCTAATCTCTCTGTTCAGCCAGATGCCTTCCCAAACTCAATTACTTCTTGAAGTTAAACCTCCCTCAGAACAGAAAAATCCCTTGATTGGTTTTAAGCCTGTGTCTTCATTTGAGTTGAGTGTCATTGTCAAAGACTTTCCAAGTCTTTGGGAAAACATGCAGAAAAATTTAGAATTGTTTCGGAATATATAATTTGAGGGTCCAGGTTTATACACTCAGGCAATTTGTTAGGGAACATTATATGGAAAAGACACAATAGGAAGATTCTGAGGGTGACTTTAAAAATTCCAAATTTCATAGGATGCCAGAGGGATTTAGAAAAGCTATAGATGTTAGACAAGGTCTTTGGAGGCTATCACAAAATTCTTTCTGTGAAAATGAATGGACTCTATTGCAGTCTTGTAAGCAAAGGAAGGATGAGTTCAGAGGCCTTGGGGATAGGCTCTTAAACACTCTTAGACAGCATTCAAGAGTAACTCCTAAAGCAGGTGTAACTTTAGGGCTCACTTCACTTTTTATAAGTGACCTGGTGCCAGAAATAAGGGAAATCTTGTTACTTTCTCTCTCACACATCTCCATTCATTGTTGAAATACTTTAAATCATACTACTCTTCTTGTTTTACTTAAAGAATGCAATGACTGCCTGAACTCTGCTTGCTTTGAATAGGTTTCTTGAGAACTTTTTAAAGAAAAATTTAGACTTAATTTTGTAGAGTACAGTGCAAATTGTATGAGGATAACTTTTGGTATTCTTAAGATATGTGCCTCACAGCACCAAAGGACCTCAAAGAGAAACTTAAGAAACATATGTTTGGGTTTATTCCAAGGCTCTCTGGCCCTCTATTCTGTTTCCTTGGCTAAGTAGATTTTGAATATATTCAGGTCATTGCTTATTCTCAGGATTTTGAAACCATTTTCTTGATGAAGAGTTAGGTTCTAACAATGTCAAAAAAAAAATACTTAATTTTGTGTCCTCGACCTAAGAAATTCCAATCTCTCTACAAAGGAGAGTACCCATTTTATGAAGAATGTTGTTAAAAAGCTTTGAGAAGTTCTGCCACTTAGAAACTTTACTGTACATATTGCCCCCAATCTCTAAGAAGGGAAAAAAGAACAAACAGAACTCAAATCCACAAAACTTTCAGACTTCAAACTTCTACGACCTACGATATTGCCATTGAGACCAACTCCTCAAATTCACTCTCCACCTATCTGAAATCACATGCTAACTTATATATCTAGAAATATCACCTGCAATTCTGGACTCCACCTCCTAATAGCAGATATGTTCAAATATTACAGGGAATTTAGGGAATACATGCATATTATTATCAAGAGGTTTGTGCAACCTTTTCTCATATTCTTTCTAAACAAACCATGAGGGACCTAAAACATAGGAGCAGTTCTTCTAGAAAGAACCCATCAGGTACTGTTCACAACTAGACCAGCAGTAAAGTTTCAAGTTGTTGATCATTGGGTCCATGTCTCTCAAATGAAGAAGCACAAAATATTTTAAATCATTGGAAAATGGTCCTTAGCATAGATAGTAAATGATGCTTCTTTGGATCTCTCCAGAAGCAGATAATCTTCTTAAAGAGGTAGTTTCAACTCAAGCTCTTTGGACTGAGTAGATGATTAGCTGATATATAGATAGTTTCCACATAGGATACACAGAATAAGACTATCGATTGCAATTATTTAATCTGTGATATCTTGTTCTTTATTTTTTAAAGACATTTTATTTTCTCTTTTGATGAATTAAAGCTATTTTTAAAGATGTTATTTAAAGAATGCTATTCCTAATTTTAATGTTTGCCATCTTAGTCACCCACTGTATGAGTCCCATACAAATTGCATGGCTGCAATTTACTAGTAAACTAAGACAATGAAAAGCATACTTTCCTATGGGAGCCACCCACTCAGAGTCTCTTGGCATCAGTTCCTTATAATAAATCCATTGGTTTCTTGGGTAACTGCATTTAACTGTTAGCTAACATTGTAGGTAGAACAGATCAGACAGTGAGAAACCTGAAACCCCACATCACATTGTACTTAGAAAAGGAAGGTCTCCACTGAAAAGTGAAACGATCTTTTGTTGGGCTTCTCTTTTGAAACTGAACTTACACAAACATAGAACTGAGATGACCAGGGTACAGATGATATACATTTGAAAGACAACTAACTTTCAAAGATCTAAGAAAGACACACTGTTTTTCCTTTGCTTAGATCTACTTGAGGATTCCGACACTGAAAACTTCATTGCTTGATACTGGACCATTCTTGACAAGCGGTGCCAAATTTTATAACACTATTTGACAACCTGTTAGGCTAAATTGTCCAAAAACAGATCATTGATTGGCTCCCAATGAGTGGTATTGGATTTGTGTACAAAAGATTGCTGATTTCTACCTGCCAACTGAACAAGGACTTGTTATATTGCTAATCCAGTTTCTGTCTTCAGAACAGTCTCTGCATCAATCACCCAGGGACCATTTTGGCCCACTCATTTTCCATTTTAGAAAAAATTCTTCATGTGCTCAGATGCTGCTAAAACTTTCTCAGAATTGTGTTCTCCCTTTACAGAATGCTGCCTTAAAGCCTTTTAGAAAACTTTTCAAACAGTAATTTTAGTTTATGAATGGCAAATATTAATGAATCTTAATAGGTCACTTAATAAGATTCTATGTAGTAAGAAGGTCATTTATATCAGCCCTTGAATCATATTTGAAAGATCATTGATTTAAGGGTTTGTTTCCAAAGGAAACCCACTGAAATAGTTTCTCAAAGGGCAGATTTATTAATGTGCTTTCCATATCTATATATTAATAAAGTAGAATCCCAAAATGCTCACCTTCAAAAACAGTCCTAAGTTATCGAAAAATAATATATGTTTAGATGGTATTAGTTATTAATATCCTATATGCACTATTAAGAAGGAGACAGTTTTATATTTAGGCAGTTTATTTAAAAATTGGTACAAAGAAAATAATGATACAGATGTATTATCAGTTATTATGTATAAGTTCCTACTAACTAAGAGACACTTGTAAGAGGTTGATCCATTCAGAAACTTACCAGAATGTACCTGCCAGACTGAGCATTATTCTCTTAGGAGGCTAGTTTCCCAGCAAATTAAGCTGCTAAAAGATTAGTGATATATCTCCATAAGGAAAATTTATCTTTCACTCATCAAACAGTTTCTTTAATGGTGTTGCAAACTCTACAGCTTGGCCTCTAACAAAGACAGTTGGGTATTATTTTAAATTTGCTTTAGAATTGTTAAAATTGAGGCAAACTAAACTTTTACTTAAAAGAGAAAGCAGATCAACAACCATTTATTTAAACCATAACAACCCAGCAGTTTCTTAATAAGCTTCAATGGAATTGTCTAAAGAGAACTACAAAGGGCACTTTCTTTCAGGAACTAAATAAAAATAGACAAATAGGGCCAAACTCCCAGTCTCATTCTCTGTCTCAGCTAGTATTCTTAAAAGCCTGATATGAAGTATTGAAGTAAAATTTATTTTCATTATTTTTATGAGATAATCTCCAATAGCAGCTTAGAATTATTATTAGTAGCTCACTGAGGACCCATGATTGCCCAATGAGTAGCGTGTTTAAATGTGCTATTTATGACCAGAAAGTAAACTTTTGGTATAAACCATCTTGTAAATTTTTAGATGTAAGAGAGAGGCAATGTAGTCTTTTTGTAAGAATGAGGTATTTTGAGGTATTTTATAAGCTGTCCGTGGTTCTCTAGAGGGTTTAGGAAAGTTTTGTTTTGTTTTGCTTTACCATCTGAAATATCTTTTGAAAGTGTTTCTTTTTGGCTTCAGTGGACAACTTGGCTTGACCACTGTACCATTGTGCTCCTGGGCACCAAAGGACCTGTCGAAGACTGGAGGGGATGTGGGCCTGAATACACACTGATGGTAGACATAAAGAAGCTCAAGAAAATAAAGGTAAACAGGACTGAAATCCTTGATGTTAGTCTGGAAAGTGCAGACTAAATCCAAGGGAGAAAAACTGAGGGCTTATAGTTGTAATGTCGACCTCCTCTGCATGATGGGGGAGGTGGTGCCAGTTTTGTGGAAACATGTATCCAGTAGTTCCTGGGTACCATGTTCTGCATCCTAAGTATTGGCTTGTTTAATAAAGATGACGATCACATCAAAGCAAACCCAGCAAATGCCAGAAGCTTAATAGAAGAAGGCCAAAACAAGGATAGAAAAAACCATCTAAGAGGGAAGTTCATAAAATATCGGCCTACCTCAAGAAGAAAAAAATCCAAATAAATAGTATAACTTTACATCTAAAGGAACTAGAAAAAGAAGAACAAACAAAACCCAAAGTGAGTAGAATGAAGCAAATAATAAAGATCAGAATGGAAATAAATGAAGTAGAGACTAAAAAAATTCAATGGAAAAGATCAATGAAACTAAGAGCTGGTTCTTTGAAAAGATCAAAGGATATTAAGGTTTTGTTTGTCCAATTGTTTATGCAGAAGTAAATTTACCATGCAGCTTATGAAGTGGAGCTTCAGGGTTTTTCACCTGGTGAGTGCTGAGGATTTTTGAAAGTTATTGTGAGTTTTAGGTGGGTGGGAAACAACAGGAAGTGTTTCTCTATTGGTGTCACTGGTAAATGGCTTAAGAGATTTCCAAAGACAAGAATAGGAATCTGCAGTAATTTTTGGTGATTTATTTTCTTATTCTAAATATATCCACTTTTATACCTAATATTGGCTTTGCATTTCTATATTTTTTTATGGAAGGTCTCCCAATATTGTATAAGTTTCAGCCCTCCCCACCCCCAAAATATGGATTGGATGTTGATTTTGTGGTTTGTTCACAAGTGCAAACAGGCAACTGGATTCTTTCTTGACACTTCAGAAATATGAATCCTGTGAACAGATGGTTTATGAAATATCTGTCATATTTGCTACTTATATCAAAATAAATACCTTAGAAAGATCCAACTCAAATACAAGGTCACTAACAAAGGAGAGGTTCCCCAAAGTGAGACTGCCTTCCAACAGTTCTGATTGTACGAATGCTGTATTGTCTTCTTCCAATAACTAGCTATTAAGAGTTGAAAAAAAACTGGTCATCATATATATCATGTAAGAGAAATGAGACACCATACTAACAGGCAGCAGATGGGTATATGGCTGAAACTTTCGAGGTCAATGTGGAATTCATAGATCACTGGCTTTGTCCATGTCTATTGCTGCTGGGAGACCACATGGCAAAACTAATAATGGAATAATGTAAGAGAAATCAACAAATCTATATGAAGAAACTATAAAGTCCAGAAACATAGAAGAGTAATTAATTTGTAACAAAATACAAATTATTTTGTCTCCACTGAGAAATTGTGGAGTCAGATGTATTACCATTGCATCATAAGGTCTTACTGAGAAAATGTGATAAATTTTGTTCTTAAGAATGTTTTTTAGTATCCAAAACATTTGCATGTCTTTCCACGACAATTAGTCAGAATTTTGATGGTTTTAATTATGTAAATAGCTCAACTGTACAAAAGAAATAATGTATTCTTGCTTTCAGCTTAATATATATATATATGTGTGTATTTGAAGTTAAGAAAACCATACTATGTGTTTCTAGAGGATTTCATGATATGGGAGTGGGGACTGAGTAGATTTCTGGTCTGCCTTTGAAGGTATAACAGCTGATATTTAGATCTTTGATGTCATTAGAAGATGAGTTTAGAGTTTTAATTTAATACATTGTACATATAGAAGTAATTTTTAATGCTTCTGAAAACAAGCAGTCCATGTCCTTATGTGCTTTGTGAATATTTTTTAATAATGTAAAATGTATTTCCTCTGACAGAGGATACAATAAGATAATTAAACAATTCTTATTATGGAGTTTATTCATTCATGGATCCAGAATCTCATAGGTATTCAACAAGTTTTTGTTGGGTAAATGAATTCTTTCAACTATCAGATAATGCCTTCTAATGTAAAAGTATATT
Organism: Eonycteris spelaea; assembly: GCA_003508835.1. Taxonomy (NCBI): domain Eukaryota; kingdom Metazoa; phylum Chordata; class Mammalia; order Chiroptera; family Pteropodidae; genus Eonycteris; species Eonycteris spelaea. The sequence continues at coordinate 1,771,705 of PUFA01000254.1, read as the reverse complement.
TTAAATGCGCCAAGGATAATCAAACTTCAGAACTACCCTCATTCTTGCTTACATGAGGTGGAAAAATATTTTTAGAACTTTTTCAACTATTGAATGCATTTTTATTTGGGGAAGGTTTTTAAAGATTATCTTTTTATTCCTAGCTGCTAGTATAGTTGCTGACATGTGGTAGATGCTCAATAACCATTTGTTGGATTAATAAATAAATTAGGCATTTAAAGGGTTAGTCTATTCATATGAAATTATACATAGTTTGTATAAATTTCGGTTTACAATTCATTTTAATAATGATCCAGAATTATCAGCAACATACAGATGTTATTTCTGATGACTGCTAAGCATGAAACCCTCAAGAAAACTCTAAAAATAGGATAGATGAGAAGTAGAGGAAGTTTGGTAGTCTTAAGACTGATGTCCCAGTAATTATATGGCCAAAGTTAGTATTTGACCAGTAATAAGCATGGGCCAGTAAAAAGGACAAAGGAGGGAATTTGAGATTGGAAAAAAAACCATAAAGGGGATGATTAAGATATATGTGGGATGTAATGGTTTATTTGACAAAGCTAGAACAGTGGTATGTTGAAGAGTAATCACACGTTTGGTTAGAAAATATGGGGATTCTGGACCCTGTTAATAGTAAGGCTGAGAATTTAGATGAGATGTCACTGGTAAGAGAAAGTGCTTCTAAGAGACTGGCACGGTGAAAGTAGTGTTTGAGAAAGATTATACTGGCAGCTGTGTACAAGATAGAATGACAGGCTGGGAGACTAGAGACTTAGCACAGAGCTGAAGGCTATCTCTCCCAATAAAGAGATGCAGGTCTGCTCTTGGGAGGTTTCTAGAGAGAGGGAGAGGAAATACAAATGCATGAGGTGGGGCAGGGACAACAGCTGATTGGCTAAGTGTAGATTCAGAGTGCCAGTTAAAGAGTAGGGTCATTTGGCTAGGTTTAAGACTGAATTACGTTTCAGATGTCATAGCCTTCATGAGAAATGCCTTCTAATACTGATAATGGGAAAGGATGAAACATTAAGACATAAGTTGTAAACTTTGAGAATTACCAATATATGTGATAGCTGAAACTGCAAGTGTGAGTAAATATAGAGAGAGAATATAAAGAGAACAAAATGTCAAAGTAAGCTTTGATTGAGCCACAGTATAGGTTAAGAAGAAGGTAGGAGGTGGAAAAAAAGTGAAACTGTAGCTGAGAAAGTAGAAATATTATGTTTTAAGAGGAAAATAAAGATTTCAAGGAAATGGTGACCAAAAGGGTCAATTGTAGTCAAGGAGACAGAAATAAAGTTGGAGATATGAAAGCTTACGGGAAAATTCACTTTTCTGGGGGCAAAAGAGGGGGAAGATAGTATTTTAAAAACTTCTTGTTTTTATTCCTAAAAAATTTTAAGTTAGATGTTGTACTCATGCTCTCAAAAAGATTAATACAAATCTTAATAGAAGGGTGCTATATATATGTGTACAGACTTGCCACTATGCAGTAGAAAATTAGGTGATTTTAATCTTCAGATGCTGAAGATAAACAGGTCAATCTTACTTCCAAATGGAAAAATTAGATATACTTTTAAGGGGAATGAGTCATTTTTAAGAGTTTTCTGTTGGATTATTCTTAGTGACTTGATACAGAGGCTGGCAGATATATTTCTGTTCTCTTGCTTAGTTTTAAGGGCTGGAAATGGAAAAGAATAAAGAATTTAATCTTGTGAAAAAGCAAAATAAAAATGCTTATTTCTATGTTCACTCAAAATATATAGGAGAAAGATGTGAAAACGAGCGAAAAATTGAAGTTGGGAAAAAAAATGAGAACTTATACTCTTTGATTTGTGACTCTAATATTCACAAAGGAGGTAAAATAAAGATGGACTTATATTTTTAAAAATAGCCTTTATGTATTTGCTAGTACATAGTAAATTATAATTATATTATAATATATGGTAAAATATGAGTTCCTGCTAAATGATTTGTGGTCAGTTTTCTTACCCAAGCTTATTGATAATGTAAGGCTAACAAGGCTGAAAGTTATTTGTGGTTAACTCTTTGCAGTATCATTGTCAAATACATGTGATGGTGCTCAGTGCTTGTGTAAGTAACTGGCTTCATCCTGGTGGGATATGAGCATGAAAGGATTTTATTTTTTCTCCAATTGCTACTTTCAATCCTTCTCTGTTAAACCACTCTTTCCAGCACTCTTAAAATTCTCTTAGCTTGTTTCTGTAACTTTCCATTCATTCCATTATATTAAAAAATCAATTTCATTCTAGAATGTTCAGTGTTCGGTTCCTTCCCAGATTAGCATAGTTCTTCTTTTTCTGTATTGCGCTCACTTAATGGCCTAAGGAAATTACACTGTAGAGGTATATGTGTGGGTCTTGTTCTTTCATTGCTTCTCTCTTTCCTATTCTGTGGCCCCTGTTCCCCTTTCTAGGTTTACCATTCTCTTCCTACACTGGACCTAGGGAAAAGAAACTTATGAGAAAAGCCAAAATGTTTACACCTGCATTTCAGTGCTGGCCCTCTTACCTAGGATGCAAGTATGAATTGTTAAAGAATTATTCTCAGGTTCCACTAGGGTACCTTTCACAGTCTCTCACTGCTGCGGTGGTCCTCCTGTTCATGACATCAGTAAGATAACTCAAGCTTGGATACTTTCTTGGCAATTTTTATCTGGGTAAATGGTAGGAGTACAGACTGCTCCAATAAGGTCCTGGTACTGTTATATTTGTTTAATTCAACATTTTTTTTAACCAAATAGGCACAAAAGTCTCCAACCCTATTGCCCAAGAGAAAGTTAGTAGTGATCTCCATCTTTTGCAAATAACCTCAAATTCAAATCAATTCTTTTTATTTGGCTGTGGTGGCTGAAAGGATGGAATCACCTCTTTTCTCTTTTGCCCTTCAGGCAAGATATGCCAATAGCTCCCTACACACTATGGCTAGCTCCTCGGATCTTTAATCATCACCACTTGACTTCTCTTCATCCTGTCCACACCCTTGTACTTTATTCTTTTATTAAACTCTTTTTAATAACCTGTTAGATTGGTCCATGCATGTTTTGTTATGACTGACTGAAATGAATGATAAACATAATCTTTACAACTCCATATTGTAAATATTTTAAGTTGAAAATGTGATTTACACATATTGTCTCATGAAATATGCATATCCAAAGTGAGGGGGACGAAGAGAGAGAGAGAAATGAGCATGAGCTTTGGAATGCAATAATTTGAATTAAAATCTCAGCTCTGACATACACACGTTCATTTGTAAAACAAGCATATACATGCCTACTTCAAGAAGTTGACATGATGATTCAAAGAGACAAAGGAATCCTCTACACAGCTTATATTCAACAAATATTCAACATTTCTTTTCAAAATCCAACATCTACTCAATGCCAGGTGCTGAATTCTTTCTATACTGTAAAGTGTTGCATAAGTACAAGTTATTTTCATTCTTAATTTGATATATGGAAAATATCTTGCAGCCATGAAAACATTCTTTTTTGTGTGGAATGAGAAAGACCAGACAGGAGAAAATATAACTAGTTCTTTCTAGTGTCCTTCATTGTATCATTTTGATACTTTCTTTCTTACTTTTTGCTCTAACAGATAAAATTAAGTTCTTGGCAATTAATTTTAAACATATTGTGTTGCTAAATTTTATTACTATATAGTATAAACTGTATATCTATGGTAAAACTGGTATTACCGTAAATATCTGTTTATACCCTATATTAAAAAACTATCAAAACAATTTAGTATAAAATGTTAAACTGCTACTACTAATAAGTGAAAATAGAGCAATTATATCGAGTCCTCAAGACTTTAAATTTTTAAAAGCAAATTTCAAGTGGTAAATTTGTCACTAATATCTGAATAAATTTTACATCAAAAAACTTTCACTAAAGAAAAACTATTATGAGAACTACTTGGTTCCAGTCAAGATGGCAGAGTAGGTAAGCACTGTGATTGTTTCCTCCCATTACTACATCAAAATTACAGCTAAATTATAAAACCATCAACCAAGAGAACCACCTAGAGACTAGCTGAATGGAATTCCTAATTTATAACTAAAGATATAAACAAGAGGCCATGATGAGACTGGTTGGAGTGGCAGAGACTCAAAATGAGCTGGTCCTACACCCACATGTGGCAGTTGAGAATCAGGAAGGATATCTCAGCTACAGAGGTCCCCGCTGAGAAGTGAGATGTCCCAGCCCCACATCAGGCTCCCCAGCCCAGGGATCCAGTGCTGGCAAGAGTGGTCCTCGTGATAACTGGTGATGCAGATCAGTGGCAATATCATCCCGTCAGGGTAAGACGAAGGGCTGCTAGCAATCCAGATGCCCTTTTAATGGGCCAATACACAGACACACTTGCTTACAGGCACAACAAGTGTTGGAAAGGATGTGGAAAAAAGGGAACCCTTATGCACTGTTGGTAGGATTGCAAATTGGTGGAGCTTCCTCAAAAAATTAAAAATAGAACTACAATTTGACCCAGCAATTCCACTTCTGGGTATTTATCTGAAGAAATTCAAAGCACTAATTCATAAAGATATTTGTATTCCTTTATTCACTGCAGCATTATTTACAATAGCCAAGATATGGAAGCAATTTAAATGCCCGTCACCAGATAAGTGGATAAAGAACAAGCAGTACATATATACAATGAATATTCTTTGGCCATAAAAACGTATGAAATCTTACCATTTGTGACAACATGGATGGACCCAGAGGATCTTATGCTAAGTGAAATAAGTCAGACAGAGAAAGACAAATACCATATGATGTCACTTATATGTATAATCTAAGGAATAATATAAGTGAACAAACAAAACAGAAAAAGGCTCATAGATACAGAGAACAAACTGATGGGTGCCTGATGGGAGGGGGGTTGTTGGGTTGAGTGAAAAGAGGATGGGATTAAGAAGTATAAACTGGTAGTTAAAAAATAGTCTCAGGGATGTAAAGTAGAGCATAAGGAATATAGTCAATAATATTGTAATAGCTAGGTATGGTGCCAAGTGGGTACTAGACCTATTCAAAGATCACTTCATAAATTATATAAATGTCTAACCACTATGCTATACATCTGAAAGTAATAAAAAATAATATTGTATGTCAATCGTAATTTTTAAAAAAAGATCTAGGTAATTTTTGAAGTTTAAAAGGAAAGAAAGAAAGAATACTGTACTGAGCATTTGAGCATTAGGAGGCTTGTGATAATATTCTAAATATAAACTATAACCAGTGGTATTAGGGGTTCTATATTCAAATATACGATCTATATTCATTTATATTCTTATATATCCAAATATGTAATGAATTTCAATGTTTGAAAAATTTTAAATTCCAGAAAGGAAAATGATCATTTAACTATAGGAATTCTTTAGGGCTCAATTTATGAGTCATATGTATGACATAACTGCATGATATATATATTTATAAATTACTCTCTTAGGTTGCAACTCAACTTTGTTATTGCCAGTGTTTCTAAAATCATGGATATATTTATTTAGTATATGGAATTACATTATAATTGTACCAGTAGAGCTACCTACTTAAAGGGAATATGTGAAGTACCCTTGTATAAAGTGAATAATAACATCTAATTTGATTTTGTATAAGTGCATATTCCTATACATTACTTTTTGCGTAGGTAAAAAGAGCACACTTTCATGATCATTAAATTTCAGGGTCTTGAAAAGCCCTAATAAGGAGTTTCTCCTTTGCTACATATGACTGGGCAAAGCTGGTGGTGGTGGTGGTGGTGGTGGTGGTCATGTGTGTGTGTGTGTGTGTGTGTGTGTGTGTGTGTGTGTGGTGTTGTGTTGGAGGAAAAGTAGTTCGTGGCCTTTTCTTCTCTTTACATCTGGGAAAGAACTTATGGGTGATGCCAGCTTATCTCATTTCCCTCTTCTGCTCTCTAAAAAGTACGAGCGCATTCTCTTGAGTAAAGCTGTCAGAGAGAAGACTAATTGCTTTCTCCTAGGGGGATGTGCAGGTAGAGAGAAATGTGATGTGCTAGGAGCATAGCATGCGAGAAGCTTTGGCAAAGAGGAGAGAAATGATCTAATGAACTAGATCATTGGAAAGAAAAAGTGAGGTTTTTTGTTTTTGTTTTTGTTTTTGTTTTTTTTGTATTAACAATATGAGAGGAACCTAGACATTTCAAAGTGTTAAAACTACATACTGGATTGCCTAAATGTTTTCAAAATATATAAGTAAAGACTGGAGCTCTTGTTTGGGCCATATTGTACTAAATCTCATGGATCATGACATCAACAGTTATATATGTAAGACATTCTCCCTTGTAATAAGAAAAGTCATTCAAAGTTTATAACACACACTAACCATGCTATAAATGGTAGCAATTATTATTAAGAATTTTCCTCAAGAATACAGCATATAAGCTTCAGGATATCTGTAGAAAGAATCTCTTCAAAAACTTATTACTTCATTTTCATTGTAATACTACTTATACAAACCAACAAACTTTGTTTTTCATTCTGTTTAATATCCTATTATTTCAAGTAACATTTTGTATAATAATATCCCAGCACAATAAATAATTTGGGCAGATATGGAATCGTCTAAATTAAATTTGACCTAAAGCAAATACTTATGTACATTTTTACTCTTTTAAAGAAATATAATCATTAAATTTTCAAGAATATATTTTCCTTCCTGTGAAAGACATAAAACACAAAAATTATAAAAATTATTACAGATATAGCACATTTTAATACTCAATGGTTCAGATAATATGGGGAAATTTGCTCACCGTTGGTAATATAAATTGGTGGATATGAACAATGTGTACCAAAAGCTTTAAACCGGTGCAAATCCTTTGGCATAACCAAATTCTAGAAATGTATCCTTAAGAAATAGTTGAACATGAACTCAGAGATTCACCTACAAGATGTTCTATATTTATTATTTATAAAAAAAATATGATAAGAAATAAGTTGCAGATTAATAAATGTGTCAAAATATATATGCATAATAGAATTCAGGCCCTAAATGTTTTATTACATGTAATTTTGGTATTTTTATGTATGCAAATAGCACATGACTAATTTCCATATAGATGCTTAAATGTATATAGGGGAAAATTTTAAAGGCACAGATTGCTATTTTCAGTAATGGTGTTCTAGATAATTATAACCAACCGCCCAACAAAGGACAGCTATGAAGCTAACAACAAAAAAAATTTAAGCACTTTAAAATCTTGAAAACAACAAGACGATAAGCATTTACAGAACCAATTTCCAGTATAGTATCTCATAAAGAAAGCCAGAAGATAATGGAATAAAACAACCAATGTGCTGACTGAAAATAATTTACAACATTGAGTTTCATACTGAGAAAAACACTTTCCAAAATAGAAGCCAAACGAAAAAAAAAAGAAAGAAAAAGGAAAGACAATTTCAAGAGAAACTTTAAAGTTTCTCTGTGTAGGAGGAAAATTATCCCAGATGGATATCTAGGGGAAAAAAATGTAAGGAAAGAAAACAACAATGACAGTAAATATATAGGAATATTTAAATATTAACTGTATGTAAAATGATGATCTGAATGCTCTTACAACAGAACCAAAAACTAAAATAGCAATAAGGTGAAAGGAAAGTAATGGGAACTGTTGCAATAAATTTGTTCGACAGTAACTATAAGTATTGCTTAACATTAAACTTTATAATTTAGAAATGAGTGTATTACTTTCTATACTGTTAACTAAAAGAACAGGAATTATATATATAACTTCCAAAATGAAAAAGAAATTTAAATATTAAACATTTATTGAAAAGGAAAGTAAAAGTAAAAAAAAGAAATAGAAAAAGTATTATAAATGAAATCGCAAAACAGGTGAGTAACTTAAAACCACATGATGCACTACAATAACTAACAGAAAACTGAATGCTCCAGTTAAAAGACAAATATTGTCTAATTGTATAGTTAAAAATACAAATAACCAGTTAGATCATATGAACTTGCCAATAGTTAATAATTTTTGACCACAGGAATTGTAATTTTATATGATTCAAGCTTATACTGTATTCAGAAGAAACATATAAAACATAAGGCTAGAGAAACATTGAAGTTAAAGAACTGGGAAAGGTATTTTGCAAACACTAAACAAAATACAGCTGATGTATCTATATTAATATCAGATGAAATAGAATGAAAAACAGAAAGCACTAGCAGAATAATTAACAATGATCAAGTTTCATTTCCGTAAGACATACTATTTATAATTTGTATCTAAATACAATAGCCTCAAAATATAGAAAACAAATAATGGATAAAAATATAGATGAAACTGACAAATCCACATCATGCTGGAGTAGTTTAGCATAAATTTTTCAGTGGTTAAAAAGACAGACAAATTCAAATCAGTGAAGAAATCTTGTATTTAAGTGTTCTGATTTGAGCAACATAATTAGCAAGTAAACTGAAGGATGAATATAGAACATTGTATCCAACAACATCTGTATAAGCACTACTAGTAAAAGCAGAAAAAGGGGTGAATTAATTTGGAACAAATCAATAGAAATTATCTAATTTAAAAAAAGAGAAAAAAATTTAAAAACAAGCAATTGACACATAAAACTGGAAACAACCCTCAAAATGTATAAATCATGGAATATGGAATGTGTTATGAATGTAGGGTATACAAATAGTCATATCACATATTAATAAAAGAAAGCTCCAGAAAGATGTTTACTAAGGAGTTAACAAATTATCAATAGGTAAAAAACTATTGTTTCCTTTTCTTCTATTTTTCTATATTGTCAAATTTTCACTAAATACTTGTCAAATAATTTTTATAAGTAAAAAAATATTTGTCATTCACTAACAACACTAAATAAGGGGAAATTATTCTGATAATTAAATGAGGCACTGTCTTTCCAAGTGTGAGGCAGAGATAATGGGCATGAGAATCGTTTCAACCTTGTATTTTAAAAAGGTTATCAGGCTCCATGCCAGACCTACAATCAGAATATTTGAAGGTTGTTTCTAGAAATCTGTAGGAATACTTTAGCATTCAAGTTAGAGAATCATTGAAATAGAAGGAAAGTGAAAGTGGTTAAACACAGGAAAGCTAGCAATAATCTCAATGACTGACGGTGAAAATAAATGCTAGATGAATTTCTTTCATTTTAATCCACTGATAAGGCAAAATGAGTCAATTGTGGATATAAGATTTACTATTTTGCTGTCATATTCACAGAGCCTTAGAGCTCAGTTCTGTGATTTGAGAAATAGAACCCCTTAATGAAATTAATTTTGACATTTACCAATAGTAGTGATGCACTTAGCTTTAACTTACATACTTCTGAAACAATGATTCTAAAGGATTATTTTGTTATTATTCCAAGCATACAGGTCTAGGCATTTGAATTATAAAACCCTTAACTGCACTCAATTTGGATATAAACCTGTATTCCTACATATGCCTACCTAAAGACTAAATATTATGATTTGGAAATACTTTCAAGCGGGTTGGAGGGGATGGTACTTTGAACAAAGCCTCTAAATTATAGGCACGAAAATAATTTGTTTCCAATTTCTGAAAAAAAAAAAAAGAAAAAGCTTAGTGGTTTGATGGATTTCTATGAATTATCACAAGATTCCCTTTTCTCCCATACTAAGGAAATTTAATCAAAGTACAAATGGCTAATAGCTTTAATTTTGCCAGAAAGTTATAAGTGAATGGTCAGACTCAAGTATGAGACTGTATCACGCACAATGCAGTTTAACAGAGATAGAATGGCATTTCTCTTAAAAATATTAGTTCTGGACTCAGGTAGACCTGGGGTCAAGCTTAGCTCCCACAATTATTAGCTATGTAATATAGGGCATGTTAGTTACCCTTTCTAAGCCTCAGTTCCTCATCTGTAAAATAGCACTCATGTTATTGAGCCCAAAGACATATTTACTATCTAGCCAGGAGCATGGTAAATAGTACAAGTTCAATGAATTATTACTAATATCAACAAATATTAGCACACCTATTTTAGTTAGGGTTCTCCAGAGAAATAGAACAAATAGGAACTTACACTGATATATATATATAGATAGAGCTAGCTACAGCTATGGATATAATACATCTATGATATATATAGATGTGGTGTGTGTGTTTGTTTGTGTATGTGGTTGTGTGTGCAGAGAATGAGAGACAAGACAGAGAGAGAGACAGAGAGAGACAGAGATTATAAGATTGGTTAATGCAATTATGGAGGCTGAGTGTTCCACAATCCGCCATCTGAAAGCTGAAGAAACAAGAAAGCCAATGGCAATTCAGTCTAACTGCATTGAGTGCTGATGTCCAAGGGTAGGAGAAGATCAATGTCCAGCTCAAGAAGAGAGTGAATTCGCCCTTCCTACACTTTTTGTTCTATTTAGGCCCACAACACATTGAATGATGCCCCTGATGCATTGGTGAGAATGATCTCCTTTACTAAGTCTACCAATTCAAATGCTGATCTTTTTTTGGCAACGCATCCAGAAATAATGTCTACCAACTATCCAGGTATCCCTTAACCCAGTCAAGTAAACATAAAAAATTATATCTCTATTTCTATTTTTCTATTAATGAAAAGCATTTATGTCTGTATCAATTTTTCTTAAATATCTATCTTAAAAGTTTGTCAGAACTCTTCATAGGGAGAGTTCTGTATATATTGGAAGAAATATTTTGATAAGCTTGGGATTAGCGCATGGGACCTCCAACGGGTATTTCTGAGAAATCTCTTGTTTTCCCCTTGAATTCTATTTCAATGTCAGTCACTTTAACCCTCTTCTCTTAGTTTCTCTAGCCGTATCAGCTTCATCTATTTCCTTTCATAAGTCTCCCCTCCACAACTCTTTTTTGCATGTGACTTGAATTATGAAGGGAAATTTACTTTTCTTTTGGCTTCTTTAAATTTCACTTCCATATTATTACCAAACTTGACAAAGTTTTGTTCTTGGATCCCAGTTTCCTTCAGAAGATCTGGAACTGCTATTAATTTTAAATAATTCTCCTGTCACATGTGGTGTATAAAATATTCATACTAATACGTTTATAAACATATAAAACTATATACATTCACACACTACATATACATCCATACTTGGCGTGAAAGCATGAAATAAGATAGGTAAATTTAAGAGTAAAAAAAAATACAGCACAAGAACAATCAGGTGGAAGAGATGCCTGGAGCAAGGTAAGTGGGAAGGAGTGCAGGGCTTCCATGCTCTCTCTAAACCCCCACTCTCTACAAATCTCCACTGTTCACTACCCCAGAAGCTCTCCAAACTCTGTCCTTTGGGTTTTTATGGAGGTTTTATTACATAGGGATGATTGATTAACTCATTGGCCATTGGCGATTGATTCAACCTCCTTTCTCCCCTCTCTGGAGATGAGAGGGTGGAGCTGAAAGTTCCAACCCTTTAATTGCACGTGAGCTCCACTGGCAACCAGCTCCCATCCTTAGGTTCTTTCCTTTCTGAAAGTCATTTTAACATAACAAAGTACATATTTATCGCTCTCATAACTTTGGACATTCCAAGGGTTTTAGGAGCTCTATGCCAGCAATGAAACAAAGACCAAATATTTGTTTGTTATTATAAACCACAATATCACAATACCCATTGCATTATCAAAATAGTTTTAAAATAATAATCATTCTACTCTGACTGACCCTGCTTCAGTTCTGAGCTCTATATTTCTTAATATTTCCCTGACCTGAGCTTGGTATTTTGATAAACACATCTTGTTCTCTCTAGAGTTCATGCTTTTTTGTGTGACTTACATACAATCCTTGAATCTTGCCTCAGAAGATGTGGGTTCTAGTCCTACGTCTTTCACTCACAAGTTCTGAGACCAGAGGTAACAGCGAATTAATTAAGCCTCAGTTGCTGCAACCCTTTAAAATAAAGCGATGGCCATTTAGCTTTCTTTCTGATTAAAACTAAAGCTAAATATGTGTGAAAGAATTTGTTAAATGATAAAACTCTGTACAAATACACTCTGGTGAGCTGGTTTCTAGATGTCCTTGGACTCCTGTTCAAAGAGGCAGTGCTATGCACAAAGCAAATGTTTGATGTTTATTGATACATTATTCTATTACTGAGATATACAATAAAAATTTAAGTGAAGCCTATGTAAATACTTCTGGTTATTACATTTTAGTAGATTTAGCCATTTCCATTCTAGAAAAAAATTCTTTCACACAAAAAAACTATTTTTCTTGATGGAATCATGAACAATGTGGAAAAAAATGGAATTCGTGAAAAGGAGAAAGCTGAAAATAAATGAGGATCTGAACATAGTAATGCTAAGATTCTGTCTAATTATCTGTTTAACTGAGTCATGTCCCTGGAAAAAGATAAGCTATCTGGGGTTCACATTTGATGGGAGTCATTATGTCATGAATCACAATCTTAGGCAAGTATATGTAGTTTTATACCCTCACTTTTCTCCAGGATTTAAATATTAAATTATGCTGAAACCATGGTATTTCAGGATTGGATAAAGCTACTTTCTCTTCATTACAATTCCTTTAGCCAAAAATCTGGGACACGATTCATACCTTCATTATGGCCTGATGGAAGAGTTAAAGCTCCCAGGGCCTTCTTTGAAAACCGCTGTGCCTAATGTTCTACAGATGTTTGCCTTGAGTCACATACAGAACTTATGTAGAAATGTAGGTGCATTAGTGGTAAGCATTGGATAAGGAATCATTTAATATTTTTCTCACTTCATCATAATTCTTGGTAACATTTTTTCCCAGCAATGGCACTTGACGCTGAAGGAGAAGTGGCAGAAATGCAAATAAACACTGCTAAAACATAATGTTTTGACCTCCAGGAAATTCATCTAAGAGTAGAAAATTATATTCAGAATCAAACATTTCCTTAAGTAACTGTATTATCATAATGTTTTGTAAAACTTTCAATTTACTTTTACTTTGAAATGAGCTGTGCGATAGTATTCTTTAAATATACATTTAGTGTATCATATGATTTAGTTTTTTATTTTTAAAAGAGCAAGAATCCATTGAGTAAACTGGCAATGGAAATCAGTGGTAGGTTTCTTACCATAGTGATGTCAATTACTTTAATAAACTCAGTGGGAAAAAATCAGTAAAAATAATGTGAGTTTTCTACATCTAAATGTTATTCCCCTTTTTTACTGAGACTCTTATATTGCTGCTTACTATCTTTAGGCCATTATTAATTAATTAATCTTAAGGAAAATTATTAATTTCTCGATATCTTAGTTTCCTTAACTGTTAAATGGGGTGGTTTTGAAGATCAAATGATTTAATGTACAAGCAGGACACTTGGTAAACATTTTGTAAATGTCAGTCATTTTATTATTGAAAATGAGTATTTTTTACATAAAATCTCATGTCTTTCATTAGATAATTTTATATATTTTTAAGGATTTAAATAAATGTCAGTGAAATAATTCTATTTTTGTAATCATTATTAGAATGTTTTACTTTTGCCAAATAAAATCTACTTTTTAATTAGAAACTATATTTCCTATTGTCTTTATTTTAAATCATTTTGGTGTTAAAATGATAACTGATCAATGCTTTTTGAATGCTTGCTATGAGTCAAGTACTTTCCTAGACTGGAAGATTCAAACATAAAAAAAACACCATCACTTCTCTTAAATCACTTACAATTTTTGGCAGAGATAGATATATTAACAAGCAAGTTTAATATAAGTCAGAGTGGAAAAATGCTTGAGAACATTGATCAAAACGTTCAAGAAAGCTGACAAAATATAGATTGTACTGTTAGAACAAGGAAAAACTTCAGACACTAGTAGAATCTTGGTTCAGGAAGAATATTTCAGGCGAAAGAAAACATAAAGCAAAGACACATGAATGTGCACTGCGTGTACAAGGACTAAACATTAGGTGTTTGACACTGAAGCATGGGCTAGGAAAGGGGTAAGCCTCTAAAAACTGGGGCGTGTCTCAAGACTGGTCATGTCCAGATGCAAAAGGATGAGGTCAGGAATAATCTGGAGAGGTGGGAGTAGCCAAAGGAAATTTGCAGAGGCATTCGTAATTTTGAGGACTTCTTAACTAAATGAAGGTGAAGATAAAACAGGAGATGAAGATAATCCTGATTCTCTAGCCTTATATGTTTGAAATAATATTGATGCTATTACTAAGAAAGGGACATTGGAGGTTTGATGCAGCAGCTAATATGTCAGCTGTAGCTATGCTAAGTTTAAAAAATATTGTGGGATTTTCTGGTAGAGGCATTTGAGAGTTGAAAACCTGAGCTTGATGTTCAGGGAAGGGGTCAGGATTCTGTGAATTGATAGTCATCTTCATTGAATAGCGACAGTGGTGCTTTGAGAATAAGTGAATGAAAGCCCATCAATAATTCCAGCAACCTGTACTATAGGTAAAACTAGTTTTGAAAATTGGTTTCATTTCTAAAGTAAGTCATATTCTTATTTCAGTTGCTGCTTAATGATTCATGAGTTCTTATTTTCTTATGTATTATTTAATTGTAGTCCATGATTTTTAACTTTTATTTGTCTTCTTTTTTTCTTATCCTTCTCCATTCTTTCACACTAAATTTCTTTGTTCTTTCTGATTTCTATCGCCTTTCATCTTCCAATGTAATGAGAAAGGAATTTCTAATTTTGGACTGTTGTTCCATGACATCCTGTATGATTCAGTAAAATGTTTTGGACATCAGTTATAAAAATATGGAAATGTGTTCATATATTTTTGAAGGATGCTTTCAAAAACCTGCAATCTACAATCTCAGCCAAATATAGACTGAGGAGATTTTCCTATTTCTGGATAAGCAAAACCTATGTTTTCTCCTTAGTTATAACATTTTTCTTCCGTGCTGATTATGTTTCAGGTGCTAAGAACTTAAGCTGAACAGCTCGATATCCCCTACCATTAGCAGCTCATAATGGAAAGGGCTTTCAAGACAGAATTTGCTTAAAACTTATTCCTTTCCAGAGCTTTCATTTCAGGTCTTGGGATTTACCAACCCATTGTATGCAAATGTATTTAATTCCATCTTTTAAACAGTTGTAAATTTATCCCCTGTGGTTTGTTGCCTGTTTCGTTTATGCTATCTTATTCTTGAAATGGATGACCACACTTTGTTTTAAATGACCCAGCAAGCATAACCTTGTACAACTCAAAGAATCAGGAAGATGACCAATAATGGAAATTTAAAATTCTTGAGAATTTTCCTCTTATTTTATCTTAGCCACGGCATTTCTGGAGATTCTCTTTTGTGCTTGATAATAAATATTTAGTGTCTCTTTGTTTGATAATCTAAACCTTCTTTTAAAACTATGATACTGGAATTTGGGAAAGAAAGTCTTGGACTCTCTGCACATTTTTCCCCCTTGAGCTCTTATGGGTCACGGAGGCAACACTTCAGCAGTGTTTGTGGCAGACTGTCTGGTCCTGCCTGGGTGAAGTGCTCCGGCCCTTCACATTTGACACTTTGCTGTGTGTGTACCCTAAGGTCCTTTACTGGCTGAGTCTCTTCTCTGTAGTTCCCGAGTGCGACCTCACTTGATTTAAAGAAGTATAAGGGTTTAAAAAAGGGCTTGAAACTGCATTTCATTTATAACTGTGATGTTAAAATTCTTGGTTTGTTTGCTTTTATTTCTATTTTTAAATACTTTTGAGTTGAGAATAGTCATAAAGCAAATAAGAACAATGAAAAAGTATGTGAAACTATAAAAGTTTGTAACTTTCATTAAAATACATAAAACTGGAGAATCGGAAACTATTTTATGAAATGATATTTAGGAAGAAAATAGTTTTTCATAGGAGGGTGCTAATCTCTGCTGCTAGAAGACTTTACTGTTAATAGTTTCAGCAAAGTTACTGCATCGTTTCTTTATCCATCTTACAAAGAAAAATCTCAATCTTTTTTTGGTCCCTTCTAAGACAACCAGCATTTGCTCGGCTATAGAATTTGAGAACGGATCTATGGATGTTGGTTAGATTATGAAACTGAGGGTCCTTATGACTTTAGTTAAATTTTGTTTTTAATCATAGCTCAAGGAATCCTCTCTCTCTCTCTCTCTCTCTCTCTCTCTCTCTCTCTCTCTCCCCCCCACCCCCACCTCTCTCTGTCCTGCAGAGACCTAACCTTCACCCAGGGAATCAGCAGCCCCCAAGATACCAGAAGACAGTAGCCCAGATCTGACTAATGGTCACAAGTCTGGACCTCTGGCAGGCGAAAGAAAACATCTTGGCCTAAGTTATGTTTCAGCTCCTGACCCCTGAGGTGAAATAGCCCCCTGGCTACTTTCCAATGAGACTAGACAGAGGGTCCTTGAAAAAGACCTCAGAACTGTCCTTAAAACCTGAAGAAATGATCCGTCACCCTTACCTCACCTCTGACCAATCAGCTCCCAACATGACTCCAAACCCCTAATTCACAGTGTCCTGTGATTTTACTTATATAACCTGTAACCAACATTATCTTTGGAAAACTAGGTCTTTGAGCAGTAGCTCCCCTTTGTCTTCGGGCTTGGAGCCCTTTCCTTAAATAAACCTTTACTTTCTTTGCTGAAAACTCCTGTTCTCAACTCATTTGGCTTTGATGCACACAGGCAAACATATTCCCTTTAGTTCAGTTAAAATTATAACTGTTTTTAATTTCTTCTAACTTGCATGTTTTTCTTCATTACTAATTGGTAAAATATTATTCCCCAGTCATTTTGAACTTAAATTTGATTGTGTTTTGATATGATCTTTACTAAACAATAATTTTAACTAGAAAGCCAGGGGAGTATATTTGAAAGAGAATAGAATTTAAAGGCAGGGTACCTGTTTTCCAATTCCATCTACTTCATCTGCAGTCTATATAACCATGAACACATATTTTAAACTTTTCAAATAGTAATTATCTTTTTAAAATAAGAGTTGCAAAATTGTTCTTTTACTTCTCACATAAAATGTTTGGGTGGATCAAAGATAATCTACGTGAATATGTTTAGTAATCATGTGGAAATTATTATTAATAATGTTAAACAGAATACTTTAGACTATATTCAGAGTTGGGGGTTTGGGCTGGAGCTTACATTTAATTGTATATTATCTATTAAGAAAATGATAAGAAGAAATAATAATATAATGAAAAAATTCCAGAAAAAAGTCATTGTTGAGGATTTCACAATATTATCTATTTATTTATACATAATACTACTAAATCTAAAGAAGTTTCTAAGCGCAAATAAGTCTGCACATATTCTCATTCATCAGTTTTTAGTATAAGAAATCTAAAGAAGAGTGGGAGAAAGTTTGATTTAGGATTTCAAAAGCTTGTTCATTTACATGCTTGTTTGTGGTTTGTTCATTTAGCTTGTTGGTTAAATTTAGTTCATTGTTCCCTGACTTATTACCAGAAATGCTTTAATTTGGGGTGAAAATAACAGCGAATTAAAGCTAAATAATATTTAAAATTTTCTAAAGATTAGTCCTTCTAAACATTTCTTTAATTTATAACATACCTTCTATGTTACCATTAACTGACTTAATTTTAAATTATCTTTGATACCAACATTTGAAAATTAGGGAAGAAGCTAGTAAGAAAATTAAAAGGTGTTAATAACGAAGTGAAGATGAGAGCAAAAAAAAAAAAGATGGCATTTCAAAGTAAGAAGTGGAACAGCGTAACAAAAAATGCAAAGATGCTGAGATGTTGAGAAAAATTAGGAGTGAAAAATGCCCTCTGGATTTGGTGACCTGAAGTAAATGGCAATCTCAGAGGGTGCAGGTAAGTAGAGCCATGGGGCATGTGACCAAATTGTATGATAGAGATAGGCACTGGTTCGAGAAGTTTAATTGTAAAGGACAGGAGAGGCATAAGGTGACAGTGAATAACAATGCAAGGTTGAAGGAACTTTTAAAAAAAAAATAGAATGACTTCAAAAAGTTTAAATGTTACTACAAAGAAGTCATGTAAAGGGAGAGGAGGTGCCTCAAGGGGATAATGGATAATCAAAATCCTGTCATTCTTGAAGAACTGTCAATTCTTTATCACCTTGATGAATTATTTTTTTAAAGTAGGTGTCATTTCTTAAGCTAAATATTATTTCTTTGGTGACAGGCCATTCTCCTGTTTGAATTCCCATGTTCTGAATCCCCAAATTTATCCCCTGCCACACACTTACACACACACTGTAGAGACACCAGATAATACAAACACACATTCCCTAGTGGTGATTGTACACAATTGATACTTCAGAAACACTTGCTTCTTGCTTGATAGTTCACAATATTCAAAGGTTAGTGACCTAAGAAAGACATTTCTCAGTGACTCTGTCAATTGCTTTTTCTTCTATTGTACCAGGAAATGAAAACCATGTTCTCACTCTCTCGTTAGTATTCAGCAGCAATAGATGAATACTAAATCCTCACTGAATAATTTAGCTTGGAATGTTTACCCTTTGATGTACAAGTATGACATAACTGGGAAATACCACACACTGAATCTACTCTCAGAAGCAATCATTTTAGCATATTTAACATTTTAAATGCCAGAGAAGACCTGAGAAACAGAGCAGAAAGTCTTCAAAGAAAGTTTCAGATTCCTTTGATGCACTTACTCCCATCCTCCCTAGTCCTCCCCATGGCCCTACCTCCATTTTGCACTTACTGTGGAAAGCCTAACCAAAGACTCCTGGGACGCTGTATTTTTAAGGCCCCACAATTTCCTGAGCACTAGGATCCATCCTTAAGGAGGCATTGATAGAGGATTGAAATTGGTAGTAAAGCATGAACCAAAACAGATCCAGGTTCAAATCCTGCTTCTGCCATTTAAAAACTCAACTAAGACAATATTTGAACTGAGCCTCCGTGTCCTTATTTTTAAAGTGAGAATGGGTTTACTTACCTAGCTACTTAACTATTTGGGATTAAAAATAGAGTCTGGAACACTGTGAGCCCTCAATGAATGGTTGCATTTTACTGGAATAATGAGCATAATTTCTTTCATCTTGATACTGCTTTCACCCTCATCAGGAAAATTATGTAATTTCAGTTATTTCTCTCCTGGATTTCTCATTTGGGCCAATTTATGCTCAAACCTGTGATGTGCTAGGGAAGGTCTCAGACCTTTTTTTATTGTTCCTGCATATGATGAAAAATGAAACATATTATTGGGATTCACTGACTATATTTATGGCAACTTTACTTGGCAGCTGATCTTATTCTGCTCTTTTATGTCTTGAAAAGTGACATTTATTAATATTTAGCTTTTATTTATGTGCCTACCTAGTGGTATGTGCTGTACAGATAATGCAAAAAACGCTCACTTTCTGAGCTTCATGAATTTATTCTCTAAAATGATGACAGCTCTATTCATGCCCTTGAGGAATAAAAAGTCGAGAACAGTTGTGAGCTGACAGAAGTTGCCACTCTCTGACCCAATGTGCTTTCTATCCTTGTCCTATATAAACTCTCAGTGTGTTTCATGGGCACATTTGAAATTTCAACAGCTCTGTACTAAAATATTTGGTCAACCTACAACGTACTGTGATGACCTGAAGAGTTTCTTTCTTCCAGGATGCAAAACAGGGGCAGATATCAGGTTACATGTTCCCCCAGCTGTGATTCCTAAGGGACATAACCCTACTGGGC
The DNA here is from genome assembly GCA_003508835.1 of Eonycteris spelaea. Lineage (NCBI taxonomy): Eukaryota > Metazoa > Chordata > Mammalia > Chiroptera > Pteropodidae > Eonycteris > Eonycteris spelaea. Next base: position 1,752,043 of record PUFA01000254.1, on the reverse strand, counting down.
TGTAGGTTAGAGATCCGCCAAGAGCCTAGAATCAGACGGTTTCCCCAAAATAACTGAACAGAAGGTAGAGAAGACAGGAGTCAGAGCTGAGGACTCTTGGGGACCTACTGAGACAAGCCTGACTCCTAAAAGCCTGGCGGCGGATATGGGCCAAGAGCTATTGAGAGCTTGTCGCTTAGCAACATGACACCAGCTAATAAAGAGAAGTTGGAGGCTTTTCATTTTCCCAGACTGCAGGTAATTTTTATAGCGGGAGTTTGGAAAGTGTGTTCTTGTATCTTTGTCTTTTCTGGAATCTAACATTTGCGCTGCATGTCAATTAGACAACAAATTTTTGTGAGTTCTCCCTAAATGCAAAGTGTTATCCTTTGGGGGTTCCTGTTCCTTCAGCAATGTGAGCGTAGATACTATATTTAAAATTGAAAGCTCAGGGATGAGTTGGTGAGTACCACTTAATGCAAAGTAGCAGCGGTGGCTGCATTCATTTCTGAAATAATAAGGCAGATGGAAACGAGCAGCTGTAATGATAGAGCAGCAAATAAAACATCAGCTGAAGTTCTTCAAAGAAATATCTTACCTAAGAGTGATGGCATCCTATACATAAGAAACATCTATAATTCCTAGGTTTCATTGTCATGGGACTAAACAAGCTTCCCAAAGCCAGGTGAGGAGAGCTGTGGTGAAAATTCAAGGAGTTGGCTATGCTCCTCTAACCTATGAGCTCCTCAAAGTGCTGTCCACAGGCCAGTGTTAATTTGCAAATACGTACTGGTCTGCGATAGGCACAGAAATTGAAAGTAAGCAGTGAACAAATGCTTTTCGCAATTTAAGAAAGTAATTTGATGTGTGGTGAATCTAGTATCTTAAAAATCATGTCATACTTTTCTGTCTTTTTACTTTATGATAATTTATTTTTTATTGTATGTAAATAAAAGTATTGGTCTATTATAAGTTGGAAATTAGAAACAAACAAACAAAAAATGGTTTCTTTAACACAAAGAGTTTGAGAAGCACCACTCTAGACCAGAGGTCAACATGATTTTTTTTGTAAAGGTCCAGATACTAGGTACTTTAGGATTTGGGGGCTGTATAGTCTCTGTTGCAACTAGTAACTCAGCTGTTGAAAGACCTCGGACTTATTAAATCACAATTTCTGGAAATAGTGACAATACCAGTATCTATTGCAATGGTGGTATTTCCATCTTTTTTCCTGATTTTGTCAGAGATCCTGAAAGGACAAAATCTAGGACTTCACAGAACTTACAGAACAGACATATAGCACTTTTTGTGTGTCTGTTTGCCAATAAATATTTGCATAAAGGGCAAGATGCAGTATAAGACTTGCTTTTCATTGCCTAGCACTGAGAGTGTGGGGGAGGAGACACATAGCTCTACTCCTAATTTCCCCAAACCTAACAGTTGTGAATGGCCAAATTGGCTTTAGACAGTTTGCCACATAAGGTGTCATTCTTATCTTTACAGCACAGGCCTTGCTAAAGATTAACATTTTTTTTCTTCTTCTTGTCTTCTAAAGTACAAGGGAGCCATTTTGGATTTACCGAGAGCAGCTCCCCCAACCCTGTTAGAACATAGAGGAGAAGGGCACCTTGTGTCACTGAACATAGGTGTGTTCAGACAGGCAGCAATAGAGCCACTGGCCTTTTTTTTTTGCAGACAACATGGACATGGAATGACACCCTTTGTACCTGGCAATTACAGAAAATAGCAGTTTAGTATGGAAAGGGCGATGGTTCTCTGTGATCTAAAATGGAAAAATTGTAAGGGCTGAGAGAGATTTTTCTGGGAGAATAAGAATGAGATTTAGGGTACTAAAAGTGGAAAGCCTTTGAGCCAATTCTGGCATGGTGTTTTCAGGGCCAGCAGTAGGCTGGGGATGTGCCCTGAGAGTGAACTGAAAGGGAGGAGGCATTGCTGCCCTGTGAGCATCAGCCCTGATGGAGGGCTGCCGCCGAGAACCGGATCTCCATCTCTGCATTCCAAGCCTAGATTTCTAGGCTCCCTTATGACCTACTTTCCAAACCCTTCTTTGCATTTGTAGCAGGAGGCAAGTCTAAGCATCCTTAGCGTGGGAGAGAAAAGGATCTGTGAAGTCTGAGCAAGGCATACGGTATATTGTACAACATCTCTGGGCATTAGATAACCCTTAGTAGGAATTCCCTTCGGGGGAAGGGGAAGCAGGGGTTCGAAGTGGAATATCTCGTTAGGCTCAACAGTCTTCTAGAGGCCAGATTGTAACCTGAGAGGAGCTGAAAATGAGGACTAAGTGCTGCTCACTTGGGGGCTCTACTGTGGAGTCCTATAGGTTAACTTGGTCTAAGAGAATGAGACTCGGTGTGTACAAAGGCCCACAAAGTCCTGGGAGGTTATCAGCACCACCAAGGTAGCATCAGTTCCTAAGAGTGACACCATGTGGCAGTTAGAAGAAAAGCAGCCTTGACTGAAGTCTCCAGCACTCTTCCCCTCTTTGATGTAGAGGTTGGATTGGCCCTTTCCTTTCAACTCTATCAACTGCATGTCATTTGACAACTCATGGGGAAGACATAACCCCCCAAAGTGATATGATGATACTAAGGTGGATGGGATTTTACATTATTAATTAGAAAATGAAAGATATAATCATATTGACCTCCCTCATTTGTGAAGGAGTCTGTAGGTTTGTTGTAGGAATCAAATAAAATAACAGCTTCCTTGAAAAAAGCAAAATAAAATAATACTGATAGCAATAACGGTATTACAGATAGTACATATTACAGGTATTATCATAGGTTGGCAATTTGATGTCAGATAAATTAAGTGCCTTGGGCAACTGTTGCACCTGCCTCAGTTTGTGCTTTTAAAATGTTCATCTCTGGAGGACTACTGTTGGTTGAATTGTGTCCCCTCAAAAGATATGTAAAATCCTAATCCCTAGTAAATGTGACTTTATTTGGAGAATAGATCTCAGCAGATGCAATCGTTAAGGTGAGGTCATTTGGGCCCTAATCCAATATGACTGATGTCCTTATTAGAACAAGAGAGATGCAGAGAAACACACACACAGGAATGGTGTTTGATGCAGGAAGTGAAGAATGGAGTCATGCTGCCACCAGCTAAGGAAAGCCTAGAACTACTAGACAGAAGAGACAAGAAAGATCCTTCCCTAGAGTAAGTAGTCAGAGTAAGCATGGCCTAGCTACCAACTTGACCTCAGATTTCCGGCCTCCAGGGATGTGAGAGAATAAACTTCTGTTGCTTTAAGCCACCAAGTTGGTGGCACTTTCTTATGGCAGCCCTAGAAAATTATACAAGGACCAATCAATTAAAAATGGAGCATTTTCTTCTTAATCTGAGAAAATGTCAAGAAAACACAGGCAAGGTACTGTTAAATGTAAAAATATAACTTTCACCTGTAGCCTGAAGTTGACAAATGAGCTTAATCCTGGCTGGAATCTCTCTGTAGAAGGTACATATGGTAGCTTCCAGGGCAGTTAAAAGAGCCCAACAGATGGGACTCTTTTCAGACCTCTGAAGGCAATGCAGTTGGGATATTGTTCAATTCCTCCCTACTTCGAGACTTCTTACTCTTCTTCCTAACTCCTCATTTTTTAAAAAATCATTTTTCTTCTCTTTCTCTTTACTTGATCCAGTAACCTTTGAGAAAATTTCTTCTGCTTACCAATATGTTTAATAGGGTAATGAAATGAGAAAGATTCTTTGGAAAAAAAGTCTTGCTAGCTAAAAGATGGCCAACAATTTCCTAGAAAGCTGGGACCCAGATCACGTTGGGTACGGGATTTTCCCCTGAAGTGTAAGTGAACAAAGGAAGTCTCCAACACCCAACTTACATCCTGGGACTTGATCTAATAAGCAGAGTCCCTCGTTGTTTCTCAAAGTTAGTTATAATATTCTAGATAGTTGGTTTCTGTCTCTGAGGAAGGACCTAGTTCGAAGCCTGGGTACATTTAAAACAAGGGAATTTAGTAACAGGTTGTCTGCCCAGCTTGTTCTTCAAGGAAGAAGATTTGAGGCAGGTCAATAAAGTTAACACGGAGCATCCTGGGGGAGAGGGGAAGGAACATAACCCCTCATTCAACTCCCACACCCATACGCACACTCCTCTCACAAAGCTGCTACTCAGAAGTGAGAGGGCAATTTCTGGGGGAGAGAAATACTGAGGCACACAGTTCTGAGGAATCTTTGGAGTTTCTGAGCAACACAAAGCCAGTGTAATTTTGGCATTTTGTTTTCATTCCTTGAAAATAGTTACTCCTGGAAAGATTCTAAGCAATAAAAAAATGAGAGGAGGAAGAACTTACTGGTGACTAACATGTTACGCAGCTCCTGTATCTTAATAACAAAAATAAATTATAATAATACCGGAAAGTTCAGTAATCCATGTCTTTTCAGTGATTAATTAGAACCGGTTCTAACTCTGCAATTAAAATTGTAAAATGGGTATGGTCTAATTTGGGGCCCTGGTGTTATAAACTAACCCTAGCCAATTTGGCCATTCACAACTATGAGATATCAGAAGAACCTAGCTTTAGAGGTAGGGAAGTTCATAGGTCCCCTTTTCCATGCTTTCACAACCAGGAGGGATGTTAAATCAAAGCAAATGTCAGAACAAATCTATCTGCCACGACACAACATTTTTGAGAAAGCAGACTCCAAAACATTAACTATGTTATTCTTTCCACTCCAGGGAAGTTCCAGCTTTCTGTTCTTTTATGCACACCCAAGTATTCTTCATAAAACATTCATTTGAGACATATATCATAATAGTCTAGTAGCAAGATTCAGCTAACCTTTTAGAATTCAGGTCCAGGATCCTTGAGTGAGAGCTGCAGTAATTTTAATTGATGAGATCCAGCACTAAATTGAAATTCTTGATCCCAAGATTCATATAGTCTATGCAAGGAAGGTGTTCGTACAATATTTGTAGTTAATTCACAAATCTTAGACATCATTCATTATACCAATTAAAAATTATTCCCATATCCTTTATGTAATTAAGAATCCCTCAAGTGAAGACATGGATATGGACTGTTGAAACTTTTAGAAGCTGCTTCTGGATTTTGATTAGAATTTTTCAGATATTAACAAATCATCCCTGAAGTATTTATATCTCGTTAGAGTAGTTAAAATGTTTACTAATTTACCCCTCCCCATTTTCAGGTTTACATGAAGTTGATATATAATATCACATTGTTTAAAATATTTCAAAGTAAATTCAGATAATTTGACATCTAGCCTCCTTGTTTCATCAAGATGTTCATTTTCCTCTGTATTACTAAAATCTGCTCTCAAATTTTCATTCACACAAGAGAATAAATAATAATGTCTTTAAGTATATACTGGGGAGAAGATAGAAATAAATAAGTTTTTTATTTTGAAATATTATTTTAAATATAAAACTGATCCTACTAAGTTAGCTCCCTTATGTCACTTCGCACCCTCTCTTGCCACCCTTCGTCAATTAATCAGCTATTTGTTACACTATCCTACTAGCCAAATGGGGAAGAGAAACATGTACCACCTTAACATACCTCTCTTTAAATTTGATGTTGATGTTTAAAAATAGTGAGTGATCAAACTGAGCCACCATAAGTAGTGGACACTACTATACCTCAGCAAGTAATATTTACCTTGTTGAACTCGTTGAAGACCAGAGACTGGTTCTTAGCCTAAAAAGTTTAGAATTTGGATTTGCCAGTGCTCTAGAACTGAATTGATTCAGGGCTACTCAATTATGCTAATTAGACTATTTCTCAATTTTATGGTTCAATTCACATGAGAACTTTGTTTCTGGCAGAACAAATGATTGTAGGCACCTTTTGTTGCTTCATGTACCACATATAGCTAGAGATTCTGCTAATAACATAAAAGAAAAGCACAAATGTCTTGTGTTATTAGTAATGAAATTTTAGGAGAATAGCATTTAGCCTAGTGATTTGTGAGGCATCAACAACAAATATCTGTTGAATTAAAAAGTTAGTGAATGCCACTCATACGAGTTCTGTAAAAAAACTTTTTGTAAAAAAAAAAAAAGTGAAGGAAAGGCAGGGGCATCTTTAGATAACCAAGATAATCTGGCACCACCATCAAAGGCTTGGAGCCCACGCACTCAGTCCACACTTGCTGTTCTCCATGAGTTTACTTGCTGCCAGAGGGGAGGGATCACATCCAACAGCCGAACATGAATCAACCAGTAAGTCCTAGGGAAGGACCTGGGGAATCTAAAACCGTATGAAATGTTTCCAAAAGCTTCAGTTTTGTTCTGCACCAAGAAATGCTTTGCCTTTCCACTTTTCCTCTGTACTCTGTCACTAAGCACCCCACTTTTGTTCTGTCTCAACAGGAGCAAATAAAACAGCAATCAGTGTTAATGAAGTAGAGACATCACAACAAGAGATAAAAGGGGAGAAAATGTAGTGCAAAGAGCTTTGAAAATTAATTAGAAAAAAAGGGTAAATAGTTCTGTTAATCTCAGAGCTGTAAGTAACCTACTTTTGAGGATCATGCATGCATTTAAAAAACCTCTGTTAAATCAGTTTTATTCCGCTATGCTCTGATTATTTGCTTATCCTTTGAAATATGATATCTTCTTTAGAAGTTTTAGAGTACTTGAAAACTTAACTACGTTTTCAAGATGCATTTTGATACTGTGTTCGGCTTTGCTTTACTTCATTTAAAAAGAAAACCATAGTAAAAAAGGAACAAATCATGTTTTATTGTTTTGTTTCTTGTTTGTTTTAGTAGGCTCTTTCTTCTTTATCAAGATCATTCTTGCCCAAGAAAAAAGTTATTTTTTATAATAATAAAGACTAATTATTTTGAGACTACTGGGGTTACCTAGAGTTACACATTAACAAAATTTAAAATATAAAAATTAATAATTCTCTAGAGAAAGTAAAAATGATAGATTTCTCTATAACTTGAATTAAGCCAGTGGGATGTTTTTAAATACGTATCTTTTCATTTCTGTCTCCTACTTTAGTACTTCAGTGGCTACCCAGGTGGTCCCAAATCAAAATCACTTCCTAGATTTTTTAGCCACATCTTTCATCACCCCTCACTACTTCTCCCTTTCTGTCCTCAAGCCACACTGAAATTTGCCACCAATAATGTGCCACCCTGTCTCTCCCCTTGCAGTCCACGCACCTGCTGTTCTCTTCACCTGTGATGCTGGTTCCTCATCACACTATCTCACTTCCACCTGGTTAAATATTACCTTTCTTTCAACTCTTACAAAATTCTACCAACCATGGCGCTCTCACTGATACCATAGATTGCCTGTAGATGCCATCCTCCAGAAATACATGCTGAATGAAATAATAAAATGAATGAATAAATGGTTTAATGGATGTAATTTTTTTATTAATATGATTTTTAAAGGCTCAAACTAAAGTTTCTTCTCACCCTTCATATTCCACAAACTTTAGTCTTGCTGTCATGTTGTTGGCATCATTAATTTCCTTATAGATTTTTAGAATGTTGCTGCTCTGCAAATATCATTTATGTATAAATATGATCTTAAATTCCTTCTTTGTAAACATAATTGATCAATCAATCAATCGATTGTTTGTAAATCCCCTACATAGACCAATGATTCAGTGTTGATTTTTCAGAATTATATTTAGAGAATATTGTCTTATAGTTTCTTTCTTATTATTCTTTATTTCATGTGACTTCATCTTGGTCAAGATGGCAGCATAGGTAACTGCTGTGCTTGCCTCTTCTCACAACCACAACAAAATCACAACTAAACAACAGGACAGCTATCGTTGGGAGTCACCTGAAGTCTAGCTGAACAGAAGTCCTACAACTGGGGACATACAGAAGAGGAAACCTTGAGACTGGTAAGAAGGGTGGAATATGGAACAGGTCGGTCTCACACGTGTATATAACGGTTGAGAATCAAGAGGGTTATATTGGCTGCAGGTGTCCTAGAGCGAGGGGTCCTGGCCCCACAACAAGCTCTCCCCAACCCAAGATTCCAGTGTTGGGAAAAGAAGTTCCCACAAATTCTGGCTGTGAAAGCCAAGGGAAATTGTGGCTGAGAGGCAGAGAGCTGTGGCAGCCTCAGACTTTATTTTTAAGGGGCCCTCATGTGGAGGGCCAGACTCACACTGAGCTCTAGCACTGGAGCAGCAGCTCAAAAGGCACCAGGGACATATGGTAAAGAAATGAATCATCTGGCTTCAGGGCAAAGGCTAGAGGGGCAGCTTTCTCCAGACAGAAGTGCTAGCAGAGAGCATTGTTCTTTCATTGAGCCCACCTCATTCCCAGAATGCAGAGGTAGGCAGGTGCCATATCTGAGTCTCCATCAACCTGGCTAACGATGGTTGCCTTGCCCAGCTGATTCCTTGAGAGCCCCAACTCACCCAACTTGCAGGCCCACCCAAGCCATTTCCAGTGGCTTTTCCATACGAACAACCTGTGTTGGCTCATGATGCAGACTTTCTTAAAATCTCTCAAAAGTTCACAAAACCCAGACAAGTAGCATCTGGCCTCAGAAAGCCCCATACCTCTTGCTGAGCAGGCCAAAGCATGGCCCTAGTGGCAGCCAGCCTCAATCTGTGGCATGCCCTCTCAAGGCATTTCGAGCCCAGCATGGGTGGTGGCCATCTGCAGATTGCTTGTTGGCTCATGTCAGGCTTGTGTTGGCCTGTGGCAGCCTTCCTCTCAGGAGATATCAGCCTGCATGTTTGGTGGCTGGCTTTAGTCTGAGCCAAAGCACCACCTGGGTCCATACCCGAGGACAATACACCCAAAGGGCAGACTGGGCAGGCACCAGAGCCCTGCTAAAGCAAATCTTGCTCCATAGAGTCAGTGCCTGCTCAACATCTCCTCCACTGGTCATGGCTAGTTCTCACAACAAATCAGTCTGAGGGTCAATCCCTCTCGTTGACATGCAAACAGAAACCAAGGTTCGGCTACAACAGAAGAGCGCACCCAACCTATACAAGGACACACATGGAGCACCTGACTCAGGTTACCAGGGAGATAGACTTTGGGCCGTATAGGACACCTACTACATAAGGCCAATCTACTAAGACCGGGACACATAGCAGCTCTACCCAATATATAGAAACAAACACGGGGTGGCAACCAAAATGAAAAGACAAAGAAACATGTCCCACATAATGGAACAACGCTCCAGAAAAAGAACTAAACAAAATGGAGACAAGCAATCTACCAGATGCAGAGTTCAAAACACTTGTTATAAGGATGCTCAATGAACTTAGAGGAAGAGTACATAAACTCAGTGAGAACTTTAATAGAGAGATAGAAACTATAAAAAAGAACCAGTCAGAAATGAAGAATACAATAATTGAAATAAAGAATACCTTAGGAAGAATCAACAGTACATTAAAGAAAGCAGACGATCAAATCAGTGATTTGGAAGACAAGGTGTCTGACACCCAACCAAAATAGAAAAAAAAAAAAAAGGAAAGTTTAAAAAACATCTGAAACAACGTTAGGTGTATCAATATTCACATCATAGGGGTACCTGAAAGAAAAGAGAGAGAGTAAGGTATTGAGAACCCATTTGAAGAAATAGTGACAGAAAACTTCCCTAACTTGGTGAAAGAAATAGACATACGAGCTCAGGAAACACAGAGGGTCCTAAATAAGATGAACCTTAAGAGGCTCACACCAAGACACACCATAATTAATATGCCAAAGTTTGAAGACAAAGAGAATACTAAACACAGCAAGAGAAATGCATCTAGTTACTTACACACGTACTCCTTCATAAGACTGTCAGCTGGTTTCCCAATGGAAACTTTGCAGGCCAGAAGTAACAAAATATTCAAAGTGCTGAAAAGCAAGGACCTACAACCAAGATGACTCTACCCACCAAAGCTATCATTCACAATCAAAGGACTGATAAACAGCTTCCCAGACAAGAAAAAGCTAAAGGAGATCATCACCACCAAGCCAGTATTACAGGAAATGTTGAAAGGACTTCTTGAAAAAAAAAAAAAGATAAAAAATATGAATAATAAAATCACAATAACTACATATCTATCAACAATTACTTTAAATGTAAATGGATTAAATGCTCTAGTCAAAAGACCTAGGGTGGCTGAATGGATAAGAAAACCGGACCCTTACAGATGCTGCCTACAGGAAACTCACTTCAGAGCAAAAGACACACAGACCGAAAGTAAAGACATGGAAAAAGATGTTTCATGCAAATGGAAACAAACAAAAACAAATCTGAGATGGCAATACTTATACCAGACAAAAAAGACTTTAAAACAAAAGCTGTAACAAGAGACAAAGAAGAACCTAGTAATTTTGCTTCTGGGTTTTTATCCAAAGAACCCAAAACACTACTTTGAAGGGACGTATGAATTCATATGTTCATTGCAGCATCCTTTAGAATAGCCAGGTGGCAACCCGGGTGTCCATCAATGGATGAATGGATAAAGAAGAGGTGGCACACATATATATAATGGAATACTACTCAGCCATAAAAAAGAATTAAATCTTTACATCTGCAACAACATGGATGGACTTAGAGGGTATTGTGCTGAATGGAGTAAGTCAGACAAAGATAAATGCCATACGATTTCACTTATGTGTGGAATCTAAAAAACAAAATAAACAAAACGGAAACAAATTCATAGATACAGAGTAAGTTTTAATGGTTGCCAGTTGGGAGGGGGGTTGAGGGAGATTAAGAAGCACAAATTGGAAGTTACAAAATAGTTATGGAGATATAAAGTATAGCATAAGGAATATAGTCAGTAATATTTTAATGACTATATGTACAGTGTCAGATGGGTACTAGATTCATAAGGGTGATAACTTTGTAAATTATATAAATGTCTAATCACTGTGTCTTACACCTGAAATGAAAATAATATCATATGTCAACTGTAATATAAAATTTTAAAAATTATGTTAAAAAGTATTTGAAAAAGAAAAAATTATATCTATCAATTTTGCTACTTATTTTTTCTGATAAAACATATTCTAAGGAGAATCCACTACATAGCTTTTGGGAGAGGTATGAAGGGTGAACAGAGAGTATATGTGAAATAGATGATTTATAGTTTGTAATTGTTCACCAGCAGAAAAATTTAAATCACATCGAATAAACTTATTTTTTTGGCCAGTTTCCCTATACTTTGAATTTGAATCTTAAAATCTACATGTTAAAAACTATTATTAGGTTTGTTTGGCTTTTGAAAAAAATAGTGATTACAAGCCATTTTTTAAAATTACAACTTAAAATTATGTTTTATGTATGTATATATACATAAAGAATATTTCATTACATAAAGCATATGTATATGTATGTATATGTATGTGTGTGTATATATATATATATATAAAGAATTATATAAATCTGTGCCATCTAAAAACTGATTCAAAAGTATATTCTATATTTCTTCATTCTAAGATCCCATTTTGGATGAAGAGGGAAAACAACACTACCCACTTTATGAATATACTGATTGTAAGGCATATCCTAGTTTTAGAACATTAAATGCATAAAAATGAGCATTTTGAAATCAAAGCTCTGCCATGTATTTCTTTATTCTGCCAGAAATCAAGCTTCACTATGTGGTCCTTGCCTTACAAGTATATTCTACATTTTAAATGTATAGAAGGGACACAGAAAATGTCAGCTGGTTTCTAAATATGATTAAATGAAAGGTTTGATTTCTTTACAATGAAGAAATGGCAGGACTTAAAATGACTCCTTTCATTGTATTGGTTTTCTGTCTGCACATGTACAGGCTGCACTGCCTCTTGGCTGAGCATTTTAGTATTGGTATTTTGTTGCTGGTCCAACATTTGACTATGATACATTTTCTTTTATCTCCTATTTTATTCAGAGGTGTGTCAAGGTTCAGGCATAATTCCAGAATAGAACAAAAATATTATTTTGGTCTCAGTGTTATTATTTAAGTATTATATTGATCTAAAATTTGGCATATTCTCATTCCCAACATCCATTTTATGTAGTGATCAGTTAATCAGATTAGGATTTTGTCATCACCATAGTTCCGTGTTTTTCAAAGTCAGGATCGCCCACACAAAGTCTCCTGGTTGCTGACAGAAATCATAAACCCTGGATCCTGTCTTCAACTTAAATATCAAAGGCAGGGCTCAGAAATCTGCACTTTGAACAAGTTCTCCAGGAGACTCATGTACGCTGAAGTTTGAGAAGTTCTGCATAGTGCAACATGGACTCAGAAGCTAGAATGTCTGGGTTTGAATCACTGTTAAGAGCAGAGTGGCCTCAGACAAGTTATCTACACTGTGCCTCAGTTTCCTCTTCTGAAAAATGGGATAATATTAGTGCTTTCTTGGTAGGGATCTTTTGAGGATCAAATGAGTGAATATTTGTACAGCATCTAGCATATGATAAATATTATATGTATCTTTCTAAGTCCATAGAGACCTTGAAAAAATCACAGATTTTTAAACTAATATTTAGCAAACTCCACTATGTGCTGGGCACCTGTCTCAGTCTGCAAGATGATTGCATTCTACAGAGGGGGCGGGATTTTATACAAGCATACATGCACTTAGCATGTGTATGTGCTTAGATCTTTAACAAAGATCACCTGATTAATTCTCATAGTACTGAGGGGTAGGTAATGTTATCATACTCCTTTGCAAATGAGTAAACTGTGTCACAAAGACGTTAAGTAATATGGCCAAGTTTGGACAGCTACTAAGTGATGGCATTGGTAATGAGCAAGGACAGCTGGGCTTCAGTATGTGCTCATTTTACTTTGCTGTCTTGACACGTGTATGAATTCCATTAAAAGGAATGTTCGACTAACCAAGCCTGAGTTAATTCTTAGTTGAATGAGGTTGTATCTGGAGGTCAGAAAAGAACTGGACTGCAATGGGTTCAGTTCCCAGTGTGGTGGTGTGAGGCAAGCTGTTCTCTCTCCTTTGTTGATTTGGTGCAGATTCTATTAAATTCACAGTAAGTGAAGAGTCAAAAATTGTATTTTAAATGGATACAAGTTTAATTTGGAGTTAAAATTCTTGTTTAAACTCTATTCACCGGATGATCAAACATCCTAATGGTTCCAAATAGCTATGTTAACATTCTTAAGTCTATAATTAGTGTCACCTGGTAGTCAAGTTGATCAGCAGGGTTTTGGGGGTTGGGTTCCATTTCATTTTCTTTTCTATTGAAAGAAGAAAGTTATTTAAGGTGTGATATCTATGAATAGTACCTGTATTTACACAAAACCTCTCTCTAAGTTGTTGAAAGATTTTATTCATGCCTACTCCCTTTCAGTTTCTGGATGTGTGGTTAGAGGTCATGCTTAAGAATCAAGACTAGGTATTATTTTCTGGTTAATTCAAGTTCTAGGATGTCATTTGTTGGAAAATGAATTTCACAATTATAGACAAGAAGAGATTATGTGAGGTAAATTTACCCCTTTGTTCCCCAAAAGAACTATTTCTTTCATAGCTATATTTGAAACGATTTGGTAAGGAGAAGGGAAGAATGTATCTTTAGTAAAAGTTTTAGTGTATGGTGGTTGGAGAGGAAGGTACTTAAAAACCAGTTTGGGGCAAAGAGACAAGAATTTGTACTTGCTTTTTGACATATAGAAATTAAAGTATATATTCAGTAATTTTATATTTATTTTAGTATGAAGTGTACTAAATTTAAGAAATAAAATAGACAGTCATTTGGCCCCACTGCCCATAATCTTTCTTGGTCCTCTCTGCTGCTTCCTCAAGAGTGTTGCCATGTGAGTGTGTGGACAAAGCATCATCAAATTTCCAAAAATGTAAAGAGGTTTTAGGTATGTTTTTATATATAAAGTCTTGTGAGTTTTAAATTTGTCCTTTTATTTTAAACAGGTGGGCCAAAGAAAACACATTTTCATGACACAGCCCACTGGTCACCAGTGTGTTGCCTCTGGTTTAGTTTTCCTACAATTATTCAAGATGAACATTTAGAAAGCAAACACATCTTTACTGCTAAACATGCTCTCCCTCTATAATTAGTCATATTGTTCAAATAGATAAAAATCCACTCTTCAATAGCTCCTCATTGTTCATAATCAAATCCAAATTCCTTTAATAAAATTCAAGGTCTATTTCCTGCTGTATACTCCACTGTTACCTCTGTATGCAAAGGTCTTTTCATCAGGTTGTTCTTCCCTTGATTGTCCTCCTAATGAAGTCCTACCTGTTAGCAACACTAACTGGAATGTTACCTGTTGTGTGAAATTTTCTAGGTGAATGATTGAGTGGTTATACAAGTAATACAGAACAGAGTGCAGGAGGAAGATCATAATTATAAAACTATTTTTTTATAATTGGTACCCACTGACCTGGTTTGGCTCACTTTTGATATTTTAAAAATCAATTCAACAAATATTTAGTGAGCCCTTTCTGTGTGCCAGTCACTCTGATTGGAACTGGAATTATGAAGATAAAAAGTATGATCTATCTTTGTCTTCAAGTTGCTCACAGCCTAGAATTGACATGTCATCACACAATTGGAAAACAGCTTTAAAAGATCTTTAATGAAGTTTGTTAGAAGATGCCAATGGAGCATAAAAGAAGGAAAGGCCTGAGGAGCACTTTCCATAGGAGATACATGAGATGAAATGAAGGATGAAAAGAAGCTTTACATGGGGCAGGAGGAGGGGAAGCTATTTTAGGCAGAAAGAAGAGGAATTTCAGACAGAGGGATAGATATGTTTATATATGAAAGCCTGGCAAATTCACAGAATGGCATGCTGTTTCCTAGTATTTGAAATTTATAAGAATATTTAGGTGGCACTAGTATTGAGTTATTACTGATGTTACCTTGTACTGTAGTTTATGTGGAACTTGACCATGAAATCATTTTCCTGAGGCTACCTGTAAATGAGCTATGAAGTTCTTAGCTGAAGCCCTTAATGACTCAGTCAATAAATAATGCTCTCCAAGTCTCTGGGCTACATTCAAATGGACTATCTCCGCACCCAAAGTCTTGTACAAGAATATACCTTTGTTTACAAACTCTCTCTTGACCAATCCATTAACTCAAACTAGGAAAATTTCCATACTACCTTCTCAGTATTCTGCTGGATTAAAACTCAATGTTTTCTTCAGAAATTTTAAATGAACTCAGTGAAATATCTTTATAGATAAGTTGTGGAATGGGATCCTTGTTTGACATTTGCTCTTTTTGCAATATTTAAACTTAAAATCATTAAGTTAACTATGTTCTCTGGTCACTTAATCTTAAGAACCTCATTGTAATAATGTATGATTTGTAATTAGGTATGTGAAATGCTCCAGAGTATTAATAACAGACCCTGCGAATGAGTTTTGTCACAATGTAAAAAAAAATAAAATAAACATCTTTCTTCCTCTTCTTAAATAATTGAAAGTACAAATTATATGATTGGGGGCTGTATTTAATTAGGAAAAAAATAGTGCCAGCTTTTAGTAACCAGGATCATAAGTAGCAAAAGCCTTGAATTTGCTTAGTTCTCAAGAGATGTGTGGTTTCACCAGTAAAGCAAATTTCCTTGGGGCACATTGAGACAGCTCATGAAAAGGTGGTGAGCTATGCTCTTGCCATTCATAGTTACATTCCCATTAAACTTCCTTTCAGAATTAGGTCAAGCATGAACATAGGCAGTGTGAGATATAAAATGTTCTTGAATGACAGTTGGGGTAATTGTTGATGACATGCTACCACATTTACCTTTACCTCTCTTCATCATTCTTCTAGTTTTTTCTTTACTATATACCTTAAGCTTGCCAGTAGAGTTAAAGGTAGTAATTCACTCTGATGGTCAACTTGAATTAACTGTCTCTTTGCTACAATATTTCAAACCATTGAAGACAGGACTGTGTCACGTGCCTGCCCTCCTATGTGTCTCTGGTGTCTAGCAGAGAGCCTGCCATGTTACAATCAATAACTCAACAAATATTTGTTAAATGTGAGTGAGATGAAAGGGAGGAGGGTGGAAATGGGTAACGGTGGTCGAAGGGTACTAACTTCCAGTTATAAGTCTGGGAATGTAATAATTAATGTACAGCATGGTGACTATACTTAGTATTGTATATTTGGAAGTTGCTAAAAGCAGGTCTTAAAACTCATCACAAGGAAAAAACTGTAACTATGTGAGCTGATGGATCTTAACTAAACTTATTGTGATAATTATTTTGTAATATATACATATGTCTCACCATTATGCTGTACACCTTAAACTTATACAAGTTATATGTCAGTATATCTCAATGAAACTGGAAAACATGAATGAAAATGCTTTTATTAGGTATTTAACAAATTTTGAAATATTTGAAATACTGGTTGGGCTCTTGTGCTGTTTAAAAAATATGTGGGAGATTTTAAATTTAATTCAGACATTACTAAAGTGTACATATGTTTTTTAAATGTAGCATAACTGATTTCAACTTCTTATGGGCCCCACGAATAGTAGAAGTGGGGTGGAGGAATACAGACGACTTACCACCCCCCCCCCAAAAATTCATCATTCAAATGTTGTCCACTATACTACCATGCCTCTTTGTGCGGGGTATAAATACATTGTATTTCAAATTTTTTCCATCTCTTCTTTTTCAAGATGACTTCTGAATAAAGAAGAAAATTAAGATTTGTGTGGCTTCTTGTGATGGGGGTGAGACCTCACATTGGTGAGCAGGCAATATGCTGAGCTTTGAGGTATCACTGGCTGAGTGTTGAAGTTCATGGTGGTGAAATACTGGCAAAACTCCCAGGTTGTTTGGATATTTATTCCTCTACTCTCAGCTCAACCTTGGCTTAGACAGTGTCATGGATCTCCCTATGGCTAGAATGAAACTCTCATTCAGAGCATTCATTTCATGTTCATCATCCAGCTACCATTTTTATTTTGATATGATTGGTCCTATTTTGGTTTTCCGTGAGGCAATCTCCTTCCTGAGTATGAACAAAGAAGTTGAGTTAAAGCTTTTTACTATATTCCTCTCCACCCTTCTTTTAAAAACTAATCACTGCTTTTCTATACTTACTTGAGGATTGAATCTTAAGAATGTGTACGGTAGTGGTTTAGAATTTAGTTAACTGTCTGAGTGCTTCTCTCACAACCTGTTCCCTTTCCCTTTTTCTTTTCTAGGACCAGAAAAGCTTTATTTCCCATTGTATGCCAGGGTATCCCCCCAATGCAAATTTTCTTCCTTATGAAGGTGATATCAAGGGAACTTGTTTTATAAGGGGGAAAAAAAGCTCATTGATTGAATATTTCCAAGTATTATATTCATTTTACCCAAAAGAAGCTAAAGATCAAAGAGATTAAAGTAATTTGACTATAAAGTAGTGGAATCTAGATTTAAAGCCCAGCTGTAAAGCATAGAGTAAGATGAAATTTGAGATTTTTTGAGTATTTTAATTCGAACTTAGTAGCTTTCTAATTTTTTTGCAATTTTTATCACCAGATATTGCTTATCAAATTAAAACATAATTTGATAGCACTTCTCCAACTCCATATAATGTTGGGCACATGAGACCAGAGCAATTGCCCAATTAATTAATTTGATAAAACACAGTTTGTGTGTGAAAATGAATTAATGATCAAGTGAAATTAAAATCTAAATTAGGGAAGCACATCTTTCCCTTTTCACTCATAGTTGGGAGACTTGTTTCAGTTGAGTATTATGATATAAAAGTATGATATAAAAATAATTGCATAACTATAATTAGCAAAATTCTTTCCTTTGATTCTAAAGAGAAGCAGAGAAACACTTTTGCTATTTAAAACCACTGATACAGAGGAATAATGAAATAAGATCCATTTTACCTAAAAAGAAATTGACTTTAGGTTTTTAAAATAGAAATGCAAGATATAAAATTTATCTTTAGAAACAAATTTTAAAACACGACTTTTTAATATGCACTACAGATATACAAGTAGATTCCTCCACCCCTTAGGTTGCCCCAGCCTGGGGTCTTAAATAATAAGTCCCAAAACAGTAACAAAAGAGAATGTCTCCAGCTCTGTCACCACCCTGTCCAAGGACATGCCAACTTTCTCTTTAAATATCCAATTTCATGTGTCCCTCACCAATTAATCACCTTGGCGACTGTATGGCACTTGCTATTTTCTTGGTGGCTGCCCTAGATAAGGCTACCCATATCTGCCATCACTCTGCCATCCCTTATGCTTTCTGTAAAGACACCCCTCTGCTGGCACTGCCTGTGGATATGTGAGCCAAGACCTGCTAATGCCTGATGTTTCAGGAATTTATGCTCAGTCTCATGAAGCTTGCCATTTGTTAGCACAGCCTACTCAACTAGCACCAATGCTGCCAACACCCTGAACTCAAAGCAGCACAGAGCTTATATTAAAGACCATCTTTTTTAGCTATTACATTTTTAATGCAGACATTTTAATGTAAAACTCATGAGAGCTTAGCCAAGGGATGGGTTGAAAATAGCCAAGGTTTTATGCAAAGAACTATCTCTTCCCTACAATACTTATCTCATTTTCTGTTGTCTGAACTTACCTCATCTCTTTTCTAGGTTGAGCACTTTCTTAGGAAATTTTTCATTTCCTTATGCAAAAATAGCTGTGGAAAGCACATCTTAAGGCTCAAATGAAGATCTATGCACCCTTTCTTCCTGACCAGATTCTACTTATATTTACAGCTGCCTATTGGACATTTCATTAGATACCCACATCTTCCTTGAATTCCAAATGTCCGACTTGAACCATCACCTCCTCTGATCTCCTAGTCTCAATTAAAATAGAACGACCTTTCATCCAGCTTCCTACGTCAGAAACCTGAGCATTTCCTTTGTTTTCTCCTTCAGTCTTGCCTCGGTCCATAGCCTTTTCCTGATGAATTTTATTCTTCTTCTAATATCCCTTAAGTCCATCTACTTGTTTTCATTCCCACTGTCTTCCAGCATCACAGCATCACCTCTTATGGCATCACTTCTTGCTTAGAATTCTGCAGCAGCTTCCTAGTGGTTCTCCCTACACTTTCTTCTTCCCCTCCCCTCCAATATGTCTTCTGCGTTGTACCAAAATAACATATCAGAAAATGCAGTATGATCATCAATTCCTGTTTAAAACTCTTAAATTTCTTTTTATTGTTCTTAGTCCCAACCTGGTCTGGCCATAATAACTTTTCTCTTTTGAAATTACCAAGTTCTGTCTCATTTCCAGATCTTTTCAAATACTGTTGTCTCTGCATAGAATGAGATTCTAGATACTTGTTGAATGAATAACCAAATGAGTAATAGTTTCGCAGAACAGGTAGAGACCTATCAGCAAGCAGATTCCTTGACTATTTACTTCCAACTGAACGTTTCACTACATTTTAAAATATGTTTTGCAAACTAAAAGTAGAACTTGGCATTTCCACATGAACCTCGCAGACTTGTTTTAGTTTCTAGGACTGTTTAGCTAATTGTATTGCTACAGTGTGGTCCTCCTCAACCTGGTAGTATCACCATTTTTGACTCGGGTGACATCCTGAAGATGCAGCCAATGCCTAGGGCAGGATAACAAAAATAGAACAGTAAGGGAATCACTGGACATCTTCCAGCTATCTAAATCCCTCGAATCAAAACTGGCATAAATAGAGTGACAGATGTCACTGTCAGATTGCTCTAATATCCTTGATATGACCTACTGCTAGATGCTCTAATTTCACTTTTAAAAGCCTGAGTAATCTTTACAAGTTTGGACAGTGAAAAAGAGAAAATAATTTTCTGACTTGTCAAGGCCAATGGCATGCAATCCATCTAGAAACAGACCTAACAACCTCATAATTCATAAGAACATCTGGCTGCCATCTATAGGATGCTAGAGACATGCCAGCTTTGATAATTAAATTCAGCTTGCCCACCATCCTCACTTCAATTGGGTGGCACACATCTAATTCTATGCAAAAGATACTATGCATGATTGCTAGTAAATTCTATAAGGCAACAATCTCATTCTAGAAACTGTAGCATTTTATGGGTGAATAAAGTAAAATAATTGCACAATAAATTCAGAACCGTGGCTTAAAAATGACAAATTATGAGATAATAAAATTGCTAATTATATTACCCAGGGAAATTGAATTGGGTTAACTGACATTGCCTTTCTGGTTTATTAAAGGAGAAAATATTTGTTTTTACCTAATCTAACATTTCACTTTGGTTTTATGGCAACTAGACATCATATCACTATGAGACTAGATACAGAGGCACACACACAGAGTGATTTTGTTTGATGTGAGCTAGAGTTTGTAGAGTTTAAAATATAATTTAAATAGCAGACAAGTATTAATTGCACTAGAGTATAACGATAATTACAAAACAGTAGATTCCCCTCTTATCTACATTTTTGTAAGCTTTTTGTGCATATAGGACTTTCACAGTTTTAAGAAGTCTGACATTTTATTTGAAATTGTGTTTCTATGGTTCAGACATTTTTTTAAAGTTATATTCTCTTACACTATTCTGAAGAGTTTTTGAAAATGAAATAATATTCCATGGCTGCTATTTCAAAAGTATCTACCACTCGAGGGAAGGAAACTTATGAAAGCACTCTGAATATTAGTAATAACCAACACTCATATATGCCTCACCATATGCAAGGAAATATTCGACATGATTTGCCTATATTCACCCATTCAATCTTCATTTGAACTCAGGCAGGTACTTTTTATAGTCTTATTTTACAAATGAAGAAACTGAGGCATAGATAATGTCCCCAAAGTCTTGTGAGTAGCACATGGCAGAGCTCCAACACAGAGAGTCTGGCTCTAAAGTTCGTACTTTTAACCACCATACTCTACTGCCTATCACTGAAAACACCACATGAAGCAATTATTCTTCTTAAAAAGAATTAAATATCTCCAGTGAAATGAGAGAATGTTTCTTGAGCAGAATCACTCACTCTGGAAATGAGATGAGTGGGTGGAGTTGACTCACTGAAAACTCTCAGTAAACTTCATTTCCAATGGATTAGAGTAGCATAAACAGATCAGTACAACTTGACCACTTGAAATAATTGTAAAATAACATGATATGCATATGTAAACATCTAGTTGCTTATAGAAAAATCTTGGGAAAGTTGGACAGCTTAGTTGATTAGGTGCTCATTTGGAGCCTACTCTGAGCAGATGTTATGCTAAGTGCTAGGAACAATGGATCAAGTCTCATCTCAGTCTTTAAGGGTCTCGTGAACTAGTGGAGATGAGGAATGTATATGATTTCTTCTAATAAAAGGTGTCCTGTGATAAGTATTAAAAGAGGAGTTAAACAAAAATGTAAAGGGAGCACCAAAAGGAAAGTTACACAGAGGTGGGAGATTGGCCATCAGAGAAGTCGCAGCAGGCAGTGGACTTGTGAACTAAGGTTATTGAGATGAGACTCCAGACAGGATATAAAATGATCAAAGTCATGAAGGAGTAGTAGGAAAGGGAGGTTGGGGATAAGTTGTAGAGGTATGTTGGCGCTAGGTTATGAAGAATGTCACATGTGCATGTGTGTATAAACAGAAAACACATATGTGTATACCCAGAATAACATCTCAGTGTGTGTATTACATATTCACATAGGCCTCATTGAAAACAAACTTTCGTGTCTGTTTATTTAGAAAAATATTGCATTCAATGTAGCTAGTTCCTCCTTCCAAATATGTAGCAAAATGGTTGAAATTCTTGTTGAGACAGGCAATAGCTTTGGAGCTCAATTTCCTGATTTAGAACATGGAAATAATAATATCTGTCTCATTAAGGCTTAGTGAAATAATGCATGCAAACGTGTCATCCTTCAGAAGGATCTAATGAGATAGATACTATTATTTTCATGTTCTAAGTCAGAAAACCGAGGTCCCAGAGCTATATCATGTGTGTAATCCAAGTAGTGCAAGGGAGAACTGTGCTTGTTTCCCTAGATACTGAGGCATCTGATGGCAAACAGTCTTCAGTTATCTGTCCCTTCAGGGGTCTCCTCAGCTGTAGAGAGCCACCTTTCTAAGGTCATGTCCCTTTCAGTTGCAGCTCATATCCAATAACTATTTGATACAAAAGTATACAAATCTTGCCAACTTGGCCCGTTTGGGGATAATGTTTAGTTTCAAGGGTTGCAATGGTGTCAGCTGAGGTCTTTCTTGGGCCTATCACATTTGACTCCTGCCTTTGCCTAATTCTACTTCCCCCCCACCCCTCTTGCACAAAAGTTTATCTCAAGAAGATTAAAAAAAATTTTTATGTTAAACTTAATCTTAGAGGAAACCCAACTTGGGACATCCTTTGGTGACGGTGGTGCCTGTGGTAGCAATTGTGGGAATGTGGTGACTTAGTAGTGCTAACAAGGTCAATTTTCTTGTGCAGAAATTGCACTGGTGGGCAACAGCATCAGCAGCAATGTTATGCGACATTCTCTGTGTTTGCACTATTGGTGGTAGTTTTGTATTTAAGCCTATTCTTTGGCATAGTCTTGGTCATTCTGCCTAGAAACTTAACTTCAAGTCTTAATCTAGTTCTTTCAACAGTTCTGCTTAATCAGCCTAAATCAGCTTTTTTAAAAAAATATATAGTAATGTATCTTAAACAAATTAAGTTAAACAAGTTCCCAAACATTAGACGCCTACCTAATAGCTGATTGATACATTCCCCAGGATAGATCATTGATATGACTATTATGGGAATAAATTAAATAATCCTCCCATGAAGAGGTATTTTGTGCTATGTTGGCAATAGTGAAGGAAGGTTGGTATGTTGGATATAGAAAACAAAGACAAGCAAGTTCAGCGATGCATATAAAAAGCAGATTGATATTTTTGGAGATAAAGGAATAACAAATAAGAAGGGTGAGACAGGGACTCTGACTCAATAGAATTTTATTTATATTTTGAAAAATACAAAATAAAGACCAACTCTCTGAATATACAGGAAATTTAAATTTCATTAAATAGACATGATTTTTTTAAAATATAAATTCAGATTGATAAATTTCTAGCTCTATTTTATGTCAATAAGGGGATTATGCTGTAATGGGCTTGAGGGAGATCTAATGCTAAAAATTGGCCTCTGATGGTATATGTGAATAAATACAGCAAAGTAGCATTTTTTTCATTCATTGAAATGCCGTAAGAGTAAAAATAAAAGATATAACATAGCTCCAGGTTTAGATACACATTGGATAATAATGGTGCTTTTCCACTTTATTAAAATATAACTTAAGGTACAAAGATAATGAGACTGTTAAAGTTAAAAGGACAACTCATAAGGTAACATCATATTGAGTCATTTCTATACTTCCCTTTTCCCATGTGCTGTATTTACATGCCTCCCACAGACATAGCCAAGAGATGAGGGTTGGAGATTCTCTATTTGCTCACTTGAAATGTTCTCTTTTCCTGATTCATAGACCAGTATTTAATATCATCCAAGAGCAATGAAATAGCAGCAGTAAAAAGACCTTTATTAGATGGTTTCCTAGGGAAATAGCTATGTGCTCGGATGAGTCTGGCACTCTGCCCCGAATGTCAACAGTATTTGGGTCGTGTCAGAGATCTAAAGAGAAAATGTGTTCCAGACACCACAGGATGACTTGGCTTTCATTAATCTGCAATTCAAACCTGGACATTGTCGACAGAAGTACCTAGCTCTTCTTGCCTATGTGAATAAAATAGGGGAACAGAAGTCAGTTTCTAAAGGAGCCAAGAATCAGGACGTGCAGAATTTTACACAACACATGCAGATGAGACAAACAAAGGCTAATGTCAACTACAGAGCACAGGCACAGCATGTTTCTCTTGACCATGGCTAGAAGCAACCAGGCCCCCAAAGAGTCTTTATAGCCTTGGACCCCTTAAAGGTGAAAAGACACAAACTCTTGAAAAGGAGGTAATGTGGGAAGGAAATGGAATTGAGATTTGCTTCTGTACCTTTGGCGCAGATGTAGCATAAACCATAAAAGAGAAGGAAACTGTTAATATTATTAAAAATAGTGATGTGAAACTAGAGGAGACACTTTTTAAGTCATTTTTGTATTGCTCTCCACAGTTCTGAAAATCATAATTCAGAGAAAGTCAGGCAAGTTGTAATGCTGTAACACCCCTTTTCGTTTGGGATAGATAAATGAGATAAAGTCTTACAAGATAAATGTAGCTACAGAAACTAGCTTTCTTTCCTCTCCTCCCAAAATAACCAGAAGGATTGATTCCAAAAGTAAAAATTACATTCTCAGTGAAATTAGGAAACAAACTGCAAGATATTTTTAAGAGCACCTAAGGCTTCCAACTGAATGTAAGAGCCAAAGAAGAAGATGTGGAGAAAAGCTGAAGAGAAAGAACCCAGCATCTGCAGATTTCAAAAAAAAAAAAAAAAAAAATTCATTTCCTGAAGGCAATGGGCATATTCAAATGTATTAAAATAATGCTTTTTACTGGAACAGCAGGTGAGAGAAATGGGATGAGCAGCTTGGTGACAGAAGTCTCTCAGGATCGAGTCACATTCAGAGAATCAGGGGAGATGTATTGCATGAAAATCACACTTGTGTGGAAAAGTTTGTCCTTGTGGTAGCTTAGAAGAAAGCCTTTAAGTTCTGAAAGATAAGTATATTATAATTCTACTCTGCCCTCATAGCTAAGAATCTCTTACAAATAGCTATTCGACTCATCCAAAGACAAGTAACAATAATAATTTGCAAAGAGCTTGTACAACTCATTTAATACCAAGTATAAAAAATATTAGTACGGCATCCATATAAAAATGTTAAAATAAAAAAAGAAAATATCTGCAAATTTGAAAACAGCTGGGTACTTCAGAAAAAAAAATGTTGACATTGAAGCAAGTGAAAAATATGGACCAAACAATAACAAAATTGAATGAAGCGATTGCTTCTATTATGAAAGACCACAAAACAAAAGTGCAAAACTCAAGGAAAAGATGGAAAAAGGACAAAAAGAGATCAAATTGTGCTCAGTGAACTTAGGCAAAAAAGGAAAAAAGAAAATCAACAACAACAACAAAAGGATATGAGAATGAATATACATGCAAATGTGGAAAACATAGTAAGAAATAAATTAGAAATGGGAAAAGTAAAGAAAATGAGATAAAAGAAAAAGAAGTAAAAAAAAAGACAAAGGTGATGCAACATAATTGAAATTTCTGAAAAAGAAAACCAAGATAAAAATACAAAGCAAATATTTAGAAATATAATTCAAGAAAATTTTCTTGAAAGTGAAAAACAAAAACAAACACACGATGAATAACATGTTGAAAAGACACATCATGCACCAGAAAAATAATCTAAATGAGTCAATAATGAAATAAAATCTAGGAAGCATGCCAGATTACAAAATAAAGGTTTTTCTGCATAGCTAGGAAGAAAAGATGGTGCCACTTTCAAAATTAAGCTTCCTCAACCTCCACAGCAACATAAAATATCAGAAGACAATGATCTAAACAATCCTCTAAAGAAAAAAATGTGAGTCAAGGATTCTTTCTCTTCCAGGTATATATAAAGTCCATAGACAAATAGTTTTTAACATACAAAAACCCAGAGATTATTATTCCCATGAACTATAATTAGTAAAATTAGGAGAGAGTAAATTTAGCCATTATGAGATAATGCACATTGAATATACTTAATAGAACCAAGGGTTTACAGACATGAAAATATAAATACTGTGAGTCCTATAAATTAGAAATATCACTGACAAAAATTGAAAGGGGAAAGAAGGAAGATGTTAAGTATAATATATTGTTTCATTTTTAACCATTGGAAGTCAAAAGATATTCAAAATCAACAAAGTAATAATACATGCATGTCTGACAGCATGAAAGTAAACACAGCAAACCAATATTTTTGACTAATAATGTTTTGCGGGGAAGAGAGAAGATGATAAAAAGGGAAAATGTGCTAAGTTTATTTTTTCTTACTGGGGAAATAATGAAACATACACTTGAAAGTAAACATATTAAAAGATAAAATGATGATAATGATGATGATGGTGATAATTATGATTTCAGGAAATATAACTCAAAGTAATATAAGAGAGGCATGACTAAACATATCTGTGCTTTGGACAACCAAATCCACTTATTAAAGTAAATTTCAGATTAGATCATAAAAAAAAACCCAACTTGATTCTGAATGGGGCTCAAGTAGACTTAAATATGTCGTACACTGAACAACTTTTAAAAATGCTTGTAGTCTATGTGAAGAAAATCTAAGATCATGTAGTTCACAATGATCAAAAATGTAAATAAAGTACCTGACACTATATACCAAAAACAAACTTAAAACAAGTTGAAACTTAAAGAATGAGCAAAGCTATGTCATTCAAATGGGTCATGATCTTAATGTCAGACTAGTCTGAACTCAGGAAAAAAGCATTAAAGAAAGATGTGTTATAATGATAAAGCATGCAAATCAAAATGAAAATAGTGACTAATATATTCCAACCAAACAAATGGCATCATCATGTTATCATTTGTCAAACAAAAAAGACAGTAATACCAGGGATAAATTGAAACACACCCATAATAGGAGACAAATTTTCTGAAATGTATAATTGTTATGTATTCATAAACTGAAGTGGTGCAGAATGTGTTTGCATCTTCGTGTTCATTCCTTGGCCTCTGTAATCTAAATTCCAGTGAAATTGCTCTCAAAATCTACTAACAGCCCCTAACTCCAAATTCAATAACCACTTTTCAATCCTCCTCTCATTTGGATTCCCTGCAGTGTTTGATGCTGCTGTCCACCCCCTTCATTACTGAAACACAGTTTCTTTGTTTGCACTTTACCAACTACTAGAGTCCTGGCCCTTAGTGTCCGCCTAATGCTCAGGCTCCCCTTCACAGAATTCATTCTCCCTTGGGTCCAAGGAACAGGGGATTAGAGAGATTTTTTTTCAGTTGTCTTTCCTGGTTGAATGCCCTACCACCTCTGACACTGGCTGGAGCATACAATTCCTACTGTTTCAAGCTTTTAATGATCAAAGGACCTCTTGCAAAAACTAAAGGTCATTTTTGGTCAAAGAAGCAGAATGTAATTGGGTTCTGTTATTTCATTTCCTTATAATAACTATTCTGTTTTTAAAATTTATTTTTAATTATGGTTGACATACAATATTATTTAGTTTTCAGGTGTACAACATAGTGATCACAATAAGTCTCGTAAACCATCTGTCAACACGTAACGTATTACACAATATTTTGGCTCTATTCCCTGTGATGTACATTACATCCCTGTGATTTATTTGTAACTGGAAGTTTGTATGTCTTAATCCCATTACCTTTCTGCCAACTCCCCACCATCCTCCAACAACCATCACTTCATTCTCTGTGTCTATGAATTTGTTTCTGTTTCATTTTGCTTGTTTTTGTGTTTTGTTTTCAGATTTCACATGTAAGTGAAATAATATGGCATTTGTCTTTCTCTTTCTGACTTATTTTACATAATATAATACTCTCTAACTCATTCCATGTTGTCTCAAATGACAAACAAGATTCATTCTTTTTATGGCTGAGTAATTGTATATATGTACCACACTTCTTTATCCATTCATCCATCAATGGCACCTAGTTTGCTTCCATATGTTGGCACTATAAATAATGCTGCAATGAACATACAGGTACATATATCTTTTTGAATTATTGTTTTTGTTTTCTTCAGATAAATACTCAGACTTGGAATTGTATAGTAGTTCTACTTCTAATTTTTTGTAGAATCTCCATAATGGCTGCACTAATTTATAATCCCACCAATAGTGCACAAGGATGCTCCTCATCCTTGCCAACACTTACTTGTTGTCTTTTTAATACTGGCCATTCTGGCAGGTGTGAGGTGATATCTCAGGTAGTTTTGATTTTCATTTCCCTGGTCATTAGTGATGTTGAACATCTTTTTATGTTTCTGTTGGCCACCTGTATGTCTTCTTTGGAGAAATGTCTATTCAGGCCTCTGCCCATTTTTAGTTGGATCGTTTGTTTTTTGAGAGTTGAGTTGACTACTCTCTGTTGTAAAGGAGGCACATAGAGTACTTAAAACCAGTAGCACTGACGCTGGTACTTGAGAGACAGCAGGGTCACGGCCTCCGGAACTGGATTACCTGGCTTCGAATTCCAGCTTAATTTCTCACTATTATGTGACTTGAGTTATTCAAACTTTATCTAACTGTACATGTCTCATTTCCTCCTTCCTAATGGGGAGATGTCATAGTAGTATTTAATTCATTGGGCTTTTAAGCAGTATTTATGAAGTAATAGAAGCAAAATCACTTTGAGCCATTCCTGGCATCCAAGTTGTTGCATATATTGCTAATGTCATTTCATGTAGAAGATTCGAGAAGATTGAATTCAGAGTCAGAAACCTGAATCCCAGTACCATTTCTGCTACTAACTGGATCTGTGCTTTAAACAAATTGTCTATTTTGCTATCTATAAAATGGGAGGCTGAAATATGATCTCAGCCAACTGCTTTGAGGCACAATGGCTTGTGTGTTTACTTAAGCCTAATAGCCAGAGTGCTGCTTTGTGTATAAACTGGCAAGATATTTTGAAGTTTGGAATTAATAGCTTCATTTATGAGTAACATAAAGGCTTGTTTTATGATGTCACTTAGTGTTTTACTTATTTTTGACACATTAGCCACTTCTTTTAGGACAGGAAAAAGAATCCTAATCCTAAGAGATAAAGTGGCTCTATAGTTTAAAATTTATCTAATAAACACAGTCTCTTATAAGTTTCTAATATTGGGGAATAAAATCAAAATTGCATTACTATAAATAGGTCAATCAACAAAAAAGTGCTTATATTAGAAATAAGGTATTTATTTTGACATAGCTAAGTTGTAATTTAACAATTAGACTTAGATTATTTCAACATTATTTTTCAAAACAAGTTGTCCCTTAAATTACACATTCTTCCAGCATCCTTGTTTAAAACCTTAGGGCTCTATCTTTAACAATGTACTCTAGTTTATTCTTTACATCTAATATAGCCCTGAGCCCTGGCCTCTCTTTTGCTTCACACTCCATTGAAGCTTGGTCCAAATCCATTTCACGTCTTGATGTGGCAGCAACAGACTGGCTGACTTTAGCCTTCCTATTTTCGAGCTATCACATAGTCCACTGCTAAGTACCTCCTTCTTTAAAGCACTTTCCCCTAGTACTCCTGTTCCAAGAAATCACTTTGGTTCAGTACTGCCCTATTAGTGAGGCTAAATTTCAAAGCCCTTCACACTTAGGCCGTTTTTTGGCTGCTCTGGTTAGCTTTTTTATTACTCTCTTCCCTTTCCCTACTCCCATCATGTATTTCAGTTTCCTCACAGTCTCTCTATATAATACTCCATTTCTGATTTTATGCAAGAATTCAGTTCCTCTTCCTGAACAGCTCTTTATCTTATCCACATATCAACCCACACACCCATCCATCCTTTCTACCCTTTATGACATATCAAATCACAGTTTTGAATGAAGCTTCACAAACTTCCTGATATCTTTCTATGTATTTATTATCAATAACAGAGAGTTTTATGACTCAAATTATTTCAGGTTCATGCATTATGAAAAACTTAAATTGGCATCTTAGTATAGTAGGAAATCCACAGACTTGAATTTAAAATCAATTCTGTTATTGACTAGTTCTGTTTTCTTTGACAAGTTATTTTCTAAGTTTCACAAAGTTCTTATAAATATTAAATGAATAAGATGAAAAGCTATCTTGTAAGCTCTAAATACAATGCCAATATTATTGTTGTTAGTATGTTATCTCTTTGTAGAACAACACATCCTTTACAATGTTAGATAAATACGAGGCCTCTTACAATGTGTTTAATAAGTATATGGAATGTGCTTTAAAAAGCCACAATACAAGGTCTACATTTTTAAAAAATGGAAATAAATGTAAAGCCACTGGGATTAAAATAGTTCAGCCTAAATCTTGACTGGGATGACAACTCTCATGAGAAGGAATTCTCACATAAAAATGATGAGACATCATTTATTTAAGTGCTTCCCAAAGAAACATTAGTATCGGCTTACTGCACCCGCGGCAAGTTATAAGAGATCTCCTCTGATTGTTCTGTATTGTCACTGATGAAAAAATCTATCTCTGTGAATGGGGAAAGCCTAATTAGGTAATTTTTTCAGGGCAGTTCAGATTCTACGTATTTTATCCCTGTGATCACTCTGTTGATATCCACTGGCTTTGAGTGGAGACTTGACTTACTGGGGAAGTTCAATGGGAAATGCTTTAAAATCAGCAATATTAATAAATTGAGAACATATATAATGTTCTAGTTGAAGTGAGCATCATATGAGAATAATTAAAACTTTGCAAATCACCCTTGGTTGCTAAAATTTATGTAAAAACTAAGAATATAGGACTGAGAAGTAAAATCTAAGGTACTTTCGAAGACTATTTTTGTTGAAGTGTCTTTGTAAAAAATGGATAAACTCTCTTCTAAATTTTCTACAGTACTTTAACATACATTCTGCTCAACCCAAGGGTTACAACTGAACTAGTAACCAAGTGAAGTTTAAGTATAACTATAGAAAGCTGAGACTTTTGGTAAGTATAACAGAGACAGTGAACTGTCCATCAAATTTGTGCCTTCCGTGGTTTAGGGTTGTTGTGAGGAAACAGTTACCCAGACAATAATTACATTTCCAAGCTTCCCTTGCATGTAAATAGGGCTATCTGACCAGTTTTTCCCAAAGGAATATAAGCAAAAGTGATCAATATCTGGCCAAGATGTTGATGAGGGTATGTGTCTTCTCTTCTCTCACTTGCTAAGAGATTCTAAGGTAATGATGCGTCTGCCAGATAGAAGGATCCATGTACCTAAATCTAAAGATGAAGAAAAACCCACTCGCCAACTAGAAACTGTTACCTTCCGAGTGAATCTGCACATCTACTGATATTCTGGTCTCTATGTGTTCACTACACATAGAATTTCACGTGTTTCTAATTAGTTCAAGCTCATGCAGGGCAGAGATTTTAATGAAATTAAACATTTTCCAACATGAATTAAGAAAGAATATGTTTTACCACTGCAAAACAATGTATACAAAGCTAGAGAAAAAAGCAGAATGCCTTTTAATTTTTTATAGAAAGTTTTTAACAAATCATTGGCCTTTAAATAAAGTGAAGGAAAAATCCTTTCCTGTAGCCTATTTTGGAAGAATCATTTGGAAACATTTTTTTGTTTGTTTATGTTTAGTTATTCTGAGAAAATGTCCTGTTCTATTTATTAACATTGTTAAGAAAGTCAGATATCAAAATTAGAGACAGAGAGGGAGGAGAGAGAACAGGGTGGAGAGGAAGGAAGTGGAGGGGGCGGGCAGAGAGAGAGAGAGAGAGAGAGAGAGAATAAGAGAATGGCAAGGAGGAAGGAAGGGAAAGAGGAAGGAAGGAAGGAAGGAAGGAAGGAAGGAAGGAAGGAAGGAAGGAAGGAAGGAGAAAAAGAAGGAAGAAAAAAAAGAAATGAAGGGAGGGAGGGAGGAAAGAAAGAAAAAAAGAATCAGGGTTTTAAAAATCTAAATTGAGAATTGCTTAATTTTTTTAGTAATGTAAGTATATATTATTTAACTGAGTTATTTAATTCAGTAAAACCGGCTTAAAGAAAGTCTAGGACATGTCTTAAGCATATGTCTTAATCATAACCCTCAAATATCTTGGCCACTAAAACAGTAGCTTCTTCTCTAAACAAACCATGATTAGTTTTAGATTTCCTTATCAAGAATAAGTTCATCACAGTTCAGCCAAATAAAGAAAGCAGAGAACATGGAACTGAACTATGAAATAATAAAGGACCCAAATATTTGAGTAGGTGTCATTCCATTTGGGACTCTGAGCCATTCCCTTCTCACCCCTTATCCCCCAAAAAACATAGTGTTGGGTGTGTTTATGTCTATAGTAGGACTGAGATTGGTGGTCATCACAGATTGCTAAAAAGAAGAACCAGAGAGTTAGAAAATCAGAAATGTCTACCTAAAACCTAAGTCCCAGATGGGCTAAAAATGAGCTTGATGAATTCAAAAAAGCTTTAGAACAGAAAATAGGCAAGCAGCCTCTGACAAGAAGGAGGGCTTTTCAATAGTTAGGTCAGAGTTGTACCTTTTAAAATATGAGCTTTTAAGGAACAGTTAACTAGTGTTAGACTGGATCCTAAGAACAGATGTAAAATTTACAAGGAAATGAAAATTTTAAAAATGACAGCCATTAGTTTTAAAAGTATAGGTTATAATAGATACATATTTTGTATACTTTTAACCCAGATAATTCATTTAATTAACAAGAATATTTCACACTGATTTAATGTTACTCAGTACAGTATTACTAGATGTAACCAAAATTCTTTACTTATTCAGGTACAAGAGATGAAATTGGAATTACTAAGTGATTTTGTCCCAGGTTCTGGGTTATGAATAAAAATTGTTAATATTAACAGTATAATGAGGAAATGTTTTTCAAGTTAATATAACACAATTTACATTTACCACTGATGTAAAAGGTAAAGCCTTTTAAGAAAAACTTGCTCACCTCACCCAAGTAAAAGTCTCTTGCAGCACTCTATAAATAAATAAATAAAGCTCATACCACCTTGCCCAAATTGCCAACCGAAAGATTTCCAAGTGTGCCAGATAAGGGTCACCCTATTTTCATCAATATTTGTATTCACGATTATCTCAATGTAATGTAATTGAAAACACAAAACAATTCCTTGAAATTAGAACTATAACCAATGTTGAAATATAAATTTAGCATAGATTTGAATAAACATTTGACTCTTTATTCTTTCAATATATGTATAAGAATAATAAAGCCTTTACAGGCTTTATAGTTTTCAAAATACACTCTCATGTGTTCTTTTCAAAGTGATTGTGGGAATTGTGTTCCTACTCCACTCTATTTGTTCTGTCATGCCTCAGATTTTGACCAATGGCCCTTTTCAAAATTAACTGCTTTAACTTTGAATACTACCAAGGAGGTCTGTTCCATTTCTGATCTTTTTTGACAGTTTACAAACAATCTATCTCATTTACAATGGTCTCTCAGTGTACCCTTGCAGTGTTTTCAAATTTTTAGTTAAAGCATCTGCTTTGGCTGCCCCCAGTGGTTGTTTGGGATCCAGGCATGCATCTAGTTACACACATCAACTGGACAATGAGCAGGAAGACTTGCCTTGAGCAACTGAAGCTAGTTGTTCCTCAAAGTACGCAGTTGGTCATAATAACCTCTGGCTTCAGAGTTAGCTTTAAATATGGTTGAGCAAGAATAAAATTACTTTGGCAGTGTATTATATACAATGGGAGGATGTAAATTTGCTGGAAAACTATTCTGCTCAAAATACTTATAAACATTTCAGGAAAATTTTAAAAGTTTTGCTTGGAAGAATCACTAGTGGGGGTGGGGAATGTAGATTTAAAACAAATGTAGAATGCAGGTTATAAAATATTTAAAGTCAGGCTGAGCTAAGCGTTGATTCAAAGTATATTAATATTTTTAAAAATGCTTGAAATGAGGTGTCTGCTGGGGCAGTGAAGGAAACATTTTTACTTATTAGGGGCTTGACAATCATGGATTGGACACAAACTTGGCAGTTTTCTTTATTTTCCTTTGTGATCTGGATAGGAGAGGTCTAGGCTGTAAGAACAACTTTTAAAAAGTTGCATTTCTTAGATATAAATTAGGACTAGAGAGTGAAAAGTTAATACATTTTAACTAAGTAGTCTAAATTGGACCAGGTAGAATGCGATCATTTGAAAGCTGGCCAGGAAGCTCTGCAGCTTCTAAATCAAACTCTAGAAGCACTGAATAATAGACCCAAGGAGCTGGTAAAAGTACAGCGTACCAGGTTCCACCCCAGATTCTAATGTAGGAAGTTTGGAGTGGAAACCTGGGATCTAAAATATTTGAATTGGAGACAGATGTTCCATGGAACCCATTCTAAAAAAAAACATTGCTAAATAACATGACAAATTTATCATTTCCTATTAAAATAAGAAAGGGAGCTGGTTTAGAGAGTAAAATGAATGAAAATTACCATGAAATGTGAAATGTAAATTTGCCAAAGTTGCCAAAGTTCTGAAAGCAGAGCAGCTGTGCTTCAAGTATTTATAAGCAGATATTTGCATATGTTCAGAGCTTATACTCTATCTTGTTAATCATTAACTTTTAGTGTTAGAACCATTGAGACAATACTATAGGTAAATATATGACAAGTGCATGCCTGTAGTATTGAGTGTGAACTCTGATGACAGACTACCTGGGTTCAATTTCTGGGTTCAATGACAGACTATCTGGCTCCATTATTTGCATAATGAATGAGCAGATATGGGCAAGTTCCTTAACCATTGTACTTCAGATTTCTTATCTGTAACATGGAAGTGATAATAATATTTACAACATAGAGATTATGGAAGAGTGAATTACCTAATATATATAAAACACTTAGAAAGTTCCTAGAATATTATAAGCCCTCAGTTGTTCACTTATAGTTGCTGCCTAATACATATCTGCAGAAATAAATTAAATTAATTGACTACAATGCTAGATTGAGATGAATCGAAGGCAATTATTGCTCAACCTAAAGTGTGAACCCAGTAAAGTAAATAGAATAAAGTTAAGATTAGAGTGGAGGCTGCACCCTGACCTTAAGTGTTGTTTCCTCTCAAGTTGCTTATCTGTGTATTTTCTTAGAGTTACGTTTTTAAAATTATTTCTTTTTGAGGAAAACAAGAATTGACTGGAAACAATTTAGGGTTACTAGAACGAGGCTTTGATTTGCCCCTCCTTTTCTTTTCTTCATAATCTATGCTTCTCCTATTCTCCATTCTTCTCCCCAATTTTTTTCCTGAGGTTGTCGTGAAACCAGATGATTTTTTTTCAGCCTCATCATTTTCTCTCCTATATCCGAAGTACAATTTAAAAATAATTTTACATATAATAAAAAATAAAAACATCAAGTTCATAAAAATAATGTCTTTTTGTTTAGTCCCATGGCCCAATTAGAGGACCAAAAACAACAACAACAACAACAACAACAACAACAACAACAAGACACAAAAAAAACCAAAAAAACCCATCCAAGTCTGAGAAAATTAGCCCAGCCATACCACCTCAATTTGGTAGAATGTCAAAGTCAGCTAATACTGTATTCACAAGAGAGATGTTGTTCATTAGGAAATCCATCCATCAGCTACAAAACTGGGGTATTGGAAAAAACTTCCATACTATGGAGAGTTCAGAGCAGGAGAGCCCTCAGTCATAAAGCCAATATTTTGAGTGAGGTAATGAGTTGAAATTCAGGAAGAGGAAACAGGCTTTCTTTCCAACATAAGGCAACAAGGAGACCAGTACAAAGACCTACAGAAGTCACCTTTAGTTATCGGGGTACTAGATCTGCCAGAGGAACCTATTATAAGCCCGTTGTATGGGGCATGGGCTGCTGCTGATAACTTCCTGTCTGAATTAGGAACTAAAACTGGATAGAGCCTTCGGTGGACCTTTCGGCCAATAGGTGGGTCTAAGAACTTTTGTTGAATGGAATAGAATCAAAGATCATTTCTGCAGTGCTGCAGTGATGCACTGCTGCACCACATCATGGTTCAGGTGATAACAAATTAGCCATTCTGAGTAGAACAGTAATTGGACTCTGGAGAGGATATTGCCAGCAAAGGAAACAGCCATGGTGAAAATGCCTCATGAATGAAAGGATTACATGCACCCTGACCACATGTGTTTTATGCTATGCAACTTCAAATGACTTTAAGAACTGCTTCATTTTGCTTAATAGAATAATGTTTAATTGTTTTAATTAACTAGGAAATGAATTGCTGAGTGAGATTTAAAAATACATTGTAAACCTTATTTATTAGGAAGGCAAATAAAAAATAAAATCACA
Source organism: Eonycteris spelaea (assembly GCA_003508835.1). Taxonomy (NCBI): domain Eukaryota; kingdom Metazoa; phylum Chordata; class Mammalia; order Chiroptera; family Pteropodidae; genus Eonycteris; species Eonycteris spelaea. The sequence goes on along the minus strand of PUFA01000254.1, from coordinate 1,716,168 downwards.
TTAATGCTCACGAAACTGTTCATTAGAAACCTTGTGGTTTAGATGGCAAGTTTCATCTTCATTTTATGTCAATAAAGCATTGAAGTTTACCCTTTTCCTGGAGTATAACAGTTTTGGCATTCAAAGAAAATGTTCATTATATTAAATTAGAGAATAACTCTAAAATGACAACTCAGATGGAAGGAGATCTTTCCTTGCTTTCTTGATTTCTTTTTCAAGTCTCAATATTATTCTAAAATTTTTTCTTTTGCAGTAACTCAGTATCTAGAAAAGAAATTGACTGTAACAATTCAAGGAGAGCACAAAACCTTATAATATATTACCATAAGGCTTGTCTCTTGGCAAGAAGCAGGAATAGTTGGTATTAACAGGAGCACAATGTTTCTGAAAGAAAACCAGTTCATAGCACTATTAATCATAGGGCTTTAAAACATTTATGAATGAATGAAAAGGCTTAGGGCTGACATGAATTATGAGTCTCATTATGGCACTGTAATATCTCCAACAATGCCTTAGAGGGGTGAGACACTCTCAAGAAAAGTGGTAAGATTTCCATTACATTATTTTTCTACTGGCAATTGTCTATGGTCAAGGTGGGATACGATCTGTATTGCTGGAGTACACATGGCTACATATCTCTGCATATTAATGTTTCCATTGGTCAAGATCTTGCAAGAGTCCTTTCTTCTAAGTGCCAAGCATTACTGTTGACCTTCAAGACATAATAACAGGTCTAGCATGAAGATAGCATTTCCAATCTTTTCATTTCTTTTAAATAGTATACAAGTAGGCTATAATGCTCCTATTATTTTCTTAGTGCTGACACAAACCCAGTGATATTAGTAAAGATATTTCCCAGAAGAAAAGTAACGTAGTTACTTACATGGCTTGTTGAAAATAAAATTTTAAAAATAGGGTGAGTTATTTATTAGTGCAATATAAATTCTCTTAGAATGAGCATATTATTGATTTTTATCATCTCAATACAGCCCAGGCTACTATAACCTCACTAATTGTGAACTGAGTGAATTGGGGGAGAAGTCTATCTGAATAACTAGAATCCTGCATTACCAATCATCCTCAAGAAAAATGTGTATTATTCTCAAGTAAATAGGCTTATTAAAACATGAATTTAAGCAATGGCAAGCCTCTTTGCTTTTAGTTTTCCATTACATTTTTGTATACATACCAATATTTCTAAAGTATCTGAGAAAGTTTGCTAGCTTAAGGAGGCAAACATTCTGTTGGGAATTTCACTTATAGTATTCATGTGTTGAGTCCCTACACATATATGCTTTTAGTGTGTGTGTGTATGTCTGTCTATCTGTCTATCTATCTATCTATCATCTAATCTCCAACTACTGTGATCACGACAAATTGAATTATTCTAATTCCAATGTGCTTCAGGGACACTGCTATATGGCTGCTAAACATCTCCGCGCCCCTCAGGACAAGAAGTCGACTTCATAGTCCCTACTCCTTTATAGTAATAGTGACATGGGGTCATGTTACTGAGTTCTGATCTAGGAATGTGAGTGAGGGTGATACTTGCCACTTCCAGCCAGACCTATAAGAAAAACACTGGGTGAAACTTTTTGCTCACTCTCTTGTCTCATGACCTGATAGGATCTGGTAGAGAACTCCATACCCTTAGGAAGCTATGAGATCTAAAGGATCCAAGGTGCCTGGATAATGGCCTAACTTCTTGCTGACCTACATCTGATATAATGTCAGTGACAAACATTTGTTATGTTAAATTACTGAGATCTAAATGTTGTTTGCTACAATCGTTAGCCTGCCCTAGCAAATAAATAATACATTTAGTGTTTCTATATAAAATGTATAAACATATAAAATTAAAATATGCCCAAAATATGCTTGTTTAAGACATATAACACAAGTGAAGACATTTTCCTTTCTTAGCCATGTGGTATAGGAATGTCTTCCCAAAGATTTACAGATTCTAATTTTGGTCTATAGTTCTATTAGAAAGATAAATTGTTGGACTAAATTAAGAAATTCTTAGAAGAAAGCACATTTAGGAACATGTTCTTGACAGATACTCAGGGGCATAAGCCCAATCACTATTTGGATTTCATTCTCCCTCACTTATTTATCCGTGATCCTCGTTTCTCTACTGTCATCTCAGCCTCTTAGTCTTTCAATCCCATTACTATTTCTAAATATCAATATTCAATATCTGACTGCACACCATCCGAAAAGCCTCATTTTCAGTTTTTCTCTCCCTTTCTATTACAATTAGAAAAGGAGGGAGGAACCAACCTTAGATGGTGGAATAAAAAAAATCCCCCTCATATTCACCAATCACCAATAATAATTTGGCAGCCATCTTTGGACTAAAGTGCCTTTTTGGGAGCTCCGGGATCCAGGTAGGAGACTGTGAAATCCCAGTGGAGCTCAAGACCAAGGGAAGATTTTTTGAGAAGTCATGCTCATGCCCAGGTGGCAGACTTGCCAACCGTAGTGAAACAGCCCCTGTGGACCTATAACACCACTTGGCTTGGTCCTGCCTCCATCACTATCGCCAAGGAACTCAGCAGGAGTCCTACCTGCCTGTGTCCTAGGTAAACAGGCCAGCCAACCTTTGTTCTGGCTATGGACCCTTAAGTCATCTATGACCTGGCTCTAGTCCCTTTTAACTGATAATCTTGCCCACCCAGGGACCACCCAGGAGACATCAAACATATATGGACACAAGATATTTTGTGATGGGCAAAGATAGACAGCTTTTAGAAGTTAACGTAGGATGATATTTTTATGATGTGGAGTATGAAATAATTTCTTATCCAAGACAGAGAACATTGTAAACAGAAAAGATTGATAAATTTAATGGCATTCAACTTAAGAATTTTTATTCATCAAAAGACACTATTAAGAGAGTAAGAACATAAATTCTAGGGCTGAAGAGTTTGCTGCACATAACTTATAAGCAAACTAGTGACTAGAATAAAAGAGAAATCCTCCAAATCAATAACAAAAAGTCAGTTAACCATAGGAAAAAAGGGTAAAAATTAATAGGTGCTTTAGAAATGAGAAAACCTAGATAGTCAGTAAATATATAATAAACTTTTGTTCATATACACCAGAATAACCCCAAGAATGTTCATAATAATGATTTACATTAAAAAACAGACCATAATTAGTGGATATATAATTGTGGCATATTTATACAATGAGATGTTATACAGTAACAGAAATGAATAAAATATTGCTGTATATAACAACATGAATGAAGCTCACAAACATAATGAGCAAAAGAAATGTTATATAATGGTACATAGAGAATGATTCCACTTGTATGTATTTCAAAATCAGGAAAAACTAAACCATATTGTTTGGAGATATATAAATGGTGGTAAAACTATTTTAAAAAAGCAAAGAAATAATTATTTAAGTTATTTATTTCCAAAGTACTTTCCAGGTACTGTTTTATGTGCTCTACAAATAATAAATCATGTTTTCATCATCATTATCATCATGTTTACATCCGGGGGCTATTGCATTATGACTGGAGAGATATGAGAACCTTCTTAGATACTAGCAATGTAGAATATTTATTAACTCATGCATGTGCTTTATAATTATTCTTAAACTGCATGTAAGTGTTTTATGAACTCATCTGAAACTTGATATGTCTCACAATAAAATATACCCAAAATGACATACATGTATTAATCTTTCAAAAAAATATAAAAAGAAAAAATTGAAACAACAAAACAGAAGATGAGACAGAAAAACAAAACAGAGCAGAAAGAATGAACAGAGAGAAAAATTGGAGAGAAAATATGTAATTGAGAAAAAATAATAAATTAAATTCAGAAAGCAAAGTTGACAGAAACAATTTGCAAGGAGATCAAGAAAAAGGGAAATCAGTGGAGAATTTAGGAAAGTGGCTAGAACTGTTATACTGGCACCATGAACAGAAAAGAGAGTGGATTATTTGAACATAAAAATAAAGGAGGAATTAGGCAGAAAAGAAGTTGATGATTCACTCAATGACCCCAAGATTTAGACATGTGCAGTTTAAACAGCCAGTAAGTCAGACAAACTATTTTAGTGAATACTTTGGTCAACCCAGCATGGCGTAGAAACTGGCCCTTTCAATAATCTTGTAATCAGCACAAATGCCCCAAATTACTGAATTTGACAATGACAAGAAAGACTCTGTACTTAGGTCCAAGACTGAAATCCAAGAGCAGGGTTTCCATGATGGGAAGCATTTTCTACCAGGAGACAATATCTTATTTTATAAGTGAAAATAATTTTAAATGGAAAATAACCTCTACTTTTAGAAATATGTATTATAAAAATTCTAATAAAAAAGAAAGTTTCTAAAGAAAAAGTTGTCTTAGCTCTAGCTGAGATTAAATTTTTAGTAAATAAAACTCTAGTACATAAGAAAGGGGATTTATATTTTCCTTTGAAATTTTGGTAGGGAGCTAATATGGAGTTTCTGGAATTATTAGCAATTCAACATTTCTCCAATTCCTATATTTGCTAATAATGGTCACCTACTAGCCTCTTCTGAGCTTGACAATGGTGTGGTCTACAGGTACATAGAACAGGGTCTATACAGGACTATCTCACTTTGTACTTGGCTTGGGATGAAAGTGATGGAGCAAAGGTCTGAACACTAAAGAGTTATAGGCCCTCAGAAATTTCTGGACCAGCAAGAAGAAGATAAAAACTAGTCCAAGCAAAAATCTCTCTCTCTTCCTGGTCCATAAAGAGCTAAAAGGAGGTGACAGAGGCAATTGGTCCTTATCAGGTCTGATACTTAGAAGGGTATGATAAACACAAGCAGCAGACGGTTTTCCACCTGTTACCCAAAAGGAAATTATTAATCTGCACTGTGAAGAAGAGATCCCTGAATCTTCCTTCCCTCTTGGGAGAATTCCTATCAGCAGAATCTGAGCCAGTGACAAAAAAATTAAACAAAATTAATAGAACATCCAAGGATGTCCAGTAGCTAACAAAAGGACATCCTAACAAAAGGGAGAACAACTAACAAGAGGACATCCTCCTAATGAAATAGAGCTGCCAAAGAGATTCAAATATAAACACCTTCCTGTGTGTTTTTTAAAAATGTATTTAAAATTTTAAATTTTAATTTCATAGACGAATTTTAAAAAAGGGATCAATATTGAAATTCACAATAATAAACTGGAAGATCAAATAGGAAAACTATTTCAAATGTAATAAAAAATACAAAAAGTTCAATCAAAAAAAACAAAAATGGAAATCATAAGAAAAGAGTCAATGTTCATTCAAGAGAGCCAAACTATGACCAATATGCATCCTCGAATAGAAAAAAGACGACAGATGAAAAAGAGACAAGAGACAATTATTGAACAAACAATAGAAGATAATTTTCCTGAACTGCACGAAGACCTGAGCCTGCACACTAAAAATCCTCTGAGTACCACCCAGATGAGATTGAAGAAAATAAGACAGAGTATGAAAAGAAACATTTCAGAAGCTTCCAAAGAGAAACAAGATATATGTACAGGAAGAAGAATGAAAACTGTGAGACTTCTGATGTGTGACATTAGAAAGTGGAAGGTGGAAGACTAACTTCTACTGACAACAAAGAGAGAAGAGCTGCAACCCAACCCCTCATTGTTCGGCTAAAAATCATTGACCTACAAGGAAGAAAGAGTTCTGAGACTATGCAATGATTTGAGAAATTGTGCACCAGAGAAAAGACTCTGATCAAATAGTAAATTAATTAGTAAATTATATAAATTAATAGTAAATGTTCTAGTTTTCTAGAATTGTTCAATGAAATACATATTTGGTGACTTAAAGAACAGAAATATCTACTCACACTTTTGGGGCCAAAATGAAAGAAGTCAGCAGGGTCATGCTGCCTGCAAGGCTCTAAGGGAGAAGTTCCGCTTCTGGTAGCTATTATTCCTGAATTGTGGCCACATAACTCCAATCTCTACTTTTCTTCATATGACCTTCCTCTCTGAGTCTCAAATCTTCTTTTCATTCTTTTAAGGACATTAGTTATTGAATTTAGAGCCCAGCTTAAATCCTGGAGTATCTTGTCTCAAGATTCTTAATTAATCATATCACAAGGACCCTATTTCCAATAAGGTCACATTCACAGGGATTAGGACTTGGACCTGTCTTTTTTGGGGGCCACTGTGATTCAATCTACTATAGCATGCTTAAAATAAGTCGTAAGCAATAAATCTTGGGCACTTATAGAGCACTGAAAATATACAATGTAACTGCTAAACAGGACTTTGAAATGGAAGAAAATTTTTGGAATATTGCAAGGGAAATTCTAATAATAGTCTAGAACTAAAAAATACTAGTCTATCTCAGCAAAATGCTGGAGTTGAAGGGTGAGAGAGATTTAGGGGAAATGAAAGTGTTTTGAACTGCTCACTTATTGGAGGGAGGATGAAAACAGTGGGAAAATAGAACACTGTGATGGAGAAATATTTGGAAGCTTCTTTGCACATGTCAGAGAATTAATACCAGATTATAAGACCCAGAAAAGACAAGATGGAATGAGTGACAACCTCCAAAACCAGAAAAGAAAAAAGGAAAGTAGCACAGCAAAAAAAGTAATGGCATAATAAAAATGGAAGAAATAAAAATGTCAAGTAAATCATTAAAAAGACAGTAGTACCAAAATTAAACATAAATCTAATATAATTATAATTAGATTTCAAACAGGGATTTAAAAAAAATGTTGCATTCATATATGGAAATCCTAATCCCTAATGCGATACAATTTGGAGATGAGACCCTTGAGAAGTGAAGAGTTAGATGAGGTTATGAGGTTGGGCTCTTATTATGGGATTAGTGCCCTTATGAAAAAGGACAACAGAGAGCAGACATGTGCCCTGTACGTGCCCTTGTTCTTGTCCTCATCTGCCCCGTAATTGAAATTTAGTATATTCATATAATCAAATTCCACTTAGTAACGCTTAGCTTTCCATAATGCATGCATACAGCAGAACACCTGAAGACCTCGTTAAAGTAAATTACTAGTCCCCATTCCCAAAATTTCTGACTAAGTAGATTTTGGTAAAGACCTAAAGTTGCATTTCTAACAGGTTTCTAAGATAATGCCGATGTTGATGGTCAAGGGTTGATACTTTGAGTACCACTGCTATAAAGTAATAAAAGTGAAGATCTGGATTCTGGGGAAAAGGGCAGAGTGAGAGATGTCCTCAGATCTAAGATATAACACTTATTTATATCTATGCTCCCAATCGGGAGTGCCAAAATATGTAAAGCAATTACTAACAGAACTGAAGAGAGAAACAGACCAAAACACTATTATAGTACGGGATCTAAACAGCCTACTGTCGGATATGGAAAGATGATCCAAACAGTAAATCAATAAGGAAATAACATCCTTAAATGACACATTAGACCAACTGGACATAATCGACACTTACAGAGCCTTCCATCCCAAAACAGCTGCTTAAACATTCTCTTCTAGTGCACATGAAACGTTCTCAAGAATGGACCACTTACTGGGACACATACCAACAATATTCTCTGATCAAAATACTTTGAAACTAGAGATCAACTGTGAAAAGAAAGCAGGAAGAACCACAAATACATGGAGATCAAACAATATGCTATTGAAGAATAACTGGGTCACAGAAGAAATAAAAAGAAATCAAGAGATATATAGAAACAAATGATAATAATACAACATATCAAAGCTTTTGGGACATGGCAAAAGTGGTCTTAAGAGAAAAGTTCGTATCATTTACAGGCCTAACTCTAAAATAAAAATAAGCCCAACTAAACAATCTAACATTTCATCTTAAAAAACTAGAAAAGGAAGAACAAATGAAGTCTGAAGTTAGCAGAAGGAAAGATATCATCAAAATTAGAGAAGAAATAAATGAAATTGAAAAAAAAAGAAAAGAAAAAAGAAATACAACCAACAGCTAGTTCTTTGAGAAGGTTAATAAAATTGGCAAACCCCTGGTTAGATTCACTAAAGAAAAAAGAGAAAAAGACACAAATAAACAAAATCAGAGATGAAAGAGGGGAAATATGACTGAGATCACAGAAATACAAAGGATCATACAAGAATACTATGAAAAAGTATATAACACCAAATTTAATAACCTACAAGGAATGGACCAGTACTTAGAAAAAATACAATTTTCCTAGACTGAATCAATAAGATCTAGAAAATCTAAATATACTGATCAGCAGCATGGAACTTGAAACAATCATCAAAATCTACCAAAAAGTTAAAAAAGTCCAGGACCAGATAGCTTTACCAGTGAATTCTACCAAACATTCAAAGAATGTAATACCTATTCTCCTCAAACTCTTCCAAAAAATCAAAGAGAAGGCAATAACTTTCCAATTGATTTTAGGAAGCCAATATTACTTTGATACCAAAACCTAGTAAGGATAACACACACACACACACACACAACACACACACACAACACACACACACACACAACACAAAACCACAGATCAATATCTCCCATCAACACAGATACAAAAATCCTAAATAAGATACTAGTGAACCAAGTACAGCAACATAATAAAAATATTATACACAGCAATCAAGTGGGCTTCATCCCAGGTGCACAGGGATGGTTCAACATATGCAAATCAATTAATGTGATACACACATAAACAAATAAAAAAATAAGAATCATATGATCATATCAATAGATGCAGAAAAGCTTTTGACAAAATACAGTACTCATTTATGATCAAAACACAAAATCATTATAGAAGGAAGTACCTTAACATAATAAAGGTCATATATGGCAAACCCTCGGTCAACATTATACTTAATGGTGAAAAACTAAAAATCTTCCCTCTAAGATCAGGAACAAGGCAAGGCTGTCCACTATCACCACTGTTATTCATATAACATTGGAGATCCTAGCAAGAGCTATCAGACTAAAGAAATATATAAAAGGCATCTAAATAGGAAACGAAGAAGTCAAATGGTCACTATTTGCAGATGACATAATTTTCTATATAGAAAACCCTAAAGACTCCACAAGAACACTACTAGAAACAATAAGTGAATACAGTAAAGTTTCTGGATACAAAATCAATGTTCAAAAATCCATAGTGTTCCTATACTGTAATAATGAAGTATCAGAAAAAGAAATGGAAAAAATAATTTCTTTTGCAATTGCAACAAAAAGAATAAAATACCTAAGAATAAATTTAATGAAACATGTAAAGGACCTATGTAATGAAAAGTACAAGACCCTATTAAAAGAAATCAAAGACGATACAAAGAAATGGAAAGATATTGCATATTCTTGGATTGAAAGAATCAACATAGTGAAAAATGATCATATTACCTAAAGCATTAATTAAGATTTAATACAATCCCCATCAAAATCTCATCATTTAAAGAAATGGAACAAAAAAATGATCAGATTTGCATGGAAGCACCAAAGAGCCTGAATTGCCAAAGCTATCCTGAGAAAGAAGAATGAGGCTGGAGGCATCACTCTGCCCGACTTCAAATTATACTACAAAACGACAGTAATCAAAATGGCATGGTATTGGCAGCAAAAACAGACACACGGACCAGTGGAACAGAATTGAGAGTCCAGAAGTAAACCTATTTATATGGCAAATAATTTTTGACAAAAAAGCCAAAAACATACAGTGGAGAAAGGAAAGCCTCTTCAATAAATGGTGCTGGGAAAACTGGAAAGCCACCTGCAAAAGAATGAAACTAGACTGTTGTCTATCACCACACACCAAAATTAACTCAAAATGGATTAAGGACCTGAATATAAGACCTGAAACAATAAAATGCATAGAAGAAAACATAGGAACTAAACTCAAGGACCTTGGACTTAAAGAGGATTTTATGAATTTGACCTCAAAGCAAGGGAAGTAAAAGATAAAATAAATGAATGGACTACATCAAACTAAAAAGCTTCTGCTCAGCAAAAGAAATCATCAACAAGGTAAAGAGAAACCATCTCTTATATTTGCAAGCAATGCCTCCAATAAGGGCCTAATATCCAAAATATACAAAGAACTCATGACTCAATAACAACAAAAAAGCAAATGATCCAATCAAAAATGGGCAGAGGACCTGAACAGACACTTCTCCCTAGAAGACATACAAATGGCCAACAAATATTTGAAAAGATGTTCACATTGCTAGCTGTAGGGAATGCAAATCAAAACCACAATGAGATACATCTCACCTGTTAGAATAGCTATAATCAACAGGACAAGTAATAACAAATGTTGGAGAAGATGCAAGAAAAAAGGACTCTCATACAATGCTGTTGAGATTGCAAATTGGTACGGCTACTAATGAGAACAGTATGGAGGTTCCTCAAAAAACTAAGAATGGTTCTACCATATGATCTAGCAATCCCCCTACTGGATATTTACCCCAAAGACTTGAAAACTCATATCTGAAAAGATACTTGCACACCAATGTTCATAGCAGCATTATTCCCAGTGGCAAGGACATGGAAGCAACCAAAGTGCCCTATGATCAATGATTGACTAAAGAAGCAGTGGTACATAAATACAATGGAATATTACTTAGCCATAAGCAAGAGAAAACACTACCATTTGCGACAACATGGATGGACTTTGAGATAATCATGCTAAGCGAAATAAGCCAGACAGAAAAAGTTGAAAACCACATGATATCACTTATATGTGGGCTATAAACCTAAAAGAAAAATGAATAGGACAAACAAACGGAGACTCATGGACATGGGCAATGGACTAATGGTTACCAGAAGGTAGGGGGTGGGGCAAGAGCGGGGAGGTAGATGGGTAAAGGAGGTGAAACATAGGTGGGTAGGGAAAAGTGAAGTGGGTAAAGGGGGTCAAATATACGGTAGCTGAAAGACACTGGACTTTAGGTGGTAAACATGTAATAGAATACATAGATGTCAAGTTATAATGTACAACTTAAAATTACATAATTGTATTAACCAATGTTACCCAATAAACTTAATTAAAAATTAAATTAAAAAAATAAAGATCTGTAGCTACATACAATAATAGTGAATCTCAAAAACTAATGAATAGAAGATATAAGACATACTCCTAAACTATATATATTATGAAGTAATTCACATAATATTCAAATATGCATAATATATTTAGCAATATAATAATGGTGCTAAAACTTAAAAAAATTATCATTTAATATTTTTATTTTTTAAATTATTTTTTTGTTATTTTTATGTATATAGTACAATGGTTAGACATTTATGTAATTTATAAAATGATCTCCCCGATTACTTTAACACCCATCTGGCACTAAAGACAGCCATTGCACTAATATTGACTATATTCCCTATGCCATACTCTACATCACAGCTATTTTGTACTTCTTCATCCTTTTACCCAGACTCCCAACCCCTCTCGTCTGGCAATCACCAGTTCTCAGTATCTGTGAGTCTATTTTCAGTTAGTTTGTTTCTTTTGTTCCTTAGATCCCATGTGGTATTTATCTATGTCTGACTTATTTTACCCAGCATAATACCCTCTAGTTCCATCTATATTATAGAAAATGGTAAGATTTCATTTTTTAATAGCCGAGTGGTATTCCATTGTATATATGTACCATAACTTTTTATACAACTGCCTATTGATGGGCATTCAGATTGCTTCCCTATCTTAGCTACTGTGAATAGCAGTGCCATGACCATAGCGGTGCAGAGATTTTTACAAACTAGTGTTTTGTTTTTCTTTAGATAAACACTCAGAAGTGCAATTGCTGGCTAGGTCTAAAGGTAGTTCTATTTTTAAATTTTTGAGGAACCACCAGACTGTTTTCCATAGTGGCTGTACCAATTTGCAATCCCACTAGCTGTGTACAAGTATTCACTTTTCTTCACATTCTTGCCAACACTTGTTTTTTGATTATTGATGATAGCCGAACTGACAGGTATGCGGTGATACCTCATTGTGGTTTTAATTTGCAATTCTCTGATGATTAGTGACCTTGAGCATCTTTTTATGTCTATTGGCCATCTGCATGTCCTTTTTAGAGAAATACCTACTTATGTCTTCTGCCCAATTTTAATTGGATTGTTTGTCTTTTGTTATTGTTGTTGTTGAGGTGCTAGAACTTTTTTTAAAAAAAGCAAGGAAATTATTATCACAAAAGTTAAGATAATGGTTATTTCTGGTGGAGATAGAGAAAAGTACTGGGAGTATTGAGTTTTGAGTGTCCTTTTTCCTAGGTAATATATTTATATAGGTGTTGACTTTATAATTATTTTTCTATTCTAACTATTCTTTATTCTAAATGATTTATGCAGTCTTCTATTCTTACAATATAAAAGATACAAACCAACAATATCTTTATATATGTCTACTGGCCTTCATGTGGTTGTATGAACAAAGGACAAGGTATAGAAGGATATATATGCTAAGTTATTATTACTGATTTTGGGGGGAAATGGGAATAGGAGTGGGAGGCAGAAATGATTATTTTTGCTTTTAAACATTACTTATTGTATCATTTAACTTGTTATAATAAGGATTTATTGCTTTTTAATTATAAAAATATATCAAGTAAGGAATATGTTTTAAAATTTTTTTTCTGGTAAGTTAACCTGTCAGGCACTCTCTGATCTATTCTCTTGATCCTTTCTCTTCTTTTGTTATCCAAGTTCTATAGCATATTTTTTAATCTAAAAGTTCCCCTGCTGTATTTGTTTCTTTTTTCTTCCTTTCTTTTTTCTTCATTTTTTCTTTCTCTTTCTTATCCTTTCTTTCAATTCTTCCCTCTCTTTCTTCCTTCTTTCCTTCCATCCTACATTCTTTCCTTCCTTCCTTCCCTTCCTCCCTCCTCCTCTCTCTCTCTCTTTCTTTCCTTCCCTCCTTCCCTTTTTTCTCACTCCCTCCATTCTTCCCTTCCTTTCTTTTTTGCTAGAAATATAATGATCAGAATTAGTAAAATAAAAATATATATCATCTGAGTACTCACTTCTGCTTAACAGTAATACCTTTGTACATTCAGTACAAAATATTGAGCAAAACATGAGCCCATCACTGTGCTGATATCAGGAACACAGCAGTGAGCAGCAAAGATCAGTGTCCTGACCCTTGAAGCACTGACAGTCTAGAGGGCAACACAGGCTTTAATCAAATGGACACCAAATAAAGGATTTAAAATACTATAAATAAAAACGGGCCGACATTTTGAGAGCAAATAAACTGAAACCTGTCCAGGTGTGTTGAGAAGCAAGTTCTTCAGTAGTTTTCACATAACCCTGTAAGTGGTGACAATTATAGCCCTTGAGACTTAGAGATATTAAAAACCTTACTCAAATCTATGTAAGTGGTCCAAAAGATTCAGAGGTTCATTTCATCCAAATGCCTTTGCTATTTTATGATGCATACCAACAAAAACCTTTATGTTTTACCCAATACTTCATTCAGTCAGGTGGTAAGAATAAGAAATGTGGTTAGCAAAAAAATTCTAAAATATTTCAAAATATATCCACTTTTCTTTTTCTAAATAAAAACTTACTATTCAGTTTGCTTATAGCCTCTAGCTTCTCTGGTTCCCTCTTCAAAAAGAGGTCAAGAGTTAAATTATTTATGCAGGGTAAAGATCAAACTGTACCTTGGCATGGGCCCTTACTAACTAAAAAAAATTAAGTAAAATTACATGAAAAAATGCCAGAAGTGATCAATAAGTGTTCATTTCCTTTCCTTTATCCAAAACACTTTTTCCCTAGAAAAAAAAGCTAAGTTCTTCAGATTGATAGTCAAGTTCTTTAGATGCTTAGACCCCAGCTTATCTAAGTTCAGCTCTTTGTTGTTGTTGTTTTGATATTCAGTGTTGCCTTATTAACCAGATTACAAATTTAATTCATTCATTCCACAAGACTGTCCAGAATATCTACCATGAGCCACATACTATACTAGCTGTTAAACATGTAAGTATATCTAAAACATAGTCCTTGACTTTTAGAAAATTTCAGTCTAAAGGAGGAAAGATTCAGATCTATAATTATTCCACGATACTATGATGTTTGCTGTCTTTGAATTATTTTACCATCAGGAGTTATATCTCTTTGATAAGAGTATATCATTTCACACATAATCTAACCTATTGATAGGTACACAGTACTTCTTGATAGATAACTTTGAATTCATAAATAATTTTTAACTTGTTACTATTTTAAAAGGCTTAATCCTCATTATGTTAATAATCATTAATAATCCTTATTATTATTATTATAGGTATGTAAAAATAGTATAACCACAAAACTAGATCAACATGGTCCTATCCTGTTTAATGAGTTCTATCATGCAGCCAAAGTATGTGCAGAGGAGATAACTTTGACCTCCAGCTTTACCCAGGATGAAAGTCTCATCCCCCTCGCCCAATAGAACCAAAAGAATGGAACATAACCAGAACCTGAATTCCAGCACCCTTTCTGAAACAAAGGGTTCATTGTCCAGGAAGATCCTGTGTTGACATCCCTTACCACGAATAGCCAAGTTCCAAGATCTTCCACCAGCACTTCGGCATACCTGTTTTTCCTATACCCTTAAAAACCCACCCCAAGTCCTGGATTAGAGAGTTTAGGCTTTTTGAGCATCAGCTTCCCATTCTCCTGGGTGATGCCATTCATAATAAAATAGCTGATCTTCCTCCAAAGCAAGTCTTAGTGTTTAATGTTTGATTCTGTTAGCATTGAGTGGACAAACTCATTCTGTTTTATAAACAGTAGCATATTACCTAAAGACAAGCACACATTTCACTTGATTTACATCATAGCATAGAAGTCATTGAATTGTAAAAGCAAAGGCAATCTTAATGACAAATGGAGTAACAAAAGTTATGTGAGTACCTCCAAATAAATAACCTTGAATAAGACTGTTATAAGATTAGTACATGCTGTAAGAAGGTCTTAACTGTCCCTATTAACTAAACTTTCTGCTGAATTATAGCCATTTTCATAATGGAATAATACTAAAAAATAGGTAGATAACTTGTTGAACATTTTTGCTCTGCAATCTATGTAGTGGGTGTAACAAAAAATATTGGTTAATGATGGTGGATATTTGGCTTACCAATTGCTAGTAATTGGAAAAAGATTGGGAGTTTTCATAAAGATTCTAAAGATTCTAAGACTCATGTTGGGCTCTTGAGTGATACCCACTTCTAAGACTGTTTATTTTACAGGGACGATATTTACTGCTGGCCCTGTATTCTGGGAGAGACTCTCTTATGCACTTCAGAGCAGCTAAGTCATGGGTTTAATTTCATTGAAATCACCGAAAATAATCTAAGCATGAAGTAGTGTACACACGTCTTTCCTTAATTTATATCAGGAATTAGTCCTCACTTCTTCCTTTTGTGAAGGCATATGTGTATACACTCCCTTTTCCTATAAGATAGTGTTTATAGAGACACAATTCCATCACTGCTTATGACAAGTGCTAAGAGTATGGGAAAAATCAGAATAAGTAAACCTCTAACTAACCTGATTTTACTCATTGTCATCTTCAATCCACTAAAAATAGGCATAAGAGTATGAAAAAAATAGTTGAGCCAACAGGACAAGATGTGTTTGGAACTATGAGTCTTGGTTTATATCACATAGATATTCTAAGATGTTATAATAAACATGAATTTATAATTAAGTGTACTCATATTCTCATTTATAAATTTTTTTCTCCAGGGAGTTTTTTTCAAAATAAATTTCCTAGAAACCCACAACTCCTCTATAAATTGAAAAGGTTATATTTGTGAATTTACAAAGTTAAGGTATATGACTTCAGCCACAGTAACCCTCATCATGCCCAGTGATAATGGTAAGTGATCACCAACCACTCCTAGAATTTTAACTTTATAATAAGCAAAAAAGGAAGAAAACATGAAATAATTTTTTATTGACCTCTATCGGTAACTTCTTCATATTTATTATGTTATTTTGTTTGTTTTGGAACTCAGGTGCAGAGTTGGCATGAACATACTCCTTCCATAGGACGCTATCATCATTGGCGCCTGCAGAGCTGGTCCATCAGAACTGCCCTCTCGGTTTAACCTCTCATTGGCAGTGCAAGAAAGTTCCCACTCACCCTCACCCTCACCATTGCTTGGTGTTATGCACTTCCCTACATTTGTGAAATAGGAGGAGAACAATTTTTACTTGAAACTAAGATGATGGATCTTGACCTGAACAATTTCTGGCACACAGAATTTGAGGGTGATCAATAAATGTGAGGAAGTTTTTTCATATTTCACGAAAAAGATTTTCCTGCACTATTCTCTTATTACATATAGAGAAGGTATATAGAGAAAACGGATTTTGACTATTTACTAGAAAATATGCACCTTTCATTATTTGGTCAAATCTCTTCATTTATAGTATATCTGAAGACTCATTGCCACATGAGTAAATTTTTTTCCTTTTAAAAAAAATTGCAAGTACTTTAAAGCAAAGATAAGTTCAATTAATGGACATAAAACTATTATAAAGATACTTGAAAAATTCTGGTGACCATCTGAAAATAAAAGAAAATAAATAGAAAATAATTATGTAAAAGAAAAGAAAGAAAAGAAAACCATGTTTATAAAATGAAGATCTCCTAGTTTTCCAAAATTATTTTCTATATAGACTCTGGTCTTGAAAGAAAAAGAAAAAGAGAAAATATATTATATTTTAAAAATTAAACATAAGTAGCAGGTGGTTTTAATACATTAAGACTACCAACTAAAAAAAAATATTGCTAGGTTAAAAGACAACTACTGTATGGTAATTAAAAAATACTTTGCAAAGATTTGAAAATTAAAGACAATTATTTGGTAATGAATAGAAACAACTATCTAAAAGACTCATTTAATTGGTTTGACTTTTGAAACCAAAACCCTGAAGAACTTTAAATCACTTTGTGATTAAAATAGAATTTAGGCTTCTGAACTAATTTATCTGAAAATTATTAGAAGTGTCTAATGGTGATAGTACATAATGAAGTTGGCCTTTGTGTTTTCATGAATGGAGAGAGTTTAAGTAAAGGATATGGTGCCGAGAATGATTTACTATAAACCTGTGATTAGCTCTTCTAAGAGAGCCAATAATGAAACATTATTATATTATTTGATTCATGACCTAAACAGTAAGTTTTCAGAACCTGTTTTATGGCAGAGAAAAAAAAAAAACAAACCCAAATTCCTTTTTTCAGATCTCTATAGACTGATGATATAAAGATTTTTAGGAAGGTATGAATTATGTATAAAACTAGTTTCCAGTATTCTACTAATGTTGCAGAAAAAAATGCTAAAGAGAATGGGACTAGGCTGCATTCTGTTTCACTAATGTAGCTGTAGGCAAATATTGTTTCAAACTAAGGTCAAAATGCCAGGTCTAAGTGGAGAAGTCTTCCAACTGGGAAGGAATCATCACTTTCTACTTTCTTTTATATAAAATCAACACCATTGAGCTGAAGGCTGTCCTTACTCAGAGGACGTTATGAAATAGGGCAAAGGAGAAATTGCCCCTGGCTAATCATGAGATGTCATCCTCTTTTTCTGCCGTTGCTCGGACTTTTTTCCTCCTCTGACCTCAAACAGGGAAGGAGGAACTAGAGTCTCCACAGGACTGATTCCTTTCCTTCTCGCATCAGCTAAGAGGGTAGAGAGGACAGCTGTCTGATCACACTTCCTGATTTGGTCCTTAGCCTTAATTCCAGGACAAGCGCAAAAGACCTATTTTACATCTTTTTATAAGAGATCAGGTGGACTTGGGAATTAATGGACTTGGGAATCAGATGGACTTGGGAATTGATTAGCCTGAGCCAACAAAAACAGTCAATTATGCCAATAATAAACATATGTATAGTTTATAATAGGAAGGGTAAGGAAAAATGAAAAGTCATAGAGAGATCCATTAACATTCTAAACCTTTATCACACTATTAAGAAATAGGTGATATTACATTTGTTTCTTTCCTAGTAGGAATGCAGGTTAAAACCAGAGTCCCTTGTATGTTAATAAGGTTGTTTTGGTATTTGGAATGACTGACTATCATATCCTGCAGTGGATGCTTAGGAGTAGGGTTACCAGAGAAGAGAAGAGGGGATCATTCAATGAATCTTAAATATGAGATATTTGGATCAGAAATTATTTAAGAGAAAACTACAGGCACTAAATAGCTTCATTTGTGATAAAACCCACAATACCTAAATCTAGATTTAATACCTGACCTAATTTCTGTTTTAACCTCTCCCAGAAACATAATCTTAATCAATCAGTCTGGAATTTTCTGGTCAACATGAGTGAGGTAATCTGTCAGTGAGGTCTCCTCATCCCTCTCCTCCCCACCATAGAAAGAAGAGGCAATCTGCATGACAAAAAGCCTCATCATTTCTTTCCCCCCAAAGAAGATGGCATGGTCTAAAAATAATCTTCTCTTTTGTTAAAGCTCCTTTGTCCCACTCTTTTCTCTACAAACCTTCCATTTTGTACAACCCGTCTGAATGCCCTTTTATTACTAGATGGGAGATATTGCTCACTCTGTAAATCCCTTAATAAAGCCAATTAGATCTTCAAATCTACTCAGTTGCATTTTGTTTTTCTTAACAAAATTACCCATACCATTCCAGTAAAATGAGCTGGAGAAGCCACAGTACAAGCCCCATGGGATAGAATGTGGTCACTAGAGCCGTTGAGGTACATCATTCACACAAGAGAGGGCCCACTGTGAGGAGGGCAGTTAGCTGACAGCATCCAGCTGCTGTACCATGAGGATCTGCTGTAGCAGAAATGCTGAGGCCATGCTCTCCCCCACGTGTTCCCAGACAATGATGAAGTATGGCAGCCACTCTGCTCAATGCAGCACTTTCTCACTCTCCTTCCCCTGGCCTGACCAAATTCTCAAGACACAAAATGAGACAAATAAGAAGGCAATAGCTATCCCTGGGAGAAAAAAAATCAATAACCAATTTTTTTCCTGTCAATCTGAATTTAGAAAGGAAGGGACAATGTGAAATTTTACCTTCCTCTCCCAGCCAGGTACCACAGATATAGCTCTGGGAGAGCTCACCCTTTGCTGGCTTCTACGAATTTCCCTAGGTGTGCCAATGTTCCCAGGATACCATCTGTAGGCTCTTGAGTGAGGGGTGTCCCAGCAGATCTCATCCTGGTCACCAGAAACTGTAGAGGAGAAAAAATAATTTTCCTTCTACACTTAATAGTGAGAACCTGGGCAGATTATTTTTTTCTCTAGAGCCCCTCATAAACGCATAAACTTATCCCAGTTAAAAGTTTTCCTCTGTGGCCACTGTAATTTAAGATTACCTTTGGTAAAGTTAATCAAATCATTCAGTCTTAAAACAAAATTTTATTCAACTGAGGTCTCACACCAGATCCAGTCCAGTTTAAGTTCAAACCAGTCCAGTTTCTAGGTCAGACTCAGTTCATCCACCAACACAGTCCTGTCTCTAAGGTGAACACAACCCACCTCCAGATCCAGAGTGTGGTTTTTAAGTTGGACCTAGTCTAGAAAATAAAATTAAAAAAAAAAATACAGTCTGAAAGCTCACAACACAAAAACTGCAGAGCTAGGATCCAGGATTTGAGAAGGATTTACCTACCACCTCCAGGTATTCTGAGAAAGCAGCAAACTCAAAGCTTTCAATTGGCATCCATGCCTGGTTTGCTCATTCTCCTGGTGGTTTTCTTTGGTTACCTCTCCTGACCCAAAGATCTGTTAAAAGATAAAATGAGACATAATAAGAATTTTAAGAGTTTATTTGAACAAAATCTATTTGAATCCGGTGGCACCAAACCAGAAGTATTTAGGAAAGCTCCCAATAATTGGTTTTTGATTAAACTCTGGCCAGTCTTTTCTCAGCTTGGGTATGTTGGTCTTAGTATGGAGAGTTAATTTTTTTCTATTGGGCATATGTAAACTGAAATAATAACCACAACCAACAGTATCCACAAAAATATTTTGAGAAATTGAAGTAACATTCATAAAAATGCTTGGAATCACTAGAAACAAATTTATCTACTGAATAAAAAATAGTTTTTTAAATATACAACCTCAGTTTCCTCTTAAAACTAATACTCTTAAAAAGATTTTTTTTTCCCTTTAACAGATGTTAGAAGAACATACATGTCTGTTGTAATTTATGAGCTAAATGCTTTATGTCATTTGCAGGAAAAAGTTCCAAAGGAGTGCATATTATTCTCATAAAAGTTATTAATAAATAATATTTTGTGAAGCAGCTGAATGTATAAGAAAGAATATGAATAAAGGAATTAACATGAGAACTTTCAACAGTGACAAATTAAATTTTATTTACTTTGCATTTCTTAAGATATATATTTAAAAACTTGAGCAATCTCACTTAAGCAAACACAATTGAATAAGAAACAGTATATTTTGTGTCCTTCCCCAAATGCATAGACCTCTTTATATTTTTTTTCCAGGCTAACAGCTCTGACTTGAGTTAAGCAAGCAAACAAATACTAACACAACACAACAAAGCAAAAAATGTCTTTCCTTACTGAAAACTGATCCAGCTGCTTTTATAAGAAAAGCCAAATTCTTCAAGTCAAGATACCTCCAAATCAACTTTTTGTTGACTCTTTTCTCTATTTTCTAGAATTTAATTTGGAGTTCTAAATATCACTTAAAACTTTGTCAATGATTTAATTCCTTTTGAATTTCCTTAAAATGATTATATATATATATATGTGTGTGTGTGTGTGTGTGTGTGTGTGTGTGGTGTGTGTTTATGAATACACAGATTTTTACATACAATCAAAAATTATCATTAGTCCTATGTATGAACTATTTGGCTAATTCCGAAGGAACTAGTTCTTTTTTAAATTCTAAAAAGGTAAATATTTAACATGGACCTTATATCATGAAATATGTTTTGAAAAGGAATTTAATAGCTTGCATATCCTTAACAATTAATTCTGTCTTCTAATTCGAATCCTTCTAAATCTTTTAAATCCTTAGAAACATGTTTTTAATGATTTAAGTATATATAGCCATGTGACAGTCCTTCCTCATATTACCCCGAGTTTTACAATTTAATGACAAAAGCTGTGATTCATGGAAAAAATATAGTTATTTAGTATTTGGCCCTTGGTCATCTTTTCATCTCATCTCTTAGAACCACAACCCAATGATTTTTAAATCTTGACTAACAGAACAGTTTCTGCATGAGTCATTATCTTCTGAAAGCGAAGGCATGATATCATAAGGAAAGCAAATTACCATATGTGCTGCCAGGAAATCAACCATCAGAAAAAGCAAACAGGTTTTTTGTTGTTGTTGTTTTTGGGGATTTTTTGGACATATTTGGATGTTCACAAACTGAGATATTTTAACTCTTACACTTTGTCCTTCTGGTTCCCATATCCATCTGATTTAGAATAGACATTCCTCCTGATGGGAGCATGTCAAATTCTCTCTTATTTGGTTTGTAGAAATATATTGGTTATTACTATTTAAATGGAAATCTGTTTTGTGGATAATAAATATCACCTAGTCATTTTAACAGCCATGGTTGTATAAAGTCAAAAGTGAATTCCTCAACATAGTTTACATTTAATAAAAACAATTCAAATAAATAAAAATGTTCTACTATTCTTAATAAAATGTCTGTATTCAATATATACAGACATAGTGAATTTTGGAAAAAGTAAATTAATGTTACTAAATGCCTATGCTAGTAGTTTAGCATAGGCATTTAGTAACAATGCTAAATCTATAAGTTTTTTAAATAATGTTTTGAATTGTCATTATTGCTAATGTTCTTATATAACATATAATATAAATTATGTATCTATATACTACATAAGATTTTGTAGTGACTAGTACTATAGTTCAGATTACAAAGGTTAGAACTAGGTTAAAACTAGGTTAAAACTTTCTGTTTTCTCTTCTTACATTACCTGACAAATCAAATGTATTATCATTGTACAGTGATAATTTGATGCTTCTCCTAAGGGGAAGTAATTGAACCAAGGCTCAAAATGAGTGAGGAAATTTTACCTGGTTAAAGAGATGAGTGTGTCCAGTGCCTATTATGTTTTGAGAGACCAGGCTAATAATAGATGTTTTAGACTAGACTCTGATGACTCCTCTTAGTAGCCTAGTGGCGTAAACATACTCAGGGCCTAGTCCTTAGCAATGCCATGCTGATAAGGGTGTCTGTTCTGTAGGACTACCTGTTATATTAGATACTTAAGTTCTTAGTCCCAGCATTTTTTATATATGGTCTCATGAGAAATAAAACATTCTATGTGGGCAAGAGTACTATTGAACTCACATCAGCATTCCATCTCACATGAAGATAACAGAAGGTTTATAGAGATTATAGCAATTCTCCTTCATGAATTCAACTTTCAGATATCAGAGACAATTTTTGAAATTGTTCATTTCCCTTTATTGACCATTTATGTGTTTTTTATCCATAAATGGAGTAAAAATTCTCTTAATGTAATATATAAGTTTAAAGCTCCTCTTAGACAAATTATTGAAGCAATAACTCTATATATTTACTCTCCATTGGGTAGAGTAGCAATTATTTTGTTATAGAATCATTGCTAATTTTGGTGTTATCATTGTGGGTATTGTCGCCTTTGAGTTTCAAGAATACCTGTATTCTGGATTTTAATATAAAAGTATGACTCAATGCTATTTTTAAATTTATATACTTTTCCTTACTCTTTATGAACTTTCTAACCAACACTATCAGGGTAAGCAGCAGATGTAAGTAGTAGTGAAAAATGGTTGGAAATTGCTCAAGTCAGGAGGCCTGCTTCAGGGTTAGGCAACACAGGGCAGAACATGAAATGATGAGGTGACTTTTACCAGGAACAACTGAAATCCATCAAAGACTGGCAACTGTCCTATGTAAGACAGAATAAAGTGGCTCTGGTATACTGCAAAGAGAAGGGTGGTAGGAGGCCAGGGATAGGTTGTTGAGAGCCCCAAGAGATGCTGAGAATTGCCTAAGGCTTGTGCTATTCTGAGATAGAGCCCTATTTGGCTAAAACTCTGTTCCTTTCACTTTTTTTTTTTCATCTTTTTCCTTATGTAGTTGGGAATTGTCTTCTTCTTATTCCCAGAAGCCCACAAATTCTGGCCTGATGGGGACATAGAAGAATGTTTCATTCTCAGAGGATCTGACAGGATGGTGGAGAGGAGCAAAGGAGACCCTTTCTCTCTATCCTTAGCAGATATCTTTTCTAAGGGAAGAAAGTTTTATCAAGAACCAGAATCTTGATAATATGACCCCTGAGTTTTATATTTTCACACTGAAAACTTTAGTCTTTTTAGTCTGTCTTTGTGAGGAAGGTATTCCGTTCTCATGGTCATTTGGGAATCCTCTTCTTAAGGGTTTAAAGTTCTGCTAAATCTGTCCCAATTCTATGAATGACAAATGAGTAAATCTTACACCATGAATGGTGCCAAGTAAACCACTATTCCCTGGTCTAAACTACACTTATTAATCTTGATAAAGTGGTCATATTATTTAGAAGCCTCAAACAACTTCTAACACATAAATAAAAAAGCCCATAACATTGGCATATAAAAAGGTAAAGATGGTAACCCAGAACAGATGATGTTATAATTATTAAACTTTCAATCCCAATTTTCATTTGTCTTAAAATATGTTAAATTATTAAACTAGAAGCTTAAAATATATTTTAACATTTTAGAAACTAAAAATTAAATAAAATATTTTAACAATTTTACTTCAGTTTTTTAAATTTTCAGGTAAGATATAGGATGCCTTTCAAAATGTACCAATTTTTAAGCCAAACAAAGAGTGGAAAAATACTTTCTAAAGAAATAAAATTTTACATTTAAGTAAGACAAATCAATTCAAACGTTTTTATAGGACATTTAGGTAACACAATTTAGCCTCAAATAAAATTTCCCACAGTTCTTTTTATCCCTTCGAAAAATGACTGAACATCCCATCACCATTAACACACACACACACACACACACACACATGGGGTATTTATAGGGATAAATAAACTAAGTTCTATTTAGGGAAGTTCTGGTATGATGAGATTAAGTTATGCTAAAAAATACTTTTGAAATTCTACATATATGACACTGGCTAGAAAAAGGTATTGATACTGTGAACTGGACCAAACTTTAAAAATGTGAAGAAAGTTGGATTATAAAAATTATAACCTACTTGACTGACTAAGCTAATAAATCCATCCTCACAACCTACTTAATGGTATTTTTGTGATACTCATCCCAGTATCAAATTACTCTTATCACAAACCTCAGTCTTCTTGTTCCCTAACTCTTTAATTAATGAACCTCCTGGCTAATGCCAATTGCCTGACTGGAAGACTACCTCCAGTGACAGGTTTTCCTGGCCTTGAATTGCAGTTGCCCAGTGAGTTTGGGACTTGTTTAATCTCCTAGATCATCCACCACCTTGATCTTCAGTTACATCCTTTTACTTCCTGTAACCGACCCTTGTCTCACATGAGTAGATAGTCTGAATTCTGGACAGTTTTGCCTAATTCTTTCATGAATTATACACCACTTTCATTCTGCTTGCCTGTATTCTCATCCCACTCTCATTCTTTATTCAAATAAAGATCTCAGCTTTTGCTCCTATATTTATATTTCTGAGCTATTACCCAAATCTTTGATTTAATATCCCCAAGCTGAGTCCCAGGCATAATCCCTTGATTACCAATTAGAAACAATGTCTATTTTTTTCTCTTGCCAAAATTCTCTGTATGCTTCATAATGATGCTATTGCTGATAAAGTACCTCATCTCTTTATGCATCAGTTTCTATTAAAAAGTATTGTTTTTGTTTTTCATCACCAGAAAAGAATAAAGCACTCAGTTGTCTATGTCACTGTTAGATGCTTTAAAAGGTAAATTTGATAGCATCAGTTCCTATCTTTCAGGAAATTATTTTATAATTTAAAAAGGAGATACATGCACACATATTCTAAAATAATATTCTCCATTAGTTGAAGGGAGTAATTTGTTATAGTGATAGTCCAAAGGCTTCAGTAGGACCCACCACAGATGATGAATGATGATTCAGTATCATCCTATTTCAAGGACTGTATTAAATGTATCTATCAATTTTTTATGAGGACAGTGATCCATAGCACAGAAATGAAATAGAACTTTGCATTGGGTTCCTAAATCTGCCATGCTGCTAATCATTACCCTCACTACATTTATCTTCCTTCTTCCTCATATTTCCAGAACATTTATCTTCTCAGTTGGTGATTGCAGAATTTTAAACACATGATTAAAAACAATAGTCTTTATTATATAAATATTGTCTTTAATTACAAAGAAAAAGGCTCAGAGAATGTTATAGAGATGATAGAGGACTAATATTGCTAGAGCCTAAAATTTCCTAGCCAATGTCACTACTTGATAAATAAGGACCCTAGGAAAGAATTTCTTTCCCCCCTTACGGTTATTATAAGATAAACTAAAGTGTCAGGTTGAATCAGAAAAAAATCTAATTAATTATAGACAGAGGACCTAATGAAGAAACAGATGAGAGCTTGTTACTGTAACATAAAAAGATCACCAAATTTTCTTCACAAAGAACAATAAAACTGGAAGATAAATTGACAAAAATAACCAAAGTTCTTGAAATCAATCAAAGGCAGATAAATTGAGAAACATTTATTCTTGAAAATCTGCTAAAGCTTCAAGTGAGAATAGCAAAGAATGTCAAAGTAGCCATTACAAATATGTGCCAAAACTTAAAGAAAATTACATTCAAAAAATGAAAATATGATAACAATGACTCAATACATAGAGAATTTCAATAAATAAATTAAAAGTGTAAAAGAAAACCAAACTGAAATTTAGATTTTAAAGTGTAATTACTAAAATGGAAGATTCACAAATGGGCTAAATAACAGATTTAAGATAGGAGAAGATAAAAAAAGGGGGGGATCAATGGAAATTATGCAATTTAAAGGACAATAAGAAAAGACTGAAGAAAAATGAAGAATCTCAGAAATTTGTTAAATTTTATGAAACACATAAATATTTCTGTAATGACAGCTCCAGGAGGAGAGGAGAGTAAAAAAGGGCCAGAATAAATATTCGAGAAAAAAGTGGCTGAAAACACCACCAATTTGATGAAAAACATTAATGTACACATCCAAATAGCTCATCAAAGTTAGATAAAAACAAAGAAATTCACACATAATAAAACCACTAAAAGCTAAACACAAAAAGAAAATCTTGAAAGCAGCAAGAAGAAAATAATCTTCACGTACAATGGAATAACATATCCAATTAACAGCTGACTTCTCATCAGAAACAGCAGAAATCAGAAGGCAGTAAAATGGCCCAGTCAAGATGGTCGACTAGATAAACACTGTCTTGTCTCCTCTCATGGCCACATCAAAATCACAAGTAAACTACAGAACAACCATCATTAAGAATCACCTAAAGTCTAGATAAACAGAAGTACTACAACTAAGGATATATAGAAGAAGCCACCTTGAGACTGGTAGGAGGATAAGGGACACTGAATGGGCTGATCCCACACCCATCCATGGCAGTTTAAAATGGGAAGGATATCTCAGCTTTATAGGTACCCCCCAGAGGAACAAGAGGTCCCAGCCCCACCAGACTCCACAGCCCAGGGTTGCAGTACCAGGAGAAAAAGTCCCCACAACTTCTGTCTGTGAAAACCAGTGGGGATGATGGCTAAGTAAGATAAAGTGCTACACGAGTTCCAAGCATTCCTCTTAAAGGGCCTGTGCATGGACTAACTTGCTGATGGATTCATTTGCTCTGAGTTCCAGAGCTGGGGCAACAGCTTAAAAGGTGTCAAGGACATATGAGGAAGAACTGAATTATATGGCTTTAGGGCTAGGGCTGGAGGAGCAGCTTTCTCTCAGACAGAGTGCTGACAGAACTCACTGTTTCTTTGTTGAGCCCTCCTCTGCCTATGTGCAGATGCAGGCAGCTACCATATCTGAGTCTCCATCAAAATGGCTAACATTGGCCACCCCACCCTAGTGATTCCCTGAGATCCCACTCCACCCAACTTGCAGACCCACACAAGCTGCTTCCAGTGACTTTTCCACACAAACCATCTTGGCTCGTGCTGCAAAGTTTCCTAAAATCTCTCAAAATTTTCCTAAAATCTCACACAATCCAAACAAGAGTATCAGGCCTGGGCATGACTTATACTTTTTTCTGAGCAGTCCAAGTTCTGCACTAGTGGCAGCCAGCTGTAGTTTGCAGCTTGGCCTCTCAAGGCGCCTCCAAGAGCAGCACAGGTGGTGGAAATCTACAGATTGCTTGGTGGCTCATGCAGGTGGTCCTGGGCAGTACACAGACTAAGGCTGAGTTTGGCCTGTGGTGGGGCCACCCCAAGAGGCCTTGGGCCAGCATGCCTGGTGGCAAGCTTCACACCAAGCCAGAGCACCACCTGGGGCCATATCCAGAGCCCTGCTAAAGCGAATGTTACCCTGTAGGGTCAGCCCCTGCACAATAGCTCCTCCACTGTAGTCACACCACAACCAACCAGCCCAAGAATCAGTCCCACCCATTGACATGAAAACAGCAACCAAGGCTCAGTTACAACAGGAGGGCACACGTGACCCATACAGAGGGAGCACCTGGATCAGGTGACCAGAGATCTTGCCAATGGGCCCTATAGCACACCTACTACATGGACCACTGTACTAAGACTAGGACACATAGAAGTTCTACCTAACATAGAAAAAAAAAACAGGGAGGTAGCCAAAATGAACAGACAAAGAAATGTGTTCCAAAAGAAAGAACAGAACAAAACTCCAGAAAAAGAACTAAACAAACTGGAGACAAACAATATATCAGATACAGAGTTCAAAACACTGGTTATAAGGATACTCAATAAACTTAGGGAAAGAGTAGATAAAAACTTAAACAGAAAGATAGAAAAAACATAAAAATGGAGATAAGAAAACATAAAAAGAACCAGTTGGAAATGAAGAATACAATAACTGAATAAAGAATACATTAGAGGGAATCAACAGTAGATTAGATGAAGGAGAGTATCAAATCAGTGATTTAGAAGATAAGGTAGCAGAAAACACCCAATCTGAATAGCAACGAGAAAAAATTCAGAAAAATGAAGATAGTTTAAGGGGCCTCTGAGACAACATCAAGCGTACCAACATTCACATTATAGGGATACCAGAAGGAGAAGAGAAGAGCAAAGAATTGAAGACCTATTTGAATAAATAGTGATGGAAAACTTCCCTACTCTGGTGAAGGGAATAGACATACAAGCCTAGGAGCACAAAGAATTGCAAACAAGATGAAACCAAAGAGCCCACACCAAGACACATCATAATTAAACATCAAATGTTAAAGACAGGAGAGAATCTTAAAAACAGCAAGAGAAAAGCAGTTAGTTATACCAGGAAGCTTCCATATGACAGTCAGCTGATTTCTCAACAGAAATTTTGCAGGCCAGAGAGATTGGCATGTAATATTCAAAGTAATGAAAAGTAAGAACCTACAACCACAATTACCTGGCAAAGCTATTATTTAGAATCAAAGGAGACAAAGAGTTTCAGATAAGAAAAAGCTAAAGGCGTTCATCACCACCAAACGAGTATTATAGGAAATGTTAAGGTGATTTGAAGAAAAAGAGGAAGAAGAAGGAAGAAAAGAAGGAAAAAGAAGAAGGAGAAGGAGGAGAAGAAGGAATCAAAAATATGAATAATAAAATGGCAATAACTACATATCTAGCAATAATTGCATTAAACGTAAATGTATTAAATGCTCCATTCAAAAGTTAGGGTAGCTAAATATATAAGAAAACAAGACCCTTCCATATGCTGCCTACAAGAGACTCACTACAGATCAAAAGACACACAGAGACTGAAAGTAAAGGGATGGAAAAACATATTTCATGAAAATGGAAACAAACAAACAAAAATCTGGGCTAAGATATAATACCAGACAAAATGACTTTAAAACAACGGCTATAACAAGAGACAAAAAAGGACCCAGTAATTCCACTTCTGGATATTTATTCAAAGAAACCCAAAACACTTTGAAGAAACATGTGCATCTATATTTTCATTGCAGCATTATTTACAATAGTCAAGATATGGAGACAACCTGGGTGTCAATCAGTGGAAGAATGGATAAAGAAGAGATGGCACATGTATATAAAGTGAGTACTATTCAGCCATAAAAGGTTGAATCTTGCCATCTGCAAAAATAGGGATAGACCTAGAAGGTATTGTGCTGAGTGGAGTAAGTCAGACAGAGAAAGACAAATGCCATATTATTTCACTTACCTGTGGAATCAAAAACAGAATAAACAACCCAAATGGGAACAAACTCATAGAGAATATTTTGATAGTTTCCATATAGGACAGGGGTTGGGAGGTGAGTGAAAAAGGAAGAGATTAAGAAATACAAATTAGTTACAAAATAGTCATGGAGATGTGAAGTATACCATAAGGAATATAGTCAATAATATTGTAATAACTATGTAGAGTGTCAGATGATACTAGATTTGTTGAGCTATCACTTCGTAAGTTTATAAATGTGTAATCAGTATGTTGTACACTTAAAACTAATATAATATTGTATGCTGACTATAATTGAAAATGTAAAATTATTATAAAAAGAAAAACATAGAGATAGGAAATATTGGGAGATTTTTTTAAAGGCAGTTAAGTTACATAGGTATTCAAAGAGAAATCGGTTCTTCAAGACCTTTGTATCAGCTAAATTTTTCTTCAAAAATGAAGGTGAAATATAGACACTCACAGATAAAAATTGAAGGAATGAGTTGCCCAAAGACCTTGCCTACAGCAAATAGTAAAGGAAATTCTTTAGGTTGAAAGGTAATGACTACAAATATTAGCTTGAGTACACCTTAAGAAATAAGAAGCACTAGAAATGGTCAAAGGGTAGATAAATATAAAGGACTATATATGCACATCTTTTCTTATTTTCTTTTAAACATAAGATTGTTTAAAGCAATAATTATAATACTGTATTGTTGGTGTGTGTGTGTGTTGTGTGTGTGTGTGTGTGTGAGAGAGAGAGAGAGAGAGAGAGAGAGAGAGAATTAGGGCAATAGCATTATATTGGAGCAATTTGCTATATTTTACAAATGTTAAGTCAGCATTAAACAAAAATTGATTGAGATAGGTTAAAGAAGTATATTGTAATACCAAAACAATTATAGATAGATAGATAGATAGATAGATAGATAGATAGATAGATAGATAGATATACAGACAGATCAAAAGAAATCAACTGTGGAAAAAATAACCATGGACTCAAAATGGTAAATTAAAATTTTTACACAAAAGAAATAACTAAAAAGAAACAGAAAAATTAGATTAAAAAATAACAAAAATAGATGTAAATTCAAACATTAATAATTGCATTAAATGTGAATTGACTGAACACTTCAATGAAAAGTAAGAGGCTGTCAAAATAGATCTTTCTTTTTTCTCATAGTTCCAACATTTATCTGTTATTAGTGTGCACACATGTGTGTGTGTGTGTGTGTGTGTGTGTGTGTGTGTGTGTGTATCCTCAGTTTCTATAATCTGAAAATATCTGAAAAAGAGTGGTTGGGCCCAAACCACTCAGTCTAGTGTCATTAAGAGAAACTATCTGGATTCTAGTGCTTAAAAAAAAGTGCTTGAATACAAGCATTTACTTCTATTTTTTCCCAATCTCATTAAAACAGCATTAAAGGGACTTTTAAAAGATATGCAAACACAACGATGTGAAAAACAGTAGAAAAGAGAATAGCAACAACATTTTGAAAGGCCTAAAGAAGATAAATAAGTGGATTTAGCATAGCCCCCAAATAAATTCAAAACTGGCTGCAGGGAGAGCCAAGAACAATCTTTAAATCCTTTAAAGGTTTAGGAATTGGTGACACCATCTTCTAAAAATAGAAAATGGTTGACAATCTATTTGAGTAATAAATAGTTCTCCACATCTATTATCTTCAGCAAAATAAATAAATAAGCAAATAAAAAATTGAAATTTATTCTCAAGTATAGACTCTTTAGACTGCCAAACATAATAAAGTAATAATAGCTACACTTGTATAACTTACTATGTGTCAAGTGTTTTCTAAGCATTTATATTTATTGAATCATTTTGTTTTAACCCCAACCCTGTGAGACAGATTGTATAATTATCCCCAAATTACTGATGTGAACAGACAAAACAAAGAAGAGTAGTAATAAGTGACTATAGGATGCTGACACACCTTCACTCTCTCCACCTAATCCACTTTCTTCCTTAAGACTTCAAAATACTGCAACCAAGACTTCACCCTCTAGGGCAGAAGGTGGAAAGATTTTTTTCTGAGGATCCTGATAGACTAAGTAGGAAAAACTTAGAATTACTGAGAGCAGGGTTTTCCCAACTATGCGACCTAGCCAATCACCTGCAGTAAAACCCATAGTCTCCCACCATGAGTTTACGGTCTCCAATCAAATCCTTAGTACCCCACTGGGAAATAGAAACGAGAGCTCAGGATAATGAGATATCTGACAGAAACTGCTAAAATAAAAGTTTGAAAACAAAACAAACAAAAAATTTTAAAATCAGGAGAAAATAAAGATTATGCAGACAAAAGGAGACAAAATAATTTCTAATCTCCATTTATTACCTATCCATCAATAGAAAACAGAAGATATTTTAATCATGAAACAATAATATTATTTGAAAAAGTAATACTCAAATACATAACAAGGTATTTTAGATATTTTTCCCAGTAACTAATATATATTAGTATATGTACATATATCAATGTGTGTATGTGTGTATATATGTATATTAGTGTGAGTGTGTGTGTGTGTGTGTGTGTGTGTGTGTGTGTGTGTGTATTTCCCACTAGCTAAAAGTTCAATACAGAGGTTGGGTATAAAAATTTAGAAAATCTCACAAAAACTGTGCCAGAAAACAGAAATAGGAATACAAGAGAAGAGAAAGACCTGAGAGCCAGTTCAGAAAATCAAAGCATTAAGTAATGGGAGGACCCAAAAGAGATAACAAGATTGAAAGGAAATAAATTATTAATGATAATTTAAAAGAAATTCCAGAAATGTGGTATATGTAATAATCCAGACTGTTAGAGCCCACTGGCAGAGCTTTATCAGTGAAAGCCACACCAAGGCAAATAATTAGGAATTTCAGAGAACTTCAAACAAAGGACTGGGAATCAGAATATCATTAAACTCAGTAACAACATCAGAAGCAAGAAGTCAACAAAACACATCCCTTAAGAGTGAGGGTAGAATAAAGAGATTTTTCGGGGAAGCAATTTTTTAAAAATGCACTTACCATGCATTTTTTTTCTCTGGAAGCTACTGAGAGATGTGCTCCACTAAGATAAGAGAGTCAACCAGTGCAGAGGAAGGAATGCAATGAGAGAATAGATGAGCCAACCCTCGAGAGGTGAAGGGGGTCAGGATAAGAAATGCACACCAATTTTGAGCATCTTTTCATATGTCGCTAGCTATTAGGGAAATGCAAATCAAAACCACGATGAGATACCATCTCTCATCTGTTAAAATAGCTATAATCAACAGGACAAGTAATAACAAATGCTGGAGAGGATGCAGAGTAAAAGGAACCCTCAAACATTGCTGGTGGGACTGCAAATTGGTGCAGCCACTATGGAAAACAGTATGAAGTTTTCCTCAAAAAACTAAGAATTGATCTACCATATGATCCAGCAATCCCTCTACTGGATATTTACCCCAAAGACTTGAAAACCCATATTCGAAAAGATATTTACACATTGATGTTCATAGCAGCATTATTCACAGTGGCCAGGACATGGGAGCAACTGAAGTGTCCTACAATAGATAATTGGCTAAAGAAGCTGTGGTACATATGTACAAAGGAATATTACTCAGGCATAAGAAGAGATGAAATACTGCCATTTGTGACAAAATGGATGGACCTCAAGATAATCATGCTAAGCAAAATAAGCCAGACAGAAGTTGAAAACTTCTGATATCACTGACATGTGGCATATAAAACTAAAAGCAACAAACGAACATGACAAACAGAGACTCATGGACATGGACAATAGATTAGTTGTTACCAGAGGGTAAGGGAGGAGGGGGAAGTCTATGAGTTAAAGAGGTCAAAAATTTGGTGACAGAAAGAAACCTAACTATGGGTGATGAGCACATAATGCAATATCTATGCCTTATTGTTGAATTGGACATCTGAAATGTACTGGACTTCGTTAACCAATGTCACTATAATAAACATAAGTTAATTAATTTAAAAAAAAGGAAAAGGGAAACAAAATGAAAGAAAATAAAAGAAAAAAAAGAAATGTGCACTGAGCACAGTGGCAAATTCCTAGAGTGATTTCTTCTAGAAGATAAAATTGACAAAATACCTGATACATCTGAACATATTTAGAGCAGATAACAGCAAAAAAAACAAACAAACAAAAAACCAAAAACCAAAAAAAACCCTAAAACAAAAACAATCAATATCAGGGAACAAATATGTGTAGGAAAGAAAAAATTATCATAATTACTACATTGCTTTACCATAAATTTTACTTGCTCAATTATGCTAATATAAGCACAAAATGTTTGTCTATCCAAAATTAAAATGAAATTATATTGGAAAATAAGAGTAGAAACAGGTACCATTAGGAGGTACAGGTAAAGAAAGCAAAGAGGTTAAAACTTTTTCCCCCAAAACAGAAGTCAATAAACACAGTCTAAAACTGAAGCACCATGAGATGACAAATCAAGCATGTTATTTAGGAACACAGAAGTAAATACCAAAATAATTATTAAAATTGGTGAAAGGGGAAAATGTCTGTGTTTGGGGAGTGGGGAATTCTATTTTTATTTTTTTCTTACAAAATTTGCAAATTATTTGAGCCTTAACCTATGTGTATTATAACAATGACAAAAATAATAATTTAACAAAGAATAATAAATAAGCTCTGTAATATCCATGCTGTTCATTTTTCACTTGCTTCATTCTTGACATAGCCTATTCTTTCTAATAAGAGAAAAAGCCTATTGATTTTCTTTCTCAATCATTCTTAACTACTTCAAATAAATTATTGAATTTTAGGAACTTGAATCATGATGCTAGCTATAGAAGAGACTTGAAATTCATTTATAAATATATATGTATATATATATACAAATATATATATGTATATATATATATATATATATATATAATATATATATATATACACACACACACTTGAAAATTTTAGGTGCAGATAATAATCCAACAAGCTGCAGGAAAAAAGAGTACCAAAGCTTGAATGCCCCCAGAACTACTAAAGGTCACAAACCAATTATATAAATATTGAGTGATAATGAAACCTTAATACCAAAACTCCACCTTTTTAAATCTTTTTTTTTTTTCCTGAAAGCTATCTGGGGTGGGGAATGGAAGAAAACACATGGAAGAAGAGGATAATGAAAGAAGGAATAAGAACAGCTCACCTAGAAAACCCAGTAAAGACCCTTAATACTTTCACTATTTATTGTCACTGATCTTTATTATGAAACATTTCTGATTTGAATTCAGAATTATTTGTTTAGCCTGAAATCAAGCTGCAAAAATTCATCACCTATGGCAGCCACAAGTATATGTCACAAAACCAATCAAAAAAATTTATGCCCACGGGGTGGAAATAAGTTTAGACAAAAGAAAGCCAAAGGTGACATCCAGAATTCTTACAACAAATCCACTGAGTGCTATGGTCTGAATGGTTGTGTCCCTTAAAATTCACATGTTGGAATCCTAATAATCAAATGAGCCTGGGCCTTTGGGAGGTGATTAGGTCATGAAGTGGAGACGTCATAAATGGGATTAGTGCCCTATAGAAAAGGTCCCACAGAGATCTCCAGCCCCTTGCACCATGTGAGAATACAATGACAAGTCAGTTACCTGGAAGATGGCACTCATCAGACCATGCTGGCACCCTGATCTTGGACTTTCAACCTCCAGAACTCTGAGAAATAAATTCTGTTTTTTATAAACCTCCCAGTCACTGTTTTTTGTTTGTTTCTTTGGACGGTTGATTGGTTGTTATCACAGCCCAAATGTACTAAGACACTCAGATTCTGTATGAGTGGGATCTTGTTCAGTGCACAGAAAAATAATTAAAGGCAGGTAGGACTCTGGCTTATGGGAAAAGTCATCATAGGTGTGAAGAATATTAAGAACTTGATTTTGCAATACATTAATATATGTATTAAAAAAAAAGTTAGTCATTGTTCTCTTTCATTTGTAACCTGGCACAGATACATGAGTGAGGGAGTGACAGAACATCTCAGGTAAACATGGAACAACACATATTATTAATAGTGTCATATTTATCTTGTATGTGATCATGGCATTTTAGGGAGCAGAAATAAGCACTAAAACCATTGTTATACATGCCTTTTGACTCAACAAGTTCACTACTAGAAATCTTTCCCGTAAAATCTCATACATGTTCAAAGATATATGCATAGGATATACACATCAGTATTATATATAAGAGCAAAAATGAAAACTTCTAAAATGTCTGTTAATTTTAGAATGTCCAAGTGATATGCCTGAATTACAGAGTATTAAAAATCCATTTAAATACATATGTACATATATATGTATGTATACGAGTGTATACATGTATATGTACATATATACACTCAAATGCACAATCTTGAACCTGTATATGGTAAGATATCTAAGACATTTTTAATGAAAACAATTTTTAAATGTTTTACTGTGATACGTTTATATTATCAAAAGATATGCATGTATGTACACATATGAATTTCAGTGCATAGAACGAGCCCTGGAAGAAGTGATTACCTCTGGGAGGTTATACAGAAGGGGTGAGGGCTTAGTGAAGTCATGTGGAGTAGCGGTTCAAAGGTACAGACTTCGGTGCCAGACCTCCTGTTTGAATCCCAGCCACTTACTGTATGTCCTCTCTAGAGCCTTCAGTTTCCTCATCTATAATGTGTATGTATGCATGTGAGCATTGCTTAGGACAGAGCTGGCACATAATTAACATTATATAAACTAGCAAGCACGAAGCAAATGTTCATTAATATATCAAAGGAGTATTTTAGTTTTTACTCTGTAACTGCTGTTTTATTTAATACTTGTACAATACACCGATAGACCATTTTATAATCTGAAATGAAGAAGACCAAATCCAGAAATTTTGATGTTATTGCCCTAATGATGATGAAATTGCATAAAAATGTCAGGACTTTGAATTCCAAGACCTCCTGCTCATTCACTGCTAAATGAACTAGAGTCCTCAGAGTAAATAATTACCTCTCTACTATCTCAAGGGCAGGAAATTACTGCTCTTCCCCCTTAATGAATCCCACAGTGCTGTATACACAGCGGGTATGCATTAAATGTTTGCTGATAATGATAATGGTGAGGATGCTGACAGCTGTGACACACTATAAAGCTTAATTTAAAACCCATCAAGAAAATGTAACACAAAATATGGTCCTTCTGAATTTTGTCTGCATGAGAAAAACAATCTAACATCTAAATTCTGTTAGATTATTAATAAGGTAATTCAGTGCACATTGTACTATTGATTGCTTTTGTACCATCCTTAGTTTTTGTTCATTAGCATGACCTAATTATTATTTCAGATGATTCAGAGGGCATAGCAAGGTCCATTTCTATCATATTAGTATTAAAGTTGGTCTCCTATAAGCATTTTCTAAATTAAGTATACAAAATGGATGTTATCAAATTATATTTAATCTCCGAAGCAAGATTTGCAGTTGTATAACTGTCTTCTAGTTCCTTAAATTGCAATGTTACTTTGTTTCTACGATGACATACTCCTTTTCTATGTGTTTAAGTAGCCCACGGATGGAGAGAATGTCTTTATTGGAACAATAATGATGCCTCTCCATCCTGAATGAATTATCCAGAAGGAAAACACACACCAAATTCAGGACAAGAAACCCCCTTCCTCCTGCAGCATCCCTCCAGTGGCCTCTATTTGCGATACTGATTATAAGCTCACTGGCAAAGAGATATTTATAAGGTTCAGTTTCAATATCACAAAGTAGGGCAAAGAAGGGTGGATTTAGAGCTCTGAGGCAATAAATTGATAATTGGCACAGTAGGCAATTCTGGTATATTGAAATTTAGTTTTATTAAAGAACTTCTTAAAATTACCTTCCTAATTTCTTGACCATTTATTCATTAATTTATTAACTCAATCAAGAAATATTTATTGATCACCCACCATATGACAGGTACTATACTATCGACTAAAGATATAATGATAAATAATAAATATGGCTCCTTGGAGTTCTCCATTTTACCCCAAATTTGTTCAATATTCTTGTTACCCTCTTGATCAGTCCCCTCCCCCAGCTTTGTCTCCTTCGTTTCCATCATGGTCCTCTACCACGGCTTCCTAAGTACTTTTAGCTCTTGATGGCTAGCCCTAATTAAAATGAACCACAGTCTTAAAAAGCAAAATTATTTTGTTATTTAGTCTAATATGTTTACATAAAAAGCTAGGAAGACTATGATATCCTAAACTATAACATTGGCATTTAAAGACTAAAAATCAAGAAAAATAGAGAGGTATTAGGAGACAGGCAACTCCTGATTAACACTTGAATGAAGAGGTTAGGTAGAAAGAATGACAGCCAGATTTTTGTTGGTGTAGTTACAAAACTTTTGCCATGAAAGAATGTACAGGAAGGAGAGGTAAGTGGGATGGGTGGGAAATGGTTAGGTCATTTTACATATCTGAAGTCTCCAGTGCATAGGGAAAATGTCCAGCAGGATGCTGATGTTTGCCTAGAG
The DNA here is from genome assembly GCA_003508835.1 of Eonycteris spelaea. NCBI lineage: Eukaryota > Metazoa > Chordata > Mammalia > Chiroptera > Pteropodidae > Eonycteris > Eonycteris spelaea. The sequence continues at coordinate 1,678,325 of PUFA01000254.1, read as the reverse complement.
CAGAGGATAAAGTCTGGGAGTCATTGATCGTAGGTGAGTTTTCCTTGTTCTTGAACGAATGACTGAATGAGGAAAGTAGAGAACAGCAAATGCAATATGTTCTGGGGCAGAGGGAAAGGAGATTTTCTGTATGTAATCCATATACCTTTTCCACTTCAGATCTACTTTTGGCCTTCGTTTTAGGCTAATGAAGAAGAACACGTCATCTTTACTTCATTTTGATAGCCTATAACTGGAAAAAGATGAGAAATACCACTAAGTTTTTTCTCTTCCTACATTCACAGCCCTAAGAAAAATCACCCACGAGTGATCTGACAGTAGAAATCTGCCTCTTTTTTTTGTTGTTTCGCAGAGTTGATTTGGCTGATCTGCCCTTTCTTCCATCTTACATTTGTTTTAGAACTCTTGTAAAGTTGAAGAGAATCCTCCTGACAGGTAAGAAAGAGTCATTCTACAGGAATTAAAAGGGTAACTACTTTCTCTACCAGAATCTCTAAACAAGCTTCAGAAAAACAGAAAATATGCTAAAAACTGAGAGAGATGTGAGAGAAAAAATGAGAGTTGAAATAGAAACAGCTCTGCTGTTGAGAGATCTCTGCTTCTTTGCCCCTTATTTCTGAAGCTGCTTATGCAATCTTGTCATTACACTTCCAAAGTTATTTCCAATTTTAGGACCTCATCCCTCATTCTATATTTTTTAAATTCCTTAATAGTAAACAATGTAACACACAGGTCAGATTTATAAGGCACTAAAACTACTCTACTAGAAGTGTAAATATTTTTTGAGAAAATTTATACTGGTTAGTAATCATAATAATAAGTTACAGTTGCCTGTACTAACTTATCTGATCTAGGAAATATTAAAGATTTTCCTCAGTTTTTTATTGTTGTCTCATTCATTTGAATTTATGTCTTTCTGGCCAAGGTCCTCTCAGAACAGCTCTCAAGAGACTTTAATTTCCTCTTGCCTTTAAATCTATCCAGGTCCTATTCTTGCCTTGAGTAGACTGAGCTCTCTCTTTTTCTCATTATTAATTAAGGTGCTTTGGCTCTGTGTATTAGAAAACTCAACTGAAATAGCTTAAGTAATGCTGAAAATATATTATCTCACATAGCAAGAAGTTTCTAAGCAGGGCAGCTCCAAGACTAATTCAGCAACTCGTCAATCCATATTCTTTCCATCTTCACACTCCAACCATCTCAAAGTCTTGGTTTTGCTCCTCAGATAAATTTTCCTCTGGAAGCAAGATGACCACCATAGTTTCAAGTATTGTGTACAGATATGATGACACACAGTGTGTGTGCAAGACATTCCTTCAAGAGGTGAGTGCCATAGGTCAGCTTAACACATATACTGCATTGGAGAGAATTAAACACACACACACACACACACACACACACACACACACACACACACATAAAAAAATCCAAAAGGAAAAAAATGACCTAAGACAGACTCAAGAGGTGGGAGATACTAGGAGGAGAGCCTTCCATGCTCCCTGATTTTCATTTTACAATGTGTGCAATATTGGGGGGCTTTTTCTCCTTGCAGAGAGTCAGTTGTCAGCATGCAAAGGAAGAAGAAGAAGAAAGGATGAGGAAGAAAAGTGGAAGATAGCCTACTCTTCCCCTGGCTAGAGCTTCAAAACTCAGGAATTCATTAAAAATACATATTTGGAGGACTAACCCCCAAATTTCTCATGATGCTACTAGTAGCTAAAGGACCTTAAGTTAAAATATGTGTCCCAGTGGTTACAATATGCTGCTGATACTTGTAGATGTGCAGTAAGAGTTTAGGATTGTATGAATTAGATTGGTTTGGGTTTAAGGAAGAAGCAGAACTTAATCTTGGACTTAAACTGTTGGAAAGAGCAAGGCAGACTATCCCATTAATATAGGAATGAGCATCAAGTGCTCATATAACAGAACACTATACCTGTAAGGCTTGGCTCCCAGTCCAGCATCCTCTCTTTGGTGAGACTAGGAGCTAAGGTGGATGCAGTAGTCATGAAAAGAATTAGACGATTTGAAGATATGTTTAAGTAGCAATTTAAGGTCTTATTGAGAAATTACATTTATAGGAGGAGGAGAGAGAAGAATCAGACAAGATCATTGGAAAATGATGCCATTACTGACAAAAATAGAGACAGGAAAATTAAGTTATAGAGAAGAGGAAAGAGAAATAGGCAGGAATCTGGTTATACATGATCTTACATGTTAACAATTTGGGGCTTCAATTTAAGAGTAAAGGGAAACCCTGAAAAATTCTAAATAGGTGAGTGGTGGAATCAGATTTTTATTATGGGTAACTCACTTGCTCTTCAAAGAATGGATTAGAGGCCAACAGAATAAAGGCAGAGAGAACTTTAAGGAGGCTTTTGTAGTAATCCATCCAAAACACTGTGGTCCTCTGAAAATTAAGAGTAAGTAGAAGTGGGATTGAACTATATTAACAGATTTGAGAGATATTTAGGAGGTAAATTTAAATAGGTTTGATGACAAGACAGAGTAGGAGAAGAAGAAGAGTAAAGGGTCAAAGATCATGACCAGGCTTTTGGCTTGACCTTCTGTTAAGTAGAGAACTTAAGAGGAATAGAGGTGACAGGAGTAGGGGCAGTGACAGAGGATTAGTTCACTCTTAGATATGTTAAATTTGAGGTGACATTGGAGCATCCAAGTGGAAATGGATGGATGTGTCTGAAATTCAGCCTGAGGTAGAAATTCTGTAGGGTCTAGGGTTTAGGGAAAACCAGGTCTGCCTGAAGGCCTGGTGGATGACCTCATAAAAACATATGAGGCCTTTTGAAAAGTCAGTCTAAGACAAAGAGAGTTGTACAACTTTGGTTCAGGAACTGATCCAACAAAGAGAGATGAATTTTGAGCACTACATGGTTATCAGATTATCCTTTAGTTCATCTCAGGAATCTATCTTGTGTTCTTGGGTTAAAAGGACTTCAAAAAACAGAATGAATAAAACCTAAATATGCTTCCGTTCTGTAATTCTGGCAGACACTGAAAATAGAAAGCATTCATAGCAATAGGGCACCAGAGGAATGAATGACACTCACTATGATAAAAGTATATTAACCACAACGTGGTGCTTTTAGGAATCCCTCCACTAGGGAGCAGTTCCTTGAACCTGAGTTACCAGGAAAATTAGTGGTGTTTTAGAGGGCACTGGTGGATAGTGGCCATTTTGATGATTATCATACAAATGGGCCTAGGAACACATTCCAGTAGTGTTAATTTGTGTAAAGATAAGAGGGCCTTATTGGGGGAAAACTTACAAACGGCAAACCAGCAGAGCACATATGATCCCCTCAGCCATCAAGTTCCCATGTAGATCTGTACTTAGGCCAGGCATAATTGAATGGACACCATGAAAAAGGCTCCTTGAGGGGCCCACTCCAGTAATGCACTACACAGCTACAGGAACAGGACATACTTAGACCAATAAGTTATAACAGAAGCTTTTCGACCCCTCAGAAAAGGCTTGTTAGAAAGTCTCTGGATTTCAGGCGCTGGCATTAGCCCATTTTATTAGTTGAGCTAACTCAGACCTGCTGTGCCTGCTCTTTTCTGGGCTATTAGAACAGAAGAAGAAATGAGGCTACACGCCTTCCAGATACATCTCTCCTAATGATAGCCTAGGAAAGATATACTTGCTACTGCAAACCTTAGCTTAAAGGGAAGAAAATAGTTGGTGCCTCATGCAGACTAGTCACAGGAGGGCAGGAACATTACCTTAGGAAAGTGCAGACTTCAAATTTTTCTACTGAAGAAAGGTTTAGATGCATTGTTAATGCTTTAGAAATCCCTAGATCTATCTGGAAAGAAAATTAAGGTAGATTGGTTATCTAAAAAAAAAAAAAAAAAAAAAAAAAATGTAGGAAAGGAGCCAAAAAAATATTCTTTTGTGCCTGAAACATGTAGCCTGGGAAAATGAGTTATCTGTAAACATACATAGTTTGTATGCAAAGATACTTAGTTGATCCAACAAAATAGGTTACACACACACACACACACACACACAAACACACACAGGAAAGAATTAATCATCATGTTGTTCTTCTACCAACGTGTTACTACATATAAATCTGACACCATTTTGCTTGCAGTAGGTGATCTTGACCAACAAAAAGCGTCCAGTAGGTGATCTTGACCAACAAAAAGTGTCAGTATTTTAGCTTTATTTTAAGAGAGAAATTCAGATACCATGGAAACATGTTTACCGACCTACTTTTGTTTCTGCATTGAGCTGGAGATGAGGAGTAAATACAGAAAACAGAAATCAATGAGAAGAGAGGCAAAACTAACTCATTTCTGTTTTTTTTTCATTTTTGTTTCTTTGTTTATAATTGCTCAGAAGAAACTGTGTCGTGCCTTGTTTTCCTCTTATACCACCTCAAGCTCCATATCGACATATTCACTGCTTCCTTAGAGAGTTAAATTATCTCCAAAGATTAGCAATATACATCCTGTTACTTATAATAAGTAGAATAAGCCCCTATTTATTTGTATGTGTGTACATGTGCATTCTTGTGTGTATTCTTAAATTCTAAATATTTTACTAATATTATAACAGACACCATCAATTGGACCCCCACACCATTATCCTCTCTTCCTTTTATCAATAAATCACACATAGCCCTTATACAAATTTGGGTAGGCAGAAGGCCACCCAGGTAGAATACATTTCCCTGGCCTTACTTGCATTTACCAAAATCCTGCTGAGGGGGATGTAAGCAGCAGGAATCTGCATACTTCTGGGTACTTCCAGGACCTCCACTTCCTCTCTTTCCATCTTAACTGTTTATGTAAGGAAATTTAAGGACACAAAAATTTTAACTGCCTTTAAATTTATTCTTCTTGTCATAGTGAGCCACATTCTCATTATTAATGGCCCATATTTTTGTTAGAGTATTGCCTTTAGAAATCTCTGTTCAAATGTGATCATGCCATCTTGATGGATAATATATAACATGTTAGTGTGTTAACAAAGATAGATTTTTAGGATTATCGACATGTCATATAGCCAGATGGCATGAGGTTTTGAATCATAAGATAGATACATTTTTATAGTAGGGAATAACAACAATATGGCTAAAATTTCCTGTAAAGAATGCTCTAGTTGAGTGTTTAGGGAGCACTGGGATATATTGGATTGTGAAGACATCTTATTGGCAGAAGTCAAATGGGGTTGAGAATTAGTAGTAGTGTATCTCTGCATACAAATGTTTTACTTATTTAAAAGGCTGTATCATATATGTGTAGAAGAACGAGGGAAATAGACACAAATCCATTCTGGGACAGTAGGGCATCAGATGCCAACTCAAATAGTTCAGGGAAAAAAATAAAAGCTCTCTGTACTAGACTTGCAACTATTCCTTACATTCATAATTGGTTAAAATAATTTTTAAAAATGTTCAAAAATCAATATTGATAAAAATAAGTTAAGGAAAATCTCAGCCTCATCAGTGTTATTTCAACTCATGTGTTCTTTTCATATAATAATAACTTATTTTCTTTACATAATACAATCTGTGTATGTCCAACTTTGATTCAGTATGATAACAGAAGGTGAGAGTACAGAACCTATGCCTAGATTATCTGAGTTTGAACTTCAATTCTGCACTTACTATCTGTATGATATAGGCAAATTACTTCACCTCTCTGTTCTTCAGTGTCCTCATTTATAAAAAGTAAGAATAAAATGAATTAACATATATAAACGTTAAAGTATTAACTAGTACATATTAATTGATAAATAAATATTAGCTATAGAGTCAACTGTTACATAAAGGATTTTGAGTTGTTCTAAATATACTCACAATATACTACTAATAATATAATAGTAATTACAATAATACTAATATATTCTACTTCGTGACTAATAAAACATTTTTTGCAATAAGTTACAATTTTCATTTTCCCTACGTTAAATATTTGGTAACACTATTTTCTCTTTCGGCACCTTATAGGTGTTAGGCAAGGATATAGAAACAGCAACACTTTTCTAGGGAAGAATTAAAAACTGCTTGGAACTGTGAGTTAAGGGCTGTGTGATTTGTATAATAACACATTTGGGACAATCCTTCATAGAGGTTATATGAGCCAGTTTAGACTATAAAAGCCATATTAGTAGTTGCCTGGCATCATGCTATTTTCTGGAAAAGCTGTGTTAATAAAATGCAGTCTCAATTTCTTGGGCTAGTGATTTTTGGTTCATTATCAAAGAAATATAGAAGATTTCCTGCCCAGAACCCTTATGCCAAGAATTAGATGACCTCCACGAAACAGGCTCAGCAAATTCCCATGATGTCAGTCCACTGGGCAGTTTTCCGAGGCAGCAGGTCATGGCTGTGTCTTCTTAGCAATATTCCCACAAAGCAGGGAAAAGGTAGGGGGTGGGGAAGCAACTCTGGCCGCTCTGTTCTCAAAATAAATGAATCACACTGAGTCTGTACAGCACAGCCATGAATGTTTCTCTAATGAAAGAATCCCCAGATAATACAATTTTTTTTTGATAGAAATAGAGTTCTCTGTTTTCTTTCTAGAGCAAACTTATTCTGATTTGGTGATGTAGATCCAATAGCAAGAGTCTAATGAGTCAGATGAGGGGCCCACAGCATCATTTCCTGTGAAAATGTGCCTTGTTAGAATGTGGATTAAGCTCAAAAAGAAGCAGATGGTGAGAGGAAGAATGCTAGCATCGCAGGACTTCATCCTCCATTGAGACTCTGGATTATTATCCAAACAGCTCATGGGCTTACCCAATAATGTCTGTTCTCTTTCCTAGATTGTTAAATTTGCAAATTAGCTGGAATAAACTTACAAGATTGCATAGGAACCCAAATTTGGTTTCATGTGGAAAAAGAAGAAAACTTGAGATTTAGTGAATAGAAAGGATATTCTTACTGTAAGCCTAGTGCTATTTCAAATTTCTTCTATAACTTACACTATTAAGCTCTTTGTAAAATGACATCTCCCACTTAGACAATGGGAGTTAAGGTTAATGTTTACTTCTAATACTCGATAACTAGAGCACATTACCCACAGTGACTAATGCACTGTAGATGTTCAATTGCACATGATACAATTTTTTATTTCATTCATTAATTCTGGTAGTCAGGCAATTGGTCATCAGTCAAAAAATTTTTTCTTTCCTGCCCTTGGGGATTATTGGCCCTCTTCTGATCTTCTTAGACAATTACCATTAGATTCATCAAAGACCTGCTCTAAATCATACCTGCCATTGAGGTTTTCTCTTGAAGCAGAACCAGTCAGAGAGGCATTGAGTCAAACATAAGCAGTGTCCATCTATAACTGTTATGTAACAGAGGTGGTGAGAGCCTAAGAATCTTAAGTATTTGGGTGTCATTCCTAAGATCATCTCTACTGTGGAGCTAAATGTGTGAGACTAGCTGCCCCTGATTCTGTTGAATATGCTGTTCACCTAGCTAGCTAGCTTCCTTTGCTTTTATTCTATATTCACTAAGCAATTTTTAATTATTATTTTGTTCCTCATGTAATTCTTCCTATATGAAAAAATGTGTTTGCTATACAATTCAGTTTTTTTTTATTTATATATTAGTTATTTACTCATGAATTAACAAATTAATATTCAGGTTTCATATATTGATTTTGAAGTTTAATTAATTATGGGTTTGTCACTGAGATGTGGGCGGAAGTGCTTTTAAAAAGTCAAGTTTCTGAGGCCACAAGACTGAGAAGCAGATCTAGCTTCTGAAATGAACAGCAGCCACCAAGTAAAGTCTTCTGAGAAGGCTGGTGGCCTTTCTTAAGTGAGCACATACTCCTCAACCCATATGCTTTCCACATACTTGACACATTACAATATTTCTCTACAATACATTAATAATATTTCATCTCTACCATCTGGCTTCTTGGTCCCAGATACAGATTTGATTACTGGCTTGTCAAAAGTAATCTAACCAATACCTAGTGGCCATTATACTACAAATACATTTAAGTGGTCATGTGTTCTATCTTCACACAAGACCATTGTACAGATCATCCAATCATTTCATCTATATTTATTGTCCATACACAATGCTGTGTAATCACTGTAGAGTGTGAAGAGAACCTATAATTATGTATAGTCCTAACAGTGCTCTGGTCTTGCTGCCTACAAGTGACAGATGAGCATTTTACTCATTTTAACTATCAATAAGATAGACGGCTCAGAAGAAAAGCAGATGAGATTTTTCAGATGATTAGGAAGCCCTTATAAGACTATAACTGGTTAAATTCCTTGTTATTATTCTGCTTTGGCTTAGTTTTAGTTTCAACAATAACAATCAAACTTACTATTTGTTATTTATATTTTACCAAATTTACTTATCCTTAATAGCAACTAGGTGAGGCAGGTAAGGTAGATGATATTATCATCATTTGATTGTTGAGGAAAGATGCTTAGAAATGATTAAACCAAGCTCAACAATCAATAAATTATAGATCTGGAACTTGAAACTAGATCCAATGACTATGACAATATGAATCATGTATTAGTTTAAACTTCAGAACAGTAGATTTTGCACTTTATCATACTTAAGAATCAGTGGAGACCCTGTCTAGATAATGGACTAGCCCAAGCTGCCAGCTCCTTCTAAATATCTGTGGTAAAACAACAAAAGAAATAAAGCAGAAATAAAAGAGGAAACATGAATCTGAATATCCAACCAAAATCTGTGACAAACTTTTGAGGAAATTAAGGTACTGGGGTTGGGAGGATGTAGACCTAACAATGGTTACACTTATTAATAAGAGCATTAAAATTATCCAAATTTAGCAGAAAAGAATTTTTAAAAAGGACATAGAAAAACAAAATATTAGCAAATCTAATTCAGCAATACATTAAAAAGATCACACACCATGATCAAACTAGATTTATTCCTGAGATTTAAGATTGGTTCATTATCTGCAAATCACTTAATGTGATATACCATACAAACAAATTAAAAGATAAAAATCATATGATTATATCAATAGAAGCAGAAAAAATGTTTGACAAAATCCAACATCTATATATGATAAAAGCTCTCAGCATACTGGAAAGAGGAAATACACCTCAACATAATAAAGACCGTATGTGACAAACCCACAGCTAACATCATAGTGGGGGAAAGCTAAAAGTATTTTCCTTAAGACCAGGAAAAAGACAAGATGTTCACTTTTACCACTTTTGGAAGTCCTAGCTACAGCAATCAGATAAGAAAGAGAAATAAAAGGCATCTAAATTGGAAAGGAAGAAGGAAAATGGTCATTATTTGTAAGTGACATGATACTACATATAGAAACTCTGAACATTCCATCAAAAAAATGAAAACCATTAGTACTGATAAGTAAATTCAGTAAAGAAGCAGGATACAAAATTAATGTTAGATATCCAGTTACATTTTTATATACTAATAATAAACTATCAAAAAGAGAAATTAAGAAAAAACAATCCCATTTACAATTGTATCAAAAAAATAAAATATCTAGGAATAACTTTAACCAAGGAGGTAAAGGATCTGTACTCAGAAATTATAAGACATTGAAGAAAGAAACTGAAGAAAATACAAATTAATGGAAGCATATACTGTGCTCATAGGCAGGAATAATTTATACCATTAAAAGGTCCATATTACCCAAAACAATCTACAGATTCAATGCAATCACTATCAAAATACCAATGGCACGTTTTATAGAACTTGAACAAATATCTTAAAATTTATATGGAACCATAAAAGACATGTGTAGCCATGTCAATCTTGAAAAAGAAGAACAAAGTTGCTAGTATCATACTACTTGAAATCAAACTATACTACTAGGCTATAGTAATCAAAACAGCATGGTACTGACATTAAAAAAAAAAACAGATCTATAAGTCAAAGAAACACAATAGAGAGCCCAGAAAGAAACACAAGACTATATGGTCATTTAACTTATGACCAAACAAACAAACAAACAAACAAAACAAGAATATACAATTGGGTAAAGACAATCTATTCAATAAATAGTGTTGGGAAAACTGGACATATACATGCAAAAAAAATGAAACTGGACCACTTTCTTACACCATATACAAGAATAAACTCAAAATGGATTAAAGACTTAAATGTAAGACCTGAAACCATAAAACTTATAGGATAAAACACAGGCAGCAAAGCCTCTGACATTGCTCTTAGTAATATTTTTTCTGATATATCTCCTTGGTCAAGGGAAACAAAAGAAAAAATAAACAAATGGAACTATACCAAAATAAAAAGTTTTTTGTACAGCAAAGGAAACCATCAACAAAGCAAAAAAAAAACAACCTACTGAATGGGAGAAGATATTTGCCAATGTTATATCTGATGAGTTAATATCCAAAATTTATTAAGATCTCTGTGTTGCTGCAGGTTTGAGGTATCGAGGTAAGGAATATGAGGCTTAAGCAGTTGGAAGAAAATGAGGGGAGCCATAGGCAACTGTGACATAGCTCTTTATTCCAACAAGGGTATAGCCAGCCTTACAGGGTGGTAGCATCTTTATATATATATACACAGGTTAAGCAATAATTGCACACTGCCAGATAACAGAAACCCACACATGCATACCAGACACATGGTTACATAAGGGGAGAAGTGCTGAGTCACTTCTATTGAAAGCTTCCCAGAGTGTCGAGAGGGACCCTGACTACAGCCTTCTTTCTTTCTCCTCACAAACTCATACAACTTAACACACAAAAACAAATAACAAATGGTCAGAGGACCTTAACAGACATTTCTCCAAAGAGGATATACAGATGTCTAATAGACATATGAAAAGATGCTCAACATTACTGATAATCAGAGAAATGCAAATTAAAATCACAATGAGATATCATCTCACACCTGTCAGACTGATTACCATCAATAAATCAAAAAACAAGTGTTGGTGAGAATGTGGAGAAAAAGGAACCCTCATACACTGCTGGTAGGATTGTAAATTGGTATAGCCACTATGGAAAACAGTTTGGAAGTTCCTCGAAAAATTAAAAATAGAACTTACCTTTGACCCAGCAATTTCACTTCTGGGTATTTATTCAAAGAAAACCAAAACATCAATCCAAAAGATATGTGCACCCCTATGTTTGCTGCAGTGCTATTTACAATAGCCGAGACTAGAAGCAAGCTAAATGTCCATCAGTAGAAAATTGGATAAAGAAGTGGTACATAGATACAATGGAATGTTACTCATCCATAAAAAATGAAATCTTAACATTTGCAACAACAGGGATGGACCGAGAGGATATTATACTAAGTGAAATAAGTAAGATGGAGAAAGACAAATACCATATGATGTCACTTATATGTGGGATCTAAGGAATAAAATAAACAAACATAATGAAAACAGACTCATTGATACAGAAAACAAACTTATGATTGCCTGATGGGAAAGGGAGTTGGAAGGCTGGGTGAAGTACAAATTGTTAGTTAAAACATAGTAACAACGATGTGAAGTACAGTATAAGGAATATAATCAATAATATTGTAATAAACTATATACTGTGCAAGGTGGGTACTAGATTTATTGGGGGATCACTTTGCAAATTATATAAATGTCTAACCCCTGTGCTGTACACTTGAAACTAATACAAATAATGTTGAATGTCAACTCTAACTGGAAAATTAAAATTAAAAAAAAAGGAATAAGGATATTTTGGAGAAAAGACCTTGACTCTGAAGCTGAATCAAGGAGAGTACAAGATGAGTTCAACAGGAACTCGTGAAATTAGGCATTCTGGGGAATGTTATATCTTGTAGTGCCAGGCAATAAGAAAAAATAATAATAAAAGCCTACTCGAGAGAGGTCCCAATAACTAAAGCTAGAACAATTCGAGCACTCAAATAAAGATAGTATTAGCTTTACGACAAAATAAAGCAAATATCATGAATCCATACTGATACAAATAAATAATTGAATAAATATATAAATGAGGGAGAAGGGACAAATTTTCATTAAAGAAGAATTTCCATAATAAATATAGAAAGAATGAGAGAATCAAAATAACTAAAGGTCTATGCCACAACAAGAGTTGCTGCAGGCAAGATCCACTGCTGAATGCTAAAATTGGTGTGTGAAACTTTTAAGAGAAACAGGATATTTGAATAGCTTCAAAGTATTTCTCCACAGATATTTATTAATCATGTGGTGGTTTTAACATAGTCCACAAATATTTTGATGCTTCTTCCTTTAGGAAGTGGAGATTAATTCCCTACCCCTATTAATTTGAACAGATTTATTGAATTGCCTCTAATGAATAGAGAATAGAAAGGAAAACATGGTAATTTTACAACGAAGAACCTAGCATACACAACCTTAGTCAGTCGATCAAGGTTAACATCACCAGTGATAAATTATGTTGATATCATATATATCCTGATAAGATGCAGTGAGAAGCACTTCATCTCTCTGCTATTCTTCCTCCAAATCTCTAACTCCAGACCAATCATAAGAAAACACAAAAACCCAAACTGAGAAACATCCTACAAAATATCTGACCAGTATTCTTCAGAAGTGCAAAGTCATAGAAAATTAAAGGACAAATGAGCTATCATATACAAAGACTAAGGAGACATTATGGCTAAATGCAACATGGTATCCTGGATTAAATCCCAAAGCAGGAAAAGAATTAGTGTAAAAACTGATGAAATTAGAATATAAGTTAGTTAATATCATTCCAATGTTAGTTTTGATAAATGTGCCATGGTTACATAAAGTGTTAATACTAAAGAATGTTGGGAGAAGGTATATGGGAACTCTAATAATTTTACAAATCTTCTGAAGATCTAAAATTATTTCAAAACAAAAAAGTTTAAAAACCAAATAAACTCAGCGAATATAAGAGCACATTCAGAATATCTGTATACAAATATATAATGTAAACAGTATATTTATTCTAAATATATATGACATAATACTAGAAATTAAATTTTAATTTTTATATTTTTTTCTATTTTTAATTAAAATGGACAAATAGTTCAGATCATATATCCTTAGAGAGACTACTTTTCTTTTAACTTAACTGTATCCTTTTGACAAATATATATATTTTTTAAATTATCGAATACTCTGTCTCTGTTATTTTTTGGATATAGATAATGGATGATCATAAGCATTCTTATTCACTTGCAGTAGAAAATAAAAATTTACGTCATTGTAAAAAAAAACAGAAAATGGGGGGAAAAGAACTATAGAGAACAATAGTAGAAGTGCTGAAATTGGGATAATAAGCATTACAGAAAAAAAATAAGACAAGAGGAAATATTTGAAAAAAATAATGAAGATAAATATTACTGTGTTACTGAATTAAAAAAAGATAGAAGACGTCAGATGAAAGTCCTTAAAGAGAAACAGGAGGAAAAAGGAAAATCACTCCCAGACATACATTATGAAATTTCAAAGCATGAAGAAAACTAAAAATTTCTGAAAGAACAGAAAAATTCCTAGAAGGTAATTCGGTGTGTAAAAAAACATATGGAACTGTAATATTAATTGATATCGGCATATTATTTTCCGTAGAAATGGCACCATTTTACTCCAACCAACAAAGTGTGAGAGATGCATATTCCCCAGCAGTTTAGCCAACACAGTATGTTATCAGACTTGGAATTTTTGACATTTTGATAAATGATATTTCAGTGTATTTTAAATTTACAATGATCTCAGTAGAGTGAAATTTTACATATGTTCACATGTTTAAAAGTCACTTGTATACCCTTTACTATGAACTATCTATTCATATCTTTCACTCGCTTTGCCATTGAATTTTTGCTCTTTATATTTTTTCCCATTTTGTCATATTTTTGACTTGGCATGTGAGCAGAAATATCTGCTCTTTACATAAAGAAAAATTTGAATAAATTTATCTATCCTTTATAATTTTTTAATTTTTTTATCTTGTAAGAAGGGTCTTCCCACCCCAAGGTTAGAATTCCTGGGGAAATTTAAAAAAAAAAAATTCTTAAGTTCCTACTTAGGAATTTCTGGTTCTGTATTTCTGGCGTAAGCCAAAACTCGGCTTTAAAATCTCTGCTCTAGCCTAACATATCTTTATGGTAGATATTCAGTAAGTGATTATTGGTGACAGTAACCCAAATATCATTAGATATTAAACCATTGCTGAAGGTAATAGCTCTGATTCTCAAAAACTATTAATGCCCAAAAAGAAAAATTGTGATCACTTTGAGTACTTAAAACATTCACAAATGCATAATGTCAGAATTTGTGGGACTAAGAAAAGGAAATAGGTGAATAAGTCTTTCCCATGACCCTTGCAAAGATACTTCTCACCTCCATTGTAGCCATTGCTCTTTGTAAATCCTAGGCCACTGGGCACAGACAGGTTGAAAGAGCAACTCGAACCATGCGGAGGAAGAACAGAGGCTGGTAGTTTTAGAAAGAAGGAGATTCTTCTTCTGTTGCCCCCAGTTATTGTCTTCTCTACACTCATTCCATCAATTAGAGATTCATCAATTCACTTAGCAGAGCAAGTTCCTCCCCCACTTCTCTCTCTGCGCATGCTCTTGCTCTCTCTCTCTCTCTCTCTCTCTCTCTCTCTCTCTCTCTCTCTCTTCTCATTGTGGGTCTGTAGACATCATTTAGCTCAGTGGTTCTCAACCTTCACTGTACAAAAAAGTTACCTCAGGAGCTCTATAAAACCCCCAATGCCTGAGCCTCAAACCAAGCCAATTAAATTAGAATCTCTGGAGGTAGGTTCCAATGTGCTATAGTATCTCCTAAAGTGATTCTAATTTGCAGCCAGGATTAAAAACAGCTGACAATTCAGTTCACCTCATCTAGTTAATCAATTAACAATTCATGTTCGGTAAATAGCAAGCTTAAGGATGCACTGAGAATTTTGATAAACCTTGACAAGTGCTTTCGGAGAATGGCACATTCCCAAAGATACCACTTCTGGACTGGGTATTAAAGTAAATAACTTGTTTTCCTAGAGAATAGTGTAAAAAAAAAAAAAAATGGGGAAATTTGACATTTTGCTTTATTATTCAGAATGCCTTGAAAGTTGTTTTTCTCTTTTTATTTATCACTCTAAAAGACAGAGTGAAAGCTGAAAATGATCTCTTTTCATCTTATCTCTTATTACTCCACACTCTCCCCTCCCCACCCAAATATACATATCTTTTTGTTTCCCATATGGCCTACTTTCCAGACATGACATAGCAGATATCCGGCAGCACAGAAATTGAGTAGGATTCTTTTTAGTCAATCAATCAAATGCATTTTTGTAATATTAAAAGACATTTGTCATGTCAAAGCAATTTCCCTCTTACTTCCTGTGTGTTTAAATATGAATGAATGGGCTAATATGTAACTTCTATTCTATCTCTACATACTGGCTGCTGATATTTATAGCTAACCTTCTAGACAATAACTGCCATTCCAAAACCTAACAACCCCATTCTGTTTACCACAGTCTTTCCCATATCAGACGCATGTGACCTGAAAATAAAATTTTCTTAATTCTAGTTATTTCTCCCATATTCTCTGTTTTCTATTTTGACATTAAGTCTTTCTTTTCCCTCTTCTCCCACAAAATAATTTTGTTCATATTCCTATTGAGCAATTTCAAATAAAGTATATCTCTTAAAAAAATAAATTTTATCTACACAGATTGAAAATATAATTGTGTTAATGACAGCATTACTTTGGTTATTGCAAAAAAAAAAAAAGGAAATTGATATCCCCTATAATTTTGGCCAAGTGTGCATTGTACATATTCTTCTTTAATTTTATATTTTTTATATTTTCATTTTGTATCACAATAATAATAGATTCCTACTTAATGTGCATATAACACATTTTTGCATTGGGGTCTCTGAGTATAATAATTTAAGATAAAAAGCTTACCTAAAAACTAAGTTCTATTGACACCAAAAAAATACATACACTTAAAAGTTATGTGTTCAAAATAACCTGATTGTTTATATCATAAAACAGTGATATAGACTACTAAATTAAAAAATAATATTAACATAGAGCTTATCAAAATTTTTATTTTACTCATATAAAATCTGATTGTGAACTGGTAATAATAAAACAACAAAATATTTCTTTTACCATTAAAGATAATTTGAGAATTAGGGTGAATTTTGTTTTGATCTGCTGGTAACTAGCAGCAGAACATAATTTCTTCATTAAAAACAAGCAAAGTTATACAAATTCAGATGATTTAGAGTTTTAAGAATTTCCTCAATACAAAAATAATTTGTTAATATGTTCTTAAACATATCGGAATGATATTCCACATTTATGTCCAATGTTTAATCTAAACATACAGACCTCCTGCTTACCTTATCCTTTTGCTTAAAGCAGCAATAAGTGGAAAAAATGTAAATTACAAATCATTTTCTTGAGTTTTTTCCCAGCCATTTGAATGTCTTTCTCCTTGTTTTATATTCTATTTTCCATGTCACTTTCCAAATGAGAAATTCCTGTACTGTTTTAGCTTTAACAGTGTGTGACTCTTAGCATTTAGGGTTAATTGGAATTTTCTATGTGGTTACACTCTCCAAATTAAAGAGTCAGTTTATCAATAAGGAGTCAGTGTTATTCCTTCCATTTGCGCTGTTCCTGAAATTCAGTCTGAGTTTTATCTTTCATGAGAATGATGGCCAAGTGTAAAATTCCTAACTATGGAAATTTTCTGGGACATAATTTTTTAAATGAGAAACATATGGCATCTTCAAATGTTTTGCGGTACTTTTAAAAATAAATATTATGTGACTACAAAAATTAAATGGAAAAGTTTTCATAGTTAAATAATGAAATTACCATACCAAAAAAATGTGCTTTTTATCTTTGGTTTAATGTCTATGTCTGTGGCTATGCTAAAGAATCAGCTGAATTAAATAGAATGGAATTTACAGGAATATATATCATCTTCCCTGTTTATATTTTTACAAATATTTAACAAGAACTGCGGTACAATTTGTGGGGGGAAAAGACTTAGAAGTTGTGTTAGACAGTAAGCTTAATGCGAGGACACAGTAGTAGCCTTGAAAAAATGTATGTTATTTTACTACATTAATAAAGTACTATCTTAAGTAATTCACTCTTCTCTTTACTGGTGAGGTTACACTTGATATGTTCTGTTTAATCTAGTCATCACGATTTACGTTTTTTTTTTAAAGATACAAGCCAGAGTTTTTGCACAGTATTCCATCAAACATATTTCATTAATAGCTATTGCGGGGGGTAGGGAGGGAGAAGTTCTGTGGCCCATCACTGTATTAAACAGGCTACTTTGTGGCAAGACTTCTCAATGCTTTTAATATTCTAGGGACATTTTGCCTCTTTGAGAGGATACTGTATGTATATTTTTTTCATAGTGTCTGTTAACATTTGGAAAAATAACTTGAGGAATAAGTGAGTTCTACAGAACACAGTTGAGAAAATGCTGAGATATGGTCAATTGAAATTTGATTAAAGATATATAACTAGGAAAGCCTTCCTCCACTCCTCACCTGAACTTCTCATCAGACCGATCACTCCCTTCTGGTCTGTCTGTGACCTAGCCACTACCTTGGAGTTTGACTTATATTCAGATTAATATATACATATATACATATATGTATGTATTTCTTATCTTATGAAATATCTGAAGCACACACAAGAACAGATTTCCTTACCAAATAAATTTAAAAGATTTATAATTGAAGGTCAAAACATATGCAGCTGTCGAGCTGACATATTTACATTTCAATGTTTTCCATTAATGTGGAAAACTATTGAATTATCATATAGAGTTTGTTATTGAATATCTCATAGCTTCATATCTATAGAAAAGCAAACATTTCAGTCAAATTTTCTTTGGGAGTAAGTAGCACAGCAGAAAACTATCATTAGCAATGTACACAATAAGTCCAAGAGATGCAAGATAATCTTTTAATTAGCAAATATTTGTATTTACCAGAGGAAATACAAAAGTTATGGAAGCATCTAGGGCTATAGAGCATCTCAACAGCCAGTCAGTCCAATCATTTATCTGGCGATTGAATTCCCTCTATCTAATGAATAGTTTGGTAACTAGACAGAGGACAATTTCCCCTACAGTGACAGTTTCCAAGCAGTTTCCAAGCAGAGGTTGAAGGGCCAAGGCAGAAGTGCAATAAAACGTTGGTTAGGATACTTACTTAAGTAATCGTCACAGTCCCCTCTTTTCTAAAATGTTGTAACTCTGATGTAGAGTTTGAGTTCATTCAAAATATTAGATAAAATATAATACAATTTTACATATTGCATTTAAATAATCTTACGATGATCCATAAAAAGCAGTTGTTTGTGTTACTGCATTATTATTTTTTTTTAAGAAGCTGTTTTTAAGACTGTCATTCCCTTTGCACCACCTACACACACCCCAGAGGGGAAATGCTTCGGAGGGGAAATGGAGAAGAGTTCATGCTTGACAGATGTCCTGTCATATGAATGGGGGATATGTTTTACCTTTTAATATTTTCTAATGTCTCATGAATATCCGGTCTGCTGAGGGCATCTGTAATGTTGAGACTTCCTGCCTAAAGTTCCGCCACCTTCAGCTTAGCCAGTTGACAGATCCTGTTACTCAATTCCCCTTCTACCCGGTTTCATTTATTGGGTATTTTCAATGATCTTGGAGACTGCTTGGGATTTCCACTTATACTGGAAAAGTGTGAACAATATGTGTCCTTCATTTAGAAGATACCCTGGACTGGTGACTAACCTTTTCTTGAGAAGTATAAAGGGGCAGAACTATGTTTGGTTTGTTGCCCTAGTGTCGAAGCAAAACATAGTTGTGTTAAGTACAACCAGCTTCTCAGGGTTTGTTGCCAGAAAAAAAAAAAAAAAAGGCTATGTATTTTTCCCACTGACACACTGACTGAATACAAGAGAAAGCTGGCTCAGGATAATCTTAGACACTTATCCCAGAGGCCTCTCAGAAGGACAGACGGTTCAATCAGCGAGACACTCAAGGTATCAGAGGATGCCTGGGGTTAAGGAAGACAAAAGAAACCAGCCAAAATAGAGATGGACTGCATCCCTTCAAGGAAACTTCAGGAGAGAAGCTCCCTAGGGACAGGCTAGGGCAAGGGTATTGAAGAAGCCATGAAAGTTCACCCCACCCCTGACCCTGTGACTGAAAACTGAGATTTCAATCCCAAAGAAAGCCCTGTCATCTTGCAATAGTAATCTCATAAGCACTTGTCTGCTCTTTTTTTTTTTCTCTTCCTCTTTCATTTGTTCTGACTCTGGGCAGGTCACACATCATGGTGGGGTAGCTCAGGGAGGAGAGCAAGAAGCATAGATCTGAGATTAGAAAGTTAAAAAGCCAGACTTCAAATGGAGATTAAAATTATTGTAATTACACTGGCCTGGAAACATTATTTACTAACTACAAAAGCTTTTATTACCTGAAAGTACATAGAAAAATAATGTTTCATGATTACTCTCCCTTATTTGTCCTTGTTTAATTTAATAGCTACATCTGTTTTCCCAGAGCAGCAGCAAGGCTCCAGAAATCTCTACACAAGGTATGGTGTAGCAGCAGAAGGATTCATGGTGTAAGCAGATGGAAGGGCATCTGAAAGTGTCCTGTACTCATCTAGAGGGAAACTGGAAAGAACAAACCAGCAGCAGATTCTAAGATAAATAATTGATAACCAAGAACCAGTTGTCCCTATTTATGATCTGGGAATTTAGGTATACTCCAGTAAGGTGAGGAGAAGGAGTAACTTGGAATAGACTAAGGAACCTTGACATGACAGTGGACAGAGTCTAGGGCTAGTGGAGTAAGAATTAATCTTTTACCATTGGCTTGATGTAGAAATTAAGTTGAGTAATAGAAAAATTAAGTTACATTTTTGGAGCTAAGCTTGAAGCTTGAGAAATTTCTAGCATTACATTCAATATTTCTAAACCAAATCCACCATCTTTATTCATATTTAAATTCTTTTTTGAATTCTTTATTTGTGTTAGCATTATTGTTTTAGATTTGTGGCTCTCCTTGAATTCAATCAGTCTAAATTTCATATTCAATCAAGCCCCATAACAAGCCTTGCTAATTCCTTTGTAGCTTCCATAAAAATGGTTTCTTAAATTCCTTTTGGCACATCCCAAACAGAGCCTGTTTTCAAATTAAATCTGTATTACTACAGTAGCTTTTGAAGGGGTCTCTGACTCCACCACAATCTATTATTTAGACCTCAGATGACTTTTTTTCAAGACATGCAATTTTAGAGTTTGATAACCTCTTCGGGATTCTTAAGCATGCAGGTCCATAGTGACATTCTTATACTCAGTGTCTCAGTAACTCCCATTACTAATATTGTGTTCGATGCCCTTTCACACCTTAGATCTCACTATTCCTCTACTCTCCAATCTATTTTGTGCCCACCATTCCTCAAAATTGACTTTTCAATTCTTTTTTCTACTTTGCCCCTTATATTTTTTCCCCAATGTCTTCTCCAGAATTAATTGAAATTTTTATTGAGAACATGGAACATTTGCACTGTCATGAGAAAGAATACAGAGGGACCTTTGGCGACATTTTGTAAAATTATAGTACAATATCATAACCAGGATACTGATATTTGGTACAATTTATCAATATTAGTTAGATTTTCTTGATTTTATTTGTTCTCAATTATGTGTGAATGTGTATAAAGTTCTATGCAATCTTATCATCCATGTAAGTTTGCCTATCCATGAGGATCCCTTGAGTTGCTCTTTCATAGTCACGCTTAGCTTTTTTCTTCCTAGTCCCAACCCCTAACCCCTGGACTCCATTTCTAAAATATTAGCATTTTTAAATGTTCTAGAAATAGAGTCATATAGTACATAAAATTTTGGAATTGAATTTTTTCACTCAACATAATCCCCTAGAGATTCATCCAAATTAAGCTTTTTCATATTTCAATCATACCTTGATAAAGTGATTTAAAAATAATTGCTGTTTAGTTCATGTTTGCTGACTAGATAAATACGTGCGTATTGCCTTAAAGCCCTCCTTTTTCCCCCAAAACAATTATTTTAAATGCATTTTGACATATATTTTCTACAATATTTCATGCTTCCTGATTTCACATGAATTGAAAATACTTATAGAATACACTTTCTTTTATCACCATGACATCTCAATACTTAAACATATCAGGATGAAAACAAACACTTCTGTGGGAAGAATTACTTTGTAGTTCCCACCCAAAATCTTGGTTGAAACCCAGCTGACTGATATGTAGCAAGGAGGCAAGGAAGATTTCAGATTAGGAATCCCAGAGTTTATCCTTATACACCAGGGTTCTCAACCCTAGCTACACATAAGAAGCATCTGGTGAACTGTTCAAGAGTGTCGATGCTTGGGTTCCACAAAAGATCAATAAAATCATAATCTTTGGGGTGGGCTAATTAAATATAGAACTAATATTCAGTCAAAATGATTGTTTCTACTTGGCATCAAGCATTCATTTTGATTGGACAATGCCTAGGTCTCATCAGTTTTTAAATATTTTGAATATCACCTCTAAATATAGTACACATTATATGACCTCCTGGAATTTAACGGATTATTTGACCCTGATTCTGAAATTTATATCGGAAAATCGAATTTTGATGTCCTTGGTAGACAGCAGAACAGATAACATAAATTGTAATGCCTCTCTACATAAACCACCTAAAGAGGACCACACCAAAGGACATAAAGAAAATGCCAAAGGTTAAAGACAAAGTGAGAATCTTAAAAGCAGCAAGAGAAAGGCAGCTACTTGCCTACAAGCAGCTCCCATAAGACTGTCAGCTGATTTCTCAAAAGAAACTTTGCTGGCCAAAAGGGATCAGCGCAAAATATTCAAAGTGATGAAAAGCAAGGACCTACAACCAAGATTCCTCTACCCAGCAAATCTATCACTTAGAATCAAAGGAGAGACAAAGAGCTTCCCAAACAAGAAAAGGCTAATGGCATTCATCACCTCCAAATCAGTACTATAAGAAATGTTAAAGGGACTCTTTTAAGAAGGAGGAGGAGCAAGAGAGGTAGGGGAGAGAGAGCAGGAGGATAGAAGAGGAGGAGGAGGAGGAGGAGGAGAGGAGGAGGAGGAGGAGGAGGAGGAGGAGGAGGAGGAGGGAAGAAAGAAAAGAAAATTTAAAAATATATATGGATAATAAAATAGCAATAACTACATACCTATCAAGAATCATTTTAAATGTAAATGAATTAAATGCACCAGTCAAAAAATATATTTGATGCTTACAAGAGACCCATTTTAATCAAAAGACACACACAAGCTGAAAGTAAAGGGATAGATAAAGATAGATCATAAAAATGGAAACAACAAAGAAAAAGCTGGGGTAGCAATACTTATACAGACAAAATAGACTTTAAAACAAAGTTTTATAAGAGGAGACAAAGAATGACATTTTATAATGATAAAAAGATCAATTCAACAAGAGGATATAACTTGTAAATATTTATACACCATAACTATAAGAACACCTAAATATATAAAGCAAATATTGACAGACATAAAGGGAGAGATTGACAGTGTTAAAGTAATAGTAGGGGATTTTAACTCCCTATTGACGTTAATGAATACAACTTCCAGACAGAAAATCAACAAAGAAATAGAGGCCTTAAATGACAAACTAAATCAGATGTACTTAATTGATATTTTTAGAGTATTTCACCCAAAGCAGCAGAATATACATTCTTTTCAAGTATACACAAGTATTTTCCAAGATAGACCACATTGTTAGGACACAAAATAAGTCTCAATAAATTTAAGAAGATTGAAATCATATTGCTCATCTTCTCTGATCACAATGATATAAAACTAAAAATCAGTTACAAAAAAAAAAACCCTGAAACACACAAACACAAGAAGGCTAAATAACATGCTATTAACAGTGAATGGGTTAACAATGAAATCAAGAAAGAAATCAAAAGATACCTTGAGATAAATGGAAATGAAACACAACAACCCAAAATCTATGGAACTCAGCCAAAGCAGTTCTTCTTTAGAAGGAAATTCATACCTATGAAGGTCTACCGCAAGAAACAAGAAAAATCTCAAATGAACAATCTAATCTTACAACTAAGAACTAGAAAAAGAACAGCAAAGCCCAAAGAGAGTGTAGAAGAAAGGAAATAATAAAGATCAGAGTAGAAATAAACAAGAGTCTAAAAACAATAAAAAAAGATCAATGAAACCAAGAGCTGGTTTTTGAAAAGATAAACAAATTTAATAAGCCTTTAATTAGACTCATTAAGAAAAAAAGAGAAGACACAAGTAAGTAAAATCAGAAACAAAAACAAGCGACAACTGACATCGCACAAATACAAAGGATTATAAGAAACTACAAAGGATTATAAGTAAATACAATGAACAAATATATATCAACAAATTGAACAACCTGGAAGAAATGGATAAATTCCTAGAAAAATACAATCTTTCAAGACTGAGTCAAGAATAAACAGAAAGTCTGAACAGACCAATAACCATCAGTGAAATCAAATCAGTAATCTAAAAACTCTCAACAAACAAAAGTCTTAGACCAGATGGCTTCACGGGTGAATTTTATCAAACATTCAAAGAACTAACATCTATCCTTCTCAAACCATTCCAAAAAATTTAAGAGGGAAGTATCCCAAGATTATTTTATAAGGACCCTGATTCCAAAACCAAACAAAGATATTACAAAAAAAATTTAGGTCAATATCCCTGATGAACAGAGATGCAAAAATTCTCAACAAAATAAGAAAACCGAATTCAGCAATATAAATTTAGCAATATATTAGAATGATCAAGTGAGAGTTATTCCTGGGATGCAAGTTTGGTTCAATATCCATAAATCAGTTAATGTGATCCACTACAACAGTAAAATGAAGGAAAAATCATACGATCATACCATAGAATGGATAAAAAATGAATGCATAGAATGCAGAAAAAAATGACAAAATTCAGCATCCATTTATAAGAATGGTAATAGAGGGAACACACTTCAACGTAATAAAGCCCGTATACGACAAACCCACAGCTAAAAGCCACACTCAATGGTGAAAAACTAAACACATTTTTCTTAAGACTAGGAACAAGACAAGGATGTCCACATTTAGCACTTTTATTCAATATCATATTGTAAGTCCTAGCCACAGCAATCAGAGAAGTAAAAAAATAAAAATAAAAGTTACTATGGCAAACAGTATAAAGATTTCTCAAAAACTTAAAAATAGAACTACCATATGACTTAGCAATCCCACTTCTGAGTATTTATCCAAAGAAATCCAAAATATTAATTTAAAAAAGCATATACATACCTGCATTTATTATAGCATTATTTACTATGAACAACTTGAGGACAAGAATAGTGTCTTATTAATACTGGTGTTCTACCCTCCCCATCCAACACATATTTATACTCAATAAATATTTGTTAAATGAATGTTGACTGTCAATTATCCACCTAAAGGAAACCAAAATGTAGATTAAACTTTTGTAAAGTAATATCATTCTAAACCTCAAAATCTAAGAAACAATTCTATTTATCTCTGGAATTTTCAGAGAGTTCCATACCTCTTAAGTAATAGCTAACATTAATCTTTTCCTTAGGCATGTATTTACCCATCTTTGATATTTTGTGCATACATTTTAGCCAGAGTCTATGAATATATACAAATGTAGAACATGTAATCCCTTCCAGTTACAGGGGAAAAAAGGCTTTCCTGATTAGCACCCCTATTCCCTAATTTTTTTCAGGCACTATCCTCGATATCTTAGTTTGGGCTCCCCACAAGCAGGCTCTGAAATAAGGATTAAGTGCATGTAATTTAATTTGGAGGTGACCCAGGAAGTACTGGAGTGGACTGGGCAGTAAGCCAGGGAAGGGAAGGAGTCCAAAAAAGGGTGAATTATCCAGCAACTTACCATGTGGGCGTCTGTGGCTTAGTCTTGTTGGGCAACTTTGGAAGATAATGTGACACTTGACCGAAAATCACACTCTTAAATGGGGAAGCTCAAGTATTTGATCTCCAGCTTGAAATATTATCACCTGAGGGCTTCTCCAAAGATGTTAATGTTTTGGCATTTCTAGCTTGCTCACACCTGGGCTGAGAGAAAGCCCTCAGGTAAAAGTTGCAGATGTTTGCAGAAGGAAGCCTTGGGCATGAACTGTAAAAGTGAGAGCCAAAGGGTATGAGTGGGCAGAGAAACATCTGCCTCATTAGATAAACTAGGATACAAGTAAAATAGCATGTTCTCTAATCACATTCCAAATATTCCAAATGATCAAAAGGTATTTTTCACATGTTGTGATTTGGATTTTAGGACAATATTTAAGTAAGGATGTTAAATATTAAAGTAAGGATATGTCAGCAAAGGATTAGTAGAAGAAGGGCTATACTGGGAAGACTACTTAACTGGAAAAAAATGTGCTCAAAGAAAGTGTTAGGACATTTAGAATGAACAGGAGAAAGCACAGAGCTCTCATCAGATTCCTGAGTGTTGTACAGGCAGGTCTTTGTGGACTCAAAAGATAGAACAAAGACTTAATGTATTGTAACCAGAGTGTAAATGCCTGCAGTCTGGGCACAGTGTTTCCCATCCCACCTTTCCTACCCCCATGGCCAGGTGTGTCCCATAATGTACTCAAAATCCTTAATGCCCAGGTTGGGGAAAGTCCTTTCCCCTTCTTTCTAATGCTCATCAGAAACATTTCATGAAATAAACATCCAGATCCAGGATAAACATTCTCAGCTCCCACCTACTATCTACATGCAAAGGCCAGCACTCCCCATTGTGCTAAAATTTTTCAGGAGGGTTATTGCCATCTTATATCCCTAGGTCTTGAACCGAGGCATTTAAAAAATCCTCCTAATTTTGAAGCTCCAGAAGAAGCTGTTGGATATCTTAAATCTCCTTACTTCTAGAAGGCCCCTAAAACCTACTCTGTACATCCACATCATCCACATCATCAAAAGAGGAGCTTTTATTAAATCTTGAAGTGTGAAACGTGGCTGGCAATGAATATCCTGTTACCCTCTTTCTCTTGGGACATTTTTTGAAATGGTTATTGCCGTCATGATTACTTGCTTTTCCAAATACATCTCTAATAATAAGAAATGACTGCTTTCGTTTCTACCACTTGAGAGTTTCAAACTGACACTACATAACACTTCTCAGGAATGTTCTAGAAGTGATTTATATACATCAGAAGGTTGAATCAAATGACCAATAATCTTTCCTTTCAATTCGGAGATTGTGTCTTTCTATGAGAGCTTTCTGGCTTGTTAAAAACATGTTTTCTTTGGGGGAATTGTCTCTGCATTACTTTTTATAAGCAATACTTCCATAAGCCAAAACAGTACTTTCTCATCACATTTTTGTAAAACTAAGCTTTCCAAGGGGAAGTGGTGCCTCATTAGCTGAGCTTATTATCTTAGTCCTGACCTCAGCATTAGCTTCGGAAATACTTGTGTGATTGTGCTGGGGGTTGGCAGATGGGCTGATAGGCGAATGCCCAGCTGCTTGTTGCAATTCTAATAAAGGAAGCCTGGCCCACATACATATTCACACAGCCGGACTCCTGACTGCAGGGACCACAGAGCAATGGACATGGCATCTGCCTTTCAAACCACCACATGCTGCAAATATGAAGGTGGAATGGAATGTTAACACAAAATGTTAACCAAGTGTCTGGGTGAAATATTTCATATGCATTAAATTAATTACAGCATACATCGTTTAAAAATAAAAAAAAAAAGAGAGACATAAGGAAAGAGAGAAAGAGAGAATCAGGGAGAGACTAAAAGAGAAAGAGGGAGACTGAGAGAGAGAGAGAGAGAGAGAGAGAGAGAGAGAGAGAGAGAGAGAGAGATATGAGGGCGAAGTCCATTGTTTTGGAAACAATGGCTATGGTGGTTTCAATAAATTGAATCCGTTTTGTTTCAAGTCTAAGAGTACATGGATTCAGCCTTCATGTTGCTAATGCCAAGCCTATTCTTGAATCTTGAGAGATAAATTAAGACATTCAGAGTTTAAGCATGTAGTTCAAAGTTTGTTTGAAAAGCTATGTATGATTAGTCTCTAAATAATACCAAGGACTCCTGATACCAGCCTCTATCGGTGGTCTCCAAAGCACATGAATTTTAGTAACTGGTGTAAATATTGCTTTGTCCAGACTAATTTTAGCAGTCTACAATGATTTTTCCCTCATGTATATCTTATTTAAAATTTACTCGGCATCTATTCTTCTTACCATTAAAATAATTCAGTGTTACAGCATTAAACATCAACTGTATGTTTCATTTCACTGAAACAAGATTATATTTAAAGTTAGAAATATTTAACAAAACACATAAGAATATTTTTTAAAAGCCCAATATTCCAAAAACGTGCTACAAATTAATCTACAATTCAGTTATTTTGTGGAAAGATACTGCCTCGCCTCAGACATGGCTAAAAAAACCCCTACCTTCATGTGAAAATATGATTGAAGTTTGTTTTGAACATTTTTTTAAAGCTTAAATTGAGTTCATGGGCATTTAAATAGATTCCTAGGAAAT
Organism: Eonycteris spelaea; assembly: GCA_003508835.1. Taxonomy (NCBI): domain Eukaryota; kingdom Metazoa; phylum Chordata; class Mammalia; order Chiroptera; family Pteropodidae; genus Eonycteris; species Eonycteris spelaea. The sequence continues at coordinate 1,650,745 of PUFA01000254.1, read as the reverse complement.
AAAACTAAAGTAGTGGCTACCCAGCAGAACAACAGAATTAGAAAAGCAAAACCATATAGGCAAATTTAACCCTTGTATTAAAACAGGAGAGAAAACACCCTCTCAGAAGAAGAAGGGCCTGAGTTTGAAAACTTTTTCAGGGGTTTTCTACTCTGTGCAGATTAACCTTCCACTTATGGACTTGGGTTAACAAAATGTCATTACCATTGAGTCTGGGTTTAAAGTTAAGTGTTCAATAAATCCCTGATATGGTGGGTGGTTCAGATTTTCTTTACTGAGATCCTCTCCCCTCTTATGTTGACAGTCCACTTTGTTTTACCTTCTACCCCTTCACTCTACTCCTATCTTATATTTCTACCAGGGCTGGGACTAGTACGATATTACCTCATTGCCTCACCACATGGCACAAAACCCAACTACATCAGAGTCTTTTCTTGACGTGTTACAAACTGTAACAAGATATTTTCTTTTCTCATGGCGGGAAATCTGGGTTGATGTGAATTCTGAAGTTGTGGGCAGCTGTGCCTTTGTGTGTAAAGATGGCTGATGAGAGAATAAATACAAAACACAGAGAAGACATAGAAGAGAGAGAGAGAAGGGGGGGGAATATTGAGTCCTGAATTTCTATTTCCTTGGAAGTCCTGCCTTTAATGCCATTTGGCTTCCTGATAAAAATTTCCCCTTTTGGGTCAAGCTAGTTTAAGTTAGTTTGCTGTTACTTGCAATCAAAGTTTATGAAAGTTCTGAGCAATATTCTTTGTGTGTGATGATTGATTGACTGATTGGAACATGGCACAAATTGTTCAGACGAAATAAGTATACATCCAAAAATATGTGCTATATTCATTTTTCATATACCTTATTATTTGTGACCCACATAGTTGCTCCACCTATTATGGAAATAATGACATGTTACATTAATATTTCAGTTGCCATCTTCCCATGTATTGGAATTGTTGTACAATCCTTTATGTCAGATCATTCTGCTAATCAGCATATCTAAAATAACATGACGCTAATATTTCAAAACAAATGGTCTAATGTAACACTCAGAATTTACTGAAAATGACCCTGAGACTTTTCTTGGGGTCCCCTGGGCAATGAACTATCTGAGACTTTGGCCACCGGTGGTAGTGAATGAGCTCAGACTCAGCTTTCTATGTAACTGGTGACAACCGACCCCTAAACTCTGCTTGCCTAGCACCCAAGTGGACTGTAGGTCCCCCACACTGGAAAGGTTGCCCTCACGCGCGCCCTCTAAGGGGCAGTATCTCTCCCCTGCAACGCATCCTTATGGTCTGTCCAGCATTGCTCCTTGACCTCATCAGGCTCTCTCCGAGGATAATAAATGATAGATTGTTTCACACCCTTTCTTTTGCTGACGCCTTGTAAGTTTTGAAACTCTGTTCCTTCACAGACCTTGTGCGGTATTGTGGGGTATATTGTCGCACTGCAGACGGCAACCAAAGAAAGACACACCAGCTCCACGTGTCATATGGTGAAATGGCGTACCCTTAACAGATATCGGTGTTGGTTCTTCTTAACCACTTATCTTCTCTGAATTGTATGTGAAGAATGAGTATTAGCTTAGCTGATTTTTATGCCTGAACTTAAACAGAAAAATTCAAGGACCATGTCGTTGCTGAACTATGTAAATAAAGTTTGAACTAAAGGGATATGCTCACATCTGCCATCTCTTGGCAAAATTGAGTATCTGCTCTGATTAATTCAATTCAGCTACTTTATCCTTGTTTTGCCATGCAACATAGGCTCTTCAGGGGTTAAAAAATAAGTCACATTCTCCATCTGTAAACAAACCTTTGAATGTTCACAGATATTATGTTCTTGCACCAGCAGCTAGCTTATTTTATATTTTCTTTTCTTTTTCTTTTTTACTTCAGAAAAACTAATGCCTAAATTTTTTCAAACAAATAGTTCCATACCTAGGATAAAAATATAAACCCAACAGCTCAATAGTTGCCTCACACTTCTCAGAGGAACCAAGTGGGCCCTGCTCAAACACTAATGGCAAGTTTGGATCTTAGGAGCCAAAACTAAAGGGACACACTATTGTGCTCAGAGGTACCAAAAACACAGGAGGAGCCTGAAGCTGAAGACGATCCAAGTCTGCAGAGAGCACCCAAAGTCTGGATTCTGTAAAGTCCCTCAGTCTTTAAAATCAAAAGTGATGCACAGAGCCAGAAATGAACGACAAAACAAAAGGGTCAGCAGAACTGACCCTGGGCGGGTGTGGTAGGCTAGAGAGAGGATGCAGGGAGAGAGGAGCAGAGGCAGGAGGTCTAAGACAACCACTGCAAACAGAGCTGCTTTTGTTTCCTAGAGGACTGAGGAATCAGACCAGTTTAAAAGTCCAAATCCAGAGCAGAGAGCAGTAAATGAAATATATATATTATTCTTGCATTTATATTTTACCTGAATTATTAAATGTGCTTGAGGCTGATTTCAAAACTGTTGATATCACAAAGAGGTGCTTTTTTGTTTTATCCCCTTGAAGAGGGCAGAAGCTATCAGCACAAACCATTTTTTAAAAAATCTTTCACCAGCAGAAAACAAAAGTGTAAAGCAAATATCTTCAGTGAAAGGCAAGATAAAATATTTATCTCCGAAGTGGAATGTGAAAGCTAAGGTATCAAATTTTGAAATGATAAAGCAATTATCTGAAAAAAGTTTTACAAAGTATTTTTCAGTAAAGTGACCTTGTATGTCTCTGGTCAAAGCCCATTTACTCCTTTTTGAGTCCATTCCATGAAATGTTTTGAACTAATAATGTCAGCTCATTAGCTCCCACTCAGAGCAAAATTGTTCAACTTCTGTTTTAAATTATTTCTCATATAATTTACTTATCTAATATTTATTCTCTCCCTAGGTGTCTATCTTCTAATCCTCTATTAACATTAAGACTTAATTTTATAAGTTTAAAAAATAATTGTAATAGCTAAAATTAATGCAAGTGACAGCTAAAGAAAAATATCCCCAATTATGAAAGAAAAGAATTACAGTGATACTCATTTTAACAAGTTGTTCTTTGCATATGTATGCCAGGCATTATTCAAGGCCCAGAGAAATCATGGAGGCAGATAGAGTAGAGGAGGTGAGACATTAAAAACACATATATAATAATAGTAAATGGTATGTAATAATATATAACTATGTAAAGTATATGTCTAATAATGTAAAGCATATGCTAATGGTAAATGTATTATGGTAAATGAAGGAAAAATAAAGCTAAGGGAGGTGACAAGTGATGGCAATGCCATTTTTATATTCATTCTCTGTAAAGAAAACTTAGAACCAGTGTTGCATAACGGTTAAGGAATACAGGTCTAGGGGCAAACAGACCTGGACTTTTAATCTTGACTTGAGAATTCATTAGCATTGTGTTCCCAGGCAGGCTTGTTTTGTCTCCCTCAAATTCAAGGCCCTGATCTGTAAAGTAGGAATAATAAGAGAACATTCTTCAAAGGACTAATGTTAGTGCTGAGTCCAATGCCTAGCACATGACGATGCTCCATTGATGTTCATTCTGATTACCTAAGATTTGAAAATATGATTTATTTTAAAGACACACACACACACACACACACACACACACACACACCCACAAAGCATTCATGCTGTGCACCTCTATTAAAATAAGGAAGCTTTTTCAGCTATCACAGCACCATGATCACATCTAAGGCTCTACCAAACAGATTGGAAGCGAACTGCCTGGATCTCATCTTGTTACTCTGCATTTCTCCAGCAGTCAGGGGATCCACTGTTTCCTACTGACTTTTTTTTTCCTTTAGGGTACTCCTCAGTCATTTTTACTGACTCTACTCTAGCAAAATAAAGTGTATAACTGTTTAGTGGCCAGAGGTTATATTTGCCATTTTATTTTCCAATTTGGCCCTTATATGTGAACATTTTTTTCCCACCAATTTTCTAATCTATCTTCCAACACTCAGTGGGGATAATTGTAATAAGACACGTAAAGAAATAAAGTGGCTTGCATGTAAAAAGTCATCTCCACATATAAAAAGAATTCCGATTGGATCCTTAGCAGTATTGTCACAGATAACAGATGCGACCTTTCTGAATTGATGAAGCTTTTGTTTCCTGATTTTACAGACAAAACAATCTGACAATGATAGGAGATCACTGTAGACACAGCCCCTGTGCCTGTGACTCTTATCACTGATTTCACAGGCACGCTGACACACATCACCCAGGAATATTCACCTTGATTGAATACTCCTCAAATCCCTTCCCACATGACCTGGCAATTCAGGTTAGCTGGGGATCATCCAGAAACTACTTTATTGCATAAATGAGAGAAATGAAGTAGCTTGGGCCAATTCATGATTGGGGACAGAACTAGAGCTAAAAATCAAGTTGCCTGATTTCTAGTTCTCCACACCCATTCATTTTACACTCTCCTTCCCTGCTCAGAATGAATATGACAAACTCAACAAGCAGGAATATATTATTAACAGAGAAGGAATCAATTTTTACATAGAGTATGGATTTTTCTACAAACCAGTCACAAATGCCATCAACACAAGCCATATATAGTTGTAATGTTATTTAAATTCATTCTACTTTCACAAAAAAAAAAAAGTGTAGTAACACAAAATAGTAGTCTTAGCATTTTGATCAATTTGAGATAATGAGATCATATATGCTGAGTAATAGCACCAAAGACTACATCCCATAAAAAACAAATCCCATAAAAACAAAGCTCAAGCAGAGAAATTGGAATGTGTCAGTATGCTTTTGGTAATTGTATCATCCAAAATAAATCTTATATAGAATCCATCTGGTGCCTGAATCCACAATGGCCTTTTATATTTACTCACATGTGTGCAGAAATTGCTAGTCATCTATATCTATCGAAAAAACTCATCATGAATTCCTGATGATCATTTCAATAGGGTAAACATATGCAAGAGGCATCAATCATCACAAATAAACGCAAACCAAGAATTCAAACTTCATGTGCTTCTACATATATATAGTTTTGGCAAAATTTGTTAACTTAAACATTATTTGAAAAATATAGGAATACACCACTTGCCTTGTATTCCAGAAATAAAAGGCAACTGCTTGTGAAAGCTGTGAGGTTTGTGGGCTTTGCCACTGCAGATGCTGGTGATGAACATTAAGCCACCGAGGAGACTGTGAGTGGTGGAGGTGTTTGGGTAAGAGAAAAGACAAACAAATTTACTACTAAGATCCTTCCTCTCAAACACTAGGAATGCAATAGAGTCTTACCTAAAACATTGCAAAACATTCACTTCTAGAAGTAGATTGTAAAGCAAAAATTCAGAACATAATTTAAAAAATAACAAGTACAAGAATTTTCTTACTGGATTATTTATGTTTTTAAAAAGGAACAACCTAAATTTCCAACAATAAAAGTATGGTTGAACATAAGTATATATCAGTATAATGGAATATTGTGACCAAATTTTTAATTATGTTTTTAAGAAATATTTATTGACTTAGGATAATATTCAAGGGGAAAAAAGCAGAATACAAAAATGGTGTGCTTTATGTGATCTCAAATTTTTAAAAGTATTTACATATTGTCAAAAAACATTTTAGAGAACTGTACTTGATTTGAATATTTTACCAAGCAAGAAATGAACTACAAACAGAGCAACTATTTTCAAACCTGAAAATAGTATGAAGTTCAGAGACATAACATTATAAGATGGCTTATAAACTAAAAAAGAGGAAGTTGTTTAATCTTTGTAATTACTAGTTATTACAGTGGAGGTCTCCAGATTGTAGGGGATGGTTAAAAGTGATTATTTTAGGAAATGACTCTAGTTTCATTTATGATAATCAGAGGCATTGATAACAAATAACCTAAGTTTTGCTTATGTTTATGAAATTAGCTAGACTAATTTTTGCTTATGTGGCTTAAATAGTTTTGTCTGCATGTCGGATCTTCAAGCCTGGTCTCCACTTTATTTTAACAATATGAAAAGAAATACAAAAAAAATGCTCATAGTAAGTGTGTCAGTTTTAATGAGTTAGAGTCAATCAATAGAACTGAGTTAACAGCTACTAAAACAGAATGTTTAATGATAATTTAACAAAAATTCTAAAGGTAAGCTATAATAGCATTAATTCAACAGCTTAACTCTATCGTCAATGATCAAAGGTCTTTCTTGTCTTCTATTACGTTGCTTTTAGCGTGTTCGTTTTTGCCTTCAGCTTGTCGTCCTATGGTTGCAAAATGGCCGCTGTAGCTCCAAGCCTAACATACTCACAGGACTGCATTCAAACAAGGAAGTAAGTTGGCTGTTAGCAAAAAAAGCCTTTCCCCTAAAATGGAACCTTCTTTTCAGGAAGCAAAATTTTGCCAAAACCCTCAGAAGACTTCCCCTGTTTCTCAAAGACCAGAACTGAGTCACCCTTAAACGTAGAAAGAATAATGGTATCGTTCATGCTTGTTTTAGACTAATCACGAATCACCCCTTGAGGCTGGGCGTATGTCACTTTTAGATGAGAAAAAATGGAAATAACCATCAAATAAATAATCAACAGTATCTCCCAATAAGAATTATTATTGAATAGCAAAATTACTTTTTGTCTCTTTTTACATATACATCCAAATTTTGTACAATGAACATGCTTTACTTTAGAATAAAATACTTTTTTTTCTTCAAAAATATCCACCCCCAAACATTGTAAAGCTCTTAAAAAATTCCTTCAACCTGATTACAGCTACATAAATTAATCGCCTAAGAGACTTCAAGGGTCACAAAAACATAATTCAATAAATATGTGAAAGCCTATTATGGCTGCACTGCTGTTTATGACCTCAAATAAAATTGATCTGTTCAATATGATTTAGGTTCTAGCCAGGGGAAATGTTTGTCTTGCTAAGCTTAAGGAACAATAAAAAGGACAGGATAAATGTGAATCTAAGTCTAGTCAGGCAAGACCACTGTTTATACCATCAGAGTCCCCCAGTTCATGTAAATTATATCTCACCCCGCTGCCTAGTCTTTCCTTCTTTCGTGGCTGATATCTCCAGGTTCCAGATTTCTCAGGCAATGTAAGTAATTTTTAAGTCTATAATATTTTTAAATCTAGCCAAGGGAAAATAAAAAGAGAAAAATCCCAGAGCAGAATTTCATAGCAATTTTAAAGCAAGACTCCAGTTTGAGTTCCATGATCTTTGCTGCCTTTCAAATAATGGATTTGTTATTTCTAAGAGCAAAGGAAAGATACAAAAGCAATTAAGAATTTATTTTGAAAATATCTATTCAAGTTTCTCATTACAATGTTAAATAAAATAACAAATATGGTTGTATTTATATTTTTAAATATAATATTTTTAAATACACCATGGCATATACAGAAATTAACATATACAGAAATTAACATACATGTTCCGCCAAGGTTAATATTTATCTACTCCTTAAATTCATGAGCCTATTACTGCTGAATGTGAATTTTCAGTCGTAAACGTGATTGAAAAACAAAGTTAAGGCACTCTAGATTTTAGAAAGATGCTATATGACAGTGGACTGTTCTTTCAGAAAATTTTAAAAAATAAAAAAGCTTTGTTAGCAATTATAGTATCCAATCTGCTATTTTCATGAGATAGTAAATGGCATATATGTATATAATTAAATTAAAAATATATGAAGTAATACCAAACTGCAGTGGTTCTCTCTGGGAAAAGGGAGTGAAATAAAAAGCAACTAACTTGAATTTTCACAGTGAGTATACATTTAAGTATTACTTATGTAATTGAAAGTGAATTGAAAGAGTAGGTGTTACATGTAGGTTTGTTTTGTTTTCTACAGTTATATAGCATGTATCTTGTGCCATACTTTTCAAATTGCAGGTGGCAGTGTGCCAGAGAGGTCTCTAAAACACAAAATAAATATGGTGGATTTAATCTTTAGTGAATAATTTAGCCTTATTTTTATGTTAAAGCAAGACTTAAAATATTACAAGTAAATAGGATGCAAAAAAATGCTCAAATTATTAATGTAAAACATGAGGCCTCAATGAATGTCCTATTTGCTGTGAGCCACTTAGGACTAAAATACTAAGTCTAATCTTTGAGTTTTAAGGGCTGGAAATGAAGCTTGGAGAAGCTTAATGATTATCTAAGGTGTAAGCTACTCGTAGTCATTGTTAAAGAAAAATTATTCTGACACTCATTAAAAACGGTAAGGAAAGACTTTATGTATGACTATTGCTGTAGGGAGAGAGATTGAGTTCAAGTCTGATACAGTGAAGGCAGCTAGGGGTTTATAGCCAGAGTGGGAGGGTCAGTAGAAGGAAGAGTACTAAAAGAAGATATTCAGGGTAGGGGGATTCTTGCTAAACCAGCTTAGCAGAGTTTCTGCTGAAGGTAGGCCAAGGTGGAGGCATAGTTGAGAAGAGAGTTCAGAGGAGCTTGACTAAAGTTTGGTCAATGTGAGAGTCTTTATCACTCTGGGTTCTATTTTCTGTTTTGTTATTCGCCTTTCTTCCAGCCCATAGTATCTTCCCCCAAGAGTTTTTTCTGGCTAGTTGACAAAACCAGTGTTTGGTGGGGAGAGAAAAAAATGGTAAGTATGGCAGAGTTTAAAATAGTATTGTGAACTCTGGAAGATTTTCTAACAGTTAAAACAAAAAAATAAAATATGCTCTCTGACTTCTAAAAATATTTATAGGAAAACAAAAGCATGCTTTCCATGAAATGGTTAAAAAGACTTTTTAAAAATAATTGTCCTTACACATCTTTCAGAAAATTATACAAGTTTTGACTTCAATCCATCTTCTTCTACCCAAACAGAAAGATAAAATAATGCTTCTGCTAAAAATGGTGGACCTTTGTTTTAATCTTTCCTCTGTCATTTTAAAAACAAATTCAAAGATGTCCAAAAAAAGCATAATATTTTGAAAGTGTAGTTCATTTTTCAGAGATGCTATTATTTTCCTCATTACACTGTATGAGGTTTCATATAGTAGCCCATGTAATTTTTATAGCTAAACACAAGGTCTGAAGACAACACAGTCATGGTCCATAGACTTGAAAGAGTAGGTGTTGTTACATACCCTGTCTAGAAAGCCTAGAAACAACATCATGGCATCCACTGCTTCACTTTTGTGAGCTGATGTTGATGTTTTGATATGTCTAGGAAACTGTATGATAGGATCTCCATGATTTAAGTATCTTGGGACACTGTTTCTCAAGGAACCAAGTTAAAAAAAATTATGTGAGGTTTATTATCTTTAAAAAGATTTAGTGTTAAAATCCTGGATGCCAATTTGTACCATATTGATGCTTAGATATGGAAGGGTTTAATTCTCACTTTATGCACCTTGGCTTCTGGTCATAAGGCAGTTACCCATTTTTTCCCTTGGAAGCGATGTTGGGATTTGAGATTTGGCCAAGAAAAGCTAAAAGAGGCTAGGAAGCACTTACAGATGGAGATAATTAGCATATTAAAATAGGCCAGCCAGATTTTTTTTTTTTTTTTAATCAGGAAGTAGAAGGGTAAATGCTCTCTCTGGCAAGACTATAGAAGCTGTGTGGACAGAGGAAATGTGATTCAAACTCTGGTATGAGAATGGTATTTTACTTGAACCAGGTTTCAAAAGACTGGAGCAGGAGTTCCTTTTACTGGAAACCATGGAGTTGGCGGGCTTTGTAGGGGCCTCCCTTGAAATTCTGCCCCAAGGCCGCTGTTTTGAATTTTGTTTGAAAGTCTTAGAATGGGAGACGCTTGGTTTCCGAAGATGCAGGATAAACATTGTGAACTCTATTGCTTTCTGATGCATGGTAGTGGGGAAGTGGCATTTCTGATACCTCCTCCCATTGAAAGAGGATTACTGAAGAAGGCAGTAGGTGGGAACCATGGCCTCAGAACAAAACCGCTTAGACTCCAGTGGCTATTTTGTCAATCCTAAAGCAAAGGCCTGAGGCTGATCTGGATTCAGGCTCTATCAATGGGATATGCTTAATTGCCAGATAATTCACTGTGGTTTCCTGAAGTTCTGATTTAGAGTCAGCCTTTCAGATCATAGTTTCACCGGTTTTCTGAAGTCTACTGTTTTTCGAAACATACTTAAGAGGTATCTGTCCCAGAGCAGGGCTTCTCCATGGGTGGTATGGTCACTGATGACTGAATACAGAATTATCCTTGTGGGCCAGGGAATTCATAACAATTATGAAAAGTTAACAACTCTTCAATTCTCATGGGTATTTGGAAGTGTAGTTAGCCATCTTCTGCTGACGTTACTTGCCATGGATTTTACAAATACAACATGTTAACAATTGCTGTCTTGTAAAGTTTTGAAGTCCGTGGAATAGGGTCAGTTTCTTCTCTCCTCTTACTCAGTGCTTCTATTCTTCCTCCCCTCTCAGCTGTCCAAGTGTGGAGTGATGTTGCTAGAGAGAAGGGGAAAGTTAGAGAGGAACAAGAGTTCTTTGTCTGGTCATATAGTAGTGTAGTAGCATCCCTGGGCTTAGCTGCTGCTTAAGGCTAGTTCTGTTGAGGAATACATTGGTGGGTTGTTTGAGGACCAACTCAATTGCTAAGAAATAGCTACGGGAAGTTTTCTGGACCTGGGTGCTCTATACTACTTAGTTACTTATGTTTTCCTTAGCTGCTAGTAATCTAGCAATACATCTCTCCAACTTCTCTCTACAGCCTTTTTGGAAAGGACTTAGAATGCCTGCAGGTCCATGCTTTCTCACTAATGGCTCACATCACACCCACAGGAAGTACTCACCTCTCGTCAGCCCCAGTGAACTCTAGGCATGCTGGTGGGTCCTAACACCACTTCTCCTCCAGCTTATCTGTCTCAGTGATGCAGACAAACTATTTGGCTGGATATTTCTCAGAGGAAAGTCAGATATCAGTCCGCAAAGTCCTTCAAACTTGGGGAACACATATCAGACTCTTGAGGTCTAGTTAAAAATCTGGCTTAGAGCGAAGCACAGACCGGACATCCCTCAGCGCTTGTCCTTGTAGAGCACATGGACTCTCAGTACAGCTCTCCAAAGAAATCTTCCAAAAAAGTTATATTTCAGTCTCCTTCTCGACCCTTTTATATTCCTGAGAAGGTGAGTAGTGTGAGGATTATCTATTAGTTCTCAGTCCTTACTTCTTAAACCTGATCCAGCACTTCAACTGGAATAACTCTTTGTTTTTCAATCAGATCTTCCACTCCACCACCTAGTTACAAAATATTGCATATGTTGTATATTTAGTATTTTCTAGTTTGATTTATAACCCAAGTTCCCTAGGCCTCACCAGACTGGGAGTATAAAATAAAGTTACAGTCTATTTATACACCCAAACTATGATGGTAAGAATTCCAACTGGTTTGACGACTAGTAATTAGCACATCTCCAAGTGTCCCCAAGTTATTTTTGGGAGTTCCCCAAAAGGACACCACACACATGCCCACAAACCAGTCTATAACTGCATGGTGTCTGCTTTTTCTTCCTTGTCTACTCTGGCTTATAATTTTCTACATTCTCTGTCTGCAGATTTGAGGAGTGTCAAATCACTGCTTGTTTCCAAGGGGAAGTGGAAGAAATGGCCTTCTCTCCAATTGCGTGCCACATTTGGTGCCCAGCACTCTGAAATGGCTCTTCTTTCCCAGAAATTAACTTTTAGCCATCTCCTACTTCCCATAAATCCTCAAAATCATACCTAAAAATATAGTGCCATTATTTTCTTACTGCTACTTTTCTGACTTGGGCACATAACCCAATCCAAGGTTATTAATAATAATTCCCATCCTTAGTTCCCCACCAGCCACAGATACCATCACCCCAAAATTCCTTCCCTTTCTTCCCTCATGCCCTACTTTAAAACAGAAGACTACATGCATATTAATGCATGGAAAAGAAGAGGAGGTGGAAGTCTCACTGGTAACTTATGGGCCCATGCTCTGTTGGTTAAGGATATCCAATGTTGTTTTTCTTATACATATTAAATTTAAGGACCATTCAGAAAAAAAAATAAAAAAGCAAAGTAGATGTAATGTGTATAGTCTACTACTAATGGGGAAAATATAAATATAAACAAGCATAAATGCAAAGAATACCACCAGAAGGACCCACAAGAGACTAACGACAGTGGTTTCTTTTGGGTGGTATATCAGTGACTGTACAGCAGAACGCTTACATTTTGCTCTATTTCACTTTGTAGCATTTGAATATTTTAAGTGTGTATGTCTTCTCTACTCAAAATGAAGCTTTAGAGAATACTCAGTAAAAATAATTTTTGAATTTCAAATAATTTTTTAAATTATGGCCTGAATATTTTTGATACATTCATTGAAAAAAAATGTGCATTGAAAAAATAAATTCTTCCCTCTTCTGTGTGTGATCATGTTTTTCAAAGCAAAAACATACTTTTCTAAAAAAGCATTGTTCTCAAGTTGTTCCTCTTTTCCAATGTTCTAACAAAATATAAGTTCTTTCAATAAGTCTCCTTGTCACTGAGGAATTTAGACAGTGAAAAATTGCAAACAGTGACTGACTCATGTGTTTGTTCTTGGTATTCTTTGTAATATGGATTCAGCATCCCCTGCTGAATTCTGCCGATGTTCTTTTAAATGAACGAATGTCAAAAGTTTCGAAACCAGAAACAGAGAGAGACCTTAACAGTATTATCTCATACATTTTTAATTTAGCAATTCTAAATTTATGTATAGCTTATCTTGAGTGTACTTATACTTTCAATGAATAAATGTATCACTTTTTCTCTCAGGTTCTTTTTGCACAATAGTACAAAAAGTGTTTTATCTGTAAAAAAGGAGACTGCAATTTTTTTGTCTTTATGACATTAAAATATTTTCACTGACAATGAAATGTAACCTAGTTTTCCCAGATCCATATCAACTGGAAGAGAGAATGAAAGAAAGATAAAGATAGTAATTAGAGGAATGATATACACAATCAAAGTGTGTGGATGATAGTAAAACACAGTAACAAAGTAATCTTAATGCCAGTCCTCACAGGCAAAAATCATGGACAGCTCAGGCCTCTGAGCTCCTCTCCTCTCTGATGAGGTCTTGAGGGTTGACAGGTTTTCCTTGCATCTGTTCCCTTTCCATTCATTGCCTTTTTCTCCTCAACTTGGGAATACATTCAAGTCTTTTCTACCTTGAAAACTCTCTCCAGACACACAGACACACAGACACACAGAGACACACACACACACACACACACGGCACTCCCAGAGAGACACACAGATCCACATATACACACAATACATACAGATACAGCCACACATACAGATAAACAGAGGTACATACATTGTCACACACACAGACAGACTCACAGGGGCACACACCTGCACACCATTCCAAGAGAAACAAAAACTCACACATACACACAGATACATAAAGATACAGCCACATACAGATAGACAGACACAATATACACACATTGTCTCACACAGACCATGTATATGCATATAAAAAAGCCTGAAAGGATATACATAAAATATTATCAATAGCTATTTCAGGAAAGTTTTATAGATGGTTTTTCTTTCTTATTTGTGCTTTTTCCCCCAATTATCATTAAAAAAATGTTAACAATAAAAATTGAACAGAATGTTTGTAATATCCATTATACCACTGTACACCCATCACCCAGTTACAAACACACACACACACACACACACACACACACACACACACACCATCTCCAAGTGTTCTATTCCCCCTGACTGTTGCCTCTTACTCTTTTGTTTCATAGCCAAGCTCTTTAAAAAAGGAGTACACGTTCTACTCCAGCTTCTCATCTCCCTTTCATTCCTTCTCTCCCTGTAGCTGCTCCCTGCTCTACCACATCATTAAATCGCCCTCTTTTAGGTCACCAGTGATTTCCTAATTGTCAACTCCCACAAACACATTTCAGTTCTTAGCTTCTCCAACCTCTCTCTTAGCATTTGACACTTTAATAATCCCTTGTTGAAACACACTTGTCAGTTGAATTTCATGGACTTACTCTGTCCTGGTTTTTCTCTTATCTTTCTGACTACTATTCATTTATTTAACAATTTTATTTATTATTACTATTTGTTTAATGCATATTACATATTAGGAACTACAACTTCTTTCACAGAGTTTACCGACAAGTTGGGAGGAAAGTCAATAAAATCAGCAATTACCATAAAAGTAATAAATGCCACAACTGAAGAAGCACAGGGTGCTTAGCAGAGTCAGGAGACAAAGCAGGTGCATCTAGCCATTCCTTACTGTTGACAAAGATGGCTTCCCAGAGAAAAAATTTGCAAGCATTAATCTCAAGAGTGGGTAGCAGTTACCTGCAGGGGAAGAGTGTTCCTGACAAGGGAACAGAAAACTCAGAGGTCTGGAGGTGAGAGAGAGCATCACTCATTTAAGGGACTAAAACAATTTCACTACAGCTGAGACACAGATATTAATAACTATTATTATTATGGGCTACTTGGTGCCAAGCTCTAGATTAAGGGCTTTTAGATGTAATATCTCGTTTGATCCAAATACCATATGGTAGTTATTATTCTCAGTTTTATAAAAAAAATAATAACAGTTATAGCTAATATGTAAGTTCTTACAACCTATCAGCTATTGTTATAAGTGTTTGATGTATTAATTCACCAAATTTTTATAGCAGCCCTATGCTCCATAGCATAGGTTAACGTTTATATATAATATTAATCATATTACATATATTTATATGCTATATTATAGGTACTAGTACTATCCCCATTTTACCAGATCACATAACTTGTCAGAGGCAGAGCCAAAGTCAAACCCAGGCGATCTGTACTTTGCAAAATCAGGGGACCTTAAAGTAGTGGTAATGAGACCGGAAGACTGTGTTCGAGATGGAGCTCCAAGGTCAGGAGTCAGGAAACAGGGGAGCTCAGTGAAGAAGAGGAAAATGGGCCGAGAGCCCTAGAGAGGATGAATATACAGAGGGACTATCATCTTGGGGAAAGATCAACAAGGGATGCCAGGAACACTGGCTCTCATTCATACTTTCTTCTCTACACTAGGTTTTAATACTTGTAACACCATATTTTATTGGTGGTTAAAACTGATTGAAAACTATCAACCTTCCCAATTTTCTTGATCAACTTTTTATAAGGGAATAGTAAACACACAAATAAGTTGTCTTCACTCCTAAGGAGTAGACTCCTTGACAGTAACATGATTGAATTTCTTTGTCTGGAAAAGACAATCTTTCCATCTAAAACCTAAAGGTACAATTGAATGAGCACATAACATATGCTAGAATAAAGTCACTTGCTTTACATGCATTATCTCATTTAATCCTTAGTATATTAAATAACTCGTCTCAGTAATGTATTGATAACTTCATGAAGCAGAATTATACCTTGAATGTCTGAGGCCAAAGTTCATGCTTGTTCTCTACCATACTCCCCTTTAGGATGGATAAATGAATCTCCGGTATCCTAGGTTGTCCTGTTGATCTATCTAATTCACTCTAAAAGAGGTGGGTTCACTTGACTTCTTGCCCTACTACTCAGTAACTTACCACATTCTATTCTGCTATAGCATGGCATACAAGACCCTTTAAACCAGGCCTAAGGAGACTTCCCAATTCATCTCTCACCACTTCTGTGTTTTTCTTCTTTGTCTCCTCCACTCTTATCTCATTCCTACAACCATACTCTCAAAGAATATTTAATGGCCTGGAAAATTTTCATGATATTGTCTTAGTTTTTTAAAATGTCAAATAATATGCATATTATCCCAATTTGGGGACCACATAAATGCATATTAAAAAATCTGAAATGAATACATAAAATATTATCAATAGCTATTTTAGAAAAGTTTTATAGATGGTTTTTATTTTTTAATGCTTTCTTTGTTTCTCCAATTATCATAAAAAGTGTTTTTAACAATAAAAAGTGAACAGAATGTTTACTATATCCATTATACCAATGTAATTTTTTATAGCATAATTATCAAATTCTCTACAACTTTCTATAAAATAAATAAGTAAAGGAAGTAGTCGCATTCTTAGCCGTATTACTGATGCTGCATGCATTATATGTTTTAGGTATTTTACTACTTAAGGTAAAAGATGAAAACTGGATCCATTTTTATTTAGGTAGTAATCCCTCTTCTGGCAGGCAACATATGCTGTAGTGAAATGAGCTGGGATAGGTCATTTCTCTCGATTTTCTAGGTTCCACAGGAGTACAAGCATAATATGTATCTTAATGCTCTGTCTCCCAACAGGAACTCTGGTAAGTCTGTGTCAGCTGGAAGTAGCTCTTTGTACATGTCTCAGGATTATAATGAAAATAATCTCTCCCCTGAAAAATAGAAAGCATGTAATGCATAGGTTGTTTAAGTACAAAAGGGGAAAAAAGGGTGTCATTAACCATCTTGATTCCAACCAGTTGAACCCTCTTACCCTCATAACATCTTTTCTTTCAACCTAATGCCAGCTAGTTCAAAGATTTGGGGCAATAACACCATTAGAAGCACTTTAGGAATGTTTAATTTACATTTGTCAAGGATTTTAAAGCCAGTGAGCTCTATAAAATATCCTATGAGAATCCAAATTCCTGAATACATTAAAAGAGTGAAATTTTGGCTTCTCTTTTTGAATTTAGTTTTAACTATAGAATCTTTTCTGTCTGTCTCTTGAAGATTGTCCTGGACCTGTACCTCAGGGAGCTGTTCCTATGTATTACCATCTCAGCTGTTTTCACCTACCCTAGACTCCCATGATCTTCTTCAAAAAAATCTCAACTTATGGTACATATATACAATGGAATATTATTTAGCCATAGAAGATGAACTCTTACCATTTGCAATAATTTAGATAGACCTAGAGGGTATTAGGCTGAATGAAATAAGACAGAGAAAGACAGATACCATATGATTTCACTTATATGTGGAATCTAAGGAGCAAAAGGAATGGACAAACTAAACAAAAACAGACTCACAGATACAGAGAACAAACTGGTGATTGCCAGAGGGGAGGGGAGTTGGAGGTCTGGGTAAAAAAGGTAAAGAGATGAAGAAGTACAAATTGGTAGTTACAAAACAGTCACAGGGATACATAGGGTACAACATAGGGAATATAGTCAAGAATATTATAATAACTACATATAGTGCCAGGTGGGTACTAGACTAATCAGAGGAATTACTTCATAAATTATATAAAGGTCTAACCATTGTACTGTATACCGGAAACCAACATAAAATGAAAAAAAATTCTAATCTCAGAATCAAAAAATTTCAGAAGGGACCTTAAAATTCTTTGTTCCAACTGCCTCATTTTATTATAGATAAGGAAACGGTAGCCCACAGAAGTTAAGTGGTCAGCTCAGGATTACAAAGATAATTAGCTGCAGAGGAAGGTGGAGATTTAGATCTCCTGATTCCAAATTGGGCACTCCTTTCATTATACTACACACTGTTTCAAATGAATCAGTACATTTTTTGTAAGGCAAAGACTTTTCAAACAATGTGATGGTATCAGAGCAAACTTTCCTCTCAAGAAAGCCAAAGCCGTCTTACCAAGACTCCAGTGTTCTCCTTGAAACTGAAAGTCTCTTTCAGTGATATTAATAGCAACTATTTGTTAAAGGGCTACTGACTGCCAAGTTATTACACACTTATCAACCTTCAAGCAGCCTTGAAAGTCGCTATCAAAATTCCCATTTTGATGATGAGGAGACTGAAATAATGAGAGACTTAAGCAAGTTGCTTAAGTTTCTAGAGCTGAAAATAGCAGAGCCAGATTCAAACCCAAGTCTTAGATCCTTTTTGCAAGATGCTAGATTGCTTCTCTTTCCATGATACCAGGAAAAAAGTGATTTATCTATGCTGCTTTTAAAAAGTCAGAAAAAAATGTTTATGACTTGCAATAAAACATATCTATAATACACCATTCTTGTTTTTATTCATTCATTCATTCATTCATTCAGTAGGTTAGCATTGGAAATACAGGCATTAATGCAACTCTTCAGAAAGAAATCTAAAGTAAACTTACCAAGATATTCAACAGAGCAATCAGATACTCCCAGACTTTGATCACTTACTTAATGTATGAAATGCACCTACTTACTATGTTGTTCTGGGTTGTACACTTAAGAAGAAGAAAAATTTAGAAAGGAACTTGAAGGTAGCAAATGAGTAAATGATCGAAAAGCAAAGAACTAAATAAAGAAGGGAATTATTTTAGCAATTCAAGAGAAAACAACATAATAGTTTTCCAAAGTATGAAAGGCAGTTATCCTGATGATGATGGGAGACCATTCTCTAGTTCCAAATAAAATGAGACAAAAAGAAGTATAACCAAGTTTGGAGGGTTTGGCTAACTGTATTCAATAGTCAGCTGGTCATGAGAGATTTGAAAATGTGGCTTAATTTATGGGGGGAGAAAAGATCATGGTATTTCAAGAGCAATGGAATCTTTAATCATATAAGGCTTTATAAATTAGTGATTTACACATAATGAAGCTATGGTTTTCTTTAAGTAAAGCATATGTGGGGAGAAGAGTGGGACGAAATTGAATTTACAGTCCCTAACATCTCTACAGTTCTCTAAACTGATGTATTTTAATATTATCACACGAAATGTTTAATTTTACCACTTTCCACCTAAAATTATCATATTCATTCTTGCGAAAGGGCTAGCCAACATTTCCATGACTATTAGTATCTTGGTGGCCATAGTGCCAGCCCTCTTCTGTCTCTCATCTGTATATGGTTTGGAGCAGGTGGTATGTGAAAGAGCCCTCTTCCCCAATCTTCCCTTAGGCAGGAACTCTAAAGCTTTTTAAGTATAAAGGCCATCTGAAGATTCACTGGGGCTGACTCACAATCATGGGGCCCAGATAGGACTGTGGAGAGGAAGTGGGGAAGAAAGAAGAGAAATCAGTTATAAATTTTGAAGGGAATTTTGGGGATGACACTTGAGTAGACCTTGTATCTATAAACTCTTGTTGTAGTCAGATCACGTGAGTGCTTGATAGTACCTATTCATAGTTCAAGTGTTGTGAGAATAAATTATATATATGTATCTTACAATATTGTCTGCATAGAGTAAGCCAGATATTAACTATTGTGACTGTTATAATTATGACAGTCATAATACTTGTCTTAGGTTGAATTTCTTAAAGCAGATCCTGAGATAAGGATTCCTAAGCAAATAGTTCAGTAAGGATGTTCTCTGAGGAGAAACCAGTTCAAGAGAGAAGGTAGCAAGGCAAGATGGTCAAGGAAGGCAAGCTCTAGTGGACTTCAGGCAAAGTCCCAGTTCCAGCCTGATTCTGTGAGGAGCTCTGGAACATAAATTATACCTCAGCATTTGTCCTGCCTTGTGACCAGGGAGTGGGGTTTTCAGGCTTCCACACCTTAGGCATCAGCTACTGGCTGTCCTGGACACTTGTTGCTGTCTGCATACTAGCAAAGCAGCTCCAATAGCTCAAAGCCAGTCTCTGAAGAAGGTCATAGGGCCAAGCAGTTAGAAGCACAGCACAAAGTAGCTAGGGGTGGACACACAGAACAGGGGACCTGGTGTTCACTCCAGTACCCAGTGATATTATGCAGTGTTACCAGTTCCCAGTGATCCACCTTTACTATTTGACCTATATTCAATCAGTTAGGTAGTGGTCATGCAATAAATGTGTGCTAGCCCAGGCAACACTTCCTTCCCAGCTCTGTTCCCTAATGCTGGAAAACTGACTTGACTTTTTCCACCAAAAGCATTGCTGTTATTATAATACATATAGTTTTAAATAACAGCTGCTACTTCTACAATTCAAAAGCAAAAACAAAAACAAAAAACAAAAAAAATGAAAAACAAAAAAAAAAAGACTTGACTAAAAAGTGGGCAAAGGACCTGAACAAACATTTCTCCACAGAGGACATACAGATGGCCAACAGGTATATGAAAAGGTGTTCAGCATCATTAATCATTAAGGAAATGCAAATCAAAACTACAATAAGATATCACTTCAAACTAGTGAGGATGGTTATTATAAAAAAAAAAAAAAGACAACAAGTGCTGATGAGGACGAGGAGAAAAGGGAATCCTTGTCTATTGCTGGTAGGAATGTTAATTGGTACAGCCATCTTGGGAAATAGTATGGAGGTTCCTCAAAAAATTAAAAAAAGAACTTCCATATGATCCAGCAATCTCACTCCTGGCTATATATCCAAGAGAGTTGAAGTTAGAATCTGGAAGATATATTTGCACTCATGTTTTTATTATAACATTATTCACAGTAGCCAAGACAAGGAAGCAAACTAAATGTCTATTGACAAATGAATGAATAAAGAAAATACGGCATATCATACAGTGAAACATTATTCAGCCATTAAAAAGAAAGAAATCCTGCCACATAAGTGAACCTAAAGGGCATTATGCTAAGTGAAATAAGCCAGACAGAGAAAGACAAATACTGCATGATTTCACTTATATTAATATTTAACATGGCCAAACTCACTGAAGCAGAGAGTAGAATGTGGGTACCAGGGACTGGGTGGAGGAGCAAATGGGGAGGTGTTAGTCAAAGGGTACAAAGTTTTAGTTATGCAAGATGAATAAGTCCTAGAAATCTGTTGTAGAGCATAGAGCCTATAGTAAACAATATTTTGTTGTATGATTAGAACTTTACTAAAAATGTAGATCTAATGTTAAGTGTTATTATCACTAAAAATGATGATGAGGAGGAGGAGGAGGATGAGGATGATGAAGATGATGATGATGATGATGATGATGATGATGATGATGATGATGATGATACAGAGTGTGGGAGGAAATATTTGGAGGTAATGGAGATATTCATAGCATGGACCGTACTGATGGTTCTAAAGATATATACTTTGAACTCATCAAGTTGTGTACATTGTATATGTACCTTATGTCAATCATACCTCAGTAAAGTAGCTTATTCCTTTGGATAACCTCAGTTGTTGGAATCAGGGTAAGAAAAGAATTAGTGAAGGAAAGGAAAGGCAACTAACTGAGATACAGCTTGACATTGGGCCGTGACAAATCTCCCTGGATAATGCTGTGTACTTGGGCCTTCAGAGAGATACAGAAGGGGAGTAGAGAAGGGATCGTGGAGCCCTGAGGAAACATTCTTAGTTCCTCTCTTCTCTATTTTACTGTCCTTTCTTTTTTTCTTTTTCTTTTTATTTTCTTATTTTATTTTATTTTATTTTATTTTATTTTATTTTATTTTATTTTATTTTATTTTATTTTATTTTATTTTATTTTTAGACAAGGCAACCCTTGGTTGACCTCACAGATTGCAAGGACCTTGTCAACTTACAATCCCTTACTTTTTATTTTTTATTTATTTTTTTACACCTATATAGCATCTGGTCTTCCTGGGTGGTCTCTCATCCAAGTACTAACCAGGCCCAATTCTGCTTAGCTTCTGAGATCAGATGGAATTGGGCTTGTTCAGGGTGGCATGGCTGTAGACTTACTGTCCTTTCTGACACAAGAGTTTTCAAAAAGAAAGGAGTTGGAGCCCAAGGGTTCAAGATATTGAAGACGTAGACAAGCACAAATTAGAAGTGGGATAATTGCACAAACACAGACCTACCTATTTCTAATCCTTTCCTACACATAAAAGAAGAGAACTGATTCATTAAACTATTTATAATAAAGCTAATTTTTCAGATCTAGATTCTCTACACCTTCAAACTCTCAATCTACCACGTATGTATTTCACTGATTTTCTAAATGAAATTGTTTCTCATGAATAATTATATGCTAAAAAATGTTTGACTTTTCAAAATCAATTATTAGGTTAACTATCCCCAGAGCACCTAAATAATTGCTTATCTAATAAAAAAAATATTTTTATGCTCTCCAATAACTCAAAATTGGCTGCACGGAAATTTTATCAAGCTTTTCAAAAAAGAGAACAAATCAGTTCTGGATTAAAAATAAGAAATAAAAAGTTAGAGCTTTTGGGGACAAAAAACTTAGAACAAAAGTTTTTTCTCAACCAGAGCATTCCTGAGAAGACATGATAATAAAATGTTCACAGTAACGAAGACAATAGTTCTACTCAATGCAATCTGAACAATAGTAAAGAAAACTATATTTTTGGAAGCGTATTTGTTTGTCCAGACATTTAAGTCTTTCTTTAGACAAATACGTGTCACTTTTTATTGATCATTAAATATTGAAGTGGTTGGGTTAAATCTTTTAGTTTGATCTTGTTTTACAAAATATGAGGTCTTTTCCCTACAGTTGAATAAACCAAGGACGGATGGCATGTATAATTTGATATTATGCTTGTTTTACAATGTAGCTGAGCTAGCTGACATGCGATATCTAATTCATTTCCCCTTTGTGTTTAAATTTAAAAAAGAAAAAACGGAAAAGACTTAAAGCCATCTGCAAACCTAATTAGAATGAACTCTAAGGAATTATCTCAACTCTATTCACACTAGAATGTGATTATATTAAGTATTGTTTGAAATAAGTGGGACATAGCTAAGGCTTAAGAACAGTTTTTGGTATTTGGAAATTTTCATTGTTCTAGTGGAATTTGACTTACAATAAAAATATAATTTAGTGTAAAATTTGCTGTTTTTATTAGCCAAGAAACCATTCATTAAACATCTCCCATATTAAATTTACAATGGCAGGTTAACAAAGGGATAAATGCAAAATACCAATTTTTTAAGGAACAAGAGCATTTATTTGATCGTTTTCATTTATTTAAAAGAATCTTTCCAAAATGAGGAAGAGAAGTTTAGGTTGCAGATGAAAAGCTCAAATATATAATATATGATGTAGTTAAATATATACACATGCCAATATTTCATAGCTGTATGTGATAAATGTGAATTTAATAAAATAGAATGAAATCGAATTTAATAAGATAGACGTCCAGAAGAAGTGATCTCTTCACATTCAGGTGGGAACAATGTAATCTTCCCTCTAGGAAGTGCTTACCTAAAAGATGGACTTGATTGAGACTTTAAAATGAATACCAGAATGGCAGAGAGAATCTGACGCTAAATTAATTAAGGCTATCCCAAAGCAAGAGAGAAAGTGTGTCTTGTTTTCTGGGTTGTAACCCAAGAAGCATGAAAGCACAGTGACAGAATCACAGTCTCCAGGGTTGATGAGTGTGGTGCCCAAGGAAAGGCTCAGAGAGTATGCATGACCTAGAGTTGAGCAGGAAAAACAGTCAAAGTTTCATGGCTCCTAAAAAGGCACAAAAGATGCAGATATAGAGGAGTCTAATTAGGGATGAAGAGAATGCAGAGTAATTCACACGGGTGTTTGAGTGAGGCTGCATTGGGACTGCACTTGTCCAAGCATATCAAGTTTAAAGGCCGATGCCCATGCCCAAGGACCATAGGATCATTACAACTCAGTGGTGGCCAACAGATGCCATGGGATGGTTGAAAACTTAAGGTTTTCTTACCTGGATGACACTTAAGCCTCCCATTATTCAGATCATTAGATGGATTAAGGGGAGGAAGAGAAGCAGAAATCAAGTTATTTATTTGTACGTAAGTTTTGTGGTTATAAAATCTATCTATATTGCTTGGACATAATAACACAATGTTCCATTCATTTATTCAACAACATTTATTGACCTAGACTTTTAAAACATATGATATGTATCTTGATGATAGTCACTATGATAAGTTCTAGGAAGCATACACTGTAATAAGAAAATGACCAACCCTGTCCTCAAGCTGATTACCAATTAATAAAATAGAAAAATATGTGAACAAATCATTTCATTATAGAGTAATGTGGGCTTTCATAATACATAAACAGTACTGTAAGAATATAAAAGAAGGCATAAACTTCCGGTGGGATATATAAGAAAGCCTCATTGTGGAGGAGGTGTCGAGTTGGTTTATTTACTTATTTTTTATCAGTTTAATAAGGGATGAAACACTTTACCAGACAGAGGGAACGATAGAGTAAAACATGCATGTTTATCACAACATAGAGAGTAAAAAAAGAAATGTAAATGGTTTAGACTGTATGTGGAATACAGACTAATTGTGGAAAATAATATTGAAGAGGGAGGCACAGACTAAGTTATGGAAATCTTACATATCTAAGGAGTTTATCCTTTGTTTTTGTTTGGGTTTTTGTTTTGTTTTGTTTTTTAATTAAGGAGCTACTAAAGAGTTTTTAAGCAATTGATAAATTATCAAGTTTATGTTACATTATCTATTTTTTTTATTACTCATGGAATTTTTAATCACCTCCTAATTACTCTGTTGGTGAGGAAGGGACTCCCACCCTAGGGTTATGGGATGGCCAAATCCTTGACACCTAGCACCAGACAGATGAGATCAACAGCCCTGTATTCATCAGTGTACTCACAGCCTAGGGGAGCAGAACATCACACACCACACAGGGCCAGGGCTGCATTTGGGTAGAAAGTGAAGAGGCAGGCGCTGTGGGAGGCAGGCTTTGTAGTATAATGACATGGGGTGTCCTTGGTTCTGGTGAGAGGATGTGTTTGGCTTGTTTCACTATTTCCGTGGTCTGGCAGGGAACTGAAATTCCTACTCAGAGACAAGCAGGAAGAACACCTGATCTCCTTGATAAGGAGGATTGTTTGATTAAGGGACTTTATCCTCAGGAGCAGACAGAGTAGAGAGGGGAACTTGCATTTAGGCCATTGAAGTCCTCTTTATCCTGCTAGATGTTAAGACAGCACATTATATTGGGTCTTAATTTAGATCTTACACCACATGGCCCTATTTAACTAAACACAATTTTAATAATTAATTAAATTAAATTTATATCAGACAGCGATGTTTTTATGTGGCATGTTCCGAAATTCTAGTACATTATCTGGCAAGAAAAGGCACATGGTATGTACACAATAAATGTTTCCTTCCTTTGCCATCTTTTCCTCTTGATCTTCCTATGTAATAGTATTTTTTTCTTCTTTGAAATTGCGTAACACGCTGTATCTCCTTTGCCCCCTGTCCCGCTTTTTTTTGTTGTTGTCGCCCTTATCCTATTCTGCTTTATCATATGATTGTTTTCAACTTATTTATATCTCAAGAGTATAAACTCCTTAAGAGAAGAGGTAGCATTGCATATATCTTAGGATTCCCTACACTGCTGACAGAATGCCATGTACATGGTAGCTACTCAATAGATTTATCAAACGCAATGCCAAAGGGTCAAGTAGTTTGACCAAAACCAGAAGTAGCAGAGCCAAATCCTTTTACACCAAGCACATCCTTTTTCAGTTCTGTAATCTGCTTGTATTGGAGGTTTGAATACTTTCTGTAGAATTAAAGAAGTTATTTTTCACATTGTCTTTAGCAAAATATTACCAGAAAAAAAAGATGTATTAATCATTTAAACAGCCTTCTCTAGTAGACATAAAAGGCAATAAACATGCACAAAATTAATTACTAAATTGTGACAGAACATTTTTTACCCCTAAATGTTAGAATTTGATTAGTACTTTTATAACCTCTTAAATCATTAGTCTTTGCCTCCCTATTGCAAAAAAATTGCTGCATATGATCTCTTCCTTCTTAGTTACATATTTGTTAATATCTCCCTCTCAAGTCAACCATACAATACTGATTTGATGGAAAACATTTGGGCCCCTGCTCAGAAACCACTTTGGGTGGTCTAAGGTAGGTTCCAGGCCCATATCCTTATCCTCAGGACAGATTTCACTGAGATTCAGAGCCATATATCCAAATGCCTCCTGGACATTTCCACCTTCGGTCCCACAGACACCTACAATACATAAGATTTCAAACTCGTTTTTGTTTGTTTGTTTGTTTTTCCATACTGGTCCTTTCTCTATAGTTCCAATTAAACATCACCATCCCCTTGTCCAACCACCAAACTACTTGCCGACACCCTGAGTGGGCGAACTTGGATCATCCTTGATGTCTCTCTTTTTCTCGCCCAACATTTACCACAGTCTATCCTCCACAGGCTACTAGAGATTTTAGGGAGAGAATTTTATGGAAAATTCAAATCAGATGTGTTACATATTTCTGAAGACTCTCAATGGCTACCCTTTGACTAAAGAATCGATTATGAGGCCCTCAATGTCCATCTTTCCCCTCTAATCCTTTTTTCAAGTCTCCCATTCAATGCTCCCACACTCATTCTAAGCTCCAGTCATGAAGAACTATCTTCAGTTCCTGGAATTCCCTCTGCAGTCCAGATATTTTCATATTGCTCCTTTTGCTAAGGTATGTCCTCTACCAGACACCACGTGAATGAGAAAGATCTCATGCTCAGACGACAGTTACCCCAGGTTACTACCCACAAAGAGTTTCCGGGAAGGGGACCCAAACCAGAGGCTGGCAGACTCACTTAGTTGAAAAAACAGAGATGAAAATTTGGGAAGGCCAGAGGAATAGAATTTTCAGCACTCTATCCATTAAATAATTTAATTAAACATTTCCAATTGATGGAATAAAATGCAAAAAAAAATGTGAGGACTGATTTTTTTATCTCAATAACCATTGTCAATACTAAAGGAAATCATAGTCAACATTTCAAATATCTAGTTAATGATAAGTAGCAAAGAAGAAAGTATATACTGCTAAAGTAATATTTTTTTATTCAATATTAACCTTGTCTCAAAAAAGTTTACTTCAGTTAAGCAATTGTGTGTATATAAAATACAAGTAAATTTCAGCAACTATAGGTTTTGATTAATACAACATAAATAATTATTTAGCCAAACTATGAGTTGAGTTTGAATGGCAATTAAATCCAAGTTTCCCGCTTTATATATTTCTTATTTTATTTATGATACTATAGGAAAGAAGCATGAGAACTACACAAATTGACTAAATATTAAACCTGGTTGTGTCCAGAGCCTGCTAAGGGCTACTAGACATGGGGGCCTGGCTGATCTGCATAGGGCCAGACCACAGGAAGATGCCTGATGAGATGACTAATGACTATTCACTGTGCCTTTAATGCTGCATACTCACACCCAGAAAGGAATTTGTGGAACACTCCAAGGTCTTAGCCTCTGGCTTTGAAAAGACTACCTCTCTGTCTGTTGAACATTATTCCTTCTCTAATAAGCTTTCCTTTGTCTCTAACTCTGGTTCACTCTTGAATTCTTTCCTGTGAGAAGCCAAGGACCCTCTCTTGGCAAACTTAGGTCTTGAAACACAACTCAGGGAGATTCGTCCTGTTCTGTGTCAATAGCATTGTTTTTACTATGACTCTGTCTTCCACAAATATTCTATTCATATTATTGTGTCAAAACATGTCACTTGTTCTTCAACGCTGAACTTTTGTGTAATTTATAGTATTAACCACGATAGTGTCAGATATTTAATTTTCAACTAAATGAAATTCTAAAAGCATTTCATTGTTTCCATGAGTTTAATAAATAAAAAATAAATTGAACTATGGGAATTATTTTACATGATTTTCTATTTGAAGCATGTGATATCATTGATATAAAACAGTTTATTTAAGTGTTTTTAAAGTTCTGATAGAGCCAACACATTAATTGCTATTGTTCACGTTCTGTACATGTTTTTAAAAAAATGGACATAAATTGTATAAAATAATTTCAAGACTCATTTGATTTTAATGAAAAGTTATACATAGTCTTCCAAAAATAACTACCCACTACCTACTTCTGAAGTAGATGCTTATGCATCTTAAGCATATTTTTATTTTTCAATGATATCATGCATAGCTTCAAAGCCTTTTTTTTTTTTTCTTTTCTGGAGCTCATTACTGCTAAAATGATTTATTGCTAAATAAAAAGTGCTAACCCAAATAATAATATTATGTTTATTATTTTATATATTACATATTATAATATTATAGAATATATTACAATATTATGATTATTATTATACCCTATGTAATAAATGACTAAAGCCCTGTAGCAAGAACATTCAGATCACTTGTACACACTTCACAGAATACCTGCTCAGGCTCTACTTCTCCCAAATAGTTTATGTACATTTTAATTGGTAGTTTCTCACATTTCCCAGTGATACTCAGATTAGCAGCAATTGCCTTGATCCTTCTTTCATTACAAAAGAATGCTGTAAAACTCTCTTTGTGAAGACCATACTATCAAACAGCCTGCCTTCCTGTCAGATATTTCTTTTCTGAAAGTGGATATCCCATGGTAAGCTAGGTCCAGGCTTGCAAAAGGAGGCATTGGGTGTTGGCATCTCCTTTCTTCCCTTTCCAGGTAATGAACGACTGAGCCTCCTCTCTCCCTGTCCAAATACTCTTTTAATTTTCTGGTAAGAGGTATGACAGAGCCTTAACAGCACCCCTTAGGTAATTGACCCTGGAAAATGGGACTCTCTCCTTAGACTCCCTTGAATCCTGTGGCAACCCCTAGGAAATTACTGAGTAAACATCTCTGCTTTCTTGTCCTCAACTTTCTTAGCTTTGAACATCACTCAGAGGTCTGAACTCTAGGCATAATTTTCTGGTCTCCACTAAATTTTAAGTGTTGGTAATTCTGTAAGTGATATATGGAGGAAAACACAGTACTTTTATCAGTGAAATGACAATCTTTACTCCATATTTTCAATCTTGATATTTTTTGATTTATGAAATGCATTTGTTTTCTAATATTTTTTGTATTTCAGATTTCTTTATTTAATTTAAAAAAGGATTTTTAAAAAAATATTATTTTCCTAGATTAAAATCTTACACTTATTTGTTGAGATTCAACCATTCACAAGTTGAATTTTCTGGATCAATGGAATATGCCTAAATTTAATTACATCGTTGTTCAGTTGAGTGTTGTGTATTACTTTAAAAACAAAAAATAGATTGTTTAGCAAGATTCCTGCTGCTAGAGAAAACATTAAAAAGTGGTTCCTCTAGATAAGTTTGGCTGGAGTGTAACACCTAGGAGCTGCCTTTCTCAACTTTGGGGCACCCTCATGTGATTCACTCCTTCCCATGAATACTTCCCATGAAAATTGTAATGGGCCTGAAGGGAGATGGGTCTAGCAATCTGGTTCCACAGTTTTATGTAAAATTTGTAAAACCAAAATACTTTAGCTGAAATTGAAGTGTGACAGAACTATCTCTTTTCACTCTTATCTCCCCTCCACCATACTCCCATCCTGCTGAAGATGTTGGAGGGCCCACAGCATTTTTTTAGGCTGAAATAAACAGAGATTAAGCTGGGGATATGATGCTCTAACTGCAATCTGTAAATATATTTTGGAATATTTCAAACAAGTTAGAAATGACAGATTTCCAATTTTCTTATATAAAAGAGGTGATGTTTTCACATCTTTACATTTATTCATTAAATAAATGAGAAAAATTAATAAAACATAAAGCAAAAGACATGAAGGTAAGTAATGAAATCAAGAAAAATTAATCCATCAATGAAAAGTTAATTATAACAAAAAAAAATCAGATTATACCAAAAGCGATAACTCATTAAGAAAAGGAGATAATACCCCAAAAAAGTAATAAATAGACTCAGATTTTTTGATAATCTAAATGATGAAGAGGAACAAATTTTATGAAGATGTTGGGAAAATATTTAAAATTCTTTCTTACTTGACGTGAAATATTGATATCAATGAGTGTACATATGTGTAAAATTACCTGGAGTGCTTGTGGAAACACAGATTGTTTGGTTCTAACCCCAGGGTTTCTAAATCAGTAACTGAACAGGTGAAGCCTGGAGAATGGTGGGGAGGTGGGGAGGAGAAAATTTGCATTTCTTATTAGTTCCTGGTTGATGCTGTTGCTGTTGATTCAGGGTTCACACTTTTAGATCTCTTCTTCTTTTCTTCTTCCTTTATCTTTTTCCTTTTCTTCCTTTCTTCTTTTTGCCTTTATTGTCTGCTACAATAAACTTAGTAGCTTGTTCCACATTTTAAAACCAATTGTCTACCAATACAGTCTTACACTAAGAGTGATAATATTCTGATCAGTTCTTCTTATTTGTTCTTTGTTTTTTGTATAGAAATTCTTGTTTTTAGAATATGTTTACTGCCACATGTTGTCCTGTATCAATTAATTTCTGACCTTAATAGGTACGTATTTGAATTCTAAAGAATTCAGATGAAAAATTACTCCCATGTTCAACATTTTCAAGAGTTTATATAAAATTATTTATTTTCAATTCAAATGATAAAACAAAAGCTGAAAGTCATTGCATAAAGAAAAAGCTTTTTGATATGGTCAAAATGAGCATATGACCTAGTGTGGCTATTATTTTACTGAGGGGATAGTTACATTTTTATGAAATTGAGTTTGATTAACTGTTTGGTTAACTGTTACTCAAGACTGAGTAATTTTAGGACATTTGAGTCATTTTTTCTTAGTTGACAAGGTGATAATCGATTCTGGATGATTTGGCACATGTAGCTGTCCCTGGCAAATTTCTGGGTTCTACCAGATGTTAGGCACTGCCTTTGGAATGCTGGTGGACAGCTTCTCATGAGCTGTGTGTCTCTACTACTGAAGGGAAACAAAACTCTTATGTTTCATTTTATCAAAATGATTCCTTGGGCATCTTTGTCTTACACAGTGCATTTCCTACTCTCTGATGGGGACAAAAACCAATTCGTTGATCTATGAAGTGGTTTTATGTCATTGATTTAAACTCAAAACTATAATTTAAGTAGATTGAGGTAAAAACTCATTTCATTGCATGGCAAACTAATTTCCTATCTTTCATCATTAAATTCTACACATTAAATATATGTTTTATAAAGGAAAATGAGAAATGTTCAGTGATTCTTATATGGGAAAAAGCAGAAGGTTTCACTTGCAACAAAGTACCTTCTTGATATGGTATTGAATTTGCTTATTGTTTCCAAAAAGGACTTTTAAGAAGCAAATAAGGGACTCGTACTTCTAGGAAGAAGAAGTACACCTACTCTTCCCTATTCCTCTTGTTAAATGCAACTAAAGCCCTGGACATTATATATAAAACAACAACAACAACAAAAAAACTGAACAGTTGGGAGAAGAAGGCAAACAAGATAGAAACCTCAGGACCCAAGAAACCATATGGTGATCAGTTCCATGAGGTTTTTCTGTTGTGTTTTTGGGGTTTTGTTTTTCATTGCTGTCTCATATATCACCAGACTTGAAGCTAATAAAACTAGTTACCTGGAAACGCCAATGGATACAGACCAAAAAACAAAAACAAAAACAAAAAACAAAAAACTCTCCAACAAAAGCCTAGGGACATTCTAGAAAGACCGGAAATGGTTAGACCGTAACCACTCAACTTTAGGCAAACACAACAGAAAAAAACTTGGCTCCACCACCACACATGCTGGCAAAGGCCAAGAGGAGAGCCTAGACTTGCACCCCACCCCTGAGCAGGGATGAGGCATGGGCCAGATTTCTCCTGGGACGAGTTGCTGTCTGTGCAGTCACACAGGCCTTGCACTCAAAAGGGCTCCACACTTGGCTTAATGCTCTATTGTTGCCATCTTGAAATTCTTAATAGTTTTTTTAAATAAGGGGACTGCATTTTAATTTTGGGCACCACAAATTCTGTAGCTAGTCCTGACTGTGAATATTTCAGTGGTATTTGTGATAAGAACTTTTTGCGTTGATTAACAATATTACTCTGCCAGAAAAGTGAGCGTAAACACTAATCAAAGAACGTCTGGTCATATTTCTTGATTCTCAACTTTTTAAGCCTGCAATGCAAGTCATATTTATACACCATTGCTGTGATGTTACAAACATAAATACGAATATGAGTCTAGACAATCATGCATTGTGAAAGGTCCCAATCAGAAGGCACAAGCCCAATTCACTTATTTCAAAAAGTGTTATGAACAAAATTGCTGCTCACGGAGAAGACTGTCAATCAGGTCAAGTTTATTCTAGAATCTTCCACATTGCCTTTCTGCCCAGCTTATTCTCTTGCACTTTCCATCATAAACTCAGTCTCTCACAATTGAAAACTATTCTCATGATAAAGTCTCATATGTCGTTTTCACCTTACAATGAATTTTCTCCAATCAGTAGCTAATTCTGAAATGTTTTTATTTTGTAAATTCTCTCCTAATTTTGGAATGCAACATCCTCCTAGTAAAAGAAATTATAAACATCAAATTTGAAAATGATGGAGACTTTCTTGAGGTCTCTGAAATTTTGCTAACTGGAAAGGTCTAGACCTGCTTAAATACTATGTTTATAAAGTAGAACTTTTTCAAAGGGATATTTGCCTTGATTACTTAAATTAAAAATTTTATAAGCTATAAAAGAAAGCTGGATTCCTGTTATTAACATAGTTTGACAATAGAAATTTTTTTCTGGTTTTCATACTTCTGGATTTTTTTGTTTTTGGAAGTTTTATTTTCTTTTGTTTGTTTTTATAAACAACGAGTATTACAAAGTTTTAGACCGATGTAAACAATTGAGTTACAAATCTCTGTTTGTACTGAATCACTTTACCTAATTCATGAAGAGTTACTCTACTCCACTCACAGGTACCTCTAAACAAAGAAGAAAACATCTAAATGTATGGTATAGCTGCTGGCATAATGTCATTATCTGATCAAATTTTGACCAGAAGATAATACTATATTTGTGCTAAAATAATAAACCACCAATGAATGCCTAAATGCATGAGATCGCACTTTTCTCAGTAGCCTTTTCTGGTAGATGGAACACATGGAGGATGCTCTCTCTGGCTGTCCTCCACTGTTCCAACAGCTCAGGGTCCCCCAGACGTTGATCTTGGTTCATGACAGGTAGAGTTTGTCGAAGAAGGAATCAAAGCAGTTTTTATTTCTGTATATTTTTGTCTTAGGTAAATTTATATATTCTATTTAAATAGCTATTTGAGGAAAATATTTGTGATATTAGAAATCAAAACACTAAATGTTTTTACATCTAGCACCTCTTCCCTGGCTCTCCTTTTCTTTCAATCTTTCCAAAGCAACTCAATCTTCCTTTTAAATGTGCTTGTGCTCTAATACAAGCATCATTTACACATATCAAGGGTCTGTTTCCTAAAAAAAAAATAAAAATCCTGTCTTTTTCTTCCATAAGGATTGCAACATATTAGTCCTGAAGAGTTAAATAAAATATTTTCTTCCTAACTTCCATGTCACCATATGCATGTCAGTTTAATTTTTAATCTCAATTATTTATTCTAGTCTTCCATTGACTTCAGTGGGAAATGTACGTAAAATGTATTTGAAGAGGAAATTGTACCAGAGGTAGATAAACATTTCAGAGATAAAGGTACAATTGAAATGTTTGGTGAGATCTATATTTTCACTATTCAATTAATGTTGTGTACATCAAGGTTATACAATGATTTTTCTTCGTGTCTTAGATATTTAATTGTGCAAGTAGAAATTGCATACATCTTCTTTTCTGCAGAGAAAGGTCTGGATGTAGAAATCATTTGGGTCAGATAGTGTTATTGCTTCTACATGTCACTAGATGGCAGCAGGAGCATCTAAAATAACTGAGTACCACCCGCTGCCGTCCTGAAATCTTCCTCCATTATTTCAGCATTTCCTTACACTGTAGAACATTCCATTTCTGACAGCATTTCCATAAATTATAGAATATTCTATTTCTGAAAGAAAGTCCATTTAAACAAATACTTTCCTTTCGATGTTAAAAAATATCACAGCATACCATTGGAAACTACATTTTTTACCCACTAAAGCATTGCTATTGCTTTTAAAACTGGTTTTCTTTCTCTGCTTATGAAACATTTGTGATGATTACTCTACTTAGTAGCATTCCACCAAGCTACTAAGGCTGCATTTATAGTCCCTTGAAAGCTTATTTTTCAGAATGCATAAATGTCCACAAGAAAATTAGAATAGTGGCAGATGGGAGGTAAAGTGTCTTATCTGAAGGCAGTTAAGCTGAGAGTCACGCTGAACCCGACTTTTTAGACTACACAATCAGGAATCATTAAATTATAGTTTTTATGACTCTAAAACATGGCATGAAGCTGTGAAATGGATTGGCAAATTATGGCCTCAAACAGAGTGAAATCCTTCATCTGCTGATGCTGAGAAACACTTTCTAATTTCCAGACTGCTGATCCTCCACTCAATAGTTGAAGTTCGTTGGTCTATAATTTCCGCTAATATACAAGACAGACTTTTTTCTGCTCTTTTATTTTTCAGTGTTACAGATAAAGTGAAGTGAAGGATTAGATGCTCATAGGGGCTAGAGTGGCTCTCAGTCAGCACAGATAAAATGATAGACCTAGAAGTAGAGACAGGAAAGAGGAGCACAGAGACAGACCTACACGGTCCAGCCCAGATGAACTGACATCATTTGAAAGCGGCAACTGGACCAGATGACCTCTCACTGTTGCCTCTAGGGGGTTGTGCAATGCCTTAAAGCCAAATGCTTTGGACACAATGTATTTTTATTCATTAACTCCTATTGTTGTTCTGCACAGAGCTGTCCTGGAAAGAGAAAGTTTCTGATCAAATAAGTCAAATAATTAAAACCTTATTTTGTTTTCAATTGAAGATTTTTATTTTAATTCAATTGTTCATTTATCTCTATATTTACTTCATAATCAAATGCTGGTTTGTGTGAATATGCAAAGCAGTGAAAACTATTTTTAAAAAACTATTTTTAAAAACTATTTTTAAAATATTGTAATATTTAATAGGTCTCAGAAATATAAACCATATAGATAGAAGGCAAAGATGTGTTTGGCCTAAGGTGAATTCTAAATTAGTAGATTATTTACTGATTTCCACAGAATTAGCTTCGAAGGCATATCAAATATTGAGAAAGCATGATACTATCAGGTACCAGGTGTGTGATCCTAAGTGGGATATGAAGCCTCAGTTGCTTTGTCTCTAAAATGGGAATAACACCTACCTTACACATAGGTCGTTAAAAGGATTAAGTGAATTTAGATATCTAGCCCAGGCCAACACCTATTGGATGCTCAGTCAATATAATTTTCTCTTTTCTAACTCCCCTACTTAGAGTGACAAGGTGTAATTTAAAATGGGCAAGCATGCACTAAGTCAATAGTATTTTAAAATAATATAATAGTCTTTGTTTTAATCAATGGATAGATTAACTGTAACTGAGTAACGTAAATGTCTTTAAAAACTTATAATTACCCACTTTCCGATTGCCTGCTTTCTCTAATGTAGAAATTATGCAAACAAAACATATAAGTATCACTCATAGTCTTATCTGATGGTTCCATACGCTGATAGTTTTGCCTCCATTTCTTTTACTTGTCTGGAAAGTGAAAGAAAAGAAAATGCAACCGTCACTGGCATCCACTTCCCCATGCCACACCACTAATTCCCCTGAGAACTGTACAAGACAAATGAAGCAGACAGTTAAGGAGATGATTTCACTTATGCCATTGCAATAAACAGAGCCCCTCCGCTCTACTTACTGCGATAGTATGAATGAATCATCTCCTTAAGGAGATGAGAGCATCTTGGAAAGGTGGTTTTGCCTTAGACTTTCACAGAGAGGAGCAGACAAGTTATAGGAAAGGGGATTTACAGCTGAAATTGATTTGTAATCAATGAAACATGCAATCATTAGCTGAACAGGAAATGTTTGTCTGTGTGACTAGCTAGTTTCAGGAGGACAAACAGTTGCAAGCTTAACTAATCAGTCATGAGACAAAGAACAGGAAATTCGCTAACAAGGAGAGGGAAAGGATTTGTGTTTGCCTTTCTCAGCAGTTTTGGATGAAAGACAAATTGATTTTGATCACAGGTAAACACAGGAGTAGCCTGTGAGTCATGGAAATTATGAGAAAGAATGGACAGTTCTTCTCATGAAATCATTTGAGGGAGGGTGGTTCTTTCTGTTAAGCTCTTTTTCAGGACACAAAAAGGTGAGAGATTTCAAGAAGCAAAAAGTTGGGAGATTTCTCAACCATCACTATTTTCTGGAAGGACAACGCTCAGGTAAAATTCAGCATTGTCAGTAACCCTCTCCCTTTTAGTTCAAGACAAAATGAATATCGTTCATTGCCTAACAACTCAGATAACCGTAAATTCCTTAGTGAAATGAACCAAGGTCTAAGAAATATCTTTAGAGACCTCTTGTTGAAGTACTGCCTATGAAATTAATTGAATCATCTATTGAGAGGTAAAGTGTAAGGTCAGTTTTAGAGTTCTGGAGATCAGGCATCTGAAAAGAGGGATACCTTACATGAAAAGCAGAAATATTAATATAAAAGGCTAGAGTGAAGCAAAGAGCCAGGAATTAAATCCTGAGAATCTTTGGTGCAAAGATTCCAAGAGTTGGTAGATGGAAATGTTTTGAATATGCAGCACTGTTCATAGACGTGAAGATGTCAGTGCTCTCTCTAATGCTGTCTAGTCTTGTTGGATGAACAAGCATTTCTGGGCCACCAAAGAAGTCATTCCCAAGCCTTTTACTGGACTTCCTTAGTGGCCCAGACAGCAACTTGTCCAGGGAGAAATCTGGCCCATGCATAGTGCTGTAGTGACGAGTCCCTCATGTTGGATATCAAGTCATCAGACTGAGCTCATACTGCTTTTTCAGGTTCTGGGAGGAAAGACCATCAACAAAGTAATCTAGAGTTTCCTTAAGAATCCATGCAGTCAAGTGTTTGCTAGCAGTGAAGCAAAGTCAAAAGGGAGGAAGAAAATTTGGCAACATCAGTTGGCGAACTATAGCCAGATAGTGAAGGAAACAGGACTGAAAATTTGGTAAAGGTTGACAATTTGTGCAAGATAACAGCACTCAGTCCAGTTACAAGTAGGTAACAAAACTATTTTTTCCACAGTGGAGATGAAAGTCAATTAAATCTCAACCAAACAAGACAGTTTGCGTATCCTTCGGATACTTGCTATTTACAAAGAGATATAAAATAGTTTAAGATAAGAAACATATTCTTGCCTCATGATCCTTATTCATCTTAAAGCCTTCACTTTGAAATATCCATCTAAACTGAATTTCAAATTCTCACTTAATATCAGACTTTGACTTTGCCTTTAGAGACACAGCCAAAGCTCAATCAAAGTGGTTTTCTCTTCCTTGCCACAATAAGCAGCAAACTCAGCTTTGTCTTGTCAACAGATTATGTTAGTAATACATTTATTATTATAGTCAGAAATTTATTTATTTATTTATTTATTTATTTATTTATTATAAATATATTGACAATTAAATATCAAATTCTGTTAGGTTGGGGAGCTGGGTGGCTTTTGGGTACCAACAATGAAAGGAGCCCTGAATCTGAGACTGGGCCAGTTGTTCAATTGAAACTTTTTCCAGATCTTGAGTCTTACTTAGTCTTAGAATTAACAAATTTGAGGCTAGTGCCAGCCTGAGAAACAGATATGGTTTAATATTTGTATATCAAATAAAATTTACTGAAGTCTTTAAAGAGTTAATTCATTTTAAATTTGTTTTATGCAATGTTATCCTCTATTAAACATGCTTTGGCAACCTTTTCTATCATGGCTATGAAAAGGAAATCTCCAATCTGGAACTAATCACAGTGCCCAAACAAAAACAATTCTGATTTTAAGTTTAGTAGCCATTTATGTTGCATTTAATTATGTTTAAAATCAACATAATACTTCACTAAAGTTAGTTTATTATTATCACTATAAAAATTTGGGAAAGTAGTCTGAATATTTTTTGAAATATTGAGTAATGTTTTAAAAAATATTTTCTGACTTTTCGAGGTTATAGGAGACTTTAAAAATTAGAATATGTAAGTATAAATACTCTCCAATTTCTGCGTCTTATGATTTCTTTAATTAAAGTTTTTATTTCAAATTTTGATTGAAAGTAATTTAGGTAACACTTAAAATGAATGTCTATTTGTCATGTGAACAGGCCTGTGCAATACTGACAGACAAGAGCACAGATGAAACTTTAGCATGTGGTCATTGGATTTCTTGGTACAGTGTTTCCTCATTTTCTAAGTTTCTTTGAGTAACTGTATATAAAATGTAACTATATTTACACTATAATTAATTAATTAGTTAATTTCCACCCAGTTCAGAGCCAACTTCTTCACAGCTGACACGCTCTTTTATTAGCTTAATCTAATAGCTTTAGTTGAAATACATTTTGCATCGAAAACATATGTGACACAGGAAAGGAAGGTGATTTCTAAGAAGATGAAGAAAAGTGGGGAAAAGATGATAAAAAAGATAATAAATTAGAGATACCGACACGTAGTTTTTAAACCAAGACATTTTCCAAAAGTATCATAAATGAGAATTGAATTGTTTCTTCCTTGGTATAATCGCAAACTAGAAGTCTTTAGCCATTAAATTGTTCCTAATGTTCCCAATGTCTTATCAACCTTGAAAAACAAACAAACAAAAACAACTAAATAAAATTAATAATGCAGTATAGTTGGAGGTGTATGAAAATCAATAAACACAATCAGAAATTAGAATCTGTTTTCTGTGATGTTTATACATCTAAAAAACAGGAATGTGTTACAAAAAGATAATTCCCCTGCTCTGCTTCAGGCTTTAATTTGTGTAATTGTGACTGTATTTTGACAGACAGGTAACAATGTACATCGGTTTTAAAGTTATCGGTGAGGTACAACTGCAATTAAACTAATGGAAAGTACACAACACTTATGAGACTTATCTAACCAATGTTTATAAATGTCAGAATGAGTTATTCTTTATAATTTCATGGGTACAATCGATACCACTAAAGGAAGTTAAATTTTATTGGTAGTTGTTTTAAAACACTCTTCAAAGGTTCTTGAGATTAAAACTGGCTATCTTTCTGCAGAATAGTCATTGGAACATCATTCAAGATTATTTTACTGTGGCACCCTTGATTACTTCATCTTCACTGGGAAGTATATTTTGCTTCTTTCTAATTCTTTTATTTACCTCTTTTATTTACATGCACATAATACAGAGCTATATGTGTATATGTAGACCTCCGTTCAGAAGATACATTTTTAGTATCTCCTTTGCTGCTGACACTGTGTTGGGTGCCGGAGATTCAGAGTTAATGATTGAGATCTGTTCCTGCCCTCGTGGAACTTCCAGTCTAGAGGACAAAGTTACAATACCAGGTGATAAAATGGAGAAAGTTTCATGTGATTTGAGAGCCTCCAGGAGGGGCAACAAACAGCTTTGGGA
Organism: Eonycteris spelaea; assembly: GCA_003508835.1. NCBI lineage: Eukaryota > Metazoa > Chordata > Mammalia > Chiroptera > Pteropodidae > Eonycteris > Eonycteris spelaea. The sequence goes on along the minus strand of PUFA01000254.1, from coordinate 1,611,664 downwards.
ATGGAGAAAAGAGAAGAAAGGATTCCATGAAAAAGTAGCAATTAAGGCAATAAATAAATAAATAAATAAAAAATAAATAAATAAATAAATAATAGACGGGAATAAGGCATATAGAGGTGGGAAGAGAGGACAGTCACCAGCACAGATTTTCATGTGCCCCATATATTCATAGGCTGTAACTGAAATTGACCAATACCAGTTTGTGAGCACTTTCAGATCAAGAAATCTGCCTTATTTATATATGTAACTTGGCTGCCTAGTTCAACGGTTGACATTTAACAGGTGTGCTGTAAATGTTCGATCAAAGAAATGAAGGGACAGATGCAGAGAGTTGGGGCAAGCTAACAGGAAACCACGAGACCAAGAACAAGTAAAAAGCAATAGGTTTAAAAAAAAGTGAGAAAAATACACAAAAGTCTTTGAGCAAGAAGTTTAAGATAAGTGGGAATGAAATGATAAACAAGTGAAGGAAGAACAAAATACAAAGCAACAGGAAATAAGATTTGAAGATCCATGCCAAGTCAAACTCAGGAAAAACACAAACACAAAAAGAAATACCTATCAGACATACTAACTTGGCTAACTTATCAAGGCACTAAAGTCCTTTGACTAGAAAAAAAAGTAACTTTTTGTTGTGACAGGAACCAAGAGTTTTTTATATATCATTATCAAATCAAATGTTTGTCTGATAAATGGATGTTGATAATGTTCAAAACTATTGTCCTACTTTTTATCTTTCAAAAAAGATTTTTCCTAACATATATTTATGCCATCTGTTTAACCACAAGTAAACAGTTAAATTATTTTGTTTATAACCTCAAACCCAAAAGCTTGTTCAGAACAGAAATATGAACCAGAAATAAATTATATAGTAAATCAAACCCTCATTTTGAGGCTGGGACACTATGCAAAGTGGCTTACAATTTGTTCTTTGCAGTGTAAATGAAAACCCCAAGATACTGGCAGGAGAAGAAACCTTTTTTTTTTTTTTCAAAATTATGTTCTTGTATATGTGAGAAACAGACTTTACAAATAGAAATTTCCCCATTTTCTAAAAATCTGAAAGAAAAATGACCCTTGATAAAGTGGTGATTTGTAAATAAAAGTGTATTATTCAAAAGAAATTGGAATTAAAAGTATACTGAGATATGACTTCTATCCGTCAGGTAAGCAAAAATCTGAAAGTTTGAAAACCCATTCTGTTGGATATTTGTATGTCTTCTCAGGAGAATTACCTGTTCAAGTCTTCTGCCCATTTTTAAACTGAATCGATTGTTTTTTGTTGTTGTTGTTGTTGTTGAGTTGTATGGGTTCTTTATATATTTTGGATATTAATTCCTTATTGGGGTGGCGAACACATAATGCCATATATAGATTGTGTATTATAAAATTGTACACTTGAAATCTATATAATTTTATTAACCAATGTCATTCCAATAAATTTAATTTTAAAAAAGCAAAAAATGAGATTGAATGAAAAAAAGAAGAAAACTCATTCTGTTGGTAAAGCTATAGGGGAACAATACTTCTAATTTAGAGCTAATGGAACTGCAAAATATTACAACCTGTGACATATGGAGAGAAATTTGACAATATCTTTTAAAAGTACATATGCATGTACCTTTTAACCCAAGAATTCCACTTGTGAAAAACTACTCCAAAGATACACTGGAAAAATATGAACATATATATACATATAATATAAAATATGAATATATATGATATATATAATCCATCATCATTCTATTATTATAGTTAAAGTATGGAAATAACCCAAATATCTGAATAAAGAACTGGTTGAATAAACTGTATGCATCTATACAATAAAGTATTATGTATCTGTAGTACTACTAATAAGAATATGTATAAAATAAATTTTTTATATAGTTCAGTTTTGCTAATATATTGACTTAAAATAGTAAAATAAAGAAAAAGGATGCATAATATACTACTCTTCAGCTTAAAAGGGGAATATGAGAATATTTCTACATTTTCTTATATTTAAGATAATGGAAAGATAATCTACATACATATTTATTTAATTATCTATAAGAAATAAAGGAAATAGGGTGGATATTGATTTAATTATAAGAAAATAAAGGATATAAGATGGAAAAGATAGGAATAGAATCTACTTTTCTTAGCATATACAATATTTTGTAGATTTAACTTTGAAACCATGTAAATATTTTACTTAATTATAAAACATTTTTTAAATCTCTAAATATTTAAAGTGAAGTGAAACAAATGAAAATGAACCTGTTGATGGCATCACCACATCAAGTAACTTTAAAATATAATAATTTAACTGTACATTTCTAGTGGTAGGTACTATAAGAATAGAAAAGGTCTGCAAAAGAATATTAAACTTTGCTTAAGGAACATCCTATTGGCACAGTAGCACTCGAGACTAGTGTGTGTATTGTGGAATAAAGTAAATAATTAACAGGGATTTTCGCCATAATAGAAAGGAGATACATATACACGATCATGAAAGTCAAGTAAAAATATCTCTAGTCTTAAATTTTTTGGGAATATCAAGAGTCAATATAAACCATAATGTATTTTAATGGAAAGGTTAATGAGCTTAAAGTCAAGTAGAGAAACTATACAAACTGACACAGAGGCGGAAAAAAGACTAAAAATATAAACAGAGCCCAGATGACTTCTGGGAAAATATAAAGCAATCTAATAGCAAACATAGATCTAATTGGAGTCTGAAGAAGAAAGGCGAGAATACAGCAGGAAAAAATTTTTAAATAAATAGAGGCACTCACTCACCCCAACTTAATTTTTAAAAAATGCAACCAGGAAATGACAAGCTTGTCAGTCCCAAGCCAAGGTAAACACATCTAAGCCTATCACAGTCAAATTGCTGAGCCCCCCAAATAAAGAGAAAATCTTAACAGCAGAGAAAAAATATGCTCCATTTGTGAGACAATGGAAATAATCATAGACTTTTCATCAGAGGTAATGTAGGCTGGAGAGTAAGGAAATCATATCTTTAAAATGCTCTGAGAGAAAAAAGAAGGCATTGTCAAAGAAAATATTCTTCAAAACTGGGAACAAATGAAGATATGTACAGATTTAAAAAAAAAAAAAAGCTGAGAGAACTTACTACTAATAGATAGTAAGAGAAGTCCTTTAGGTTAAAAAAAAAAAACAAACATAATACCGGATAGAAACATGGATCTAAATGAAGAAATGAAAGGCACAGGAAATGGAAAATATATGGGTAAGTATAACAGATTTTTTTCTCACATTGTGATTATTTTTTAAAAGACAACTGACTGTTTAAAGCAAGAATAATAACTCCATAATTTGAAGGTTTAAGATATTCAAAAATAAAATGTATAACAATAGGAAAAAGGGAGAAAATGGAAGCATACTGGTGGAGAATTTTATGTTATAAATGAAATGGTACAATATTAATTCAGGAGGAACTATATTAAATTAAAGGTGTCCATCATAATCTTGAGTGAAACCATTTCTTAGAAAAAGAGTTTTAGCTAAAATGTCAATGGAGGAGATAATAATAGACTACTAAAAATAAATACTACATAATTCAAGTCAAGAAAAGAAAGGAAGAATGAAGCATAAGAAAGGAGACAAATATAAAAGCAAATACCAAATAGACAAACCCAAATATATTAATAATTATATTATATTAAATATAAATGAAATAAAACTCTATTAAAATATAGAGATTGTCATATTGGATAAAAAAAGACTAAACTATATATTTATGAGATAAACTTTAAATATGAAAAATAAACAAATCCATTATTACCATTATTTACTTCAACCCACCTCTCTCAATAACTGATATAGTGACGAACAGATCAATATAGATACAGAAAATTTGAACACTATCAATCACCTTGACCTAATTGATATTTATAGAAAACTAAAGCTTAGATTAGCAGAATATACATGTTTTTAAGTGCTTGCAAAAAAAAGTATGTGTTAAGTGCTTATATTGATAAGGAGATAAGTCATACTCAATTATATACACTTCCGCCTAACAAAAATAGAAAAAGAAAATAGTAAATCCAAAGTAAGAATAAGTAACTAATAAAGTTAGAAATATAAATCTATGAACTGGAAAACAGAAATAATGGAAAATAAATGATACCAAAAGCTGTTATTTTGAAAACATTTATATACTTGATAAAGCTCTGGTCAAACTGAACAAATAGAGAGGAAGAAGAAGGAAGAGAAAGAAAGGAAGAGGATGAAATAATAAGATAGTAGAGAGAGGGAGTGACAGGAGGAAGAGAGAGAAAAAATAAATTAGCAATATCAGGAAGGAATGAAGGGGCTTTGCTACAAATCCTACAGAAATTTCGAAAAATTAAGTGAGATATAACAAATATCTTTATGCTGGTAAATTTTTAACTTAGATGGAATGAACAAATTCTTTAAAAACATTTTTTTCTTCTAAAAAAATAAATTAAAAATTATGAGCCTCCCTCCAGAGAAGGTTCCAAGTCCAGATGGCTTCAAACATTTAGAAAAACAATACCAAGTTTACAGAGGATCAAACAAAATAAAGAAAAAGCTTTTCAAGTTATATTATGACACATAAAGCATAATCTTAATACTAAAACTGTATGAAAACATCACACACACCTCCTAAACAAACTTAGTGACCAATGTTACTCATAAATACAGACATAAAAATATTTTAAAAATATATTTCTAAGTTAAATTCACTTATTTATTAAAAAGATAATACATTGTGACTAACTAGGGTTTATTCTAGTAATGTAAAATTGGCTTGATATTAACACATTAACAAATTAAAGAAAAAAATCATATAATTGTGTCAATAGTTATTTTAAAAATATTTGACAAAACTCAATATCAATTAATGATTTTTTTTAAACTCCCAGCAAACTATAGAGAGATTTTTTCTGTCTATTCAAAGCCACCTTCAAACAAACAAATACCCAAAACTATGAAAAATGTGCACACCTAACTATGAAAGGATAAACACTTCACCTCTAAGGTTGGAAACAAGGAAGGATGGTCACTGCCACCACCTATTTCCAGCAGTACATTGGAGATGCTCTTCATGGTGGGGATGCAAGGCTTTTCTCTCCCTGCAGTACTGTAGCGCATCCAGCCATCTGCCCCAGGTGGATCTCTGTCTGCTGAAACTTTGGCCAGTGTTCATTTAGAACATTTATACCCAGCCCAACACTGTGAAATAAGACTTCAGGGAAATGCATGTACTGTAATACTTCTGTTTTTAAGTTATCCCCAATAAAGCCTTTATTATCTACACTGTATAGTGCTAGTAATATATGTCTGTGATTTCTTTGCATGGGTATTAAATACATCTTACAATTTACCCATTTGGGTTTTATCTATATGTGTTCTAAATGATGTTTGTGGAAAGTTATCACCTGATTTTTTTAGTAATAGCAAAATTTTAAAACAATCCAATTATCCCATAATAGAATAGTGGTAAAATAAATCGTGTTCATCCAGAAAATAAAGTGCTAAACAGTTATTTTAAAAAATGAAGAAACTCACTATATAGTAACATGTAATGATCTCTATGATATATTAAATGAAAGGATAATGTAAAGAAGTAAGATGATAGAGAATAGATCAGATAGATGATAAATAGATAGATGATAGATTAGATAGATATAGATAGATGATTAGATAGATAGATAGATAGATAGAGATATGCATTTACTTGTATATGTATAACATACCTCTGTGAGGATACACAGAATATGTTTAATATTAGTTAATTCTAGAGAAGGGAGTTTGTTGGCAGGGTGACAAGAATAAAAGGGAGATTTATTTCTTTTGAATGTTGAACCATCTTAGTGTATTAATTAATCCAAAAGTAAATCAGATTTAAATTTGAAAATAAAGAAAAAACTCACTTCTTTGAATCATAGTAATACGTACTTCTAGACCTATCACAAAACGTGTCTCCTGCAACAGTCTTGCGTAGGACAGGTTGAGATATGATAGTAAGATTAGAATATAGACAAGGAGATAGAATAGTGCGGTGAAAAATCATTACAATGAATGTTATGTGCCAAGTTTTTTACTCTGTGGAGGCAATCCTCGGTGTATGTGAGCCAAACCTAAAATCTTTTATGTGAGTTATGCCAAATAGGCATGTAGGATTCCCCTACAGCCCCTACCCTTTTCTCCACTGGACAACAATCCCATCCTCCAGCTCAGTACTATTGCATGTAAACACAGCTGTCTCTCAGTCCTCCCTGACCTAAGCTCATTTTATCTAATGCTTTAAAATCCCACTTCATGCAATCAAAGCAAGGAAATAAGGTATAGTAGGATTTGAAAGGAAATGAATAATAGAAGGGAAAGGAGGAGGGGAGTTTTTATGATCAAATTTGGGAGTTAACCACCAAATTATGATTTATGTGAGAAACTTTATTTTTATTTCTAATGCAACCAGCATATATAATGTTTTGTTTTGTTTTTCTATTTGACACCACAAACAAAGACAACAAAAAAAGAATAAAGTAAGACTACATCAAAATTAAATGCTTCTTACAGCAAAGGAATCCATCAACAAAATGATAAGGCAACTTATGGAATAGGAGAAAATATTTGCAAACCACTTTTCTGATAAGAGGTTAATATCTAAAATGTATTAGAAACACATACAACTCAAATGCACTATGGAAAATAGTATAAAGATTCCTCATGAAATTAAAAATAGAACTACCATATGATCCAGCAATTCCACTTCTAGGTATCTATTCAAAGGAAGGAAATCACTGTCTCAAAGAATCATCTATCTGTTCTCCAATATTTACAAAAGCATTATTCAAAATAGCCAAGATATGTAAACAAAGGATCTATCAACAAATGAATGGATAATGAAAATATGATACACACACAAGAATATTATTCAACCTTAAAGAAGAAAACCCCACCATTTGTGACAACACGGATGAAACTGGAAGGCATTATGCTAAGCTGAATATGACAGAGAATAAATACTGAATGGTATGAGTTATAATGGAATCATGAAAGAGATAGAGAAAGAGGGAGGGAGGGAAGAAGGGAGGAAGGGAGGAAGGGAGGAAGGAAGGAAGGGAGGAAGGAAGGAAGGAAGGAAGAGTGAGAAGGAGTGAGGAAGAAGGCAAGAAGAATGAAAGAGAGTAGAGTTGTGCTTATACATGGCTGACAGTGTGGGGATAGGGAGAGGTTGCTAAAAGGGTACAAAGTTTTAGTCATAAGGTGAATAAGTTATGAGGATCTAATACTTAGTATGGTGACTATAAGTTTATAATATTGTATAACTGAAATTTTCTAAGAGCGAGTATCTTAAGCGTTCTCAGATACACACACACAGTATGTGAGATGACGAATATGCTAATTTGATTATAGGAATTCTTTCACAATGTATACATATATTAAATTACCGTGTTGTACACTTTGATTATATTATAACTTTATTTGTCAATTATACTTCAATGAAACTGGGTGGGGCAAAACTTTGAAAGATAACCTGTTTGTAAAGTTAGAGAACTTCTACATTTATATTCTCATATGAAGACATAAAGAGTGAAGGTCATAACAGCAAATAAAAATTAGGTCTGATTTTTAGACTCAGTTAGTAAGGAAGCATTTTTTTAAAAACAAATGTTGTACTGAACCTTATTTATGTGTAGATGATACCAGTCAGTTTGTGGAGCTTGTGGCAGAAGCAAAAGATACATTAGCACAGACTTCAAGGGACAGCAGACAATTCTGAGGAGCTTCACGTTGGCAACTCTGAGTTTTTCCTCATATATCTCTGACACAAAAATATGTGAAACAGATGGTACTGCTTGGCTATTTATAGTTTTTGTTGAGACTTGTTAAAGACAGTTTGGATCATGATTTAACAAATCTTATCACCCCCTTCACTGAAACATACCACAGGTTTTTCTTAGAAAGTGTTAGAAAAGCAGCCGACAATAGCAATGTTTCTTCTTTCTATAGATGCAAAAACTAAAATCACCAATGGGCTTCTGTATGCAAGCAAATATACACAGAAAATCATGTACAAAATTGGGAGACAGCCATGTCTTTTGAATAAGCAGGTGTACCATGGGTTCCTGATACATGATAGATGATAGATAATAGAAAGATGATTGATAGATAGATGATGATGATGATGATAATGATGATGATATATCAATAGATAAATTGAGAGGTGGATGAACAGACATATATTCTATTTCAATGTATCTTTTTTTTTAATGAGTCATAGCCATTGATGTATTTGAACATTTGAGATAAGATGTATTCATTTAGAAAAGAAGAGCTAGTGAGATTAATGCAAATTCATAGAAGAGAAAAAAAGCACAAAATAATTCCCTAGTACAGATCATTGTTATTATTCCACCTTTCCTCTCTTCTCCCTACTTCCCTCCTTTTGCCCTTCTTTCATCTCTCCATCCACTCCCCAACTTACTTCCTTCCCTTTCTATTTTATTCTTCAGATCCTTTGGGGTTCTGTATATGACATATATGCAACAACGGAAAGCATGTATGTGGAAGCACCTGATAATTACATGGGTGTCGAGGGAATGTTATCATATTTTTTCAGAATCCTAACCCATGGAAGTGATAAACACTCTTCACTTTCCATCTTCTACCTTTCCCATACATACTTAATTAGAATTCTTTTTTCCTGAAAATATGAATTTTTAAAATCCTTACATCCATTTATGTGCACTTGTGTTGTAGGGAACACCATTAACTATGTGACCCATGATCATTGTGGCAGAAACCACAATGATCTGTCTCCCAAAATATGCTTCCTTTCCTTGTGGCCACACAACCAACCTTGCAGTTACTTAAATATGCCTTTTGAAGATGTTCTCTCTAATGATATGGGCCACTTCCAACCATAAAACATGTCCCGTTGGGCTACTCTTAGCACTTTTCTTCTTTTAGATCACTGAGAGAGTAATCATTAGGCTGATCTTGAAATCAATATTTTCAGGATGACATAGCTACCATTAGTCTGGATTTTAAATGATTGTGTGGAAGAAAAAAAAAAACCCTATTGAACTAAACTTTCCAGGACTCAGTGAGAAATAAAAGGTATTTAACCATTGATATTTTATGGTCTATTTGTTTCAGCAGCCTATCCTAATTAATACATTAAATTAATCTCAGTATTCATATTTGTAAAATGAGAGCGTCAGATTAGATTACATCTAAGATTACTTTTTATGATAACATACAATGATCTTTAACTTTAGGTTAATAAAGCATTCTATAAATATTACTTTGTTTCAACCAGTAGAAATGTACTCATTAATAGAATACTTAAAATCCAGACATTAGAAAAAAGTATATAAGTATACATAATAGTACTATTAAAAGAATCAATGAATCTAAGAGACTAAAAGAAAAAGGTTGAGGTGGAAGGCAAGACAAGGGAGAAAGAGCCTACACTGTGTCTAGAATAACCAAAATTCTGTTTGGCTTGAAGTCTGAAGTCTCTGCTCTCAAAGCAGAGGAATCTTGTGCCCACAAAGAACAAGGGAGTGCGGCCTGATAGCATGACTGAGGATAGAAGTTAGGTTAAACCAAGGGGGGAAAAAGACTTGAGGAGAGTCAGACAAGAAAAACCCATGTTCAGGACTGAAATTAGAAACCCAGTTAGAACCACTGGAACCTAAGCACGGCCACTCTGAGTCAGACCAGGGGATCCAGCAGCCACTTTTCTTTCGCCGTCATTGACCTCAGACATGTGCGTTCTTTGCCTTTTCTGGTTTTATTACCCTCTTTTAAATGTCCAGCAACAAAATGTGCCAAAAATAAAAACCAAATTCCATGAGAACATAAACAGTGGTTTTATAAAGATGAAATAATGGTTCCAGTTTGTTTGCAAAAGCATTTGTTTTATCTCAAATGGTCTGAGAAATGGTGAGAGTTAGGATGTTAGCCAAGTGCAGATGATGAGTAGTGATGACAGAAACTATGAAAGAGAAAGTTAAAGGCAGAGGATCTCCCAAGGAATCAAAGGACCGAGGTCTGTACCAACCATTTGAGATGCAATAATAAAACAACTTTTTTGCTACTATATGCTAGGTATTATATTAAAGACTTTTATGTACTATTTCATATCTTCCCCCAAATAACTTTATCCTCATTTTACAGATTTGAAATGTGAACCACAGAATAGCTAGAGCCATTGAATGCAAGTTCCAATTCAGTCTGTCTTATTCCCTGTCTACTTGGATTAGCTGCATTAGATTGGCAAAATAGGCACTGAAGAGTAAAAATAACATAGCTTTGTGAGAATCACAAAGGTTCAGAGACTGAGTCTAAAAATAAACTTTTGAAGATGGGTTTCTTCCTTTTTTCTAGACTCACTCTGACTGTTCATCAGCAATTTCTAGACTGGATTCATCGCCTTCCCCAGTCTCTTCTCCTTCCAGAGACCTTCCCCTTCTCACACATCCCTTCCTACCACCCGTCCTGCCCAAGACAAATAATACATTGCCCTTTTAAAAATAAATTGAATTTTCTTTCTCCACAATTTGAACTAAAGACCAAAATCTGTCATGAGTTGGGAATAGATACTTGAGCTAAAAAACCTGTGCATCTGGGCAGTCGTAATGATGATAGCTCAGATAAGTAACTCAAACACACAGCCTGAAATACAGGAATAATGAGGAAAAGGTGAATGAAAAGAAAAGAAAGAAGGAAGGAGAATTTAACGGCCCCTGAGGGTCAGAATGTGCCCTCAAAGCTTGACTTTGCTAGGCCCATCTTCAGTGTCTTGGCTCTGTCTTCTGCCTTTGCGTGTTCCAAGATTCCTCGGGTTCAAAAACTAATTGCTAAATAAATGGTGGTATATACTCCATTCATTTATTGGAAGATTTAATAGTTTAAAATTTTTAATTCATCCCAAATTGATTTATAGATTTAATATAATACCAATTAAAAGCTCAGGAGTATTTCATTTGTTTGCTTGTTGTTAACGGAAATGGACAAGTTGGTTCTAAAACGTTTATGAAATTCAAAGGCCCAGGATAGCTAAACTGAGAAGAATAAAGTTGGAGGAACAATACTAGCAGTAGTTAATATAAAGTAATAGCAATTAAAAAAGAATGGAATTGGTATGGAGAATAATAAATCAAGAGAACAGAATAGGGACTCTAGCATACACTAACACATAAAATAGCCATTAATTTGTAATAAATGTCACAATATAGACTGTGTCCCCCTAAAATTTGTATGTTGAAACCCCAATGAAATGGTATTTAGAGGGGCGGCCTTCCAGAGAAATTTAGGACATGATGTGGGGCCCTCACAAATGATATTAATGCTCTCCTGAAGGAGACCACAGGGAGCTCCCTTGCCATTTCCACCAGGTGAGGACCCAGCAGAAGACAGCCATCCATGGGAGTAGGAAATAGGAGTTCACCAGATTCTTGAATCTACCAGCACCTTGCTCATGGATTTCCCAGCCTTCGGAACTGTAAGAAACACATTTCTGTTGTTTATAAGCCACCCAGTCTGTGGCATTCTTATGGTAGCTCAAACAGATTAAGACGAGAGTAGATAAAAAAAAAGTAGTCTTTCAATAAATGTTGCTGGATTAACTGCACAGTAACTATACACAGAGTTAAAAAAGAATCATGACCCTACCTCACACCATAGCAAAAATCAGTTCCAGGCATATTGTCCAAGTATGAATGATAAAACAAAAATCACCTAAGATTTACTTCAGAAATATCCTCATGACTTGAAGTTAGATATCTCTAACAGGTCACAAAACACACTTGCTTAATAGGAGATGGATAGAACACTTAAACAGGTTCTTTACACAAGGGGAAATATCCAAATAACTCAGAACATGACAAGGTGCTAAATATCATTATCTTCTAGAGAAAAGCAAATTAAAATCACAATGAAGTACTACTAAACGACCACCAGAAGGGCTAAAAATTAAACAACCCAACACAAACTAACAATCCCAATGCTGACAAGACTATGGAAAAACTAGGATTTTTATTTATTACCGTGAGAAGAAAAAATTTGGTCAGCTACTTTAATATTTTGCAGTATCCACTAGAGTTATACATATACTTGATACATATGTATATGTATATGTATATATATTTATATATATATGAGTCTATATATATGTGTGTGTGTGTATACATAAATATGTATACATATACATATACATATATATGTCAGTATTCTGCTTGTGTGAGCCTTATATGGAGCAAAATGATTCTTTTGCAACAGCTAGAGAAGATAAGTGCATATGATGAAATTCCCACTTAACTGTTTCTTCTGCTCCAAGAAAGATGTTTTCTGATACAACTGGTGGTTTAGTGATTAAGAATAAAGGCCATGGACTCCCACTGCCTAAGTTCAAATCCCAGATCTACCAGCAACCAGCTGAGTATGGTCTGCATCCACAAAGCAAGGATAATAGTATTCCTTAGTATTGTATACAATTTATGGATTGTTTGAAGATTTAACTAGTAAATACACTTAAAATTATTCTTAGCACATATATAAAACTAAGTAATGTTGTCATCTTCACTTGTTTCTGCAGTTTGACCACAAATATGTGGCATATATTTCATTTCTATTTTATTAAGTACTAATCTTTTTCTCTTTAAAGCAATTGTTATCCATCAGTGAAAAAACAATTAAAGTTCACGGCCTAGTTGGAGAAATGAATAAATCCAAGTTAAGGCTAATTAAGACCTTTGAATCCACAACACAACTCAAAAACTAGAAAAAAAACATGAATTTCATTTGAAGATTCTTTTAAAGATAATAAACGTTGAGTTGTTATGCTTGGCATACAAAAGATAATGTTTGGGTGGTAGAAACTGTGCATTCTCAAATGAATGACCTCTGCTTAATTATTAACTGTGAAACCAAGTAGAATTTGAATCAATACATTTTCCAGGAAATTACAAGGCAGAAAATGAATCAATTCACTATTACACTTACCCAGGGCTCATCATATGGAGACCATTCTATGTATTCCTAAATGTAGCAACCTTACAGCTATTGTCTAAGACCTCACCAAGACCTGGCTGCTGAGTTACCAAGAAAATATTTTTGTAGAATCATCAATATCAGAGAGAATGATAACATGCCTAGTATTTCCTTTGCCTGGAGTGTTTTTCCTCCAGATATCTGCATTTCTACGTTCAACATCACTTTACAGATAGGCTCTCAGGGCCACAATATAAAAAATAGGTACCACCCCACTGCCCTGAACTCTATCCCATCTTTCAGCTTTTACCTTTGTTTATAGCTCTTATAATCATTAGACATATTTTCAATTTATTTATGAAAGTTGAGACTTTGTTTTGTTCACTGCCTAGTGCTTGGCAAATGCTGCTAAATAAATATTGCTAAATAAATGAATATATATGTGTGTGTGTGTGTGTGTGTGTGTGTGTGTGTATGGAGAGAGAGAGAGAGAGAGAGAGAGAGAGAGAGAGAGAGAGAGAGAGAGAGAGCAATGTTCCTTTGCATAGTAAGTAAGGGACCATAAAAATAACTGTGCAAGCTGAAACTATGAAAGGCAATCTTAATATTTGATGGAAAAAAAATATTTTTCTGTGACCTTCCAAATGTTTTGCTAAAACATTAAAAATTCTCTTACTGTCAGTTCTAACTATATAGGTATATCAAAAACTAGTTAAACTAAAATTTTATTTAGCACACTTAATTTGAAACATTAGAAACTTTGAAAGTTAAAGTACTATATTTCTTTATAAAAACATTATCAAGAATAGTTTGAACAGTGCTTGACTTCTTATTGTATAACTCATCATATGGAATGAATGCCTTTAGTACACCTTGGTGAATACGGTCATACTCCTTTCTAGGTTTGGATCAACTAAAGCACTGATTTCATCCTTTGTCCTTTTAACATCGTGAAATACCTCTGAGAATTCCTTTAATGTGCAGTGTTTTCTGCCAATGTTGCCTCTTCTGAAACCTCTTCATTTGTTCATAACAAGCCCTTTCCTCATGTTTGCCACTGGGGTCACCTCCACTAACTTCCGGTTGCATATCTAGAACTGACAGTAGTTTCAACATTCCCACGTGCTATTTTAGCTCCATTTACATTTGATTTGAATACTGCAGAGCCATCTGCACAGTAAGGTAAAAGTTTTGCCCTACTGCACAGGTATTACTCACTTTTACTCCCTACCATAATGCTTATATGTTTTTAATTGCATGTTTTATGATACATTTCTCCCAAAACTCAGCTAAAGTTATGTGATCTCCAGGTGTAGTTTGAACAGCCTGTCCTTCAAAAAATGCCTTTAAAAGTGAAAACACCTCCTTGGCAAATTGGCTGGATTAATGAAGTTGTGTTTGGTGGTTAAAAGCAAGTCTTGACATTATCCAGTCCCCAAGAGAAACAGAATGACAACGGTAGTGCCTTAAAAGTTAAACTACTTTGCCTGTATTATTGTTCCACTGCTGGAAAACCAGGAGGCAACACAACTATATAGTTTGCTTTCTGCCTATGAACTGAATAACAGACCGATGTGCTGTGACCAATTGCTGACGACCTTTGAAAATGGTGATATGAAGATCGCTGATCGTGATTGGCGTCTGTTATTTGCAGAGTGATTTGTGAACTGATGAGCTAGCAGCAAAGTTTGCACTTTATGCAATTACTCAGTAAATGCACGGTGGTAACTGAAATGTGAACTGTGTTGTTGAGAGACTGGCGTCATTTAACTAAGGTAACTGAAATTCAAGCATGTGGGAATCATGCAAAGCAAGAACTATATATATGAAAGTATCTGTTTTCAGAACCCAAAATTGTCTTGTTCTGAGCCGACAGAGAGAAAAACAACTTAATGAAGTGTAGGTGCAGAAAATAACTCTAGCCAAATAATAACAGTAAAAGAACTAGAAAGAAGGCAAAGAAGAGATGAAGGTAAAGGAGAACTTTACATCGTGTCTCAGAAAGGAACTGGAATTTGCTTAAACTGAATTTCTTAGATAACTCAGGGAATTTATGGACACAGGAACCAGAAAGGATAGAGTGAGTCATCTGGTCCCAGGATCAGTCAGCCTCAAAGAACGTTTTAGCCTAAATCTGAAGGTTCTGCTTTATTTCTATTAGAACAGACTTTGTCTCTAAATATTGCTTTCAGGTAAACATCCACCAGGCCTGGAGAGTAAGAGCCAGGACAACTGCAAGCCCCAGTTCTCCTGCTGCCCTGGAGAGTAATCACTATACCTGCCATGCCTTGATGCTACGAAATGGGAATCACAACGAGGTTGAGAGCAGAAGCAGGGCCCTGAGGAGCTGACAACTTTTTATCAGGGAGAAAAAATCTTATTTTGCCTTCAAAGAAGCAGCAGAACCACTGAGCTTGACTCAACCCCAGCCAAACGACCCCATTTTCACTCCACCAGGACGTCTCCTTATCGCACTGCTTGTAAGGACAGCTTTCCAGCCTCATACTGGAGTTTCCCAAACTCTTACCTTCTCTCCATTCACATCCACCAACAAGAAGCCCTGGGCCTCTGCACTAGGCTGCATAGTCGGCTTTGCTTTCACAGCTGGTGGAGGAAAGTTTACCTACTAGTCACTTCCAGCTCTAGAGAGATCTTATCAATAATTTGTTTCCGTTTTCCTAGACAGAACGATGTTCATCAGCTACCACTCCACGCAGACGCCCCCATCTGTAGCTACTTTGCATTTCCAATCTTTCGCATGTACCCACCGATTTCTCATTTAGAGTCTTTCATCACACACTGTGAAATGTATTTAGCTCTTACTCCAGAGCATGGAGTCAGTTATTCTCATTTACCTTTTTATCTTCAAACACATTCAGAATCCTATAGGTATCATCCATAGGCCCCTGGGTGGATGTGGCCCATTTGACTCTCACGGTGAGAAATGAGCTTAAATATTGTCAGCAGCTCTTAGACAATTTTATTTTATACAAGGTTCATTTCTCCATACCTGTAATCAAGTAGGGTTTTTCTATGTGTGTGTGTGGTATTTTTATTTGTTTGTTTGTTTATTTGTTTGCCTGAGAATTTGGCCAAAGATTTCTTGCAGTACCCTTGAAATAAGGTTTTGCCTTCTCCAAACAACTAAGTGTCTGACATTTGATCACACGCTTGATTGGGAATCAGTGTCTTGATTGTGAGAAAAAAATAAAACTATCAGATATAAGACAATGGAAAAGGTCCTCTTTGGAGGTGACATGGCCAAGCTTCATTTATCACTGTAGTGTCCTTCACTATGGGAGATTAAAACACTGTCCACTGGGAAACCTAAAATTAGGTAACGGGCAATAAAGGGGTGGGTGACGAAGGGGCAAGGGCAGAGAAATTGTGGAATTTTAAACATGAGATGATTTTATTAAGTAAAATATATACTACTAGTAAAAAGGCAGAGATGACCTCAACAGTAGTTATGACTTTAAGCTTCAGGACAAATGGACCAAATTTCCCCTTGGACTTAAGAAACACAAAAGACAATCCATACTAACTCCTCAGGCTCCAGTTGATCTTAGGCCAGGATTCTCATAAATCTATTTTGCATTAGAAACTTCAAATTAAATATGGAGCTACTTCAACTCCACCCCGCAGAGATCCTGAATCAATTAATTTGTGTATATTTAGGAATCTGGAAGCTGCTCTTATTTTAAGTCCTGTCTTGGACTACAGCAAAGTATGAAGATACTTCCAATGCCTAAAGAAGGAACATTATTGATCCTGTTTAAAGACGAATTAGAAAGGGTGTAAATGGCCAACTTCTTTTTCATGAGTTAGTTATGGGATATGTATGTTTCAGACTCTCTTTAGTGTTGCAGGAAAATCAGACTGATGAGAAACCAAGCACCACTTGAAGAGTTGGAGAACTTAGGTTTATTACTCTGGCAGTCCCAGAAGAGCTAGTGCTCTGAAGATCTGGGCCCAAGTTCAGGGACAATCTTGCATTTATAGAGCTTATCCATGCTACTAAAGTCAGCATGGGATGATTGGTTGATTTGTTCTCAGGTGGTTACAGACCCTGAGAGTTGCTATGGGTTATAGGTGCACTCGGAATTTTCAGACAAGAACTCAGGCAATACACCTGTAACCTAGACAGAACAAGCAAAAAGGGAAGATGAGTCTTCAGTTAATTTTGAGGTCACCCTGCCCTTCGGCCTATGCAGCAAGCATATCTACTGAAGCAGAACAAAAAGCTGATTATAAGCTTAGCCTTTTGAGTGGAAAATTCCTCTTCATTAGTATAATCTACAGCAGTGGTTCGCTAACTTTATTGTGTATCAGGTTTACCTGGAGGGTTTGTTAAAACGCTGATTGCTAGTCCTCATCCCAGAGTTTATTACTTCATAGGTCTGGGATGGGCACTGGAGATTTGCATTTCTAACAAGTTACCAAGAGCTACTGATGCTGTTGGTCTGGGTACACATTTTGACAGCCACTGATCTGTAAGACACTACTCTATTGGTTCACTTGTTTATTTTGTACTAAAGACAGTTTAAAAACCAATAAGTCTGTATGTATTTAATGAGTGCCTGATATATGGGTTCAGCTATAAGCAAGCATTTGTGATATGATGAATCAGTCAGACACTGACTGTATCAGTTTGATATAAACAAGTAACCAGTGGTATGACTTAGAACTACCCCACTGCACCTATGAAAACATGTAAGCAACTGGATTTTAAGAGAAAAATTACATTCCAAGGATACCTTTCTTTTTCTAAGAAGGTTATAACATAAATGGTTATAATATAAGTGCTGATTATTCGTACATTCCTTCTCTTAGGATTGCACAGCTTTTTCAGAGCAGTGTAAAAGATAGGATTTTCCAAAATAAAAAGATTTTATTTTTGACCTATGACATAATAAACTCTGGGACATCAGAAAAGCAAAAAAAAATTAAGTAGATATTTCCAAAAGCCTTTTACTGGAGCTTATTGCTTGTAGAAATCCATTTGGCAATTAATTCTTACTTTTTCAGGCAAAATTGTAACTGGCAATCATTGGCACACAGTAGTCACCCCTTATTTGTGGTTTCATTTTCACTTTCCAGGGTAGTGATGCTGGCAATTTGGATATGTCAAAGAGAAGCCATAAAGTGCTTCCTTTAAGTGAAATGGTGTGTACAGTATAAAAAGATATTTTGAGAGAGAACATAATTACGTAAGGTTTATTTGTTGTGTTGTTCTATTTTATTGTTAGTTGTTATTATTAATCTCTTACTGTGCTTGATTTACAAGGTAAACTTTATCACAGGTACGCATGTAGAGGACAAAACTTAGTCCATATAGGGTTTGTTACTATCCACAGTTTCAAGTATTCACGGGGCGGGGCGGGAGGGCGGGCGGGTTGGGAACACATCCCCTGCGGGTAAAAGGGACTGCTGTCCTCTGAGGCATGCCCAGGGAAGCCTATGCCTTGGCTCGGGAGCACATTCCACACAGGCTCCACGCGAGTAGCATCAGTGGTCCCTCCACAGGTGTGAATTTAGGGTTCAGAAGCATGTTTAATGTATTTGAATGAAGCCAGGTCACTTGAAGAAGTTTGGAAGTGAATGTTAGAATTAACATTTATGGAGCATGAATTTTGTGCCATGCACTCTGTTTAGTGCTTGAGAGATAATCTAGCTTAGTGGTTAAAGTCATAAATTCCAAAGTCAGATTTCTGAGCTTTAATAAATAGGTGGTTTTGAGTAAATTACTTCGCCTCTAAGTGCTTCTGTTTCATCATCTGCAAAATGGAAGTAATAGCAAAACCTAACTCACAGAGATGTTGTAATAAGTGAGTTATTATACACAAGACACTGAAATAATATCAAGACTATAGTAAGTGTTCTTTGTGTTGATTTATGATTTTTGACCAAATATGTAGTTTAATCCTAACAACATTACAGTGTGGGTGCTATTATTAGATCTTTTTTAAAGATAAGAAAAGTGAAACACAGAGATGTTAAGGAACTTTCCCAATGTCTCAAAGTTAGGAGTGTAACTACTATGAACCTTTGCATTTCAACTTCAGAACTCATTTTCTTGATCTCATCATTATGCTGCTTCTTGAGAAGGTGGGACTCAAAATATAATCTATATTTTTAATATAATCTATATTATATGTAAGTATACTTATAGCACATAACTCAGCTGCAATTCAGGTACTTTAAAAATATTTCCAGCAGATCCACATTCTCTTCAGACCAAAGAGGAAATTAGGCCATTATTATAATTATTCGTTTCAGAATTGAGGTCTCTGTAAAGGGAGCAGTGCAGTTTTATAGAAAGAGCATTTCCTTTGAAGTCTGACAGACCTCCCAGTTCTATGCCTATGGGCAAGTTATATAAATTCTCTGAGCCTGTCTTCTCATTTGTAAAATATTGTTGGCAGTACAAACCTCACGGCACTATTTTGTGGATTAAAAGAAACAGTATATATAAAGTACCTAGCACAATCTTATGCACATGGCGGATATCAAAAATATATTAATTCCTTCCGCCTCTAAAAATTATATACTAGAACACTTCCAGTTATAAAGTCATACTTCCCACAATGATGTCTTTCTCATAAGAAAAGAAGCACATGTAGCTCTTTTATTTACACAGTAAATTGCCAAGTTCAAGGCTTGACCTAGGAGCACACAGGCTGCCATACTGAGTGTTTTGATGGGCTCCGGCCTTAATCCATTAGGTCGAAACTATTGCAAGAAGAGTGGAGGAAGGCGAAGGAGTCTCTTCTTTCTATGCAAAAGCAAAAGTGAAAACCTCATTAAACATTTAGTTTGCTTTTACCTCTCCCCTTAAAACTTGAACTTTTCAATATTTTCCCCCTTTTAATGTTATTTTGGATTATTATAATCACAATTATCGGGTTTCATTTACGAGAGTACTTAGATTTTACTCCTAGAGAATATAGCACAATAGCTATTTACTTTGCAGCACCACTAGGAAAAAGGATAGAAAACTGAAATTGGGAAAAACAGAAGTGAAAAAAAGGAATGATTACAAAAATTATAATTTAGGCTTTGTCAGCAGGTGTTACCTTTACCCTCTTAATGATGGATCGGAGTGATCCCACATAGCCAAAACCAAGTGCATGTATGCACATACACACATACATGCATACACATGTAAGCCCGTGTCTACATACATATACGTGTGTGTATACACATAAGAATTTGTTACAAAAATTTGACCCTACTTAACTGGTGAAGCTGGTTAATCAGTCTGGAAGGCTATTGTCTTTCCATCTGAAGCTGGAGCTTGACGTGCACAGGGAGGTGATCAGGAAGGAAAGACGAATGTAAAGTGGGGGCGAGAAACCATATGGAACTCAAATGCGTGAGTCAGAACCAATGAGGAAAGACTGAAACCTCAATCAGAAGCCAGTTCTTCGCAGAACAAACATACACACCTAGTTCAGAGAAAGAGGAGCTGAAGAAGGATCCGGGAGAAGGTAGAGCCATTACAGGCCCCGACTCCACCTCACCCCAACTAAGTGAGCCTGCAGATAGGATACTATGTCAAAATAACCATTATGTATTATAATATTATAATGCTAGTTCATAATCAACTAAGATGGCTTAGAAAGGTTTTTTTTCTTCTACGCTCTCATTGCTAGTATTTTTTCTTTAGTCTAGCTAAATATCTTCAGTACAACTTTCCTATTTGTCATTTTAAAATCTAATTACATGTTTTATGCTAGTTTGTATTTTTATATCTGTGAAGTACATGGGGCATAGTTTTCTCAACTATAAAACATCTTGCCAAATATAGTCATATACATTTTAATGTTTTCATAGATTTTTTAAAATAGTGACTCATTATTTAAATTATTTCTTGGATGTAGATTAGACAACTTTAAGTGACAAACTCTTCCTATTATATCTGATATTATTTAGTTACTAAGGATCTTTGCCACAGATATAATTTTATAACTGCATAGTGGCTTCTCTGAACCACAGAATCATGCTTGAACTTCTAAATTCCAGCCTCTTTTCCTACTTGGTGAATTGACCCAGAAATAAAAAGGAAGTGAAAAAAAATCCTATTGCCCTCCTTTCTTCTCTCCCTTGAACTATGAGCCCCTTCTCAACTGGACCTAACTTCCTCCCTATAAATCACTACAGCCAGATTTGCCTCTGAAATAAAGATATCTCCATCCCCCAAAACACACAAACCTTCAAAGTGCTTTTTCCCTCACCGAGGAGGCACCTCCCCTTTCCTAGTCCTGAGTAAAAGATATTAATCCTCTTGATTTTAAGTAATAATATCTCTTTGTTCCATCTTCAAACACTAACCACCAGCTCCCTACCCCGACGCCACTCCAGACTGCTGATGAAGTTGGCACCTGATCTGCTAGGATGAAATATTGTTTCTTCTCTCTCCAATGTTTTCTTTTTACTTTTTAAACCATTGTTCAGTTCAATGCTATTCCTTAGGCAACTTATTAACTCTTTACGAGACTCACAGAGCAGTGGTTCTTGAAGCATTCTACCAATCCTTGAATTTTCTGGGTAAAGAGGGTAGAGTGAATTCTCTTTATATTTTTAATATTTCATAAAAACATACTTTTAAAGTGTGGCCACTTGATATGGGTTTATCTTAAGGTATGTCCCCCCCTAGCACTTTAAGTTGCTGTAATAGCTCCTACTGTGTTACATTGTGGTTTTTAGATACTTATATAACTCTCTCTCCAGGTCACTTTTCCCTGCACTTTTATTTATGGAGTGTAGCAAAGGCTCTGGCACATAGTCAGCATTCAGTAAGCAATATGTTGAATAATTGTGCTCCCAAATGACCAAGGCCTTCTATGAGGCTTTATCTACCCCACGTCTCATCCTGCAGTGGCAGTCTGAATCAAGAGGTCATTGACCCCATCACCAGTCGTCTACATGAAGCTACACCCTCCCCACACTCGAGTAAGAAATAAAAACTGAAACAGTCCTCAGGCATAAGCATTTCTCAGAAATTCCACCTCAGGGCCTCATGGTATTTCCACCCTAATATGAAATGCTTGTCAGGGTTCATAGTTGCGATCAACAGATAATGCCTCTGACCAATTAAGCAAAAACGGAGTTTTTCAAAGCGTATTCAAAAATCTCAAAAATGCCAGGAAGACTGGAGAACCAGACTTCAAGCTAATTCTCAGGAATAAGGTCCAAAACCTCACAACAGAATTGGCCTGATGAAAAAAAAACCTGCTGTCATTGCTGCTTTCCTTCCCACTGAGAACTAGAGGAAATTTGGCAGCTGCTGCCCCCTCAATGCAACTTTTGTGCCAGGAACTCTGCTTTGGACCCTCTGGGAAACTGGCCCTGCCACCGCCAAGAATGAAAGTTTAAGGCCCCTGTTGCCGCATGCCCAAGCCAGGATGCAAGCTCCTCTCGAGGTCAGTGCCCTCCCGTTGCTTCTGACAGACATAGCCTAGGCCTGATGCCTGCACTTCATCTGCTGGCAAGTTGGAATTAAAGTTGTGACATAATGAAGAAGCAGGACTCATTGTGTGTGAATTTACCCAAATAAAGAAAGCTCTTTCAAGGATGGCCTTTCAAAAGGTCTTTCAATTTTAACATTTAAAATTACAACTACGTTAGTAGAGACCCATTCAGTCTCACTGCTATAATTTATTAATCTCCATTTTCCTTTCAACGCTCAGTTTAGAAATCTTAGTTTCTCTAACTCTAGGTTAAAATCTTTACTCCAACACTCAGTAGGACTCTCACTGGCCAAAACAGCCCAGCTGAACTTTACATCTATAGGATCAAGAGATGAGATTAAAACAGGAATGATGACCCTATGTCTTGACCGATATTGATTTCAGATGACCTGTCTATGGTGTCTGTTAATGAATCATTGGGTTGAAATCAATTAGATGTGGTACAAAAGAGCTGCTAAAGGAAATACGTGCTGTTAATTTTAGGGAAAATATTATTTGTATTTCTTAAATTGAAAATGATGTAGCCTACAGGTTATAATTTTCTTTGCCATAGTTTCTCATTATTAATAGAATGATAGGATGTGTTTTGGCAATATTCATTTAGACGAGCCACCTGGGGGCAGGGGTGGGGGACCTTTTCAGGAGTGAAAAGTAGACAGGATCATATTGATGGAAAATACCTAGCTCCTGGTCATCTTTGAATATCTTGTCCCCTATAGGCTTCTTTTATAACTTCAAATATTATGTGACAATTTTTTGAGGCCCTTGGTATTATCATTTTTGCTTTAAATGTCAATAAATTTTCTTTTGTCTCCATTTCAATCATACATTTCTACAGCCAAACCCAACTCATCATCTTCCTTCAAAAATATTCTATTTCCAAATTCTCGAATGCAAAATCTCTTCTCTGACCATATCATTCTCTCTCCTCCCCTCTTCCTTGGTTATATGTACAGAACATGTTTCCCCATCTCACTGTGTCTTCCAGTTTCCACATGTCTTCTTATTATCATATTATGTTACATTTTTCTAACTTTACTTGCCATCTAACTAGTCCGGAATCCCATAATCACTTCGCAAATCAGCACCATTAGGTAACCCTCACCTTCTCTTTCTCAGCTTCCACACCAAAGCTGCCAGACTTGGCTGGAGAAAGTAAGAAAATCATGCCAATAAGGCAGTAAATGTGTGCTTCCTAACTTCGGGTGCTTTCTCTGCTCCCCTAATTTATTTTTTCCCTTTCTTGTTGATGCTGTGATTCTCAAAAATGGTTCAAAAAAACATTTCCTCTCCTTAAACCCCCTCTGCATCTTACCTTTGGCAGATGATTTATCTTTTACTCAATGGAGCAATCACCAGCACCAAATCCATGCTGCCTGCCCAGAGGTAAAATGCTGCAAATAATGATAAAATATGAAGTTTGATTGTACAAGATTGTATTGTGCTGTGCAGGCCCATATTCAAAGATAGATTTATCATGAAACAAATAAATTCAGCTTTTTAGCCCTTCATTTGCACCAGTGTAAGACCCTGGAAGGGACCTGTATTCATTTTTTAGTTTTTTGTAATAATTACTCCACCATTTAGCAGCTGAAAACAACACACATTTTACCCCACACCTTTTTTGGTTCAGGAATCAAGACGTGGCATAGCTGGGTCCTCTGATTCAAGGTTTCTCATAAAGCTTCAATTAAGGAATTGGCCAGAGATGGGACCTCATCTAAAGGCTCAATAGGAAAATTATTGATATACAAACTCATGTGGTTATTGACAGATCTTCAGTTCTTCAGAGGTCGTTGGATGGACAGCTTCCTGCTTTGGTCTCTAACTGGCTGACCAGAAGCCACCCTCAGTCCTTTGCCACATGGACCTCTCCAGTATAACAACCCACTTTATAAAAGCCAGCAAGGAAGAGTCTGCTAGCAAGATGGTAGTAACTATCTTATATAACTTAATCTATTACCTTTGTACTATTGGCTAGAAGCAAGTCAGTAGGTAAGCCTACACTCAAAGAGAGGGCATTACAGGGGGTGTGAATACCAGGAGATAGAAATCACTGGGGCTATTTTGTAGCGTGCCTATTACAAAACCCTAGCAATATGTTCAGCGGGTCATATATTTTTATAAAAATCAAAATATCAAAAATAAGATATTTTAACTGCAGTTGGTTGACCATTATCTCTTTTCGCTTCAACATCCCTTCCGTGACATGTCCCCAGCAGTACCCATCCCCCTTTGTCCAAGTGGCATTGAAATCATCAGGGAATTTTTTAATACAGATAAGAGGAAATGGAGTTGGAGATAATTTAGGGTGGGTTTAGTGTGATCTGTTAAGTGGTTCATAGTCATAGTTCTTTGTGCTGTCTAGTTCCTTGTGTGGCTAATTTATTACTGATTACTCTGGTGAAGTAATGGTTTCCAGGAATATACCAATTACTACTATGCTGACTTACCCAGCTCTGCAATACAAAGCAAAGGTCACATCTCCATGTGAGCATATTCTCAGGCTTCCAGCACTGGAAGAACTAGGGGATGAGACTCAAGATTTGAAAGGTATAGAGCCTGAAGCTAGTGTAAGAGAAATTCAATCATTAGAACTCTACAGTTAGAAGTGGAGGATTGGGTTCTCACCAACCCCCAGTCAAAACAAGTTCTGTCTTGTCGAGAACATTCAGTGTTCTTGTCGAGAACACTGCATTCAATAATGCAGTGTATACGATTATAAATGCACCATGTTTTTTTCTTTTCTAACAGCTAATTTGTGAAGTAGAATTATTAGACTTCCTGTGTATATAAAAAGACATACATGTGTCTCTGGACATAGTCATATGCTTTATGTGTTCCCTCCTATCGGAATCTTAGTGTGACATTACCACCAGCAAGTTGTAAAATTAGAAGAAACTTTGCTAATTTAACAATAATGTTTTTCAAGTATGATTAATCATACCACATAAAAAAGGGAAATCATCTTTTTGTTCTCTGTACAGAAAATTGTGTTACAATATTGTTGTCATTGGAAGAGATAATGAGTATGCAGCCAAAAAAGGCAAGAAAATAAAATGTTACTAATGTGTGTCAGGTTGTTCATTTTAAGTCTGATATTTGTCTGAATTTTTCTTATTTATGAATTCATTAGCTTTTAAAATATGTAATTTTGTGATTTTTTTTTCTCCTCTAAATAAGTATTTACTTCAATACTTAATTTTTTTTCTTTCCTTAAAGTGTCCAATTGTATGTGCTAGCTTCAGGCCCCACAAAAAGTGGATTCACCCCTTTTCAGTCACCATTGATCTGCCCTAGTGTACCAAGTTTCTAAATGATTTTACTCACTTCGACCCATTGCACCCACTGCTACCCAAAAGTCTTCCCAAGGACACACTATAATCACATCACTGTCTTGTTGAAAATCTTTACTATCATCTCATCATAAACATTATCTAAACTCTTTAATTTGGCAAATAAGGGTCCCAGTCTCATTCTTAGTTTTGGGGTTTTTTCCCCCCAATAACTCTGTTTTTGTTTCTGTTTTATTTTGTTTTTCTGCCAATATAGCAGCTAGCTATATAAAAACATCACTTTTGGTTCCTTCTCTCCCTATTTTCTCTTCACTCTCATTTATATTTTTCAAAATTCTACTAATTCATTAAGATTTACCTCGATTGTTTCCTTCATGAACTTTCTCTGCTCTTCCAGCATGTGATAGTCTCTCCCACCTTCCGTATGCCCACAGCACTTTTACTCTACCTTATTGTTCTTATGTTTTACCCTTGTATATTGCATTTGTATCACTTGATTTTTAAAATATTTTGTTTCTACTTGTAAATCCTAAACTCAGTAAGAGAAAATTTACTTCTCTTTCATCATTGTAAGCTCTCCAGCCCCTCTCAAGCTATACTTGTAGAACAATAAATATTATCAGTTATGCATGATTGAATGGATGAATAATATAGCATTTGACTGAATAACAAATAAATCTACTCGAATGCTATCACATCATCCCTTCATAATAAATGTCTACTTATTGAGGCCAAACTGTCATTTCTGAGAATCTAAAAACATGGCAAAACAACAAAAATTCAGTCCTTGTTCATAGGGAGGTAACATTCTAGTAGGGCAAACAAACATGAATCCAAGGATCCCTCAAATTAATATAAAATTTTAGCTTTGACAAAGCCCGTGTAATAAAGTTGGAGCTGAGACAATAGTAGAAGTTCAACCTGTCAGGACAATTTCATGTGTAGTGCCAATGATGAACCAGAACATACACTTCCTTTTAAAAAAAATCTTCTCCTGTAAGGAAATAAATAAATTATATGGGATTTCATTTAATCACTTCTGTCATTTTAGTTCCTTAACTAATAATTTGCTCTTTAAAATTTTATAAGATTAGAACAATGTTTGCCCCTTGTTTCTGAAAATCAGCACATTCCTGGTGCTGCTATCTGAGGGCAGCAGAAACTGAGAACCCTCCAAAGGGAGGTTTGGTCCTTATAGGTATAATACTACCTTTACCTGGGTCTGTGGCTGTTGGTAACTGAGCTTATTCTGTCTGGGGTGCTTTTTCTTAGTCTGTCAGCCACTAACCAGTGCCTTTGCTGCATGAATCAGCCTGTAAGTAGACCGTCTGCTGCTGCAGTTTCTCAGTTTAGAGTGTTATAGGTTGGAAATCTTCCCCCACTCCCCAACACACCCCCCGCACCTTGCCCCAAGAAAGAAACATTGGAGTCCTAACTTTCCAATACCTTAGACTGTAACTTTATTTAGAAACAGGGCCTTTACAGAAGTAACTAAGTTAAAATGAAGTCATTGGAGTAGCCCCTAATTCAACATGACCAGTGTTCTTATAAAAAGGGGAAATTCGGACACAGAGACAGACAAGTACAGAAAAAGGGAAATGTGAAGACACAAGGAGAATGCCGTCTACAAGCAAGGATTGTCTGAGGCTCCCAGAAGCTAGGAGGGAGGCACAGCTCTCGAAAGGAACCAACCCTGCCGACATCTTGGACTTTTGGCCTCCAGATCTATGAGGCAATAAATATCTGCTGTTTAAGCCAGTGGTCCCCAAACTTTTTGGCACCAGGGACCAGTGCTCTTATGAGAATTTAATGCCTCGTGATCTGAAGTGGAGCTGAGGCAGCGATGCTAGTTCTGGGGAGTGGCTGCAAATACAGGTGAAGCTTCGCTCACCTCCTGCTGTGAGCCCCGCGCCATTTCTAACAGGCCACAGAGTGGTACTGGTCTGTGGCCCACAGCTGGGAACCCTGGTTTAAGCCACTTAGTTTGAGGTACTTGGTTACAGCAGCACTAGCAACCCGACAGTGTATATTTCTGTAGACAAAATGATACCAAACTAATGCTTCTTGGATGTTAATCTTATAAGATTTGTATCTCTTTTGGGTTATTTACGTTTTAAGCCTAAATGCAAATTCAGAAACAGCCCCTAGAATCTTAAAGGTATATGACCATTTAAAAAATAGCAACTGAAAGCTCTCTTGATAAGAACATTTCTTTTCTGGAACTGTCTTAACTTCACCTGGCTAGTTTGGCAGGAACTTCCTGGTCTGTGTGCTGCTACCACGGACAATTAAGAGGGAGTGTAGCTGTTACAGCCTCAGGACACAATGAATAAAGCCAAAAATGCTCTTGAGCTGAGAAACAAAGAGGAATGTGCCTGGAACACAAGGTAGTTTTGTATTAAAGTCTCTTAAAGCTCAGGTTACTACCATGTTTACTTTCGGAATTGAACAAACCATTGTATATCCTGGCTTAGTGTGAAAGCGTTTCAAAATTCATCCAAAGGGCTGTTCCCTCTGAAGGAGTGACTACAAAGTAGCTCCTGTTCCTTTCACAACAGAATGGGCAGTAGGGTGCTTTCTCCCATCGGGGTGGAAAAAGGAGAAGGAGAGGCACACAATGTATTCACCAAATATATAACAGTGATTTATATGTGTATTTAATCTATTTAAGTAGAAATAAAATTTTACCATTTAAGTAGAATTTAAATTTTAAATTCTCCTTTTAAGAAATATTTTTTGAGCACTGAGAAAAGTAAAGAAATAAAAGGAGTCACTTCAGTTAAACTGCTAAATTATTAAAATCAAGTAGACTGAGGCATAAGGAAATGATTCTATTCTCATTTTAATTGACTCTGGAACTTTTCGGTTGTGCAATAATGCCTGGATTTACATTAACTCCATAGGAAACATTCTAAACAATTTAGAAAAGAATGTTTCATTACCCTGACACTTCAAATGCTACCATCTCAGAGCAATCCAGAGGCTAAGAATACAAAATTGAATCTTCTCAGGAATGTCCTTTTTATTTATAAGAGCTCAGCTTTTCTTTCTTCTTCAGAGCACTCTGGGTATTGTGTAGTTGTGTTTTTTGGTTTACAAATCCTAAGACCCTTGAATAAATCGTTGTCATATGTTACTAGCCAAAGCTCATTCCACAAGCACCTACAACGTATTAAATGTTGGGAATACACAGGTGAGAAGAAATAGGAATAGGGAGTCTCTTAGGGAGTTAGCAGGCTATTAAAGGAAAGAGAGAGTAAGCAGATTGAAAATGAAATCTCACTTATAAATGTAAAATTCCAACTGTTACAAGTACTTTTAAGAAGTACAAGTTACAATGAGAATCAGTAATGGAATTTAACTTATCAAGATCAGGGAAGTCTTCTACAGTGAAGATGAGTAGTTTTTTAAAAAAATTATTTATGCCTATGGCACCTGGTCTTCCTGGATTGTCTCGCATCCAAGTACTAACAAGGCCTGACCCTGCTTAGCTTTCGAGATCAGACATCAGGTTCGTTCAGGATGGCATAGCCATAGACCACGGACTGTGGCTCTACTGGGGCACAAACCCAGCACCTTCTGTGTGTAAAGCAGACATGCTAACCACTACACTATGGAACCACAGCCTGTACTTCTTTTTCACTGTCCAACATCTGTGCTCCCTTCAAATGTTTGGAGAACTTCTTACATTGTAAGCCTTTGCTGGGAGTTTAGTTCTAGCCAAGTGTCAGTGCTTTCCCAGATTTCCCAGATTCCCTTATGGCTAGCATGCAGTAAATTTCCATGTGTGTCTCTCTGTGTCTCTGTCTCTCTCTCTCTCTCACTTTCTTTCACATTGTTGTTGCAGTTGTGGTTGCTTGGAGATGAGTACCACGTGCAGAAGTGGCAGCGTTACAAACTCTACTACATTGTGCCTTGTGACTATGGTAGAGGATTTTGCCCCAGACCAGTTTCTGAGGAAGGGAGTGGGGGTGAGGTGGCATGTTACTTCTGAATATTGAAGCTTATGTCTCCAATCTGCACAATCATTTCATCTGTGAGTTACAAATTCTTTTTAATACATTTTTTTTCTGTTTATTTCAGAAAAAGCTTCTGTTGCTTATAAAGAAAAACCTTGAGTGACACACTTTTCCCTAAGAAAATTCTACTGGATTGAAATTTGAAGGACAGATAGGAGTCAATGAGATGAGAGTTGGCAAAACCATTCCAAACAGGAAAAAAAAAAATCATGATGTGGGTTACTGCAGATGTTTAGAGAATGAGGCAAAGCCCACAGTATGAGATGAAATGACAGGAATGTATGCAGACCATAAAGGAGAAATAATTGGACTACACGGTTTTAATCAAAATGGAAGAAAATTGAGAGACTTAAGCAATAGTAAAGAGGTATTGTTGAGTACTCTAGAACAGGTTCATAGTTTGGGTAGGTTAATAGTTTGGATATCCAAAGATAATGAAAAGGGGAGTCAAGGCTTGCATAACCAATTGAATGGCAGTGACATCCACTGAGATAGAAAATACTAGAAATGTACCAGGAGTGATTAGGCAGGAAGAGAACTCATGACTTCCGTCAGGGGTGCATAAAATTCAAGGAATTTTGAAATTATCCAATAGGAAGTGTCAAGCAGAGAGTCAAGTCTATCTATCAGTCTGCAGCTCCGAGGAGAAGTCTAGACCGGATACATAAATTTGCAAATCACTGATATATTTGTGGTTATCAAAGCTGAGTGAGCTCCCGCTGTGCCAGTGTTTACAGTGGCCAACATTCCCACACTCCCAAACACCTGTTCTAGTACTATTTTCTGCCTTCTTCAAATGCTTTTACCTCCTGCTTCAGAGAAAGAACCGAGGCTAAATTCCTTCATCTTCCTGCTTCCTTCACTTCTTTTCCTCCATTGTTTTCTTCTGAATATATTATGTTTTTCTTTTACAACAATTTCAGTAGATGTATTCCCCCTCCCATGCAAGGTTAATATCTCCACCTGATCTCAGATGGCTGTTTACCTGACCATTCAAATTTTTAGGGAGGACTCTGAAAAGCCCATCAAAAATCGTGTCCATGAGTGGAGCTTGTTGACAATGGATATCACTGCAAGGAGTCATCTTATGTCAGTTTCTTTTTTTTCGTCAAGTTAACCCAAAAAAGGATCTTCTATCTTCTCCCTAGAACGTATCAGCCTTGCTGCCACTGATCTGGGAATCATGGGGGAAAGAGAGCCAGGAGTTGCAATGTTCAGAATGTCTTAACACGTAATTTCCCTGTGATTGATATGGTACCATTGTCCTTAACCAGAGCTGTTTTAATCTCTCTAGAGAATGAACCTCTACTGGGAAGGATTCATGCCCCTAGCTGTGTATGACTGAGGAGGAGATTTGGGGGGTTGACTGCTCTGAAACTGACTTTTAGCCAACTGTCCTCTTTTCATCCCTTCACCCCACTTCTGGAGCATTGAGAGGCTTCGGTGGCTAATTCGTTTCTTAGCCATCCCCTCTGCTGACTTAGCACTCAGCTTTCTTGGATCTGCTGAGCCATTTACCACTGACCATTGACGGCTTTCCAACTGCCCAAGTTTTGTTCCCGTCATCTCCACTCATATAAATGATATGTTCTTGAAAATTTTTTTCACACTCATAAAGGAGTCTTGAAAGTGAATGAAAGTAAACATATGTTTTCTATAAATACATTTTATTCCTTTAATCACAACACATGAATTAGTATTTTATTCCCAACCCTTGGTAGTGTACTAAGGAGCAGTCTTCCACAAACTCATTTCACTGTTTTACTCATTTTGACTTCAACTTTACTGTCAACTTTTCCCTGGCTCCGTGTACACAGTTAAGATGAAATGCACCACAGTGAGCAGAAAGTTCGAAGTACAAACTGTGGACTGATGAGGTGTATTACAGGAAGAATTTTTCTCCTTGCCACAGGATTAAAGAGTTCAACTGATCTTTCCAGGCACACTCTAGAGTCATTCCCACAGCCCCCTTCTCTGGGTTCTTATCCTACATCCAAGCTTGGGCTAGCTAAGCTCTACACTTTATCATACTGCAACCCTGACTGCAGATTCTGATTGACCAGGCTTTTTCACTAATGGACACTCTTGGGATGTTTTTGATCAGCCATCTTCCTAAGAATACTCAAGTGTTAACTCATTTTTTTTATTTTGACTATTCTTAATTGTATCTTTTTCTGCTTTGGGAAGTAGAAAAATTACAAACATTTATTTTTTCTTGGAAGCTTAAGGTTATTATTACAAGCCTCGGTTACAGTATTCTGCCATAGTGAAAGAGGCTGTTGGCCCTGCCAGACAGAGGTGATCTCTCGTTTTTACCCAGCACTTCACTTTTTTTTTTTTAACATGTTTTTGTCAGCTATTAGACTGAGCTCCCTAGAGGCAGGAGACAGGAAGGGAGAAACCATCTCTTTCTCATTTGTGTATTTCCTATTCTTAGACCTTGACATAGTAAATGCTCAATAACTATTTATGGGAAGAATCAATGAAATTATAAACTATATAAAACATAGAGCCAAATAACTAATGACACTACGCACATAATTGTGACCATGTATAGTTCAAGCAATGTATATGCATAAGTTTCCCTGTAAGTAAAACATTTTTTTCTGAACTTAACAGTTGTCCTTTTTTATTCCATTTGCTTAATTTTTCTATTCACATATTACTAAATATTCTCAAGAGATACTTTATAAGGTGAATAGTCCATCACATCATATGTCGGTTGTATTTTCTTCCCGAAACTTCTGTCTTATTCTATTTAAGACTGTGGATCTTCTGCCCTCACTACAAAACTGTTACTTTCCTGCTTTCCTTTCTGTGTTGATTATCCTGATTTCTGGATCCCCACCTTTTTTTGGTTTCTTTTCACTTTTTACCTACCTGTTGAAAAAAACCCCACTCATTTCAGTAGCATTTTTGAAAGGGGGGGCTGGAGAAGTAAATATAATGTGACCTTTAATTACATGAAAATGCCTTTATTCTACATTCATATTTTATTGATAGTTTGTCTGGCTAAAAAATTCTGAGTTGATTATTTTTTCTCTGTATTGAATTGAATGTCGTTGCTTCACTGTCATCTCGCTTTCAGAGCATCTAATGTTATGCTATTTCCTAGTCTTTTGTATACGGCCTATTTTCTCCACCTCTTTGGAAATTTTCAACATACATTATTTGCTCAAGTATTCTGAAATGTCACTATAATTTTTTATTAGGTTTTCAAGTTTATCATGTGGAGCTGTCAATGGATACTTTCAGTATGAAAATGCATATATTTTATCAATTTCTATGAAATTTTCTTATGTTTTTATGGATAGTTTTTTTTAATCTCCATTTTCTTTCTTCTCACTTCCTTTGACTTCTATTAATCAGATACTGTATCTTCTACATTGTTACTCTCATTTTCTTATATTTTCTTTCATTCATTATTGTCCTTCTGATTCCTACATAATTTTCTAAAAATGTATCCTTCACTTTTAAACTCCAATTGAAAAATTTTATCTGTTACCTTAATTTTAATTTCCAATTACTCTTTCAATTCTCTGATATTCCTCTTTCTGCCTCTTTATTCTTATTCCATGATGTAATATCATATCTTACATCTCTGAGGCCACAAACTATAAGTCTTTTTGAAGCTGTTTTCTACATTTTATGTAGTCTCTGCTTTCTCTACATTTTTTCCCATTTTTTTTTTTTTTTTTTTTGGATTCGGGCTCTTTCATATTGGAGAATTCTTTTAAATGTCTAATTCTTGGCAATCTATTCTTATTACATTAAAGGCAGATGAAATACTCGACTGAAAATTCTGTATGCAAAGGCATACAGTGTACTTTACTGAGACATCATCAGTAATGTGTGAGATTCGTCACTGGGACACACAACGTCAGCCAGTAACTGAAAGCATTTTCCCTAAGGGTGTCAGTGGTGATCTTTGCTTCTTGGAGTTCTGGGGAAGAGGAGGAAGAGCTGTTACTTTCCTGCTTTCTGCAAAAATGCTACTGAAATGAGTGGGGTTTTTTTCATTCACATTTGCTGCCTCTCTCTTTATTCTTCTGCTTTTACTGTACTCTGTTTGCCTGAATAAGTAGCCTTTTGTTTTCGGTTTCTTCAGACTGTAAACCAACCTCCTTCTCCTTCAGGGAGGAGGAGTAGAGAAAATGGTAGTTACTGGACCGTGAAGTGCTGGAGGGACCAGGCTCTCTATGCAGACTCCACCAGAGTCTCTCTGCTTGTAGTTCCTCCTCTCCCCAATCCCGTACCAGTGCCTGGTGCCCCAAGTTCTGGAATTTTCTGGGTCTTGCTTCCTGTTGGCACTCTTCTTGTGGGGCCTGTAAGTGGCAGCTTTCTTTTTTGCCTATATCAGCAGCCACTTCTCTCCTTTCTATCTTCCAAAATGGTGCTATCATCTCTTGTCCACTGTTTTCTCTATTTCTCTCTATTCCATTTCTTGTCTCCTCTTTTTAGAAAAGATTTAGCAATAAAGAATATTAGCAGACAGGAAGTTGACTAAAAATTATCTGACACTGACTTTTCTTTACTGGTTCAAATTCTACATTATTTACAAATTGCATACTGCATTTAAGGTCATGGCTATGAAATCACTCCCGGTTGCATAGTAAAACTACCACAAAAGTATCTTTGACCTTTCAAGAATGAGAAGAGAGTCTTCAATCAAATGTGTCATACTGAAAAGCTCTGCTGTGTCTAAATTTCCTAGACAAAGGTTTATATATAAAAAAATATTAAAAATATATAAAAAATAAGAAAACTAATACTTACTAAGCATTGATTATATACCTGTCACTCTACTTACTCTGTCTCACAAAGACTTTTTGAGATAGGTTCTGCTGTATTATCACTACTAATTTTATAGATGAGAAACCCAAAATCAGAAGTTAAAGAAACTTCCTTAGTGTTATTAAACAAAACACATTTAGGGCCAAAAACTTTTCTGAAAGAAAGAGTGTATTGAGCCAAATGCTGGCCAAAGAAGGCACCAGACTCTGCCTGTGGCACACAGCGTGAGCCACCCACAGCTGTGCCAGGTGGAGAAGGCAACACGTCCAGTCCTGGAGTTGATGGGGGTCTTTTATGTTAACAGGGAAGAGAGATGCGAGTCATTTCGAAAGAATTCACACCGGCTGGAGACAAGGGGGTAAGAGAAGGTGAGGCGGAGCTAGTTCTGGGAGTCCATAAGGAAGAAGCATTTGTTCTTCAGGATCTGTTGTGGGCAACAGTCTGGGAAGATGGTGGGTAAGCAAGAAGCAGAGGGCCTTGTGGTCTGCGATGACAGGTGGTGGGCTACTGGACTGTTCTCTCTAGATAACCACAGGGATAACCACCTGGAAGTTCATTCAAAGTGTCAACCAAGCACTGAGGAATGTGAGAGGTCTGTTGTTGGTTTTATCCTGCAGTTGTTAACTGATAAGACTTTCTGGTCTCTTCCTTCCACCCTCCAGCCTGCTATAATTGAACTTAAGACATCTTAGAATTTTTTTCTCCTCAGTATCATACACAACTAGAAAACAGTGGGCAAGTGTCCATTCCAGGACTGATTTCAAAGTTCACATTCTCCTATCATTTAATTCATGTGAGTCACTGGTGTTGCAAAGGCACAAGGTTCACATATTCTGCCAAAATTGTTGGGTTTCATCAGCATTCAAGTGACAGACTATGATTAGTTACAATCATTTCTAAAGTTGTCTTGTAAATCATGGTTTATAAATTGTTTTCTACATGTCATATCTATATTTAAAACTATGCATTTTCATTGAAAAGTCAAAACCCACATTTCATAAAACACATGAGTCAATTAAAACCATATTTCTTGTTGACGTAGTTTGCTTTTTAAAGTAAGTTTGGACAAAAGCTGAGGACAATGTCTTTTTTTTTTTTTACCTCAATTCCTGTCCATTAAAAGTCTGCCTAAATATACTACCTTTGCATATGTGCAACACACACTATTTACCAACTTTGAGCAAAAGGGTTTTTAAAATTCATTTTGCTTTTTTTTTTTTTTTTTGGTCTGCTTTTTACCTTACTTTTAAAATAAAAAATAGCAAAAGAGTTTTGACATTTTGAAGCTAAACGATCCTGGATTTGATTTGCAACTCTGACTCTCAGTGGCACGTAAATTTGAATAAATTTTTTTGTGTTTGTTTTATCTCCATATTCTAAGTTGGTGTTAATTATAACTAATTTGAATGTTCCTTGAGAGAGATAAATGAGACCACTCTTGCCAGTGAGTCCTTAGCACTTATCTCAGCCAAATCTGTTTGTTGTTGAGGAAAAAGGGTCTGATTCAATATAGGTGACGTAAGAGGAATGTGTGAATAGAAAGTTCACTGAAGAGTCATCAGAATGAAAGCAACTCGCAGAATGGGCTTTGCCTGATCTTCCTTATGAACTCCGTCTGCAGTGCCACCTCTGCTTCTCTCTGGACTCTGCTTCTTTTCCCCTCTCTTGACCTGCTTCCTCTGCTGAATTAAAATTCTGCTCCTTATAACTTCAGCTGCATGAGGTTTTGACTTGCCACACTACCAACTCTTATGATGTATTTCAGTGTGCTCTTTTGCTTCTTGCCTCTGCTAATAATTGGCAGACTACTTACACTTATATTTTAGTTCAAATCTTCAAAAGCAATTAGCTGACTGACTCTTTCTTCTTTTCAGTTGTCAACCTAGATTATAGTATGGAACTAGATTATGTAGGCAACTAGATTATATAGAACCAGAATCGAATGTAGCCAGGCTTTCATAATGACACAGGACTTTATGGTATATATTTTAGTACCCTAACTTTCCCCTGGTCACACTTTACTAGCCTGTATTCTGTCCTTACTTTAGTCTTTTAGTCTATTTGTATTTTTTGCTTTATTTATTGTATCTATTCTCTTAAGAAGCCAAATATATTTTTTTACAAGTCTATACAAACCCTTCTATGGACAAGAATCTTTCTGGTCCTGAAAGAAACCTAGACAGCATCCTATTATTCTTAGAATAGCTAGTCCTTTTTTGGCATTAAAAAAAAATGTAGTATAATGAATTCATAATCAGTGAAACTCAGTGTGTTGGTCTAATAACCCAAATCTCACCCAACTGGGAATTTCTCTTCTTCCTCAGCTTGAACCTGTTTGGGCTTCGAAGCCCTCGCTGGAGAAGAGGAACCTGATGGAAGCTTGTCTTTTCCTGACTCCATCTCTTCTCCAGTCCCGAGCTGGGTTACTCATCCCTCCAAAGCCAGACACCAAGTGAAAGGAGGTCCAGGGAAAGTGCGCCATTTTATCTAGCAGTGCTGGTGTGAGGGAATTGATTGTTCAAAGCTGACTACTTTGCTCCTCAGAAAGTTTTATAATTCCTCCTTTCTCTGGAGATCTCCAATGTGTGTCCTGTTTCATTAGGGATGGGAGTAAAGCAGGGAGGAGGAGAGTATACAGGATGCTCTTCAGACTCCTATAGAAGCCAATGGAAGCCTCACAGTCAGTCTGTCCTGTGTAAATGGTCAAGCACCTGCTTTTAAAATGAGGAAGTACTTGCATTTTGTTTTTCAGCAATAGACTTCAGGTGGAATAGAAACAGTAAGAGTCATCATCTAACAACCTATTACAGGGATGGCTAGTAAAGAGGAGACAGTTTCTTCCTTTAAGGCAACATAATAATACAGTTGCATGAAGCTTTTTCTGTTTTGCTTAAATCCAGGATAGAACTTGAACACTTTGGAACTCAGATCATAAAGGGATCATTTAATATATTATTTCCATAGAGTTGATGAAAATTACTACCCTGAGTGCCTAATTTACCATCTCTAACCCTGCAAAGACTATATATGTGTTTGCGCGTGTGTGTGTGTATGTGTGTGTGTGTATTGACCCTAATCAATAAAAGGGAATGACTGAACATCCAGTTGGTATGCAAGTGCTTTTGAAGCAGTGTGAGACAAGGTGGCAGGCAGATTCTGAAACTTTGCTAAGTAATAAATAACTAAGATTATTTTGATGGTGATTAAACTGTAACTTGGTTCCAATCTGATACATATTTCTAAGTTCTTCCTTTATTGGTTTCCATTTGAGCTAGAATTTAGATTGATCTCCCCTTGACCTCTCATTTTTGTTTTCCCCATTTATTCTTTTTAAATGAATTCATTTCCTTGCCTTAATAAAAATGTAAGAACTTCTTTATTCATTATTCAGTTTAAGATGATGAAGCGCAGAAATCTAAATTACTGGGAATTGTGCCCCTCCCTCCCTTGTTTTCCATGTCCAAGTCGCCACCAAAATCCTTTCATTGATACCATCTGACTGTTTATTGACCCATATGCTGTTCTCCACAACTGCTGCCGCTGTTTGGTTTCAGACCTACTTCATGTCCTTCCTGGATGACCACCAGAACCTCCTAAATGGTCTCCTGGTCCTGGACTCTGCTTTATCCTCCACACTGCCATGGTTTGCTTCCTGAAACACAGACATGATCATGTCTTTTCTTGGTTTTCAAATATTTTAAAAGCTTTTCACGACCTTTGAAATTAATTCTGAGTATTGTAGACAGGAATTCCTAAACCTTTCTGATTTGATTATACTTTTCGAATATAACATCAGGGTATTTCATTCATCCCCCGATTCAGTCATATTACCTGACCTTTAAATATGTCTATGCCTCGCATCTGCTGTTTTCTCTGCTTTGAACATCGTTTCCTGCCTTGTCTGCCACCTAACACCATATATGTCCCAGCTCAAATACTACTTTTAAAACTTCCTTTTTCCTCACTAACAAATATGGCTCTCGTGATCCCATAGTCCCTATGGTCCCAAAGTTCTTTGCATAATTTCATTTTAACACATCTGACATTGTATAGTAAGTAATCTTTTGCTTGCAAGCCTTTTTCTCCAATTAGACCAAGGGAAAACATTATTTTATTCATCTTTGCATCTCTAGCATCTAGTACAAGTGCCTGACACAGAGTATGCACTCCATTAATGTTTGTTGAATGAATAAATTATTTTCTGCTACAGGGATTTTTGTGAGAAAACATTACTTTCTACAACATAGGAAGTACCTCTAAAGAAGAGAGTTCCACTGCTACAAATCAAACATTTAGTAATTTTAGGAGCTTTGTCTATAGTCTGAGATCTGGGAACATAGTCTTCATTCTTTGAGACCATCTAATACACTTCCTCTGAAGGAAATAATTAGGGCCATCATACTCAAGCATTCACTTAAATTACATGAAACCACTTTACCCCACTGTGAGAATTATATAATCTTAGTATTCACAAGAATGTTAGTAGTAACATAACTCTGATGAATTGAATTGTATTTCTCAAAAAGATATGTTGAAGTCCTCACCCCCAGTACCTATGAATATGACCTTTTTTAGTCAATAGGGTCTTCACAGAGGTAACCAAGTTAAGGCGAGGTCATAATGAATTAGGATGGGCCTTACTCGAATGTCTGTTGTCCATATAAGAAGAAATAAGACAGAATCGCAGGGAGAACGCCATGTGATGACAGAAGCAGAGACTGAAGTCAAACGGCTACAAGCCAAGGAATGCCAAGGGCTGACAACCACCACCAGAATCTAGGAAGAAGTGTGGGAGGTTCTATCCAGAGTCTCAGAAGGAGCATAGTCCTGATGACACCTGTGACTTGCACTTTGGCCTCCACGACTGCGAGAGAATAAATTCTTATTGTTTTAAGCCATAAAGTTTGTGGTACTTTGTTGCAGCCACCTAGGAAACTAATATATTACAGGCCTTATTTGATATCTTCTTCAACATCCCAGAGTTTGCTTGAATAACTTCTGAAATGGGAGACTTACTGCCTTCGAAAGGGTCATATTTCTTCATAGCGAAGCCCATTGTGCTGTAATGTCTCAGGAGGATTTTTTAATTTACTTCCTAGGCCTTTTGATTATTCTCAAACTGAAGATTGTGACGTGTTTAAGTCACAAAATTTCGACACTTTCAATGACAGCTTACATGAGGATATTTATAAACAAGATGACTGAGTATTGAAAAATACAGTCTTCAAGTTTCAAGCATAAGAGGCTTGACAGATATGTTCCCTGGATTGACAAGAGACCTTGGTATTATTTCAGTACAACCTTACTCTGATTTAACCAATCATTTAGGTTTGTCATCACACTCTTTTAGAAAAAGGAAAATTATGTGACTTCCTTCTTCCTACTGAGGCTTAATTAATTACATGAGAGGAAGAATCTACTACTTTTCTGTTTTCCTGGTTGCTGTGGTGCACAACTGGGTAGAAGACAGTAATAAGCATCAAGAAGCACTAACTGAGATTAAAGGAATTAAAAGTCAAAGCAACGAAATCCCAGGGAGAACGCTGGGATTAAACTGAAGCACAGACTGCCTATGCAGTGAGTAAGTATCCCCTGGCTATAAAATGAGAGGCAAGCATCACTTCAGTTTAGGATTACTATCCCTCAAGAAAAGATTCGTGCATATTTTTACTTTCAAATGGTCCATGAAGTCGATGGAAATTGTAATCATTTCACTTTTTCAGTTATCAGAACTTTGGGGCAAACTGAAAACCAGGATCAGGAAGGCAAAGGAATACTCTAGACAGCTGTCAACAGGGAAACTAAATGTTACCTCTCCAAGGAGTGAGTGTTAAGGAAGATAGTAGACATAGAATGCTCAGATCCCCACTTAGGATGTTCACCAGTTGGAACACTGGCAATGCGAGCGAATGAAGGGGCTGCTGTGGTCATTGTTCTCTCTCCTCCCTGGCCGCTCTGCCCGCTCCATCTCCCTCACCCCACCACACCACAAGCAATGTGTTTCTAAGGCAACCAGAGGAACTAAAGGGAGCAAAAACTAAACATCAGGCATTAACCTTTATACCAAATAATCAATAGAGAGGAAAATCACAAATTGGTTTGTATCCAAAAGCTTTGACCTAAAACACTATTTTATATCATTAAAAATGTGACACTTTGCCCTGCTAGTCCAGTTCCAGGGTGTGGTCAGCACATGTACTAGCCTGGGGGTATTTTTGTTCTCATGGGGAAAGCATGGTGGTTTCCCCTGAATCAGCTTCCCAGTGCTGTACTAAGGTCTCTCATACTGTCTCTCGGGCCTTCTGTATTATACTCACTTTGAACTCTGCACAAACTTCCTCCAGTATAATTTCCGATAAACTCGCCTGGCTAAAGCAGAAAATAAAATTCAGTATTTCTGAATTGTAAAGAAAAGTTCTATCTCAGCATCTCTGTGGCACACACAGAACTGGAAGCAGAGAGGGAGTTGGAGCGGTGCCAACAACTAGCAAGGGCTTCTGATCCTTCGTTTATAAAGTAGGATGCTGTAGCCTCTGCTTCTGGGTTCCAAAATCAAGAGTAGAAAGATGCACATCAAATCTAAACCAGGGAACTGTAAAAGGCTTACCAATACTCTGCTATTCCCTTCCTATATCTCCCATTAATTTGGAAGAGATGTATGCATCTCTTTGGAAGAGATGTATGCAGAGGTGCAATATGAGTAACTTGTGTTCCCATCCATTCGATATAAACTAGAATGCCTTGTTTCTAGTAGGATGACCAGAGGGATTACCAGACAATAGCTGATGGGGAGCATGAGGAGAGAAGAACCAGACCCTCGGGCCTCTGTTGACCCATTTGGAGGTCTCCAGGCCTAGCTCTGTGAGTCTTTGCCCTCTGTCCAGACACATTTTTCTCTGTCTTGTTAATCTCACTTAAAGTTCAAACTGACTCGACCCTCAGGCAAACTGAACTTCTTGCTCTTTGTTCCAAATGAGCTTGAGAACCACTTTTACTATAAGCCAGTGGCTTCAAGAGTGGGTTTTATGTCAAAGAAGTCTGCTTGTATTTGGCCAAGCTCCTGTCAGCATACCTAATGTATCTCTTTCTCATCTTCTCTGAAACTTCTTTTTAAATTTTCAACTAAAGTCCTAGTGTAGACTCTCCTTCCTCCACAGGAGTCATCTTTTATTACTTAAAAATACCTTAAACCAGAGTTTTTCAAACCTTAATCATTCACATATCACCTTCACAAATTTTTCTTTATCTGACTGTCACTCTAATAATTACTCACTTAAGAACTTTAAAATCGTAGTGCTTTCTATCAGTAACACAATATATCGTACTTTGAGAAACCTGGTTTTAAAATACAGTATCCACAATAGGCATTCCCATCAAGAAGAGGAAACCTATTCCTTCATAGTACAGTATAATTTTGTAGATAAATCATTTTTCTAGAGGAGAGATATCATGTAAATGTGTTGTGTTATTATTAATATATGCATGTTTTGGTATTCATTAATGCCTCTGTGACAACTGATAGTGAAGTTAGTGAATTAAGGAATATATTGTAAAAATAGAGACTAAATTAGCAACTTCTGGCATGGAGCCCTTCTGATTTTTCTCCCTTTCCTCAATATATATATTTCTAGGAAACTCAGACCTCTGAGGCATCTAATTATCTTATTAAATTATTAACCAAATTCTCTGCATGACAAGTAATTTTTTAACAGATACTGTCTTTTTATTGAGTATTGTATAAAGAATAACTGTATAGAGAATTTTCCATTTTGCTGAGTGTCATTTACTAACATGCTTATTTGTATTTCAGGCTTTCGAAGTGGCTATTTTCATAAGCACAAAAAGGTAGAAATAAACTTCTGTTATCTGTTTTTATCTTTATATATATATATGTATATATATATATATATATATATATATATAAACTCTGATTCATAAGAATGCTTGTGGGAATGTATCAGAAAACAGTAGCTTTCAATAACTATTGCAAACAATAGGAAATTGAGTTTCTCAAGTGTTCAGTAACCTGAGCAATGATCAAACACTGAAATATCTCATGCCAGGTATTTTGCTCTTTAGAATTCAAGTAATGTCTTCCAAAGACTCTGGAGAGTTGAACAGCTTTTGAGGCAAATTGACTAGATTCCCCAAACTGTATTAGGTTTCTTATCATTCTCATGAGAAAGGGTAATACAGACTCTTGGCATCAAAGCCAAAGAGGAAACAATCTCCTGAATATCTTTTTATCTGAGAGGTGAAATAATACACAACCCTCCCCCATCCCACCCCCATCGCCCCCAGGGTGACATGGGTTTCTCAAGCTGTGCCCTCCC
Organism: Eonycteris spelaea; assembly: GCA_003508835.1. Taxonomy (NCBI): domain Eukaryota; kingdom Metazoa; phylum Chordata; class Mammalia; order Chiroptera; family Pteropodidae; genus Eonycteris; species Eonycteris spelaea. The sequence continues at coordinate 1,568,771 of PUFA01000254.1, read as the reverse complement.
AGCTTTGAGAAAGCAACTTCACTATTTTTATTGCTCAATTGTGCCTTTACTACCCGAACATTGTCAAGGTTAGATGCAAAATCTGTTACACTTCATGGGAGGCAACATAATCCTATTACTTGGAATGTAGTTCTAATCTGGTTGTTTAAAAAAGAGAGAGAGAGAGATTTGTATGTAATGAGTAAAATAGCCATTTGCCATTATTAAATCAAAATAGTTAAAAAATAAAGTGCTATGACGAGAAAACAGAACTAAAAATTAGAGAATTAAGGTACATTTGAATAAATGTGACTGCGGCAAAAAAATTACAATTTGTGAGCATAAAACATTCTAAGAAATATTGTAGATTTGTGAAATAAATTGAAAAATGCTTGATCAATTGATGTGCTAATTTTAATTTTTAATTTTTAACTTTTTAAATTTAAAATTAAAGTTTAAATTTAAAAATTAAATTTTAAATTTTAATTTTTAACTCTGATGAAAGTTTTATATTTGTAAAGTGAACTAAACAATGACTCAGTAGAAAGAACTGGAAAAAAAAAAGTGCCAAGTTGCTAAACAGATCTAGATTTCTGAGGATTTCTAGGCTGTGTTCTAGAAGTTTAGGTACACTAGAAGGTGGGCTTCAGATATGTAGGTGGCATTCTCTGATACAATGTTTCATTCATATGTCAGAGTTAGAGGTAAAATTTACCCTTTATTTGTCATATACTAAATTAAAATATTTATTGTTATATAGGTAATATATGTAACATTAAAAACTATTATAACAAAAATAGGCACAAATAAAATGAGAACTGAATAGCTCTGAAAAAAATTAGAAATCTTGGAAATAAAAACAATAAAATTGAATGGAAATCTTGAGAGCTGAGGAAAATTCTAGAATGGAGAGATACCAGTGAACAGAAGATTATACTGAGGAATTCACTTGTAACACAGAGCACAGAGACAAAAAAAATATATAATAACTTAAAAGAGATGGATTGGAAATTAAGAAGCTCTAAAATTTGTCTGATAGGTATTATGAAAGAAGAGAGAAAAATACCAGAGAAGTAATATGTGAAGAGATAGCTAAGAATTTTCCTAAACTGAGGAAAAGTAAGAATCAGGTTAGAAGTACTGAGTGTTAAAGAAGTACAAATAAAGATAAATCTACACCACCCCAAATAGCCATGGCAATCTTGAGAAAGAAGAATAAAGTTGGAGATATCACATTTCCTAATATCAAACTATACTACAAGTCTATGGTAATCAAAACAGTAATCAAAATCTGTTTTTACTGGCATAAAAACAGATATATTGATTAATGGGACAGAATAGAGAGCCCAGAAATAAATCCACACCTATATGTTTACTTAATATATGACAGAGGAGATAAGACTATACAATGGGGTAAAGACAGTCTCTTCAATAAATGGTGTTGGGAAAAATGGACAGATACATGCAAAAAAAAAAAAAAAAAAAGAAGAAGCTGAACCATCTTATTACACCGTATACAAGAATATTGACTCAAAATGGTTTAAAGATTTAAATGTAAGACCTGAAACCATAAAACTTTTAAGAAGAAAACATAGTTAGTAAACTCTCTGATATTACTACAGGAATTTCTTTTCAGATACATTCTCCTTGGGCAAGGGAAACAAAAGAAATTAAACAAATGGGACTATGTCAAACTAAAAAGTTTTTGTACAGCAAAGGAAACAATCAACAAAAACAAAAAGACAACTGACTGTCTGGGAAGATATTCGCTAATGATACATCTGATAAGGGCTAATATCCAAAATTTATATAAGAACTTATACAACTCAAACAAACAAACAAACAAACAAACAACAAAAACATTCAATTAAAAAATGGGCAGAAGACCTGAACAAATACTTCTCCAAAGAGGAAAATACAGAGAGCTAACAGACATATGAAAAGATGCTCAAGATCACCAATCATCAGAGAAATGCAAATTAAAGCCACAAAGGATATCACCTTCACACCTGTCAGAATGGCTATCATCAATAAATCAAAAAACAGGCAAGTATTGCTGAGGATGTAGAAAAAGGGAACCCTCATACATTGTTGGTGAAATTGTAAATTGGTACAGCTGCTATGGAAAATAGTTTGGACGTTTCTCAAAAATTAAAAAATGGATATACCTTTTGACCCAGCAATTACATTTTCTAGGTATCTATCTAAAGAAAACCAAAACATATAATTTGTAAAGATCTATGCACTCCAATATTCATTTGCAGCACAATAGCCAGATATGGAAGAACCTAAATGCCCATCAAAGATGATTGGATAAAGAAATTATTGTTCATATATACAATGGAATATTACTCAGCCGCTAAAAAGGTGAAATCCTACCATTTTCAACGACATGAATGGATGGACCCAGTGTTATTATGCTGAGTGAAATAGTCATACAGAGAAAGATAAATACCACATAATTTAACTTATATGCAAAATTTAAGGAACAAAAAGAACAAACTAATCAAAAACAGAACTCACAAATATAGTGGACAATTTAGTGATGGACAGAGAGGATGGGGGTTGAGAGGCTGGGAGAATGAGGTGAGGTGTTGAAGAAGTACAAATTAGTAGTTGATAGTTGGGCATGGGGAGCATGGCAGAGGGAATGCAGTTAGCATTAATATGATGGCTAAGTGGAGGGCCAGGGGAGAGAGGAAGCCATTGTGGGATCATTTTTATGAACATATAGATGTCTAACCAATGTACTGTATACTTGAAACTAATTTAAATAAATAAATTTATTAAAATAGATAAATCTTCAGCTAGACATTTTCTAATGTAACGGCAGATCAATCAAAGATGAAGAGAAAACTTTAAAGCTATTAGAAAGAAAGATCATTTACCAAAACCACTAATTAGGCTGACAGAAAACTCTGAATACCGCAATAGATGTCAGCAGAGAAGAATTATAAAAAACCGAAAGGGAAAACCCACCAAAAAATGTATGACAGTATTACACAATTTGTTCTTAAACATCAGATATATAAAACAAAAACCGAAGTTAAATATAGAGAGTGATAAATTTACTGCCACAGCGAGAGGCTCACTGCAGCACTCTGTGGTTTACAAACTTAGAAACAAAGAGAATGTGCACCATTAGCATAGCGATTCCAAACACTATGGTAGACCGATACCGGGAAATAGTAATATTATTTAGTCATTAAAAGATTGAATTCGAAGCATGTCGGTTTCTATTATATTTTCACCTAAATGAGAATATCATAATGCAGAAAGGTAGATATAAAGTGATGTAAGTATTTATAATTTAAATGATCCCAGTCTAAAAACAAATCCCAGTCAACCCATATGTGTGCATGCTCGTTATATGAACATGAAGAAAGTTCTGGAAAAATACACACGAGAGTACTTTATTACCTAATAGTTGAGGTGGGGAGTGATGGGCACAGAAACTGATAGTGGAGGATATACAAAATTTATAAAATTTCAATCATTACAGAAAAAATAATTTTGATTAAGAATATTCATCTAAAATTCCTCAGTGAAGGCTCTGAAGCAAGGAACACAAACTAGTAGGCGGAGCCCAGAATAGGGCACAGAGAAGAGAATCTTCTGTTTTATTAGCACTAAGGGGATGGAATGGTCTATCTGGCTCCTATATAGACAGACAGATAGACATAGACATAATTTACCTAGGGTAAATTATGGTCAAACTTTGCCACACTGTTCTGAGTAGAATGCTTATGTTTTCATTTCTTCCTGTTATAATACCATTGTCTTTAACACATTTCTGATTAGAAACAATTACTTTTTATAAGTTGATTTTTTAATAAGTCATTATTGCTGTTTTCTTCTTTAAAAAAAAACCTCATGTTTTTTTAAAAAATGCAAAAAAAGTAAAAACTACACATTTTTCCAAATAAAAGTTCTCATACATATGAATAGGAAGCAAGAAGGTAAAGTCATTGAGTATAGAGAACTCTTGTGAAATTTTACTATAAAATGAAGCAGAGATATGAGTCAGTACCTGAAGATGTTGGAATAAAGAAAGTTTGTTGTGGTTGTTGTTGTTAGAATAAGAGTGATTTTAAAGTAAGTATATAGTGAGGATAGGAAAAATCTAATTTAGAAGGCAAATCAGATGGATCATGAGAAAGATAACAATTTCAGAAGCAACACGCATCAACAACCAAGTAGAAGTGGGTTCTGGTGCCTACGTGAAGACTCACTCTTAGCTCTCAGCATACTGGGTTGAACTGCAAGTAGTTTAGTAGATTTGATGTTAGAAGGAAGAAAAGGGCTTTTCTAATAGTTTCTGTTTTCTAAGTGAAATCAGAATGTTGTCAGTAAAAAATAAAGAAGAGAAGGAATTTTGGAAATTTAAGGTCATTTCAAGGAACAAAGCAAAACTGTAAGAAAGAGACAGAGGAAAAGGACAATAAAAAAGTCAACAAACGTATTTATAAATAAAAGCATTTTTACTTTTAAAAGAAAACAAAACTATTCATTTATGATTGACAAAGGCCCATGGGTAGGGAGAGAGGCCCATAAGGCCAAAGCTCTCTACGGATTTATAATGTGGGGAGTTTATAACTATATGAAATAGAAGAGTGACTTGTCACTCACTTCCTTGCTGATCTATTAACTGCTTCTGGCTTTTATGATGCTTTAAACACGGAACTCAGCAAAAAAATGCAGACCAGATATGTGGCAGAAATCAAATTGAATTGGTCAAGTTTCATATTATGTATATCCTTTAATATACCCTTTTCATGCCAACAAATGCATCATGCATAAATGAAATGCTACACTGTCTACGGCTTAGCAGTATTGGTCTGGATCTCAGATCAGTAGTTCGAACTCAGCCTTTCTTAAGACTTGTTTTTTTGCCAAAACATGCTCATATACCTCTAGGTAAACCCGCTTTTGTTAGCACACCACATAAATTTACATGAGGACATATCTACTGTCCCAGCCAAAGAGTTAATATCTATTAATCTATTTCTATAGGAAACCATAAATTCATCATGCACTGCCAGCATTCCTGAGGAAAAATATATTTTAATCGAATAACAGTGAGATGCATAAAAAGAAATATGATGGGAAAACAGTAGGATTTCACTAAGAAGCTTCTCACCTGTCAAATTCTTCCTGGAGTATGAAGAGCTAACAAAGTGCCTTACTCTCTGTCTCAAAAACTAGATCAGTTTAGACCCAGACATAGGAATGGTCCAGAGCGTGTGCCACTAGCTACACATAACTATTGAAACTTGATTTAAATAGTTAAAGTTAAAGTAAAAATTCTGTTTTTCAGTTGCACTAGCCACATTTCCAGTACTCAGTAGTAGTCACCATATTGGACAGCACGGATATAGAACATTTCGTCATGACAGAAAGTTCTATGGGACACTGCTGGTTCAGACCATGGAAACGCCACGTGATTCACCTCATCCTCAAGATTGTTTCTGGTCCAAGGGAAGTATAAAGCATTATGAACTTCTGATGCAGCTTCAGAATAACATTGGACTTCAAACTGACCCTAAACTGGAGCGCTGAGCTTTCCCAATCTGGACCTGAATTGGTATAGACCCACATCAACCATCAGAGTTTAGGAGACGGATAAAGCAACATTTATAGCTCAAATGACATAATAATGCCTGGGAAGGTCTTTTTAAAACTATGAAGTGTTATATAAAAATAAAATATTCCTTCTATTTCCCTGAGCAATTGCCTTCACTTTGTTGTGGGGATCTCTAGATTATTATATTCAATATTGGACTCTACAGCTTAAGACAAATGCAGAAAATTTGGAGGCAGTTCAGAGCAGACCCACAAAGATGATGAAAGGTTTGGGAAATAAAATATTGTGGTTAAAGACAAAAGTCATTCATCCAGGGAGAAAATTTTAGAATTATCTTCAAGCATAAGCTTTTATATTTATATAGAGAATTGTGTACATCTACAGTAAGAGATACCGTGGACAGACAAGAACTAGATCAAATTAACAGCACAAAGGGAAATTTTAAGAAAACTTTTCTGGAAATATTTGAAAACATAAAAGTTTCTATGTAAAATGTTCTCCAGTCACTGACTCCTTCTGAGGAAAGCAGTCAGATACAGTTCATTATGCATATATTTCCATGTTTTGAACCATGTACAGACCTGGTCCCAGTTGGCTGCTCCTGGTACTGGTTCTGGCCAGTGGCTCCTATGATCACTCCATCCAACCATGGCAATTTTTACTAGGAGTGATATAGATGATAAGGTTGTCACCTCCCCAGAACCCACTCTTATTTTTCTAATAACACAACCCATTATTTTTCTTGTGAAATCATCCCTGACGTGCCCCACATAACCCAGGTCTGGTTACCAGAACATTAATTCCTTCTGGCCACAGTGATTAGTTCCTGAAATGACAGGTAATCCAAGTGCATCTAATAGGACTCAATTTCAGATTTCTTTCCTCGAACTGTTGGGAGCAGAGAGTATCTCTGGTGACCTATTTGTAGGTGTGAGATTATAAATTACAGTGATCTGAGATGGGTTGCCACTGCTCGGGGCGTGGAGCAGCAGTGCTCCTTATCCACACTTCCACTCCACTTCTCCAGAGCAGAAGCATTTGAGCTCCTCCCATGGAGCAAGAGGTTAGAGATGCTGAGCAGCCCACCAGCTACAGAGCGAGGGAAGGCAACAGAAGGAGGAGGTGGGCCACACCTTAGTATACAGGCTTCTAATCCATCTTCCTCTTCACATCATACACTCTCCCACCTTCAATGGTCCTTGGTCCTGTGGCAGTTCTTTGGGACAAATGTGTTACTCTTCTCCACCTACAGTTTCCTCCGTCCCTAATTCAGTTACCATTGCACCAGGCTTTCCCTCCACTAAACAGGAGCAGGATGCTCTTACTCAAATGGTTCTGGAAATGCATGTGTACTTGAATATCCTCAGAGTAACAGCTAATGCTTCAGAGCTGGAGATCAAATCTGCCGGGTCTTGGCAGAGACCCAGTCTGTAGATGTTTGCAACTGAGATTTTCCTCTGGCCCAGTGAGAGTGATGTATAAGTTAATTCAGTTGCTTTGGTTAATTTTTTTTTCTACTTTAGAATTGATTTCAGATCTTTTAGGCAATTTTGTTTTGTTTAGTTAACAAATATTTAAGAACCAACTAATAGGCTCAAAGTATTATATCCTAAAATACAATGATGAAGACCCAATCTTGCTTTGAAAGATTTTTCAATCTTTAAAGAAAAGCAATTGTAGATTGAAAAATACCAGAAGAGAAGTATTTTTGAAAGAGGAGAGCAGGGCAGAGAAGGAGATGGAGATGAGGTGGGTGGGCAGTGGTTATAGGCAACAAGAGGAAATGTTTGAAAACAGTCAAACTTTTGGTGCCAAATTGGAACACTGGTGTTTCCAGATGTCCCTTTAAAACCCCATTTCAGTAACAGGATTGATATTGAAGAGACCTATCTGGATTTGAGGGTGGGAGGATTTGTCTGGTTTTTGAAAGAACTATTGATAAAGCACACAATTTCAGTCTATTCTTGAATGACAATCTATAATCTTTTATAGTCCTTAATTTTCTCATTTAAAAATTTTAAGGTTGTTTTAAGTTTTTTAGTATTTGAACCCAAATTTTGGCTTCTTGACAATCTTCCCATAGTCGTCCTATTTATACCACATCCTGTCCCCAAACCATTGAATTATTTTACTTTAACCTTGATTTAGAATTTGACATTACTTATTTCAGTTGCCACCGTAAACATCTTTCTTCCTTCCAATTTATTTTCAAGGGTGAAGTAAAGTTCAAGTAAAACCTAGCAACACATAAACCTAGAAAAGAGAAAGGAGATGTAATTTGGTTTTGGAGGTAGAAGATATTATTGGCAGCTAGAAGCACACCAAATGTTCCCAAATTCATGAGCGAAGTTATATTAATTATGTTTTTTCAAAGACATCCTGAAATGGGATTTTTCTGACCTAAATGAATCATCTAACTGTTATGGTAATAATAGCCCTCCCAAGCTGAGAAAACCCAGGTTTTTTGATACTATAAAGTACTGCATACTTATTGGCCTATCATGTAATTTGGACAATAAACTCTAATTTTGTTTTCCTTCATGATTAAAAATAATGTCTTAAAATAGGGTGACTTTTTGAAATGGTCTGGAATTCTTTAATTCTCTTCTTTGAATATTAGAATTATTCAAGTATATACCCAAAGAAACTTTAACTATAATAATATAAAGTTCACTGAAAAAATTGAGTCATGTAGGCAATGCTTCCACCTTGTTCACATTATGACACATGTGAAAATATGATAATATGTGCATGACACGCAGGGGCAAGCTGCCAGGCCACTGTCAGCCAGAGGCAACAGACCCAGTGGTGGTAGGAGCCGTGAGGCTGATGGGACCAGTATTTCAGCACTTGGCTCAATACTAAGGAACACCAGTAGGAAAGCTTTGAGGTGCATCATAGAGTTTGGTAGAAGAGTTGCCTGAACTCCTTCCAATCTTCTTCCAAATCAGCACACCTGTCCCTCAACCCCCACATCACATTACACAAACTTGCATTTTGCTCAAGGAGGGCTAAGCATAAGTGATTTCATTTTTTACACTGGTTTAATAATTTTTAAAAATCAAAAGGAGATAACAGATGGAAATAGGATTTTACTATTTTACATAAAATGAAGATTATTACACTATGCATAGTGATTTTAGATGCAGACCTGCTATGAGGGATCGGCTATAAAACTGTTGACCTTCATAGTGGCTCGAGTTGCATGTCTAATCAAAAGCCGAGTGAAGCATTATGAAATCAAGGAAGTATCTCTGCTATTACCTAGGAGATTGATAAAATTCCTTAGATTTTCTGTTCTTTTCCTCCTACTGACAGGTTTGTAAAAGATTCCATAACAACAAATTAGATGCTAGTTTGTAATTGCTGCTGTACAGTGCTATCACAAAATCACTCCCATTTTACAAAACGAAAGGAGAGAAGGAGAAATAAAGGGAGAGTGATGAAGGAAAGAGAGTCTCAACAGTGAAAAAGGGGTATCTTTTTTCTTTTTCAGAAATTACTTTTGTAATAATAAGAAATATATATTCATTATGAAATCGTTAGATTATAAGTAAAGGAAGGCCTATAATAACTTTCTCAGGTAACTTACTCAAAGAATTTGTTCTTATAAACCAGAAACACAGGCTCAAAATGTTAACAAAATATATCAATGACTAGACTTTATGAAGTTCTGGGTACCAGACTCTGTGCCAAACACTTTCACAAACTTTCCAGACTCATCTAGTCCACAGAACAACCCTATGTTATCGTCATCATATAAATGAGAAGACAGAAACTAAACAAAATTAACTGGCCAGTCCGAGGCCATACATAGAGCCAGACAAGACAGAGCAAGATTAAGAAGCTGGACTGTGCGATGCAAGTGCCTCCAATCTTGGCCCAACCATTGCAAGAAATAGAGAAACTAAACCATCTCATTTTACTAACGTCACATGATATTGATAAAATGCCCATGGTTTCCCCACTTTATTCCATGTCGAAATCACCTGGAGAGCTTTTAATATCCCAACACCCAGAACTCATCTCATACTAATTAAATCACAATGTTGGGTGGAGGTGGGAAGAACCAAGTATTACTATTTTAAAGCTCTCCAGTAATTCTAAATGCAGTAAAATTTAGAAACTACTGACCACAGCTCATTTTGGAGGTTTAGGCCTAACACTGGTCCTATAGTCCTAAATTTCACTAACGAGAAACCATTGTGCAGAAGGTTCCAGAGCTAGACATTTAGCTACAGGCCAAGGTTAACTTCCTATTTGTGGAAGTCTTCTCCCCTTCCCCCTTCCGCAGTGACCAACCTCCCCTCCCCCCGTCCCAAACAACTACTGCATATACATTATTTAAACAATAGGATAGGCACAGTAAACTGAGCAATGGTAGCAAAGTTTTATGCACCGGAGCAATCTTGGCCAAGAGTACAGAAAAGCAAGAGAAAAATTTGGCAATTAGCAGTTATTTTGATAGTGCTAGACAGCCAAAAAAAGAGGACAATTAAGCCAAAAAAAACCACTTTGGGACCTAATTACCCCCATTTGGCTGTCTACCATGAACAAATTAGTCACCAAATTGCTTCGTCACTTGTTTCATGTACTGCAGGATATTATACATGAAAACACTCATTTTAAAAAACTTTCCTTTTTGCTTTGTAAAAGGTAAGAAATAAAGAGGATCTTACATAGAATCCAGGCCAGAGCCATTAATTTGCAACTGAGAGGAACGAGGCAGCAGCTACGCCTGTTTTCCCAGGGAAATAACCTGGGGTTAGCTCAGTGCCAGGAAGGAAGGGTCAGGAGACTTGGCAGTGGCAGTCTGTCTGGGGAGGAGTGAGCAATTCTGACACCCCCACCGTGTTTCACTCTCCTGGGCAGCCGAAGCACTCTGCCTGGCATGACCAAAATGTAGAAAAAGACTTTTAAATGTTAAAAAGGTTGTCTCTCAGAACTCTTTTTCCTAACTGGCTGTGCAACAGATATTTAGCTTTTCTGTGGTAACACAGCCACCTTCCTGGCTTAGGGCTTTAAGGGGGAATAATGAGGAGTCTGCAGCCCTTGCTTTGTGAACCCCCTCGCCAAGGTGTTAGGAAGGTCTCGATTTCTATAGAAACAGGGCATCTACCAGAGACCTGAATGATTTGTGACCTCAGAATTGTTGTGGTCCCTGGACCTTTGTTTGCTCTACGTCCTTCAGGGAAAATAAGAGGTCTGAGCAAGGACAGGAAGAGGAAGTCAGGCCTGGGATCATTTCTCAGGGTTTTTGCCTTTGATCCTCCTACACAATTATATTGTAGCATATCATTACCTATATTCAGACTGGCCTCCTAACTTTAATAACTTTTTTTAAACTACATTTGTTCTGTGAAAAATGATATAAACAAAGCCATTTCAAAATGGAGCTGGAGCCACAATCCCAGAAGAATTGCCTTATATGTCTATTTCTCAAACCTTGGGAATTTTTGAACTGGGCAAAATAATCTTAGAACTGGGCCAAGCCAACATTATATTCCAAACAACTGTTTGTAAAACTAACAGGAAAGCAGACATCCTGACTAAGAATTAAAGACATTCTTCAGAATTAGCACCATCATGTATAGTTCAAAAGTAACTTAGCTTATTTGCCCCTATAGAAATTCCTTCCTTCTATTCATGTGACTATATTTCCTTCCTCTTTCTTATAAAATTCCTTGCTTTCGCCTTATAACCATAATTCTTTGATTCCGGAATTCTATGATCTCAAATAAATGCTCATTGCCTCTCTTTTTGGCTTTTTAATTTTTAAGTTTAACAGTTCTTTTAAGAGCATCTACATAGAGGATGGAGGAAGGAACATTAATCAAAGACAAGGTTTTCCCTTGAATTACCAGAATAAGTATAAAGATTATTTCACTTTATAGAAGTAAAACTTGACTATCTCTTAATATTTTTAGATAGTAAGGAAGCTATGAGTGACAGGGAGCAAAGGTCCAGCTCTGTAACCATAGAAATGACAACACTGACAGCTCAACGCAAAAGGCAATGTCCCAGAAAAAACTCATTTTTTAAATAACAATACCCCTACATCCTGGTACAAGGAAATAAATGACCACAGCATAGCAACCAGTTAGGTCAGCTACAAATGCTAGAAGTACTCTGATCTTTTCACCCTAGCCTCATTATGCCATCATTATAATGTCATGCATATGACTAGAAGTTCATGAATCTAATTCTGGAAAGGAACATGTGCAGTTGACAATAGGTTATATAACAGCCAACTGTCAATCAGAATGACCTCCCACATCAATCAGCTATCATCACCCTTATAACCACCTATCATGGCCTAGATATAAGACAGACCTTCCCATCTCTACAAGACTACAGTCTTCTCTAGTGTAGCCCATTCCTCTCTTGAAATATACTTTAATAAATTTTACTTTTCCTAATCTTCGTTGATCTGTAATTCTTTACTACATAGGCAGAAAGGACCAAGGTCCCCCAGTACCATCAAGGCAATGACAGACTTAAATTGCCCCCAATGATGACAATATGACCAAATAAAATTTATCGTAGCAAACCAGTTCATTAATGACTGTCTTATCAATGGAGTCATTTCATTACAAGGCTAGAAATGTTCCATTTACTCCCCACAGTAAATATTGTAAAATAAGACTACACTATTAAAGAGACTATAATTGCATTAATGTGGCCTAAAATACTAATTGGCAATTTTGGAAGTCAAATTACAAGATTTGTTTGTATTATACTTATGAACAAAGTTTCTGGTCTCATTTCTACATGTAATATTAATCAACACGGCTCTTCCAAAATGTATCTGGGTATAACTGGTTTCTTTGTGTACATTTGATATTGGTTCCTCCCCAACGTGCTTGCTAGGATGCTTAATCAGGTAGGTCCTCTTTTCTTGTGTCTGTATTTAAGCATATATAAAACTCTATATATGTAAACTGTCCTTTCCTTTTAATTCCTATACCTGCCTTTGCCCGAACCACAAATAGAAATCTTATCCACCCTGCAGCTGAAAAGTTCTCATAATTTCTTATTCTCCATTCTTATTGCTCTAGGAAAAAGCCTATCACCCCCAAAATCTCCTGAAATTTTATATCCATTCATAACAAACTCATCTCTCCCCATGCCCAAACCTTCCCTCTGTTACTCTGTTTGCAACACATTCATACCAGGACAGAAAAAATTTCTATTAAAAAAGAGGACTCAAACTTGCTTTCATAATGAAAGACTGGAATGATTCCATTTTTCTGAGTGATCCCACGATGTATTGTACAACAAGTTCCCCAAAGGCCAGTGGTCAAGAACAATGCCTTACCACCTGGCCAAACCAGCCAAGCCAGCTAATCGGTGGCCCTTAAGGCACCCCCACCCTTATTTCCTCCTGCACATATTCTGATTACTGCACCCGGCACCTTCTGCACTTGGCCCTTTCTGCGCACGGCCCCCTCTATACGCAGCCCCAACTGCGCACGGCCCCCTTTTGCACGCGGACCCAACAACCTACAACCCAATCCCTTTAAAGGTCAACCTAACCCCCCAACCAGGTATCGCCAAGGCATCTCCCCAAGGCTTGTGGTTTTACCCTTTAAATTAGGTCCCAGCCCCTCAGTCGGGGCTCCTCTCAACCACTGCTGTGTCAGTGAACGAGTGGAGTCCAAACTCGAGTTTGTCAATAAACTCCCTCTTGCGCTTGCATCGGTGTCAGTTTCCTTCTTGGCTCATGGAGTTCCAAACCAGGGCATTACAATAACTTAGGACAGCTGCATAAATTATGGCTTTTTTGTTCAGGCTCCTTTATCAATATGAAGGCAGGCCCTAAAGCTCAGTAGGAATTGGAATAATTGGGATGATGAAGACATAAAATTCTCTGCACGATTAAGGGATTTTAAAAATTTCTTCCCTTGGAAATCAGGGGATAAAAAAGATTAGGAGTCATGGAATTGCAAGAGCAGCTTTACAAGAAAGATTTAAATAGAAGGTGAGAAAGGCTTAGGGAAAAAAAGAGCAACTGAAAATATCTAATGAGGATATCTTTGGACCTTTAAGGAAAGTGGCATCAGTAATTGAGAGGGGTGTGGGTGTTAGGTAGCTAGTCAGACAGGAGGACAGGGGAACAAAGGAACAGAGGCCCAGCCCAGAAACGCCCAAGGAACACCCCATTTATAGTTAAAGGATCACTCCTGCATCTGGGAAACAAATAACAGGAGGGCCATAACCTTATAGCTGATTTAGTTCGGCCACAGACGCTTGAGCAGAAGGTACTACCCTAACCTGCCCACAACCTAAGCTTCATTATACCATCATTATACTACCATGTTAATGCCAGGAAGTTCATGAATCTAATTATAAAAGACTGAATTCTGGGTAAGCACATGTGTACTAGGCATAGAATTGTATAGCAGCCAAGTGTCAATCAAAATGACTTCATGTGCCAGTCACCTAGGAATGCCTTTGTAACCACCCACCATGGCCCAGATATAATAGACCTTTCCAATTCTGGGTTGTTACAGCTCTCTTCACTGAGAAACCCGCCCCTCCCTTGGGATGTATTCTACTCCGTATTTTATTCTTTTTTCTTTTCACCTCCAAAATTCCACAGGGCTGCAGCCTTCCTTAGAGTAGACTGTCTCCTTCTAAAGCATATCTTTAATAAATCTTTTTCTAAATCTCGCTGAAATGTGATTCTTTGCTGCATCAGTGGGGAAGAACCGAGGAAAAATGAGAATTGCACTTCTGCGGTTACCCTACCCACCTCATGCCACTGGGTGACTCCCCAAACAGAACATGGGGAACTATCTTTATCCGGTCAGAACACTCCCCTTTTCTGTATCACTTTATAATGAAATATATAGTATCTAAAGCTATCTATGTTAGTTACAACAGAGAAAGCTCACTTCTGTAAATTACTACCATTAAAAGGAGAGACATTAACTAAAATTGAGTCATGAGTTGGGAACCGAGAGAGTTTCAGAGAAAAGAGCTATTATCCTCAGCCTAAGTAAAAACCATCTATCAGTGCAAACAGGTAGGGGAGGCTCTTAGATCAGATTAGGTGGAAAAGACCTCCAGTCTGTAGAGAGCTTCCAACTGGTACTAATAGCTGTCAGACCACACCTGGAACAAACTGACCCAAGGTAAGGATAGATGCACAGTTTCCTCTTCAGAATTCTGAGGGCGTCTTTCTTCTTACTCATCACGTAGCAGTACAGGCATTGTCTTGTTAGGTTAAGAAATCTCCACCTTTCTTTCTTTTTCCTTTTTTTTTTTTTTTTTGCTCTTCAGAGAAACACAGGGGTATGGGGAAAGAAATAAGCGATCCCTAAGAAAGCCAAGCCCATTTTTTTTCTGAATTGTTAAATAGTATTAGAGCTACTTAATATGGTTTTTTAAATTATTTATTGTCTGTGTCTCAAATAAAATGTAAGCAACATGAAGACAGGAATTTTCTCATTATTGTTCAATATTTTATGCCCAGCACTTAAAAACATTCTAAAATCTGTTCACTAAATGTAATGATGGCCCTATTATCCTCAAACCCTGTGTAGATAGATATCTGTTACGTAAAACAGCCCAGTGTTGGTAGTGCTTTGGTGAATGCAGACGGAGTGTGGTGGCTGACAAATGACTGCTAGAAATTTATTACTTGCAGAAAATTACTGCTTGGCTGTCACCCATGGGAACATGGCTATGCCCATGGGAACATAGGCTGTCACCCACAGGAACGTAACATTCTAACAATAAGCTTTCTGCTTCGGTAGCCCCGCTTGCACACCCAACCTGTGGGTCGACAGGCAGTGAATAGAAGAAAAATAGACCTTCGTGTTTAGGCAGAATGAAGAATGGGATTTGGGGCTTAAAAACCCTGCACCTCTACGTTTTGGGGCTGCTTAATTTGGGGTCTGCGTACCCCTGGCAGACCCAGCTGAATAAAGAGTGTTTCCTATAACTCACTTTCCGGTGCTTCGTGTGTCTTCCGGGAGCAGCGGACACACGTGGCATGGCAAAGAACAAAGATGACAGCTGCAGAGGTCAAGAGCATAAGCGGAGATGAAAAATGAAGAGGGAGAGAAATTATGAGTAATAGGCAACCAGGAAGAGGGTGTTTTCTTTCGCATGGCACGT
The DNA here is from genome assembly GCA_003508835.1 of Eonycteris spelaea. Taxonomy (NCBI): domain Eukaryota; kingdom Metazoa; phylum Chordata; class Mammalia; order Chiroptera; family Pteropodidae; genus Eonycteris; species Eonycteris spelaea. The sequence goes on along the minus strand of PUFA01000254.1, from coordinate 1,553,083 downwards.
AAGATAGTGGCCCAAACTGTAACCCTGTAAATCTTCAAATCTTTAAAATGACTTTTTCTCTTCTTTCTCCTTGATTCAAACTGGCCTCAGGCTCACTTGCTTTTTTTCCACCCCACCCCCCACCCCCTTATCCTTCTGCATACAGCAGGACCACTTCCTTTACCATTAAGTCCTTAGGTCAGCATCAAACAGTCTTAGGAACAAAGCCTCAGGTCTATTATCCACAGAAACAGATTTTCAGGCCAAATTAAAGATAACATCTTGCAGCTCCACACCCATGAAGGCAGAAAGACCCCACAGGCATCACCTGGAAACCAGACAGAATGCCACCATGATGCACATCAGAACCTTTTACCCTAGCCCCAGCCAATCAGTGGAGCCCACGACCCCAACCCCCTTAGCTACTAATGAGTATTCCCTTATATAACCTTCCCCCTAGAGGCCATCGAGGAGCCAAGTCTTTTGAGTGCTAGTTCACCTGCGTCTCTGGGCTTGGCACCATTTCCTTAAATAAACCTCTACACTGCTACAAACTCCTATACATGTCTCTGTTGGCTACTGATGTGTGCAGGGAAAACGAACCCCTTGGGTTCGTTAACAAAACCAATTACTTAATTAAAGAGAAGGGTGACCCAGAAAGGCAAAAGAATTTAGGAATAATTAAATGAATAAATTGTAAAACCATTTTCATTGTGGATAAAATTCCTTTCAGTCTAGACCTTTATCTAGACCTGATATTTGGAACAAGGACCTAGACATCAATCACTACTTGTGAGATGAAGCCCCAAGAGTAAATTTTATCCTATCCCATTGTTAGTTCTTCAAATTAGACCACATATCTACACACCGTGAATTAATAAAAATGAGCTTAAGTTTCACCAAGACTCTGCCTCTGTGAACTCTCTTCACTTTTTTTCCTGAATTGCTCTCTATCTCTGGTCCAGCTTCTGTGCAGCTCTTGGTTCAGGAGTGCTGATTTCCATCCTGCCGTTACCTTTTGAACTAGAAGTTAGTTCTTGGTCTTCCCAACATTTGAATATTGTTTTTTTCCCCAAAGGTTTATGCTTTGCTCATTATCCTGATTTTAGATGGAAATCCATTTGATCACTGTAGCTTTGTAATAAGTTTTGAAATCAGAAAATATGAGTCTTCTAGCTTTGTCCTTTTCCAAGATTCTTTTGGCTCTTTGGAGTTCCTTGCTATTCCGTATGAATTTTTAGACTGGCTTTTCAATTTCTACAAAAGATTGTGTTTAATATTAAAGTTCAATATGCAAACGACCCAATTCGTACTTAGAATGTACCTTAGAGATCATCCAGCTCAACATTCTTACTCTACACATGAAGAGAGACCCAGAGAAGCTTTCCAAAGCATGACATGAGCCAGAAGACCCGAGACCAGAACATTATCACCTAATCCCCAATCCAACATTCTTTCCACTACACCATGCTACTTTTCTAAGAGAGACAACTATGGCACCGCCACAACAGAAGAAACAAAACCTTGGTGACAGCATTCTGCAATTAGAACTAAGTACCAACATTTTTGTTGTAATAATAAAAATGACCTTTAAGCACTTATTAATCAAATGTGCTAAGCAGTTTATACTCTGTATTATTATGTGTTCTTTGGTTACGAGCAATAAACAATGACATGGCCAGCTGAAGGAAGAATGCTGTGCTTCTAACAGAATCAAAAGAAAATTGAACAATCAAGACTTAGAAAGCACAGGAACCAAAATGGCTTCTAAGACCTCAGGAGCAATCACTCTTATAGAATGCAATGCATCTCTATGCTTCTCCATTCAAGATTCAAATTTCTGGAAAGAAATTCTGATTATCCTCATGTTATCCTCTGATTATCCTAGATCATGTACGAGCATTGGCATCACAGGGTGGGGTTCTACGCCTGACATTTCTCTAGAATCACATGGAGAAATGCAGAAACAGGCCTCAAAAAATGAGATGCTGCTTGACCAAAACAAAGTTCCGCCTACTATATTCTCATTTAATCTGGACAACACTGTGTGGTAGGTAGTATTGTCCCCATTTTACTAAGGAGAAATTGAGGAGGTTAGTAACTTGCCCGAATTTACAACACTAGAAAGTAAGACTCAACATATCTAGAGAGCCTCTAGTTCTGAGGCTCTCTTTTCTGAGTACTGTATTGTCTCTCCTACACCTTTGCTCCCCTCTCTGGGTAGCATTCTCTTTGCTGAGTTAGGGTAAGTTACCATAGGCTCCCTTTGGTAGTGAAAGTCACTTCTCGAGTTCTGGGATGAAAAGGGAATGCACAACTATGGTGCTCTATTTCTAAAACAACTAAGTCTCTTTTGCAGCAGGATTATGATTCACCCCCTTCACTGGAGTGTGGGCATGGCACTGTGTAATTTATCTCAGTTTCGCACAGTTCCTTTCTGTCACTAGCTGTGTTCTTACCTATCACTTCAACAGAAGGTGGTAAAATTTGATAGAGATAAAATTCTGTAGTTTTATAAATGCAAAGAGATTGTTAACAGCTCCCATGGGACAAAAATAAAGAGTGTAGGCTGGGGAAAATATAGGTCTACTCAGTTTGGAAAGAATTTTTCTTATTGTTTCTTCCCAAGTGGTGATAATAATCAGCTCATAATTGACTAGATTTAATAGATAACATTTTTTATCTAGCAAAAAGAAACTTTTCTTCTTGTAAGGAGTTTCCTGTTTTATATTTTAATGGCATAGCCTTTTCATTGTTTACTTTGGATTATGTAAAAACTAGAAAAGTGGACAAAATCCTTAAAACATACTGTTTTTTTAACTTCTAAGTATTTGATTTAAATATAAAGGATAGTTTCACTGCATAAATGAAAGTCAAAGTTTTCATGAATCACTCTTACCCTGTATCAAAAAATGCAACTAGCAATAATATAAGGATAAAATTACTCAGAACATAACTTTTTCCCCTTTCCTATCTGTGATGCTATGTGTCAACTAGGCTGACCACAGTTCCCAGATAGTTGATCAGATACCACTCTAGATGTTTCTGTGAAAGTTATTTTTCAGATGAGATTAACATGTAACTCTATAAACTTTGAGTAAAGCAGATTTCTCTCCATAATGTGGGTAAACCTTGGCCAATCAGTTGATGGCGTTAGAAATAGAAAAGACTGATCTCACCCAAGGAAGAAATTCTGCCAGCTGATGGCATTCAGACCCAACATGCGACATTAACTTCCTGGAGTCTCTAGCCTGCCTGTCCACCCTGCAGATATTAGTCTTGTCATCCTCTACAACTTCATGAGCCAATTCTCAATTCACCGATTCATTAATTCCCTCTCACTTTCTCTCATATTCATAGACACGTGTACATCTTATTGGTTCTGTGCCTCTGGAGAACCCTGACATATGTGCTGTCATTGCTTTTGATATTTTAGCACAATATTTTTTAACCTCAAGATGACTTTAATCTCGACTTATTTATCATGGAATTCGTTTGGTTACTTATTTTATACATAGGATGGTGTTTTATAATCTTGGTTAACTGAGTTGCAAATATAGTGCCTGGTATATTGAAAGTGCTCACATAGTTTTTTTAAGAACTGAGTTAGAAACCACGACATTTCTATTGTAAGAAAATTTTCTACATATAGCACACATGATAATGAAGATGGCTTCTTGTGAAAGAAGAACACACTAAAGGGTATTGCACTTGTGTGAATAAAAAAAAACGAGGGGGGTGATTCTATGAAGAGTAACTTCACAGGACATTCTAATCATAAATGCCCAACCAGGCAGGCCGTGGTGGGTAGTCCCTCCCCAGGCCTACACATTTTAGTAAAAGGTTTATCTTTGCCCTAAACAAGCGTTGCCCATTATTTCTGTGCATCTCGGTTAACACACCTTTGAAATAAGCGTGGCCACCCACAAGAAAGCACATAATTTTCTTAACTGCCTTGTAATCTGTTTTATTTTTCTCTACCTCCACGTAATCTTAATTTCAAATGCATAAAAGAAGATGAAAAGTGTTATTCTCCAGAGCATTTTAGATTTTTCTCCCCCATATATTGTCAGTTTGGCTCAGATAAGCTCTTAGAAAAATTCTCTACAGGTTTCAATGTTTCTTAGGTCAACACTTGGTAATTTAGAATAAAAGTCTTAAAAAGTGATTGTGTTATGATCATCAATAGTCCTTTCTTTGTTGAAATACTTATTTTAAAGGGAAGATGCTATGTTAGTCACAGTGTTTTGAGTATTTACTGAGTGCTACGGGGTGGCAGACACTATTTTATGCCCTAAGGAAAGAGTGATTGAATAAGACAAAGTGTAGCTTAAAGCTCATGGCAGAAATAACCCATAAATAAGTAAACAAATAAATAATAAAACCTACTGTTATTATTATGAAGAAAATAAGATAGAGTAAGAGGCTACTGACAATTGAGGTGGAGGGTCAGGCAAAGCCTCCAAACTGAGAACTGGCCAGGGAACTGGATGATGGCATAAAAGCAGTCTTGCAAGAATTGTGGAAAGAAAATTCCAGGTATACATGACAGCAAGTATGAAGCCCATGAGGCAGGAACCAGCCTGGTAGGTGGACGGACAGTAAAGAGACCCATGGAGCATGGAGCAGAGTGAACAGGGACAGGAAGTGTGTAAGTCAAGGACATAGGAAAGAGCCTGATGATGTTGGGCTATGTAAACCTTGGATAGGAGTTTGGATAGAACAATATGAGCTCTGCACAGATTATAGAAAATGAATGTTTTTGTGGTTGCTATCACAGTCTACAAGTCAATCACAATGGAGGTTCTTACCCGGGACACCACAACTGTACTTCAGGCTTCCAGTCACCTTTTTGGTGGCCCACTTGTGAACACAAGCCAACAGCCAAGGATTGCCTGAGGAGAGCCCCTCATAGAAAGGCAGAGATCAAAGCAAGTGTGGACAAAGAAGAGGACAGTGCAGAAGCAGGAGAAATACTATTTTTAAAAACCTTGGAAGAGTCTTCAAGTTGGAGATGAAGTGAAGTTACAACATAAAACTGCAGAAGGCAGGGCAGAAGGGTGCAGGGAGGAGGAACGAAGATGCCAATAAAAAAAACAACAACTGGAACTGATACATTATCTAATGTGCTGTACAATATTGATCGGAGATTTGCTCTTTGTTTTCTTTTAAGATAGGGCTAAAACAAATCTGATAAGTCACTCTCACTGACATTTTAATGGTAATATTTCTTAGAAGGAATTCAAATTTTATTAAGAGTTTTGAAAAATAAAAAGAAACCTTTTTCTAAAAAAAATATTGTTTTGTGGGTTGTTTTTTTGTTTTTCATTTTTGTTTTTTGCTTATTTGTTTTTCATTTCAAATTTGAAAGGGCAGAAATTCAGGTCAATTGGGACAGAGCCATCCTCAGGTTACAGTAAAATGGAAGCCATTGTTTCTATTTCCCCACTGTCACAATTAGTATTTTTTAAAAGACCCAAGGTTGATATATAAACATAATCTGTAAATCTTCTCTGAGCATCAAGTCAAAATAACTGAAAAATACATGGCTGTTCCTTCCCCAGGCTCCAAGCCCCACATACTCATTCAGTCTATAATCCCTTCTCTGTTCCTCTTCTTCTCTTCAAGATTAAAGGATGCCTTTTGTTCAAGCTTTCATTAACTTATTTCATCTATATAGATGAATGAAGCAGTACACTTCGCCGGGAATGGTGTGGATTCCACACTCTTTAGAGAGGGCCCAAGTGAGAGAATCTATTTATTCATTGGGTTAGTCAAAGTCTCCTCGTTGGCTACTTGGTCATCATGCACAGTTGAATTCCTTTGGGTTGGTACAAGCTGCAGTGTGAGTAAATATAAAATATTAAAAAAAAACAGATAGAAGTTTTGTTTTACTTCTTTAAATAAATGCCAAATAGTTCCTTAAGTAAATGCTTTCAGGAATAAATCTAACATTATATAAATATAATGATACATCTAGTAAATAGGAGAGAAAAATACACAACTCTGTGAAAATTAAGTAGTTTTTAAGACTGAGGATAAAAGTTTACCCACAATCATTTCTACCGAACTTCTGAAAAAGTTTCAAATGCATAATAGAAGACAATAATGGTCTAAACATAAGAAACATTATCAAGAATATAAATATATCTCTATCTTGTTTAAAGTCTTGGTAATATAGATTGGAATATAGAATATAATTTATACTTGGTTAATCTTGTGAAAGGAGAATTAACAAAGCTAAATTCAACTCCTTTACTTCCCCATGAATTGTAGGATCAGGAGTTAAACATATCTATTGAAAGATTTTAACAGTGAATTAAAATATATTTATAATTTAAAATATATATGTGTTATTAGCCTGTCTTTCCCTTTCTCCTTTCTAAAATTTTCTCCATGTGAAAATAGAAAACAAAGTTGTAAAAAACATAAGTTTAAGCAATTTTACTAACAGCATAGTTAATAATTAAATAGGCCTTTTGATTGATTATATGCTTTGAATGTAATTTCATCGTTTTTTACAAGTACGCATATTCTATGACATAACAATATTTGTTTTTGTTTGTTTCTAAAGTCTATTATTTTCTGACATTGTGTTATCCCCTTGATTTTGATCTGTGATGGTTGGAAAGATAGACAGAATTCACATAATCCATCACCTTTTATAAACAGTCTAACTTTGGCGAACTAAGAGTAGGCGTACAGTCCAGAGGCTGATAAAACTCATATTTACTCTTCCCGTACTATGCGTTTCAATTTAATGCCAAATTTACCTTTCTTGAATGTCCAGAAGTTCAATCTCTCCCTAAGCCACTCCTTCTCTTCACTTTCTATCAGATTTCCTCCAGGTACTGGCCTTGGAAACGGCTCTTGAGCTTGCAAAGTTGATCAAAGTTTCCTGCCCAGAAACATACTATCTGAAGTTCCCTCATGCCTCAAATCCTCTCCTATTATAATGTAAACTTTATGAGGACATGGACTTTATGTATTTTTCTCCAAATTCCCATTCCCCACCACTGTGCTTGGCACACAGTAGGTATCCAATAAACATGTACTCAGTGAATAAATTCCCACAGACATTAGATGGCAGTAAATAAAAGAACTTTTTCCTACTAATATTGATTACTTTGCTAAAGACAATGGAAAAGACAAAGAAGGTAAAGGAAACAGAAAGTCTCATCCTACTAGATAATAAACCACTCTTGGGGAGAAAGCCATCAGCCAACACCTGGGAAGATAGATTGGGTGCTTATTGAGTGTGGGTTCATTGATTGATTACATCTATATGATGAACCAACTAAAAGTTACATATCTAAAATTTGAAACCAGAACTCAGTGGAGAGTGAATTAGGGTATGGGCATTTGGGAATAGGAAATAAAGAGAGAGGGAGAGAGAAATTTTTATGATGGCTAGAGAGCAAGACAAATAGGAGATAAATAGCTTTTCTAAAAGACGGCACCACCATCAGAGGCCATGTGACTGCCACAGAGATTAGGCCAAGGTGCTATCCTCAGCTAGTGGTAAGCAAGCCAATCACAGAAAGGCACGATCACATTACTGTCCAGCTCTACACGGTACTCCTAAGTGGGGGCTCCCTCTCTCCCAAGACTTGGAATTTGCTGCACATAAAAAAGGCATTTTGGTAACAGGATGGAGAAATCAAGGAGTAGAAGAGGTTGAAATTTTAACATATAGTTATAAGAGAGGAGAAAAGGAAAAAGCAGGGCAGCCTAAAGTCACATGGTATTAGTTTTCTTAACCAGATGAGGAAAAGAGCTCTTAAGAAAACAAGGGTTAGGGTAGACTGAAAAAAAAATGGCGTAGTTGACAGAGGCTCTGTTTATCCCTCTGGCGACCAAATCAAAGTTGTGATGGAAACAAGGAGCAAACAGCAAAGAAAAATTGCCTGGGATCTAGATGAACAAGCCATATAAGTAGGGAGAAACCCAAGAAGTCACCTTGCAATGGCAGAAGGTAGGACAGGACAAGGATGTGGGGCTGCCCAGTCCCAAGAGCTGGGTGAGATGGAGCTGCAGCAGCGGCAGACGCCTCTTAAAGGGGCCACGTCCTTGTCCCTGAGCTGATTTTCACAGTGACAGACCCGCTCTCTTTGAGCACCAGTGACTATTCGGCTGCACGCAGTGGGCACCAGGGACTTACAGGAAAATATTGTCATAGTGAGGGCCGAGGAAAGACTCACTGGGTACAGAAGTGCCGGCAGTATCCACGGTTCCCGTAGAGCCCTCCTTGCTTCCTAGTGCATGGACACAGCTCTGCCATAGCCATGACATCATCAAACTGGGTTACAGAGGTCACTTACCCAGAGGATTCCCTGAAACACCACCTCCCCCAACTCGGGGCCCCAACCAAGCCACATCCAGGTGTATCTTCAGTGAGTCAGGTGCTCCTTGCTGAGCAGTGCCTAGACTCACACTGGAGGAAGCTGGCCTCAGTTTCTGATGTGGCCTTTTGAGGCAACTATAAGCACAGTATCTGTGGATTGCTTGCTGAATCTTAACAGGTAGCTCCAGAAGAGTAGAGGCTTGGGCTAAGTTTGACTTGCAGCTGAACAAACACCTACTTCATAAATACACAGTAATAAGACTGGAACACTTAGGAGCTTTGCTTAATATATAGAAACAGACACAGAAAGACAGCCAAAATGGGAAGACAAAGAAGCAGAAAAATGAGAGAACAGAACAGATATCTGGATATAACGGAGTCAAATAATCTAACAGATCCAGAGTTCAAAACACTGGTTATAAATATGCCAATGAACTTTTGGGAAGTGTAGAGAACTTCAACAAAGAGATAAAAGACATAAAAGTGGAAATGGAAATTATAAAAGGAACCAGTCTGAAATGAAGAACACATTATCTGAGATGAGAAGTATATTAAATGGAATAAACAAAGGAATAAAAAGTGAATAAAGAAAAGGATCAAATGCCCTATCTAGAGGATGGGAAAGCCAAGGACACTCAATCAGAATGGCAAGAGATAAGATGCCAAGACTATAAAAATAATTTAAGGAGCATATGGGACACTATTAAGGGTCCAAATATCTGTCTGATTGGCGTAACTGAAGAAAATCAAGATGTTGAACAGCTGTTTGAAGAAATAATGATGGAAAACTTCCCTAACTGGTGAAGGAAATGGACATAAAACCCCAGGAAGCTCAGAGAATCCAAACAGGATCCAAAGAGCCCACAAAACACATCATAATTAAAATGCCAAAGGTTAAATACAAAAAAAAAATTGCAGCAAGAGAAAAACAGTTACTTATAAGGGAACACATAAGACTGGCAGCTGATTTCTCAAAGAAACTATGCAGGACAGAAGGGCTTGGCAAAAAATATTAGACAGGATGAAGACCCAGGATCTACAACCAAGATAATTTATCCAGCAAAGCTATCATTTAGAGTTGAAGGACAATAAAGAGCTTCCCAGACAAAAATAAGCTAAAGGAATTTATCACCACCAAGCCAGTATTACAGGAAATGTTGGAGGGACTTCTTTAAGAAGAAAAAACATGTATCAAAAACAGGAATAAAGAATGGTACAACTACATTCCTATAAATTAGTACCTCACATGGAAAAGAATTAAATGCTCCAACCAAAAGATAGAGTGGCTGAATGGATAAGAAAACAAAACCCTATGCTGCCTACAAGAGACTCACTCCAGATTAAAAGTCACACATAGACTAAAAGGAAGGAGATGGAAAAAGATATTACTCTGATGGACCTAGAACATATTTAAGACAGACAAAGATAAAAACTGATGATTTCACTTACATGCGAAATTTAAGGAATAAAAAGAACAAACTAATCAAAAACAGACTCACAAATATAGTGGACAATTTGGTGATGGACAGAGGGGAGAGGGATTTGAATGGCTGGAGAATGGGGTGAAGGGTTAAAGAAGTACAAATTAGTAGCTGATGGATTGTCACGGGGATGGGGAGCATGGCATAGGGAATGCAGTTAACATTAATACGTTGGCTAGGCAGAGAGTCAGGGGAGGGAGGGTGCAACTGGAGAAATCGTTCTATGAACTATATAGATGTCTAACCAATGTACTGTATACTTGAAACTAATTAAAATTTTTAAAAAGAAAGAAAGCAAGAGTCACACACAGTTGGAAATCATCTGCGGACTCGGTGATAGACAAGAACATAAACTCAAAAAAAAAAAAAGTAGACTCTGGGAGGGACAGATAGCCCCATTGGCTCACCCACCTTATCTAGCTATGGGGAAAAACAATGATACTAGAGGTTAGGTCTCCCGGTGGTTTGTCTGCTTCTCAGCTTGGATATTTGTCCTGAAAACTTTTTTCAGCCAAGTTCATGTGCAGCTCAACCTTGTTTACTTTTAAATACACTGTTTTCCTCTGTGATGTCCTCTCTGTGTTTCTCTGTTACCCTTTCTTATTTCAATTTTTTCTTTTAGCTTCTTAATGAATTCATTTGTCAAATTATAACTTGCTCAGAAGTAACCAAGGTGAAAGGATTTTTGCTTTTTCTACCTAGACCAAGAGAGGTAGGGGGTCCAAACAGCCTGAAGACTGGTTTACAGTGGTGGTGGTGGTAATGTACAAAACCCATGAGAGAGAGTGACGCGTGGGACATGGGAAGGAAGTCGCAGTTAACAGGAGTCACATGAGCCTCCTGAATTAGACTTGCAGGAGGTGCTCAGATTATTGTCCTTCCTTTCTACATGCTTCCCTTTTTGCATAAAAGACGTGGTAAAAGCATACTAATATTACATATTAAGTGTAATTCCAAGGCCCCTAAGGTTACTGACATTTTACAGTAAGAAGTGACTATGCAAAAAAAAACACAAAGATGTTAAGGGATGAGTTCTAAAAGTCTTAAAATTGATCTCAGTTAAGAAACTAAAGTTAAACATATCAGATAACCTTAGTAATATTTTTTTTCAGTACAGTTGATCAAATATGTGTAAATAACCAACCACTTGGCCTTTGCAGTATGACTTTTGTAAAAGATTTCATAAAATGAAATTCTGAGCACAATGAAATCCTTTGCATTATATGTTGTGGAAAGTATTAGAACAGTGTTACATAAGAAATTTTCTTTTTCCTAGTCCAAGAAATTCATTTAACTTGCAGGAAATTGTTCACACTTGGTATTTTAGTGTTTGGCCAGTTGGATGATTTGCTTAGTTGCCTTTTGAATTGAAAGCGTGATTTGGGTGATTGTAATCTGACGTCCAAGGAGGAGCTTCAGGTTCTCTATATACCTTCTGAAATAATAGGCATATCAAAAGTGGAAAATGCTACTTTGAACCATAACATCCTTTTAAGAAAGTTGAATCTGTCCAAGGAAACCATGAGGTCTAAGAAAGTGCTTGGTGCTGCTTACAGATTAGGTGGTCCCTTTTGTGGGCTAAGCATCTTGTTTCTTCTTTCTCCCTACATTTTTTTTTTTGGAGGAGAAGAAAAGGATCCCATGATTTTCATCAGACACTTATCTGCACGTAGGGGCAAAGGAATTGAAAAAGAAAAGAACTCGTAGGGAGAAAAACTTTTTAAAAAATAATTTTATATTACATATTTCTGGACTCCTTTGATATTTTTAAAAAATCCCCAAGACCCGCCAGCAACTCCAGGAAATTAAGAGTCTTTTCTGGTATTTCCTCTTTTTCTTCATTCTAGATATTTGTGCTTTGACATCACTGCAAAGAATTTTGAAGTTGAGATAACCCATTCTTACCTTGGGTTTCTCTTTCAAATTTCAAATAGAAATTATTGACCTTTTCTTTTGAAACTCACTTCACAAATTTCAATTAGCTCTGGACTCTGAAGATACCCAAGTGAATCTCATCTGCTCCACGAGTGTCTATGTGTGACTGGTATGTGAGTTTATAAAGAGCTTAAACCTATCCAGGCCAATTAGCTCATTACAACTTTTATATTATTTGTTATAATAATGGTACTTGCCAAGAGAGGTGGTTGAGGGTTAACTAATATCCACTTGCTAAACTGGCTAACAGTTTATAATGAAAGTGAATCTTGGACCAAAATTTGCCACACATACATTTATTCAGCAAATGTTTATTAGCAAATGGGCGCAAAACAGCGTAAAACCATCTATCTACCCTGTTTCATAAACTCTATGAAATCCCAGTTCTCTAAACAGGTTGGCAGACATTTGCATAAGAGGTTCAGTTGACACCGATGTGATATTCTGGAGGCAGGAACGTCCAAGAGGCAGCATCTTCAGGGATCATTCTTCCAGGTAAAAGCTTGCTAGAGCCTTACACTTTGTTCACACAATGGGGAAGGGACATTCTAAAACATTGTTTTCTAATATGCATGTCGTAAACCCATTAATTTCACTAATGAGTGAACATAGTTTCTAATGTGTGGTACAGTAATTAGCAAAGCCTTCGGTGTGGCTGGGAGGTAAAGATTCCTGCTGCACTTGCGGTATAGCCGCTTCTGGGGGGCAGCCTTTCCTATGAACAGACAACTCGAAATCATGAATTTCTGACTAGGGCAACTGACTACCTTAGTGTTGAGATCAAACTAAACCATATGCATCGTCACACTGTCAAGATTGAAGTGAATTTCAGTCATATACAGATGTCACAGCAGACACTTAACCTAGTCCCTCATTCCCAAGACAATTACACGTGACCCATTCTAAACTGAATCAGGTTTGGGGAGCTGGAAAAATAGAAGCTTAGTGAGAGGAGGACCGCCCTGAGTCAAGGGGGCAGCTCCACAGCTTGAAAGCCAGGAATGAGGAGTATATTGTGGTCCACTCAGCAGGCAGGGCTCTGAATATTAGTCCTGGCAGCTTAACGTACACACGAGGGTACATTCTAACACGCCGAATGTGACTGGTCGCCTTCCTCAGAGATTAGCTTCCTTTCTGACTAGCAATTTTTGGCAATGGAGCTTTCCACTTTCTCTGTCATCAAAAATTACAATCTTGATAAATTTTGTTTCTGCAGTTTCACATCTATTCAATCACAAGCCTGTTTTTTCTTTCTCTATGGTATTTCCTGACTACATAATTTGTGGGACCCAGTGCAAAATGGAAATGCAGAACTTGTATTCCAAAAGCAGAAATAAGATGCCGTTAAAGGAACTCAATGGTCCTTCATGGTGTGTTTTATCTGTGACTTAACATAGCACTCTCCCAGGCACAGGGTCACTCAGGCCCCTCCCCATGGCTGCAGCTGTCACATTCCCTCTCCTACGAGCTGCTGAATCTAGGGGAGATCAGAGAAACCCTCCGCCTAAATCTCCAGTAGCTAGTGGCCCATAAGATTACAACTCTGCCAGGATGGGCTTAGTGCCTGGATCAGGGAGGGACAAGAACTCATGTCCATTCAGTTGCCCACTGAGCACATCCTGGTCCTGCCAGCTGAGGCTGGGCCTCCAGATCCCTCCATGAGATTAATGCATGCCTATCTACAATCCTTGCAGCACCAGTGCCAGGGCCCATTGGGGACAAAGTACAGCAGTGGTTGCAGGCTGGGGCAGAGAGGAAGAAGCTGGGCATGGCTTAGGACGGGGGTTCCCAACCCCTGGGCTGCAGACCAGTGGTGGTCCGTGGCCTGTTAGTAACTGAGCCATACAGTAGGAGTTGAGCGGCAGGCCAGTGAGAAAAACATCGGTATTTGCAGCCACTCTCCAGTGCTAGCATCACCGCCTCAGCTCCACCTCAGATCATTAGGCCTTAGATTCTCATAGGAGCACCAGTCCTTTCTGCCAAAAAGGTTGGGGACTGCTGGCCTAAGGTTTAGGGGGCTGGTGCAGAGAGCCCGTCCTAGAGAAATGGGAAGTCTTCCATAGGCAGGATTGCAGGTGAACAGTGGCTTCAAATCTCCAAAATCTGCTTCATTGCCCCATCGTATTTCACTTACAAACACAGATTCAAAGATAAAATTAAGGATTTTAAGACAGCGAACACAACACATTAAACCCCAAGCAGTATCCTTTTGAGTGTGGGGCTCTGTGATGGTTAGTGTTATATGTCAGCCTGACTGGGCCACAGGGTGCCCAGATGTTAGGTCAAACATTATTCCAGGTGTTACTGTGCAGGTGTTTTGGATAAAATTCACATTGAAGTCAGTAGACGGAGTGAAACAGATTGCTCTCCATAATGTGAGCAGGCTTCCCCCAGTCACTTGAAGCCTGATTAGAACAGAAAGGCTAAGCCTCTTCCAGTAAGAGAGGTCCTCCTGCCTCCCTGCCATCAAACTGGGACATGGCTTTGTCTTGCCTTAAGACTCTTTCTGGGTCTTAAACCTTTTGGCCTTTGAACTAGAGCCACTCTTCTGGGTCTCCAGCCTGCCGGCTCACCATACAAATCTGGGCACTTGTCAGCTTCCATAACAGCAAAAGCCGATTATTTTATTATCATATTGGTTCTGTTTCTGTGGAGATCTCTGACCCTTTATGACTGAGTGTTCCCAACAGAGGCTGCCTTTGGTATCTCCCACACCCTTCAGTTTTCAATTCCAACTGTTCTGGATGAGCTCAGAACTTTATATCTTTTCTTGCCAGCTCTATGTCAGAGCTCCTTAACTAATCTCTTCTTTGAGCACTTCTCTGTCAGAGTACCACAAATGTAATCAATTAATGCCACTCTCTTTTAAGAAACATTCCATGGCTCTTCTTTATCTTACTCTTCCTTTGGGATCTAGCCTCCATGTAAATTTTCCATCCATACGCCTCAGTATCAGCCATTTGCCCTAGTCAGTTTTATTTCTTGCACACCTGTATTCAGGCAGATGGTCATTTCTACCACAATGCCTTTGCCCACATTATTCATCAAGCCTGAAATGAAATCTAGCACCATTTAAGGCCCATCTCAAGCTATTTTTCTTTCATGAAGCCCATGAGAAATTCTAACTAAAGCCAGTTTACAATGGACCACTTTTTCAGATCTGCACTTGACCTCTGCCCTCAGTTTTATTCATGCATTTCTTCTATCTGCTGTCATTACTCTTTGGTGTATATTTTCCCCACAATGTGATTACAAGCTACCCATAGATACCATGATGCATGGATCACTTTTCCTAGGATAATATTATATTCTCATTAGGAGCTCAAGGGATAGTTCTTGAAAAAAATGAAGAGAATTAATTATAGCTCATTGTAGTAGGTTGA
The DNA here is from genome assembly GCA_003508835.1 of Eonycteris spelaea. NCBI lineage: Eukaryota > Metazoa > Chordata > Mammalia > Chiroptera > Pteropodidae > Eonycteris > Eonycteris spelaea. Next base: position 1,537,961 of record PUFA01000254.1, on the reverse strand, counting down.
ATGATGTCCTCAAAGGTATGTCCACATCCTAACACCTGGAACTTGTGAAGGGATCCTTATTTGTAATTCAATTAAGAATCTTGAGATGAGATCATACTGGATCATCCAGTGGCAAGTGTCCATATAAGATACAGAAGAGAAGAGAGAGCAACAGGGAGGACAGGTGAAGACAGAAGCATTGATTGGAGTGTTGCATCCGCAAGCCAAGGAATGCCTGGAGCCACCAGAAGCTGCAAAAGGAAAAGAATAATTCTCCCCTAGGGCCTCCAGAGGGAGCAGAGCCTACTGACACTTTAATTTTAGAATTCTGGCCTCCAGAATTGTGAAAGAATGTATTTTTGTTCTTTAAGTTACCTAGGTTGTGGTAATTTATTATGGGCAACCCTCAGATACTATGTTTATCGTTATCTTGGGCTGTTTGTAGAAATTAGTCTCCACCACATCTGTGTATAATAGTAGAACCATTTTTATCTTAGGAACTAAAATGACAATGGCCCAGGCTCCTTGTAATGTATACTATTTGAATTCTTTAAAATGGTAGGTGCAAAATTCCACAACTGGGATTTTTAAAAAATTGGTATTCAAATTACATGACTCTTAAGAATGTCGTCTTAGTCAAAAATGCCTCATATGTATTCTAAAACTTTTTATGTGGAGATCTTTGAAGATTCACATGCAGGAGTAAGATATAAAAGAGAGATCCCATGTGTGCGTTAGCCAATTTTCTCAAATGGCAATGTGATGCAAAACTATAATGCAATGTCACCACCAGGATATTGAAATAAGTACAATTATTACTTATCCGATTATCTTATTCTGATTTCTCCAGTTTTAATTGTATTTGTTTGTATGTATTTATTCCATGTAATTTGGTCACCTGTTGGCACATCTATCTGTCACCGCAGTCAAGACACATAATACTATTTTATTTCCACAAGGATCCCTCAAATTACCCTTTTATAACCACACCCACCTCTTTTTGTGCCCCCTTTCCATATTTATCCTTGAGGATAACAAATTGGTGAATCTCAAGAAAATTATGCTGAGTGAAAAAAGCCAATCCCAAAATGTTACATATCAATGATTCCATTTACAAAACATTCTTGAAATGACAAAATTGCAGAGATGGATAATAGAGTAGTGGTTGCCAGGGGGTGGGTGTACATTCTCTTGAACATGAAAGGTATTTAAATTTGGGGGGTGGGGACTCAAAGTTATCCTATAGAACAAATTAATTTTTTTCATTCGATAAACATTTAGGAAAATCTTTTGTGTGCCTGACACTACTTTGATGCTGGAGGTACTCACCTTCTGCCTCAGGAAATACACTAAGATGCCAAGTGAGAAGCTTTTAAAAGGAAATTATAATTAAGCCCTTTAGTGGGGAAAGTGACCCACATGTATGAGAGGCTCCGAGAGAGATAGGATATGACTAGATAACAACAATAAAAACAAGCAAACAAACAAAACGGGGGAGGGGGAGATACAATGGTGTTTGTATAAGAAACAAGTTGAAGTTCTTTCTCCATTAAGGAACTGTGAGAAACTGTGAGAGGTTTTGGTATGTGAATTAAGGGTTTGAGAGAGTAAGCAGTTTAGGTTAAGATACAGGTACAGACAGTTAATGATAAACCATGTGGCCTCTGGACTAATGGAAGAGGGTGAATAGACTTGAGCATCTGGGAAGTATATAACTGGTAATGGAGATATGACAGTTCTGCTGGGCTGGATGATGGGAAGGGAGTGAGGAGGCGTGGTTGGCTCCTACAAATTGGTAAAAGCCATGCGCAAAGAGTAGCATGAAAAATAACTGAACAATAATGCCGTGCAAAAATGAGCTCTAAGAGTTTTAGAGAGTAGTAAAGAAAGACCATCCAAAGTTCCAGGACAACTGGTAACCTGAACTGATTATCTCACCAAAGTTTTGCATGCAGATTATGGGGAAAGTGGGTAAAGGGAATTTAAGAGTTCTCTGGGACCATATGTAACAAATGAGTTTCATCTCCTACACTAAAAACTACACTAAATGTTCCCCACAATTGAAAAAAAAGGAAAGAAGAAAGAAAGAAAGAAAGAAAGAAAGAAAGAAAGAAAGAAAGAAAGAAAGAAAGAAAGAAAGAAAGAAAGAAAGAAAGAACTGAGAGCGAATTGTTATGGTTCCCATTTACAGGGAGGAAACTGGCTTGGTCAGCCTGAGCAATTTGCCTGAGGTCACTTAGCAGCTAGTAATAGAAGAGCTAGGATTTAAATTCATCTGACTCCAAATTCAACCAATTCTACCATCTCAGGCCTTTCAATGAGTTAAATAATAATGGGGTCACGGAGGGGTGTCCTGGAGATATAGAAGAGGATTTGAGAAGGTGACATTATTTTGGAATCTATAGAAACTGAAGGTTAAATTTCCTACTCCTGGTTTTTTCAAGTGAGCAATTTCCCTGGCTTTTGCTTCATGAATAGAAATGGAAAATTTGACTATTGGATAGAACTCTACAAAATACCAGATGCTATATTTGAGCAGAACTTCTCTGGGTAAAAAACTACACTTAAAAATATGTACCAAACCTCAGCGAGGCTTCAGCAGTTCTACAAGAAATGTTTCAAAATAAAGGTGCAAAAAATGAACAGCTTAGGAACTCATAAATATCCTTCTTTATTTGACCAGGATACAAAGTCAGAATAGCTCAGATGTCATACCTTTAGGGAGAGAGAGGAGTGAGGAAACTGCAATAGAAAATGACCTAAAAATGAAACAAATTTGGATAGGTGGGCTGATTCTACTCCCCTATCTAGGTCGCCGGTGTATCAAAGAAAGGCATTGTGCACGTACAGCCTTGCACAAATCATATCGCCTTGCACAAATCATATATATAGCCTGTAAGATTTGAAAGTCAATGACATTTTCTGGGAATCAATCTAATTCCATCTAATTTCTTGGACAGGTCATATTGAAATTAGCAATATTAGTGAAAAGTTTCAACAAATTTAAGACCCTCTAAAACTACATGAAAAGAGTGCAAAGATGGCAAGAACGTGTGGAGTAGATTTTGTTTTGCTTGGTTATATTTGTTTTGCTACATATATATTTCTTAGACCAGCTCCTATCACATGGGATTTTAGCCTCCTAGAGTGTTGCCGAATTATCTTTAGTGACTATGAAATCCACTAGAGAACAGGTCTTAAGGCAATACCAACAACTGGATAATATTGTTACCCATATTCCTGCTGCTTTGCCTTTCAAAGCAAACAATGCACTTTAATTTACTATAACCAGGGATCTTAATAAACATACCACAGTCTCAGTGAAACTTTTTGTACTTAGACTAAAGGGTCCCATATTAATTCTTAATCAAGTATTGAAGTTACGGACTGAAACAATCATATTTTAGGAAAATATAAACTTTGTTCAGTTGCTTCTTCTCGGAGTGTTCTAGTGGACTTTTTTTTTCTTTAATGGCATGTGGAAAAAAGTGTTTTTAGATGACTTAATGTGGGGCTTATTCATTCATTTACTTAGAATTATTGGAATGTAGGGATGCTGTCACATTTTCCAATTTGCTCTGTGGCAGTAAAAAAAGTAGTTTCTCCCAAGGTCTGATAAATATATATTTTAAAAAACCTTATAGACTATGAGTATATTGTTTGTGTATGTGTATGCACGTGCACATGTGTGTGTGTGTTTAGGCTGATCCACAGTTTCCATATTTTTGTTTGGCATTATGACATTACGAACAGGTAAAATTTCCACAAAAGACTTTGAAAAAAGTATTTTTTTAATTGTGATGCTGAGTCAGAAATTTTTCTAAGAGGTAATATTTTGTAAGACAGAAAATGAACTATTCTTCTGAAGAAACCACTAGTAAGGTTAATAATTGTTCATAATATACACTTGTAGATAATTTCAGGGAAAGGGAATTTTTTCTGTAGTCATGAGTCCAATACATATTTTAGATGTGGGCTACCATATTCAGTATATCATTTAATACGATTTATAACTAAGACAAAAATGCCAAATTTTCCCACATTGAAAGATCTATTAAAAGACCTAATCCAAAACAGAATCTTCTAAAGAGTAGAATAAAAAAGGTCATTAAAGATCCAATTTTTTATGGTATCTAGAATTTTCTTGTATGTTGCTAGAAAAGCAGTGATAAATGGAAAGAAAACTAGAGTCCTTCACGAAGAAATACATTTGTTACAATATAATTTTGTGGTACCTTCCCTATATTTCATTGTCAATTAAACTACATATTTGTACAGACTTGGTTGCTTATGTATCAAATGTGGTGTCATGAAATCTGGGCATTCCAGCTTTTTAAACCATTTTATTTTGCTTATAGGAGAGACCTAAAGTAGTCCAATTCATAGAAACAGAAAGTAGAATGGCAGTTGCTATGGGCTGGAGGGACAGGGCAATTGGGAGTTATTGTTTAATGGGTTCAGAATTTCAGTTTTTCAAGATGGAAAGAATTCTGGAGATGGATGGCAGTACATGTTGCACAACAATGTGAATGTGCTCAGTATTACTGGACTGTGCACTTAAAATGGTTAAAATGATAAGATTTATGTTAAAATTATAAATGTATCAAATGTGTCATGAAATACGTAGGCATTCTAGCTTGATAAACTATACTATTTTGCCCTTACCGGTTTCTAAAAACCAAAACGAATATAACTGTTAACAAATAAAAAAGTTTCTGTTTGCAGCTAAACCCAAAAATATCGTGTTAAAATGGGTCATGGTGACCTCGAAACTGAGAACACCTAATTGGTTTCAAAGCTAATTTGGGGATGCTAGCACCGAAGGAATGAGGAGTATTTTTTGTCCAAAGACCTAGTCCTTCCCCATAAATATTAGCCTTCTCTTCCACTGATGTACTTCTGTACACAGGAACCTTATACAGGGTCTGCGAGTTCAGATACAAAAATTATTTTACGGTGTCAGCGCTGAGCTGATCAAGGAGGGAAGGCTTCAGTAGTGAGACGTCCAGTTGAAAAAATGCACTGAGGAACCAACATGAGAATGAAACAGGCACAAACTTTATTGCGGGGAGCGCACGCTTTTGCGCTAGAGGACCGCACGAGCTTTATATATGTCAGAGAACAATAGTGGCATTCTGCCACACACGCGTCATATAATAAGCTTATGCGTAATACATAAGTTAGGTGCAGGTACCTTACTACATTAATGCAACATTTTAAATCCGGAGTCCTATCCCTAGCTACAAGCCTGGATCACAGCCAGACCTGGGACCAACATGGCATTCTCAAGGACACTCTGTATACCTGCACTGCACACTTGAGTTTGAGTGCTGGTACTCAGCCGAGGGACATCGCTAGGTCTTTCCTTGATAATCCATTATACTTTCTGCAATAACTTGAGTAATGGAAGACAAAGGTCAGGATGCCATCACAAAGGACAGTGAGAGTGAGTAGAGGCCTGGGGACATGGACCTGGGTCTTAAGCCTCGCTCTGGCAAAAACAGAGGATGAGAGGAAAAGAGGGAAATTGGGGGTGAGGCCTTTAGGCGAAAGTCCAGCCAGCTCGCTAAGGCAACACAGGCTGCCAAAAAAGAGAAATTGGGAAATTTGGAGTCTATTTAGATCCCTACGATTCAACTTTGCTCAACTGATAACTGGCCTGGCTTGGCAGGAAAGAAGTTGGTGGGAAGAGAGAAGCAATGTTAGTGTCCTGTGGCTTATACCAATGGGCTGGATGAAATTTGAGAGTTCTGAATGCACATTGTTGTGGACATTCGAGCAATCATTTTGGGGTTGTGGTATTTAATCCAGCATAGGTATCAACTTTAATACTTTTACCTTCATTTTCATTATTCTACTCCTGTTTTCTCCCCTGCTGTTTTTTAAAAGGTAGACAGGTTTCTGATCATCTCTCTGCAGGCTTGACTTTATAATCCAACATGAACATGCTTTAATATTTTAAAGTAACCCTATACCCTACTCCCAGAACTAGTCAGCTTTTTTTCTCCCAAACCTTTTCCTCCAAGTTTCAGTTATCTACTACTCTATAAAAGGCTACCACAAAACTTAGCAACTTAAAACAACAATTATTTCTCAAGATTCTGTGGGCTGCCTGGTCTTAACCAGGTGATCCCCACTTGTTATTGCCCGGGGTCACTCATGTGATGCATTCAGCTAGGAGCGCAGCTGGGCTGGAAGGTGCTAGATGACTTCATTCGCACAGCTAGTGCCTCAATTGGAGTGGATGGAATGGTTTGAGCCTAACTAGGTCTCCCATTTTCAATCCAGGTAGCTTCTCCTCATTCAGGAGCCTCGTCTGAGTTTCTTTATATAGTGATTGAATCCCAGGACAGTGAACTAGAAGCCACAAAGCCCAGAGTCATACAGCATCACTTGCACGGCATTCTGTGGGTCAAAACAAGTCCCAGGGACAGTCTGGGATCAAGAGGAAGAAATACAGACTCCACCTCTTGACGGTAAAAGTGGCAGGAATTTACGGGAATGTGAGGAATTGTTGGTGACCGTATGTATTTGCAGACAATCTACTGCTTCATATACAGAAAACTAATGGAATATTCTGCTTGAGAATGGATCCAATTAAAATTCTGAGGCTTTTCATCAAGCTAATATTTAACAATATTAGGTAATCCTTCTATGGGAAATAGCACAGTATATAGTTTTCTATAAAATACCGCAGCATTTGAAGGAAGAGAGGATGAATTTTCTTTTCAAATACACACAAGGAGTATCCTTTGAGGCTGTGGCTTTGAATCTTGGTTCTGCAGGTACTAGTAGTAGCATCTCGGGCAGCTTCCCTGTCAGTCTCGTACTCCTCTCCTTCGTATTTATCAAATTATTGTGAGGATTAAACGAGCCAATATACGTAAAGTGCTTGGAGAAGAGCGTGGCATATAGTAAGGATACAATAAATATTGGCTTTGAAATATAAATGATCATTACCTATTACGTAAAGCAACATTTGTTTGGATTAAACCTCCTGGTGCTGCAAAGCTCTCTGAGTCTTATTAAACTTAATCATTAATCCTGGTTACTTCCCCTGCCTCCTCCACTTCTAGCCAAGAAAAAGGTAGGTGAAACAACTGGTTAACGAGTGCTCTAAAGAAGTGATTTGTCATATTTTAAACGTTGCAATCCACACTAAGAAATATAATACATTGTAATAATACATTGTAACTCAGACACTCACCAGCATCTAATACAAATGTTTCATTAAACAATTTAAACAATTTTTACCTTTAGGTTGTGCTACGAACTCTGATTTTTTTTCTATTTCAGTGAATCGACAACATGTTGTTGCCACCCACTGTTACTATCTTCATTATCTACTTAAGAGTTCTAAGCTATTTATTACAGTCATCGGTGAATTAGGATATTAACACTTTCGGCCCAGGAATTGTTTCAAGTGTGCTCTAAGAATACAGAATATGTCATTTTCATACAGGGCGATTTTGTTTTGGAGCAAAAAGCGTTTTTACAAATATGGCCTGACCTCCCTATTCAAGAGCCTTCATAAATTCTTTCACTGGAACACTGGGAACTAGGGGAGGCCTGTGCACAGTAAGTGTGTTTTTTGGTAAGAAACAAAGTGTCTTGTTTCTTAGGAGATGGAGCTAGGCCGGAATTCCACCTTCACAATTTACTACACTGTATTTTTAAGCAAGTTCTTTAAACTCAGTTTTGGAGCCTTCACTTTTTTGATTTGTTAAAGTCTTACACAAATAATATCTGCTTTGGTTGAGTCCTGAGCGTTAAATGAGAACATACACCCAAAGGTCGATCAAAGCTCCAGCAAAGTGTTCAGCGCAAAGTTCTCTCAGAATGCATTTCTTGCTTCCTCACTCAAAGGTGAACAAAACCTCCAGATTTCATAGCTATGCTTTAGGTTTTGTTTTACATTTCCAGAGGAAAACCTGAGACTTGGTAGGAGACCTTACAATGGTCAAACCTTATTATTTCTTTAATTCAATTTAATTTTATGACCATGTGTTGTCTTGATATTCTATTTAATAATAGTTAATAATGGTAGTTGTTATTAATTACTCTGCAATATGGATATGGATTATGAAACTACTTTGCGTTTTCTTTCAGGTCAGGTTTTGCAGTGGGGTGTGGATGGATTACCTAATCAACACAATCATGGAAAGGATGTATGCAGAGGAGAAAAATTTCGAACTGTTGTGTTGCTGAATAATTTAAACAGAATGACGTGCAAAATACAAGCACTATTTTCTCCTCGGACCAAACATTTAAGATCACCAGCGTTCCACTGCTCTGGCCTGGTAGTATTTTCACCACACATTAGCTAGCTTTCAAGGAATCAAAAGGAAATTGACTGAGAAGCAAGGTGGACATGACCATCTCATATTGTCCTAGTTGGTGGATCTCCGGATGGGATCGGTTATTTTAAAATTTCTGCCCTGAAGTCTTGAAGATGAAAGTGTGTGAACGGAGGGAGGAGGGCGTGACCCGTTTTCCACTCGCCCGGGCTGCCGCCGTGGCTCCCACGTGGCAAGTCCAGATTGCGCAGCCCGGGGCAGGGGACAAGGGGTGGGGGGCGAGGGGCGGCGGGCCCAGCCGCAGACGCCTCCCTCTGCTCTCCGGCCCTTCCCTGCCGCCCTTCCCTCCGGCCCGCCCGGGCGCCCGCTCGGTCCTCCACCGCCAGGGGGCGGGCGCGGCTGCCCGGCTGCGGGGGCCCATTGGTCGCGACTGGGAAGCGAGGGAGGAGGCCGGGCGGCGCGCTGGCTTCCTCCGGGCCACTCGCGGGGGTGAGGGGAAGCCGGAGGAGCTCGGGAGGAAGCGGAGTAGCGAGCAGGAGGAGGCGGCGGCAGCGGCTCCCGTCGGCCTCCGGCAGCACTGACCGCGGGGAGGCCGGAAGGCGCGCGAGCTTGGCGGAGAGGCGGGCGGGAGGCCGGTGAGACGGTCGGGGAGGCGGACGGAGCCGCGGCCGAGGACGGAGAGGATGGAGGGAGGCTGCGGGGAGCCACGCACCCGGCTTCACCCTCATGCTCTGCTCACTCCGCGACCGCCGGCCGGGGGCGGCCCCGGGGCGTGCCCCCCCGAGGGGAGGGCGAGGGCCGGACAGGGGTGCCCGGGGCGCGGTTGGCGGGGTTGGGGCCGCCGCCTCGGCGCGCTCGTCTTCCGCCGGTGACCCCTCCAGGGGCTTCCCGGGGCGGCGCCTGCACCTGGCGCTGGACTGAGCGCCGGTACCTGGGGCGCGCGGTCAGCGCGGGGGCTGCGCCTGGGGCTCGGAGATGTGTGCTGAGTGCTGTACGGAGGCGGGGGAGGGAGTTGATGTTACTTACATTTGCACTCTGTGAAGGGCCGTCTTGGCCCACTGGTGAAGTTTTGGTGTTTCCTAACCTGGAGGCACTTTTAATTTTAAAACCCATCCAGCCCATAGGTGTTGGGTGTCATTGATGAATGTGCAGTTTCTTTATTTTTCCCCATTTGTTTACTAGCCTCAGTTTCTACTATATGAGTGACCCTAGATCTAAATAATATTAATGACAGATTTACGACTTGATATTGAGATATACAGCTGGGATTTTTTTGTGTTTTCATCATCCACCTTTAAAATCTTTTCTCGTATGATACAGAACTACTGTCTAATTGACAGAACCTTGTCCTTTTTATTTAGTCAAAAATACATGGATGTGATGGTCCTAGATACTATTAGATTGCTTACTAAGCACTGTGCCAAGTGCTTTCATAGATGCATTTGTTTTTACAACCCAAAGAGTAGGTCATTTTATCTATTCTAATTCTGCACAGATTACATGAACTCCCTTGGAGGTTGATGCTAACAGTAGAACCCTAATTCCTTGGACCCTTGACCACCTCGCAGGACTAGTTGTAACCTGCCACATGTTTCCAAGTTCTGGGAAATATTGCTGTTACAGTCACAGTCGTGGGCCACATAATAGTGCTTCAGTCAACTGCAGATGGATGGTCCCATAAGATTATAATGGAGCTGAAAATTTTTCTATCACCTGATGATGTCATAGTGCAGTGCATTACTCACATGTTTGAGGTGCTGCTGGTGTAAACAGACAGACCTGTGCTGCCAGTATAAAAGTAGGACATACAGTTGACCCTTGAACAGCTGAAATTAGAGGCTTGGACTCCTGCCAAGTAGAAAATTCACACCTAAGTCTTGACCCCAGAGTCACCTTTCCTATCTCTGGGTTCCACCAACCACGAATGGAAAACGGTATTTTCACATTTCCCAACTTTGGATTCCCCACTGTGGGTCAAATAGACTGTTTTATATTCACAGTTGGTTGAATACCAAATGGGAAGGGCTGACTGTATTGAAAAAAAAGTCCACATGTGAGAGGAACCTCACACTTGAAAGTTGTGTTATTCAAGGGTCAACTGTATGCATAGTATATAATACTTGATAATAAACGAGTCTGATACTGGTTTATGTATTTACTCTCCTATACTTTTGTTATTTTAGCGTGTACTCTTTAATTATATAAAAAAAATTTTGCTGTAAAACAGTATACCATGCTATTCCTGCAGCATCCTCATATAGCCTGTGTTTACCTCATCTCTTGATTGGATCATGTTATCTTGTGCTAGATTTATTGTTTTGTACAGTATCATACTATGCAGGCTTGTAGCCTAAGGCCAGTGGGCTTTAACATATAGCCTGGGTATATAGTAAGCTATGCCATCTAGGTTTGTGTAAATGTACCCTATGATGTTTGCACAAGGACAGAATTGCCTATTGACACTTCTCAGAACGAGTCTTTGTTGTTAAGTGATGCATGACTGTATTCAGTGTATTACAGAGTACAAAGGGATCTCCATTTAATTTAGAAAAATAAAAGTTAATAACTTATGCCGTTCACATATCTTCTTTAATCCTTTCTATTTCAATGCCACCATCCTAGGTCACATCCTAGGTTGCAAAACATCTGGCTTTGGCCTAGCATTCTCTGTACATCTTAATAGCTGCCAGTCTCTTGAACTGATTAAGTCACTTTTTTTTTTCACTTTTATGCAAGTGTTAGAAGCTTTGTTTTACAAAATCTTTGTAATGTTTTTTCAGTTCATTAAAGACTAGCATTTCTTGATAGTAAGAAATAAGAGGTCAATGCAGTAATTCGCACCCTGAGGACCTTTCAGAATCATCCGCAAATGAGCCATTTTATTGATTTTCAAGTGTAGTTGTTATATAATCATATTGGTTTTATTAGTTTCAGGTGTACAATCTAGTGATTCAACATTTCTATAACTTACAATGTGATCACCCCCACTAATTCTAGTAATCATCTGTCACAATGTGAACTTTTTAAAAAAATAGAGACAGGGTAGGCTCCCCAGAATGCCCAGTCTAGGGGGCTTCTATTGAAAAGGGAGTTAAGTTAAAGTAAGACTGAGCACTGCTATGTTAAAGCAACTTTCGAAATTAACTTGATTTTTTATTACAAAATTTTAATATTGATTGCTATCTTAAGCATTGCCAACTAATCTTTTCATAATCAATGAAGCTACATTCAAACGAAAGGAATTGAGAGAGAGGGCTAAGAGACTGTTAAATGGCAAAAGAGTAGTGTTTCCTTTTGGGGATCATAAGAGCCTTATTATTTTTTACCGCATATTTTAGGTCTTAAATGGTCTCAGTATTTAAACATTTTTATTCATTTAAAAATGGGAGTACCTACTATGTGCCAGTAATTACTACAGGTATTATGAATACCATGAATAAGACATCTTGAGCTCTTATAAAGCTACTGTCTGTGAGGCAGGCAGCCTCCTCCTCTCCCTCTCTTTTGTCTCCCCCACCCCCACCTTGCTTTACACCCATTTCATAAAGCCGAGAGGTCCAAGACCCAAGAAGCAAAAGCTTTCGGTCTTAGGTATCACAAAAATCCAGCTCAGAGCTTAATGCAGTAGCAAAAATCTCTCTGGAACTTAGTCCAGAAAGGTTCTTGTTCTTGGGATCAGGTAATGTGGATTTTAAACAGAAGTTCCGCATTTTTTTATTTTGTGAATAGCATTGACCAAATTATTTAATATCATGCAATGCCTTGTTTTCTTAATCTGATTGCAGAGATTGAACAACACTCCCAAGATCTTGAAACAGTAAAAGGTTTTATGATTTTTATTCATTTTCCAAAATAAGGTCAGCTGACTTTCTCTCAGAGGAGGTAATTAAGTGTTCCAATACTTCTGAGTTTCCACGGCTGACCCTATCAGTATTCCTACTTTTCTTCATTGGTTATTCTGTTTCGTTGAAACTGTTCTTATATTACTTACATTTTCCTTATTTCTAGTCTAATTTTTTCATCTGCTGTTCATGATTTTTCTAGTTTTATTCTGGTGAGTTTTCTCTTTCCCATTTCCTTTTAAAAATTAAATTTAATTCATGTAACATAAAATTTACCAGTTTAAAGTGTACAGTTTAGTGACATTTAGTACCTTCACAGAGTTGTGCAGTCATTGCTTCTGTTTAGTTTGGAACACTCTGTCACCCCCAAAGGGAACCTCATGTCCATTAAGCAGTTATCCCCCATTCACCCCATCCTCCAGCCCTCAGCAGCCACTAGTCTGCTTTCTGTCTCTGTGGATTTACCTGTTCTAGATATTTCATATAAATGGAGTCATACAATACGTGATCATTTGTGTCTGGCTTCTTTCAATGACAATGATGTTTCACAGGTTCGTCCCTGTCATATATAGCATGTGTCAGGACTTCATTCCTTTTTATGGCTGAATAATAGCCCACTTAAAGATATATACCACATTTTGTTTAGTCGTTCATCCTTGAATGAACCCTGGTTAAGTTTTTGTGTGAAAATGAGGAAAATTCTAGAAATGCGTCAGTTCCTGAATTGATTTTCATCCTAAGTTCTGCAAGGCTTGTAGAGGTGGTATCATGGTACCAGGTATACTACCTGTCAATACCGTTATCTGCAGGTATGTGATCAGTGAATGTGTTTTTAAGGAACTTTGGTCCATAAAAAATATTTTTTAAATTTATTCAGAAAAATTTTACACTAGAAGCTTCTTACTACTTATTCCTTGCAAATGGCTGCTTCCCAGTAACCCTTTATCATAATGAGAGGGGGCTGTGATTCATTCAGTTTTACTGACTCTAAGGTCCACACTACTTCCATCATTTAACATGTCTGAAATCAGGATTAGGTTTACATTTTTTCTTAATATATGAAATAATGATGTACTTACAAACAGCTTAGATTCATAAAACACCATACCTGGTTCTTTAAAACCCTAACTGCCATGGAACCCACAGGATGGACACGATAATCAGGCAGGCTTGTCGAAATGCAAATTCCTGAGCCCAGAACCCCTAGGAGTGAAGATTAAAACCCTTGCAAGGGTTTTTTTTAAAGAAAGTTCCCCAGCTTTCGGGGTTTTTTGTTTTGTTTTTGTTAGAATCGGTATGTTATCCAGGGTCCTTGGGCAGTTGGAACCACTCTGCTCCTCCATTTCTTCACGTAGGTCTGACAGAATTAGCATACGTAATATATTTAGGGGAATTCTTACATATTCATTCAGAATGGGATCATGGCTTCTCATCTGATATAATGTAAAATAGTTATATGAGATGAAGGTAGTTACACTGTATATAAATTTGTGCCTCTAATCTCTGTAGCAATTTATAAAGTAGATACTTATTTACCCTACTTATGTTCAACTTCTTATAGTTAAAATGTATGTACTATTATTTTTGTCATTGTCTCAATAATACCTGTTTATATCCATTCATCTTTCTCTTTGATGGTGTGGTGTAGGATTAAAGCAGTTAGATTATAGGTCTTTAATCAACAGTTGCAGAACTCTGAAGGAGCAGGCAGAACTAAATGTCATTTTGTTTTCTGTTTGGGGGATGTGTTTGTGCTCTCGTTACAGAAATTTGATCACATTTCAACTGGATGATGACTTTTTAAGCAAAATTCTGCGCTGGAAGATGAAGAAAAATGGCAAGACATTTGGGTGAATTTAAAAACAACAATCTACTGTAACCATTACACACAGGAGTTCTGTTTCTCAGCACATTGTCCCCGGATTTATTCACTGCTACCTCTCCCTCCTCACTCCCACAGCAGACCTGGCCTAGAGTCAGGGTAATGTCCACTCATTGGTAAGGAAAGAATAAAATGCTTGTCTTGTGAATTTTACCTTTGGGCTTTTTTGGCATAGATCTGCCTCACTTTTTTTTTTTTTTAATTCACCTAAATTTCTCTGTGTTTGGATTGGTGTAGATCTGAAGTTCTCAGATCTGAGCTTGAAAAAGAATCAGCTGGGAGCTTCTTAACCTTGCAGGGGTTTTAGTCCTCACTCATAGTTATATGAGATGAAGGTAGTTCTGAGCTCAGTAATTTGCATTTCTACAAGCCTGCCGTAATTGCGACGTCCATGCTGTGGGTTCCATGGCAGGGTTTCAGAGAACCAGGTATGGTGTTTTGTTAATCTAAGATGTTTGTAAGTACGCCATTATTTCACATACTACTAAGAAAAAAAATATTTCGTAAGCCTAATCCTGATTTCAGACATGTTAAATGAGGGAAATAGTATGCACCTTAGAGTCAGTAAAACCGAGTGAACCACAGCCCCGTCTCGTTCTGATAATGGGTTATTGGGAAGCTCAGAAACAATGAAATAAAGTAATTATAATGCAACATTTCTCCAGATCTTTTACCATGTTTATAAGAGTTTAAGGTGTCCTTACTTGTCATTTATTTGTAACGATGATTATGATGCAGGACAAGGCAAATTCCCTGCACTGAGAGAGAGGGTTCTTGGCAGAGAACATAGAAAGTATTCAAACACACACCAAAGTTAGAGTCAAAAGGAAACTTTATTGGAGAGGGGTAACACTCCACAGATAGCGTGGTCTCTTATCAGAGGCCGAAAGCGAGAGAGCCAGAGAGAGACTCAGAGGGACAGAGACAATAGAGACAAGGACAGTGGGAGAGACAGAGTAAAGGCAGTGAGAGGGCCCCCGAAAGTGATGAGGAATTCAGTATATGTATCATTCTTTAGTTCCTGTGAGTTATAGTTCCTTTGATATGGACATACAGTGAGGGAGGATACAATAGAAGTATGTAGCATGAGAATGTAAGAATATGTAGCGTGAAAGGTCTGCTGGCGGTTCCCAGCCTTTAATCCATAGGTTCCCCATGGTTTTAGCCAGAGGGAATGAACGATTTTTTTGTGTGTAGGATGCCACTTAAAGACTCTGCCCTGTTTCCCCTTCACAGGTGTGGGAAATGGGTTGTTAGCAGTCGCAGCAGAAAGCTTCCTTCCTTCTGCAGGTGTCCTCTGTGAGCCTGGCTGCAGGGCTGATCAGCACATGGCAGTCTCTGAATGTAGCTTGATTTAACATTTAGTTCTCTCGCCTCCTCCCGACGTTAATTACACTGATGACTGTCTTAAAATGCAACTTAGCTCTATTGCAGGGTGTAATAATGCACTCCAGTGTGGCCCCGTATTATTTTCATCCTAACCATTTCCAGTCATTTATGTGTTGATGGTTCAGTCTTGAAGCCTTATTTCTAACTTTTTTTGTACTTTAGTGATTTCCGCGTTGTAATTACAGTCCACTGAAATATTTACCTAATGTCACATTGACATTGGGTGTGGCTTGATCCTTTGAGTTTTTATCATCACTCTAACCCTCATTTAATGCTAGCTGATTATAAGCATATATACCAGCCACCTACCGTCCTATCAAGTAGTGTTAGGATATAGTGTAATTAATAGTCAGAGTAGACCTGAACTTGGCTGTCAACTCAAAGAGAATGCCGTGGTGGCATACTGGGAATTGAAAGAGGATATCGTAGGTGGGGAGAAATCTGTCTTCATTGATAAGCATCCGGGAAGCACAGCCCCGCCTGCTCATGGTGCTTCCTTCAGTGGCATCAGCTTGGACAATGAAATATCTTTGTTGGGAAAAAGTTACTTAACCTATGTTGGATTTGGGATGGGAAACAGAATATGTGCCCACATAGTGCTTAGTCACTTGACATTGACAAAAAACATGGTTAAATGCTTGTTGATCAACTGAAATATTTTAGAAATCTGGTATCTCACATTTCTGGAGAGATAAGGACTTTAGGTCTCTAGCTAAGTCACGTTGGTCGGAGGAGCTATGCTATGAACTCTTCATGTTGAGCTGAACCATGTTGAAATGCTTTCAGAATGCAGTGTCATCTGTCATGTTTGGTTATGACAAGGAGAAAATTCTGAGATGTCCTAAATTAAATTACAGCAGGCTGGAGGGTGAAAGGAAGAGATTAGGGAGGTTAATCAGTTAACAACCGCAGGGCAAAACCAACAAAAGACTGCTTATGCTCCTCGGTTTTTGGTGACCCTTTGAATAACTGCCACCTGGAGCCACCATTATCCAGAGAGAACAGTCCAGTTGCCAACCACCTGTGGCCACAGACCACAAGACCCCTGCTTCTTGCTTACCCACCATCTTCCCAGACTGTTGCCCACAACCGATCCTGAAGAACAAACGCTTCTTCCTTATGGACCTTGCACCTCTCCCAGGACTGGCTCCGCCTCACCTTCTCCCACCCCCTTTGTCTCCAGCCGGTGTAAATTCTTTCAAAATGACTCGCATCTCTCTTCCCCAAACTGTTAGCGTAAACGACCCCCATCAACTCCAGGACTGTGGACGTGTTGTCTCCACCTGGCACAGCTGCAGTGTCTTGCTCAGTGTCCCCCAGGCAGGGTCTGCTGCTTGCTCTGGCTAGCATTTGGCTCAATACACCCTTTCTTTTAAAAAAGGTTTTGGCCATGAAAGTTTAAGTTACTTCCCCATACACTAAGACAGTGGGGCAGGGTTGGTCTAGGCAGAGCACCTTTGCTAACTGGTTTTTAACTGTAGGGACAAGTTTGTATTACAGTTAGATTTTGTCTTTTTATTGTTATTATTAATAAAGTTTTATATAGCTACTGTAGATTAACTAGAAACTTTCTCTCCATCCACTGTCAGGAGAACCAAAAAAAAAAGGCATAGCTAAGATCGTCCATGCCCTCATTCACCAATGACTATGTACAGATTTGAAAATTGGACAGTGAAGAAGGCTGATAGGAAAAACATTTGATTCGTTTTAAATTCCGTGTTGCGAGAGAGCCCTACAGAGCTACTTGGAGCACTAGACAGAGGAACAAGTGGGTCCTAGAGCAAATTAAGCCTGAAACATCCCTGGAGGCAAAAATGCCAGCCCTGAAGCTGTCTTTCTTTGGGCACATCATGAGAAAGCAGGGTTCTTTGAAAAAGAACAATGCTGGGAGAAATGGAAGGCAGCAAGAAAAGACGACTATGAGATGAATAAAAAGCCAGAGGCATGAGTCTACAGGAGCTGAGTAGGGCTGTTGAGGACAGGACGTGGTGGACGTCACTCATTCATAAGGTCACCAAGGAGTTGGCGCCGACCCAAGGGCATGTAAAACACACCAGTTTATGGTGGACAGTGGAGGAAAGTTAAATCCAACCAGTATAATCCCAGTAGGTTTTATGTCAAGCATTGGTTAACAGTCTGTGTGGTAGGGGCTGGGGATGGGAGAGGGGTTAAAACCACTTTCTGGCTCATTTGTGATTTTTCCATTGTATACTTTTAGTCCTTTCTGTTTCTTAGCCACATTTAAATATTAATGCTTTTTAAATGTAATTTCGATATGATGCCATTAAGAAAATAAAAGCCGTATGATAGTAGTTCAGGTACTTAAAAATCCAGGCGTAGATCATCCATATTCTTCTCTTCCCCAGATTTTCAATAGAATATTAAAGTTTTATTCTAAAAGATTTATTTATTGTTTTTGTTGAGCCATTATTTAAAAATTTTTGGTCTGTTGCTCTACAGTCTCACCTTTTTAAAGGTCACATTCATGGCAGGAGTGGATGCATTTATATTTTCCTCAGTGATTTTTTTTGGAAAAAGTATTCTTGGCATTATAGACTTCACACAAATTTCCTCTCCCCCTTCCCAAATTAAACAAACGAATGAACAAACAAAAACCTTTTTTTTGCACCTGTTTCTCCTAGTCAAAATGTAAAGTTACTTTGGTTACCTAAAAACCTAGGATATTTTTCTAGTTGTTAGATAGTCATTAAAAAATGTTCCCTTTAATATTATCAGGTCATACTTTTAAAAGATGTACGACATCTCTGTTAAAATAGTTTATTTTTTAAAAATCCATTTTACAGGATTCAATATGTCTCCTACTAAAATACTTTCTCTACTAATTGAATTTTTTTCTATTAAGCATATAGTGTTAACACCAAATTTTATGAAATTCACAATACTTGTAACAGTGGAAGCAACTCAGACATCATACTCAGATTTTTAAATGTTAAGATTCAAATGAATGCAACCTTTTTACCCCTCTTCATTTTGTTATTTCAAAATTTATTCAGCCTGGCAGAATGTTTGTATAGCAGCTCTGGGTGAGACAGAGTACTTTATAGCAGTCTGTGGTGGTAACTTTTTATGTAAGAAAACATTTAAAAGATAAATATTTGGAATTTTAAAAGCAAACAGATGTATGGTTAACCTCTCCTTCATTTTCGAGCATTACAAAAATAATCACTTTTAAATATCATTATATAAAGAAAACTGTCAGTTTCTCCTCACCCGACATGATTTTACAGTTAATGAAATGGGAGAGAAGATTTAATTTTCTCCCTCTTTTTAAAATATCTCCTTTGATCACTTTGGAAAATATTCTAGAACCTAGATGCCTTTCTGTCTTTTTTATATAGATGGACTGCTTCATATATAGGAATGGGCGGATTTTTTTCCTTTGAGAGAATCGTTGTATTGTTTCTCATGGAGTTTATGCTTATTCCATGACGAGCAACTGACGAGGAAAATGTGGAATGATTGCTTTCTAGCTAGAATGCAAAGCCAGTGGTTGCAATAGAGACATCGTGGCCTAAAATATTCTGTCTGCCCTTTTTACAGAAAAAAGTTTGCCAACATTGGTTCTATTTGATTCACATGAATGCAAGTATTTTTGCAAATAATTTTTTTTATAACATACTTTTGTTTGTAAATGTAAAATCAGAATAACCTAGTGGCTTTGTTGTATCATCTTTTTGTGATCTTAGTGTTATCTCTCTTTAACTGCTCTGGAAGCAAAAATTTATATTTTCCTAATCAATTGCTCTCTCCATGGAAGAAGCATATACTCCATGAGAAACAATATAATGGATCCTCTCAAAAAGAAGAAAAAAAATCTCCCATTCTTATAAATTAAACTGTCCATCTATATAGAAAAGACAGAAATGCATCTAGGTTCTAGAATGTTTTACATTCTAATTTTGAGGGGTGCTGTATTGGTCTGGGTTTTCCAGAGAAACAGAACTGACGGGAGATAGATTAGACAGACAGACAGAAGGAATTGGCTCATGCAGAGGTAGAGACTAAGATATCAAAGGCTCTGCAGTTGGCAAGCAGGAGACACAGGAGAGTCAATGGTAGAGTTCAAAGGCTTGAGAACCAAGGGAACTGATGGTGTAAGGTTCAGTCCAAGTCTGGAGGCAGGTGAAGTCCTGATGTCCCAGCTCGGAGACTGAGTTCTCCCTCAGCCCTTTTTGTTGTTTAGGCCTCTAACACATCGGATGAGGCCCGCTCACATTGGGGAAGGCAGTCTGCTTTACTCAGACGTTAATCTCATCCAGAAACACCCAAAACGCCCTCACACACACACCCAGAATAATGTTTGGGGACCCTGTGACCCAGTCAAGTTGACACATAATTAACCATTGCTGATCCTAAATATACTTGATCTGCTTGTGCTTTGACCTTTTTTTCCCCTAGTCCTCTTGAAAAGCCCCAGCTCACATGAATATTAGAATTGTATGAACTTCACTCGGTTAATTCATTTAAAACTGCATTTTTGCCAGCACTGAGATAAAGTTGGATTGAATTGAGTAATAGTTTATATATATGGAGTATAATTAGTAGTATTTTCTTCTGGTTTAATTAAGTGGTTATTTGTTAATATTAAATGCATCAGTAGGTGTGTCTGTGTACTTCATTTTCTTGTATCCTTTCCGTGTTGGACAGAGGTTCTAATACACATGCTTAGTCATTTTGACAAACTGCCAGATCTCTGGAGTGGCCAGTTGACAGCAGAGATTAGCAATTCCCAGAGCAATCCACCAAAGCTAAATTGACTGGCATGGACTTCTGTCAATGTGCTCCTTACATCAGAGTATGTCAGTAAGCTGCTGGGGTGAAAGGGAAGTGGATTTGTGCGTAGTATCAGCTGTTTCTTCACCTTTCGTATGACTTTGGACAAATCAATCGACCTCATCTGTAATGCCATTGTAATACCCACTACAACTGGAGAGTTTGGGAAGATTATATAAAATAACGGCATGGACTACTGTGCTACATGCACGGTTTATGTTAATTGGCAAGACCTTCTCCTTCTGATAATTATTTTTATGGCTCATTTTGTTGATGTAGAATGGTGTTATAATTCATACAATGTAGCTGGAATCCGCTCATTAAGAAAAGAAGGAAAATATCACTTGACCTGTGTTCTTATTGCTTGTTCCTAAAGTTAATTGATTCTAGGACCATAACTGCTTATTCAGGCCTAATTTTAACAAAACTTCCCTAAATTAGACTACAGTAGACATTTGGGCTAAAGGAAATGGTAAAATTACAAAACATTCGAAGAAATCCAGTTTATCAGGCTGAGACCCTAACTGAGGCCTCTTCTTGGGGCCAGGTCACATACTTATTTAATGTTTATCCAGAATAGTGTTTCACTGCTCAGGGCTGTCACAGTGGTCCTCCGTGCAGTGGACTCTGAGATGTTTGTGCATTTCCAAATCAGCAACCTGATCTGGTCTAGTCATTTATCTAAAACACTGAATCTTCTTGTTTGGGCCTATATGTGTTTCACAAATGTGCTACCTGGTTTTTTCGGGGTTTTTTAATTTTTTGTTTTAATCTGCTCTAAAAAATATTTTCCCCTGCCATCAGTATTCTAGTTTTGATAAGTGGCTCTAATTTCTGTATCTCTACCTTTTAATGAACATATAAGAAAAATTATAAGTTCTTTTACCTGTTACTTCTGGATTAAAGAACTCTGAATTTCTAGCAGAGCATTTTTATCCTTTTAGTGCTGTGATCATTTTCTGTGGACCTGTTCTGTTCCCACCTGATTGTTGGAGGTTCAGCTTCAGGTTTATACCGAATTCCATTAAGCTGGTGTTTCTTTCCCCCTAAGATAATTATATGTAATGATTTTCTTTGGTTTAAAATGTCCTCCTAAAAAGACAAGTTAGGAATGATTTTGAAGCAGCACATCATAAACACGCTCCTTGATTTGCTTTCAAATATATTGAATACTCTTCATACTGGTTTACATTTTTGCAACCCTAGTTTGCTTCTTAAGCGAACTAATTAAAAATGTTATGACTGAGATGAGATTTTGATTTAGAGATTTTACTAAGTGTTTCTGAAAGTTTGGATGGAAAACACGAATTCAGCTAGACAGTCGTTTCTCATATTGCAGTCTTACTCCAGCGATCAGTTTAGGAAGAGGCATGTTGGGCAGTGCAAACAGATGGCAGGTCTTGCGAGGCAGTGACTTTAATTGTACAGGTGGGGCCTCAGCAGGTAATGGAAACAGTGAAATAGAACAGCAAATGTCTGCCCAACTCTATCACGCTCTCAAAGAAATTTTCCTGTTATTTTGGAGTATTAGCTGGGAGGTAAGGCATGTGTGTTGTGAACGTAGTGTCTATTTTTACTGGGAGTCAAAAGAGGATTTATGGCCACTTGGGGTTTTCACTTGAAAAGCTGAGTTTTTTTTTTTTTTTCTTTTTCTGCTTTTACATGATGGTTTGTGGATACTTGAGAATCTCGTTTCTTTTTGGCACTTTCCGAGCCTGTGGCTAAGTAGTTAGTTTAGATAGATAGAGAACATTGACTTTTTCTGTTGCGTGGAAGATGTTCAGAAACTACCAAAGGTAAAGGAATCAATAGTGTTGATGTTTTCTAAGGGTAGATTGGGCAGAAGAAGGGGAGTTAGCCTAAGAGCCTTCATCATGTGGATGCTCCCCACCCCTCTCACCCCGCTTATTTCTTATTGGTGACTAAGAAAACAGGATTTCTCACTTTTAGGGTCCTTCAGGGGTTTGCCATTATTTTTATTTGACACATTCTATGTGTTACTAGATCGGACTTCAACATCAAACATCAGTCAGTATGAAAACAGTCTAAAATAAAGATGTCTTTTTGATTAATGTGATTCGTTAATCAAAATTTTCTTTTGCATTCCTTTCCTGTACAGTAGATTGAGTACACTGTGGTAGCTCTCCAGCTAAACCTGGGCGTGAATTTCCTGGCAGACTCATTTACTTGTTTTCCATTTGCTTTTTAAAATTTTACCTTTCTTGAACTATTTCTTAGGAGGGAAATACAGAATTCCCCCCCCCCCCAGCATCTGTTGCTTGTTGTTATTAGGATAAAGTCAAAGAGTAATTTCTTCATTGGTGGATAATATAGGTGATAATTGCTGGCATATTTAAAATTGTGAGTCTATACTTCTGAATATATTCTTTTAAAAACTCAAAAAACATGAAGAGGAAGAGAACCCTGGTATTAAAATAAGAAGCTCCAAAAGTGCTTTTCATAGTGACACCTAAATTATGTCTCACTAAAAATAAAGTGTCATCATATAGTGAAGCGAGCCCTGGACCGGGAACCAGCAGACCTAAATCCTACCCCATTCTGCAAATAATTTGTTCCATGGCTAGATATGCAGCTTAACCTCCATGGACCTCAACTGTAAACTGAAAATTTGCAACTAAGTATCCAAAGATCTTTATAGATGCATAATTATTGAGAGTAATAAGGCATTATCTTCTCTTCACATACTTGATGGCAGTTTTTCTTCATTTGTTCATTCAGTCAGGGAGCTGGGGGACACAGCAGTGTTAAGACATGGCTGTGCTCTCAGTAGCTTTTATGGTCCGTGGAAGGAGACAGGCCCAGTGATAAGAGTTTTTCCATTAGATATCAGTCTTGGTAGAATGCTTAGAAATGTCATGAGAGTTATTTAATTAGTTTACTATATACACCCCACTGAGTCGAAGAGGAACGCTGGTTGTAGACCTAATCTGTTTGCCTTTTCTTTTGATTTTAGGAGTTATTTAATGAAAAGTGCCATAGATTGAAAAATCGAAGATGAGGGTAGCAGGTAAGAGAATTCAGTAGAAATAATTTTGCTTTTTGTGTAACCTGTTCATATAGTGATGACTATAGGAGAGGGTAAATGATCTTTTCTATATTGAGTTCAAAGCTGAAATATAACAAATTATTATTTAGCCTCTACTTTTTCATATAGTTGGCAAATCACAAATTGGTTATTTAGTGAATGTTACATAAGTGTTTGGGGGCACTTCTGTTGAAGTTATGCTAAATAATTTAAGTTGTGGTTTTGAAGTTTATATTCTTATCCATTAAGCTTCTCTGCCTAATGATACACATATAATGTCTATATAAAGAATCATTTAATAACCTAGGAGGGCTGGTTTTTGTTTTCCCTAAGTTCTAGCTTGTTGAGGAAATGAGCTGTAAAGTTTAAAAGCTTAAATTTTTCCTACGTATATACATAAAACTAGAGTATTGAAGGATTCAACAAAATGTATTTTTCACATAAATGACTGTATATTTGCTAGTTCAGGTTCAGTCTGCCCACGTGAGGTTAGGCGTAGGGACATCTGTTCCTTAGGTAGCGTAGTGGGGAAATTGAAAACCATCACTTGCTGTTGATAGTATTAAGGTAGCTATCCTTAAACATTATAAAAAGGCAGATCCATAATAACTGGAAGGGCTGATGACCTCTTCCTACCTATAGTGAAAATAAGCGTGATCCCTCCACTCCCTCCTTCCTCCAGCACAGCACAGGCCCTGGAGGAAATGTGCTCTTCACATAGAAATTTCTGCTAACTGTGTGTCCAACATAGGAGATAACTTGTACTTTCTCAAAATCAAAGTAGTCTTTCTTTAATTATCATCTTCTCACCAGCAAACAAAGTATTTTCCTGTGGGAGAATCTCTTAGAAGTACCTACAGTCAGGGCGGGTAGCAATAAGTCTCCTTGATTCAGCCATAGTTATGTAGAATCGGGTGCCGGTGATTAAACATGGTTATTAAATACAGATAACTGAGGAGTGTTCACAAATGCTTTTGTAGAAATTTGAAAATCGGGATCTCTTGGTCATGAGCTTATAAAAAAACATTCTTTTTTTGAGTAGCTACAGTTATTTAGGAAAAATATTCCCAGAAACCAAGAGCTTATTTGTGGTTTATGAAAACATGTTATAATGTCTTAAAAAAAAAAAAAGATCTTTGAGTATAGCAAAACTATTTGTGATTACATATTTCTAAATGATTTTTAAAAGTACATTATTTAATTAAGCATGATTATTTAAAATAAACTAATTTATTTTTCTCATATAATTCTATATTCATTCTAGTTGAAATGAACTTTTTTATCTAGTCCATTTCTCTGATTCTGACAATACCAACGTTAATTGATGTAATTATTCACAGAGTGCTTACAAGTTTGGCTCTGTTCCTACTGTAGATCTTCAGGGAATTGCTTTTAATGAATGAATAAGGAAGATTAGCTATTAGTTTATTGCTTTTAAACTAATTCTTTCTAATTAAAAGAAATATCCTGGTTGCTTTGAAATATCCTTACAGTCATTATCCTTACAGTGAGGCAGCAAATGAGAAAAGTAGAGAAACACTCAGATTAGTGTGGTCTGTGGCTGGAAGAAAGAGGGAATCTTGTGGAAAGTTAGGGATGAGAACCTTGTGGAATGGGCCCCCCCTCCCCTCCCGGCCAGAGTCCAGAACTGGATGATGATCAGCTCTGGGGCAGATGCTCTGTAACACATGTTCTGGAACTCTGCCTTACGGAGGCTCTGCTGGTTTTCACCTGCCTTCTCCTCTCAGGGACCACCTGCTTGTTCTGCTACCAGTTAGTTTCTCCTTCTCCAGCTTTTCTTTCTCTTAGAGCTTTTGTGTCTTCCTGGTTCTCCTGACGGTCCACTTTAAGTGAATGGATCTTCTCAGTTCTGCCGCTGACCAGTTACGTGAATGTAGACTTGCGATCTAAATTCTTAGCCTTGTTTTTCTTGTAAAATGAAAATAATATCTCGAAAAGCTGTGTGAGTGGTATTATGCTTATAAAGTATTTAGGTCTACAGTAGGCACTAAGTAAATGGTGTACGTATTACAAATATGTGTGTGTGATGTATTACATGTATGTATATATGTACATATATATGCTATATATAGCTTGTTTAGTGTAGGCTCAGGTTTAGTTTGGTATTGGATTTAGTCTAGAATTTTTATATATTATAGACTTGGTATTTACTATTCCATTCGTGAACAACAAAGGTTTCATATATCTGCTTTACGGGATAGAGAAAGTTTATCTCTAGTTGCATCTGCCCACAATTCCCAAAAATGAAATGTGAAGACTATCTGTCATCTGATATATGATCTCTAGGCCCTTGTTCTTAAATGATCAAGAAGAAATATGACAACAGTTAACGTTCATCTATGTAGCAGACACTTGTCGAGGGTATTGCTATGTACCAGGCACTCTGCCAGATGCTGTGTGGGAAAGGTTTCAAAGCCTCATGGAATTTTCCTGTCTTAAGAAGCACAGTTTTTGGAGCAGAGAAGATAGAAAATGAAGGGGGAAGGGGGCGATTAGTTTAGATTTAGGTTTCTTCATTGCCACTTCATTTCTATATTTATAGAGTGTTTCTCAACAGAAATGAACAGACATTTCTTAGAACAGAAATGTCATCAGCCTTTCTGGGCATCGTCTGTTCATTCCCTAAGAATGTAGTCCTAATTTCTTTAAATTTATGAAATTAGCAGAAGTATAGTGCTTTTTGCACTCTTCCTTATCCAATAAGTTGAGTTTTAGCAGTATTTTTGGAGAATGTAGTAATTTGGTGTTAGGACAGAGTATTGTACAAAGCACTGGGCTGTGTCATGATCCCTGAATTCTGGTCCTTGTGCTGCCACTAAATTATCTGTGATCTCGGGCACTTGCCTCACCTCTGGGCCTTTGTTTCCTTAAGGATAATGAGGTGACTGCTGATCCTGTCCCCCCTTTTTATATCAGTATAAATTAAACTTTTGGTAAGAGAGAGTAATGGGAATTGGACAGAGAAATACTCATATTGTTCCCGAATAACGTAATATGATATCTCTGAAATCCTAAGGCTGAGAGGAAGAAGTTTCTTTCTTGTTACTTTCTCTTTCCTTTTCTTTCTTGCACTTTTTCTCTCCTGGATCTGTGTAGCTGTGGAGAAAAGGGACAAATGGTGATTCGTATTGAGGAGTGAATTAGTGAATAGCAGTGCTAACTCTTTGTAAGGCATGCAAGTGGTTCAAGATATGAAGGTACGAAAGACCGAGTGTCTTTCTTCACGGAGCTTACCTCACAACCACATTATGAAGCATATGTGATGGGCGCCAGGTAAAGCCTTCCAGCAGTGGAGAAGGACTGTCTTAAACTAGGTGTCAAGTATGAGGGGGAATACCTCATCGTTCACCATGACAGAAGTGCTTGTAAAGCTCCAAGAGGTAGAGTTGGCTGGCGATAGGACGTTTCCTTGAGCACTCTTTGCTTAGTGGACATTCCGCTGTTGCTCTCGCATCTCCATTCTGGTCCGGTGTTTTGATATCATCCCCGTATAGCGCTTTTGCCCTTTATATTTGAAAAGGATTAGGAATGGGTCATCCACCATACTTGGTGACAGTCTTTCATTAGCCATGATACTTTTGTGTAGTCAGCCAGCAGTCGATAGCCGTAATTTTTTTGCATGTAAAATTAGGCAGAGGACTCAAGCAGTTCTTTTCTCGATTTCTAGACAATCTGATAACTCTGATCAGGATAATCCCTTATTTTGATGGATATTTGGTAGAATTTTTGTTGTAACAAATTAGATTAAGCACTAATAGATAAAAGTAAATATTTATTCATCTTAAAAGTTTTTTTTTTTTATAAACTTATAATTTTCATTGAAATTCCGTGTAAGTCCTGGGGCTCATAAGCTCATTCTGAATTATTTCTGCCCTTTATCTAGGTGCTGCGAAGTTGGTGGTAGCTGTAGCAGTATTTTTACTGACATTTTATGTTATTTCTCAAGTATTTGAAATAAAAATGGATGCAGTTTAGGAAACCTATTTGGTAAGTTTTATTCTTTTCCTCTTTCCTAGGTCTTAAGTTTGATGTGATTGTCTTTAAATTTACCACTCGTCAACACTGAGTCACTCTGCTGTTTAGTCTGTCTAAAAAAGAAAGTGTAATTATACCAGTATGATTCATTAGAATATTTTAAAATACACAATAGAAAGTCTTAAAATTAATTCAGTATAAAGCATAAATCTTCTATTCAACATTTTGAATATTTTAATGGAGTCTTATTTTATGTATGCTTAGCGTCATTAATCATGGCATTCTAAATGGACATTCTAGAAGATACCACACTCTGTTTGAATCGGCTGCTTGGAACCAAACCTGGACCTCAATTAGCAAGCAGTCAGGAGTCATGATAATGTATTTTAAATACCAGCCATAAAAATCCACCTTGCTTTCCTACCTTTATTTTCCTTCTGCTGACATTTTTTATTTATTTAATGCTATGTTGTAAGCATACTATTGTAAGCTTTCTTAACTCAGTTTTAACAAAATATTTACCCTAATAAAAAAATTAACATTTGATATGTTCGTATAAGCTTTGACTGCTGTTTAAGTAGGTATTTAAACATTATGCGTGAAAGATGAGACTATGAAATCGGTAAAACGGTATTTTGACCTAGTAGGCAGAAATGAGATAAAACAACTTTTAGATCCCTGCAGTAGTGAGCTTTGTTACCATAAATTAATATCTGAAAGGGCTTCTCAAGACGTAATTCACTCACAGCTGGTTTCAAGACTCCCTTAAGCCAGTGCTTCTTGAACTTTAATGTCAAAGGAATCTCCAGGTAATCTTGGTAAATGCAGATTTTGATTCAGTGTCTGCCATGGGGCCTGGGAGTTACATTTCTAACAAGCTCCCAGATGATGCTGAGGTCCCTGTTCATGGACCACATACCGAGAAGGCTTTAGACAATGCTGACGTGTAGTCATCAATTTCTGTATAAACATTTTCAGGCTACTTTTTTTTACAATGGCTACTTAAAAGTATTCGCTTGTATTGCCCTGAACACTCCCCAATAATAGCAATCCACTGATCTTGCTCCTTTCTACCTGCTGGAGCTCTCTCGCATTAACAACATCCCAAATAGTTACAAACTGTTATCATACTCCTTTAGGCTGTCATTTTAGAAGTTTTCATCTTATCAGATTATGCAGTAGTCCCTTTCATTCATTCCTCTGAATGTGTTAGTTATTCACCTGAACCGTCTGTTTTTCAGCCCATCTTAAACTGAAGTATCCAGGATCCAGCATAGAGTAGTTATTGCAAAGTATGGGGAGATTTGACTTTACTTCTTCAGTGTACAGTATTTCTATTATGTACCAGTACAAAGGGACCAGCCTGGTGGTCTTTGAGAGTGCAACTGGTTTCAGATGAATTATGAGGCCCAATAACACAGAAGGTACTGAAGACTTCTTCATTGTTGCTTTGGAAATAACACATGTAGCTAATTCTTCTAAGAAAGGCTGATGGTAAGGGAGGAAGATTATGGGATGGTAGCTTGAGATAGAAGCAAGTCAAACTTTTTTTTTTTTTTTTGAAGTAATGGAGAGACTATCACTTGTCTATAGGCATTGGACAAAGACTCAGTGAATTATAAATCTGTGGGAACATATTGAACAGACAAGAAAAGGAGGATCCTTGAGAGAAGGGAAGCAATAAACATTGGTACAAATTGAACTTTGGGGAAAGGCTCTGTTTTCAGAGAGGGAGAGGGTGAAGCCAGAGTTCTCCCTAGTCTGGCTCTTCATCTCTAGTCTGGGCTGCATCTGTAAGTATCACAGGGAAGTTGCTATGTCTATTTCTCATCTTCGATATCTGCCTATCTCACCATTGCCAGAGCAATTAAAACTCTTCTCATTACTGGAGAGTAAAATCTGTACTCCCTACTTAGGATGACACCCAAACCCCCAACCTGCCTCTGCGTTTCTCACCTGCTCTTGGCCCTCCCTACCCTGTGCTTCACACTCGCTGTGCCAATCTGCATGCGATCTACGGATGCAAATCTTGTCCTTTCATACCTCAGCCTTGGCTCATGCTGATTTCTCACCCTGCACATCTTTCTCATCTCACCTTCATCTGTTAATCCTCTTAGTTTCTCAAAACTGCATAAATGCCTCTTCTTGAGAGAAATTGTATTTGATCCTCCCTCTGTCCCTATTAGAATGCATTACCTTTTTTTCTGAACTGTTTGTTCGAATGCATAATACCTATATCTCATTTGGCACTGATTTCATTCTGCCTTACACTCTAGAGTTTCTTTTTTTTTATTCTTTTTCACGTATCTATCTCACCGGAGAATGAATCTTGGGGTCAGGGATATCTTGGTCCTTCACCAGCATCTAGCACTAGGCCCTGCAGGTAGTAAATGCTGACTGAAAGAAAATTGACATAGGGAATTGAGGATTAGGGTTTTTAGGTGGGGAGGAAGAGTATTTCCAAAGTGGGATTCATTTAATGCTGTGTTGGTTGAAAAGCCACTGGTTATCAGCTCTGAATACTGAGCTACTTTAACTGGATAGTTGTCTCTCTTCTTCATTTTGATTTTTTCCAAATGTTAGGAGCCTACGAGGTTTTACTGTGAGTGTTTTAGCTGTTTGATAAGGCATTCATAGGGCAGGTGGTTTATTTTGTTGTCACAGTTGAAGTTGTATGGTATAGCCACACAATCTTATTGGATTCCAGTCTGTTAAACTGGTGAAAATTAAATTTGTCTGGTTGTATTTTCATTCTCGTTTCAGAGTTATTGAGAAAAGATGGCGATATGGTTTCTTTGCGTTTGTTTAGCATCTAACTTAATTTACCAAAGGGTAATGACTTTAACTGGGTGCGAGTATTGTTTCTATAATCAGTGTAGGTTAGGGGACCATTAGATTAACCATAGTTCTTTTGGTGGATAATACTTCCATTTTTTTCAACTTGTTATATAGTAACTTACTTGATAGTTTTTATGAATTTAGATTCAGGTTAATTATGTAGTACTGTTTTAGAAGAATAAACGAACTTGTTTCTAGAAAGGAGGAATGAAGAATATTTGCCTGCTGTTAGTGGCCGAAATGAACAAAATAGATTAATGGTGATGTTTTAAAAACAATTTCTAACAAAACTTTTTATTTCGAGATAATTGTAGATTCATGTGCATTTGTAAGAAATCATGCAGAGATTCTATATATCCTTTCCTCAGTTTCTCACGTTGGTCATGTCTTATAAAACTAGAGACAGTGTCACAACCAGGATATCAACATGAATACAACCTACCAGTCTTGCTTATGATTGTGATTTAACCTAGTGTTAGTTTTCAGCATAGGTACTTAACAACCAGTAAATGTTCTGAACACAGTCCAAATTATTTTTGCATCTATTGCTGCAGTAAGTACTTAATGTTCTGTTAAGTTCATTTATTTTTTACCCTTTCAGATTTAAACCACTGAAATAGTATATGCACAAATTACTTCACATTATTAAAAACTAAAGTACAAAATAGCTCAGCCTGATTTCTTTAGCTTACCTTGTTGGAAGACAGTCACTGATGAAACCAAATCAGAAATGTTTATTATTGTTCCCTGGAGTCAAAATTTGGGTGTATTTAAAAGACATTAAGAATTAAAACCATAAAGGTAGTTTGAGGAAAAAAAGTTGTGGCATCAGCAGGATTTTGTGTTTGTGTGCTGTGCCCATACACTGCATATGGAAGACATTTTGTTTTATTTATGAAAAATTACCCGTTTGGCCTCTAGGTGTTAAAATTCTCAGAAATGCAGGCCTAGTATAGGGGGCTTTCACTTTCGGTTGGATAAAAGTTAGTTATCTGGAAGGAAAAGACTTTGACAAGACTTTCTTTACCTTTGTTTCACCCCTTACTCATGATGTTATTTTCATAAAACCCTGATGATTAAGAAACTGGTTTTCCCACAGTTGTATACCAGTAATTTTTTTGAGTGACATTTACTTTTTTTACATTTCTTAAGTTTCACAGCAATCTAATTTGACCATTTTAGAGGCTCATCCCTGGTTTTTCTTCTACCTCCCTTTCCTCAGCCACACTCTTCTGCTGAGCATTTTTCCAAGCATTAGGCAATTTTTGGTGTCTCTAAGATTCTCTCCTCAGCCTTCACATTTTATATCCTCTCTTCGGGTGGCCCCACCCAGTCATTTGCTAATTCTCCAGTTTATAATTGCATCCCAGATCTCATTTATTACTGGCCTCTAGACTTTTCCACTTGGATCTTCTCCAAGTATCTTGAAATTAACAAGTCCAACACAGAACTAACTCATCATCCATCCCCTGCTCCCATCCCCTCACTAGATTATCCCAAATGCAGAGATGGTATTTTTGTTCATCGGCTCATGTGAATGAATGAATAAATGCTTCCAAAGCCACATGTCTGAGAGACAAATTTGATTCCTCTCTTTCTAGTTACCCCTCCACCTGGTCCATTCCCAAATCCTGTCATTGTTGCTTCCTTAGTTGTTCTGAACCTGTCTGTATCTTTCAGACCCACAGTCACTACCATTTTTTACCTGGATTACTTCAGCAGCGTCCTCATCCTTGTGGACCCCTTGCCTCCAGTCTTGAACCCTCAGTTCTCTGCTCTGCAATCAGAAGCTTGTTCTGAAAGCTCCTGATGCTGGCTTCCTCCTCCTCACAGGAATAGCAGTTTTTGTACATGTGATCACAAGACCTCAGACATTCCCATTTCTGGGTGGTGCGATAAGAGTTTAAGAGCGAGGATGAGATATGGCTTTGAAGACTAGCTCTGCCAATTACTAATTATGACTTAGAACAAATCAACTCAACAAACCTCTCTCTGTTCCCAGTTTTTTTCTCTTTAAAACAGAGATGATGATCAACTCAATAATATAAGCAAAAGTACTTGATAGCGTGCCCAGCATATGTGAATGAGCTACGTTGTTACCCCCATTCTGTTCCTGCTGTCTTCCCTTGATCTTGTAGCCGTAAATTAGGTATTCCAGAATTCTTGATCTGAACACCATTCCTCTGTAAGCATCTTAAAGCCTGAGCTTGATGATACATGTTTGTTCAGGACTAAGTGAAATCAAGAAGTCCAGTCTTCATGACACTGATCACTGGTTGCGAATAATCTCTGGGCTTTCTTATTTATAAATTGAGAGCATTGGACCTGATGATCTCTATAATTACTCTTTCCTACTTTTCTAATATAATTAAGGAAATTGAAAGAATAGGCCCCAATAATCCCAGCATCCTAATTTACTAACTGACCATTTTTTTTGTTTCCTTAAGGTTTTATCCTTCTCCATGAATATTTTTAGAGTTTACAGATAAAATTAGTTTTCTTCTTTATTCCATGCGTTAAACTTCTTCCATATTCCTACATTGCCTTTGTGAAGTGGTACATAATATTCTGAGTCTTCTGTCAAGTTAATGAGACTTCCTTTACCTCATCGTTTTTCTCTTTTTAAACATTTATATATTTTTTAGCTTAAACTTTCTGTTCTCTAGTTCGAGCACTGCTGGACTTACATACAGGAAGTTCACAATTATCTAAAATAGTACAGAACTAAAAATTAAGTGACTATTTATAGTTGACCAGCTGGCAAACCTTTATGACGCTGCATGCTTATTGGCCAAATCAGGAAATGGCTGTTTATAATACTATTGATGATCTGAATGATAATTTCCTGGGCTAGGATCAGTTGTTAGTGCTTTTTAAAAAGCTCTAAGTATAAATGGTCAAGTTTAAATCTACTGAATTCATGTTAAAATTTGATCAGAAGAGTCTGCTCTTCTTGAACTGATAGAGTATAAAACTCTTAGTAATGAACCTTAATTTTTTTTATTACACCCAATACATTTTTATTTTAAAGAAACTAAAGCTCTTCACCACCACCATCCCTCTTGTGTTCTTCCCACCCGCAAATCTCCTTGCCTAACCACTAAGTTAGGTAAGTTAGGTTTATGTGTAAACTCCACATATGCCTGTGTACACAACACCATGGAGCAGCAGCAACTTTTAAACACACTGATAGTTACTAAGAATATTATCTTTCAAGTAATTTAAAGGGAAGTTTGAAATATCATATGATATCACTTATGTGTAGAACCTGACAAGAACAAATTCAGAGAAAACAAGTAGAGTGGTGGTTACCAGGGGATGGGTGGGGTGGGGGAAAATGGGGAGATGTTGCTCAAAGGTACCAACTCCCAGTTATAAAATTAACAAGTTTGGAGATCTAATGTACAGCATAATGTTTATAACTATTAATACGGTATCATATACTCGAATGTTACTAAGAGTTAGATGGTGAATGTTCTCAGCATAAAAAAGAAATGGTAACTGTGATGAGATGGAGGTGGTGGCTAATACTATGGTGGTAATCATTTTGCAGTTTATAAGTTTATAAATGTATCACAGCAACACATTGTGCACCTTAAATTTACATAATGTTATGTGTCAATTAAAATTTGATACAGCTAGAAAAATAAATAAAAATTTAAAAAATAATGGTAAGTTTGTAGAAATAACTGATTAGGATTTAAAT
This sequence comes from Eonycteris spelaea, assembly GCA_003508835.1. Lineage (NCBI taxonomy): Eukaryota > Metazoa > Chordata > Mammalia > Chiroptera > Pteropodidae > Eonycteris > Eonycteris spelaea. The sequence continues at coordinate 1,504,192 of PUFA01000254.1, read as the reverse complement.
GTATAATAACTAAAAATAAAAACAAAATGTAAAGTAAAATAAAATGTTCTATCTATAATAAACTACTACCCTTCATAATTCCTCTACATAATTGTTTACAGTGAACTATGTAGCCTAAAGTTATTGTTTCACTCTTTCTCTAAGGTGATATTCATGTTTTATTACATACCAAGCAATAATTTGAACACTTTTATTTTTATAGGCTCCTTAGTTCTAAATATGTTTAAAAAGGGAATTCTTGGCAATGGCCTTATTCCTTCTAACAGCAATATCTTTTTTTTTTCTTAGCAAGGTCAGCATTGGACACAGCCGCTCGTAAGTATTTCATCTTGATAATTTGCGGATGGTTTATTCTGTTTTATCTTAGGATATGAGAACTTATATTCAAACAGTGAGCATAATTCATGTTAGCAAAACTGATTCAGAAATTGCTTTTTGAAGTTATAAGGATGCTATTTGATTGGCCAGCCCAATATTTCTTCATATTTATTCATAAGGAATATTTTCGTTTCATTAGTGTTTTTTAGCTTCAGTATTATAAGTACAGAAAGTGTATAAAGGAAAATTTCTGGTTAGAATCAGTACATGAACAGATACTCAGTGATGCATTAGGCTTTTTAGCTGGTCCTGGAAGGAACCATTCATTGTGCATTTATGCCTAAAAGTGGAAAGTAACAATTTAAAACCTCTCCCATCCTGAATTTAAAAAAAAGAAACTTAAAAGTAATTAGGTAAAATATATTTACTCTTATTGAGATCATATTACTTGATACATTTATAGTAATTATTAGCTTATTTCTTTAGTGGTTTCGTTTTCTGTTTTGAGGTTTTTTGAAACCTTCAGGAAAAAAAAACGTAGCATGTATTTTAAGATATGTGTAGCTTGGTGATTTACATAATTCCTTCTGTGGTTTGATATTTGAAATAAACTAATTATAGAGTCTATTAACATTATTTTTGTAAAAACATCTATTTTCTTCTCCAAAGCTACAAAACCTCCCAGATACAAATGTGGGGATCTCAAAAGCTTGCCCTGAAAAGCATTTTGCTTTTTAAAATGGCAAGTGGAGCAGCCAACGTGGTGGGCCCCAAAATCTGCCTAGAAGACAATATGTAAGTATTTATTGATTAGAAGTATAGGTGTCCTATTTAATTATAGCAAATTGAACCTGCGTTTAATGGATCTTTTGAAAAATGTATTGCGCATGCTTTTCCTAAAGTGATTTCAATGATCATCATAGAGTTTCTCTTCTCCACACATTTTAAGGAGTCATAGTTTTTACTTTTCATATTAGGGCCAGTCATGAGAACACAGGATTTATCCAACTTCGAGGAGAGATGAGGGATTTCGTTTGAGTGAATTTTCTAGGTCTCTGCTGTCCCCCATATGGTAGCCATAGATGGTGGCTATTTAATTTTGATTCTTAAATCACAGGAAAAAAAAGTTAATTCACTTAATTAGAAATGAAGAGTTCAGTTTCCCCTATCATACTCGCACATTTCAAATGCTCAGGTTTGACACTACATATGACTTGTGCTCACCAATTGAACAGCACAGCGTAGAAGTATTTGCCATCATTTGCAAAAAGTTCCGTTTGATAGCACTGCCCAGACAATGAGCACTTTATCTCAAAACCAACATCTTTCATTTAAAAATGTTGGAATGCTGCCCTGTTGAAGCTTGAAAGAATCCTGTCAAGAACTCAAGCCGCCGCGTGGGCAACAGAGCTGCTTGCCACGAAGCTCCTGGTTCCCTCTAGAGAATGCCCTACAAAGTATAAGGTTTTTAGGTTTTCTGTCTTCCAACCTCAGTGGGCAACTATCACTTGTTCGAGGTTTGCGCCTTTGAAGTCACAAGTCCGTAACTTTAGTAGGCTGCTTTTAAAGCCGCTCTTTCTAGAAAAGATGGATGAGTTTATTCGAAATTCCATGTAAAATAATAAATATCCCATTAATTACATAGACTAAAGAGTGGGATAATTTCACAGATAGCGAGGAGGAAAACTAGGTTCGTTTCTCCCAGCATTTTGTGTGTCTTTTTTTTTTTTTTTTTTTTTTTTACATAGAAGCTTTTAAATATTTTGTAGCCCCTTTTCAGTTAACTATGGCAGGTATATAGCCTCTTATAATAACACTTTTCCTGTAAAATTAAAGGCTTGAGCTAGGTGATCTTACAGTCTCTACTCATTTGCTTTTCCCTCATGCTAATGAAACTCACTTAATCCATTATCTTCTGATTTCTCATTATAATAGCTCTGTCTTACTGAATTATATGTACTAACACTTGGATTTTAGAATGCTCCCATTTCCATATCTTACTTTTGTTTTGGCTAAAGAGGTTCCAACTTTAATTCTAAATAGTAGAAAAGTTCTTTTAAGACTGCCTAGCCCATGCTAGAGATTGTGTTTGGGTATCTCTATCCACTCCAAGCATGTAAGTTTTAATGAGCAGAATAGAAATCAAACTCAAAACTAGTAGATTTTCTTTTAACAGATTGATAAGGTCAAATAGCTAAAAGAGAAGCACATGTAGCATGAGGTCTGCTAAAGTTAAGTCCTGGCCCAGAGCCAGGGCGTTTGGTTCTGGGATGGTGAGAATGTCCATGTAGAATTTGTGTTTCAATTTCTTTAACCATAGAAATCGAGACAGGCTGCCTATTCATCTTCATTTTAGGGACTCATCCTGCCATTCCCCTAGAGGAGATGAAATAATTGATAACCAGGATTTTTGGAGCGAGGCCTCAGGCCATGAGATCTAGTCCCTGGTAAGGGGCTGGCCAGTGCGTCCCCACTGGAGAAGTGCAGGGACCAGTTCTCCACTTCCAGTACTTCTTCCAGACCTTCTGTTTCTGTACTGGAAGTTTTTCCAACAAAATGTTTAACGAAAGAGATCTGAATTTTCCTTAGCATCAGTCATTCATTTTTCATCGAGTAATATTATGAAGCATAGTTCCTGCCGTCCATGGAACTATGGAGGAGAGGGGGACGATGACAGTTACTTAAGAAGTAAATGCAAATAAAGAATTGCAAATCACAGCACAGACTGCGAGAGCACCAGGGCGTGACGACTGGTGGGGGTGAGAGAGAGAGGAGGTCAGGATGCCCGACGTTAGATCCAATCAGTCAAGGAACAGTTTCTCCAGCACAGTGATGTTTAGTCTGAGAACTGAAGGATAAGCAGGAGACAGCCAGGTGGAAAGTCGGGGAAGAACACTCTAGACAGAAAGAAGAAGAGTGCTCACGGCCCTAAGATGGGAAAGAGCCGGAGAGAAGTGAGCAAGAACAGGCCTGTAGGAACTTGTAGGCCATAGAGGGGTGAGCTATTTTTTTTTTTTTTTTGAGTGTGTTGAGAAGTTGCTGACAGTTTTCAAACTGGCATGCTCACGATTTCTTTATATTGGAAAAAAAAAGATGACCTGCTGCTGCATGTAATGTAAAAATGATTAGAGAAGTAGATTAGGGATAAGCAGTTGGAAGGCCATGGCCGGTCGTGGCCACAGCTCTTGGAGACTGTCCCTACCCGCCCCCTCCCGCCCCCATTGGCAACAGACTCTTTGCATGTACACTCACTAAAATGTGTAAGTAGATGCTAAAATACATAAGTAGACATGTTAATATTTTCCTACATATGTTGAGTACTTGCAGCTCACTTTGGAGACTACTAGTCCAGATCAGTGCTTCTCAGCGGGGCCGGGTTTCTCCCTAGGGGACATTTGTCAAGATCTGGAGACATTTTGGGTTGTCACAGCTGTGGAGGTGCTACTTATAGGCCAGGGATACTCGTAAACATCCTACATGGCACAGGCCAGCCCTCTCCCCACAAATTATCAGGCCCATAATATCAGAACCAAGTTAGAAAAACCCTAATACATACAAAAGACCATCGTTACAATGAAGGTTGCGATCATGGTTTAAGATAGATTTCAATGAAGTTTTTTAGAAAATAGAAAATTCTGGGTATAAACATCAGGTTATCACATAACAAAAATTGTAGCTTCTTTTTCTTTTTTATTAAGAACCCATAGAATTTACTCATGTTCTAGGTGTAGCTTTTATTTTAGACATAACTCATTTGATTTCAACTTATGAAATTTACATGAGGAACAGCACTTGACCATTTATTACATAACCAATATTTGGTATAGGAATATGTAGCAGACTATTTTGAGGAGTTTATTTTGTCTATCAGAGGGCCAATTTTGGTTGGGAGGGCCAATAGGTAAAATCAAGACTATTATGCAAGTACCTCTATAATTTAAATTTAACCATTTAACAATGTAATAACCGTTCTAAAATCATGAGTAGTAAAGTAAAAGGAAAAACCAGCCACATGACTTGATTTGGCCCATGAGCTTATATATACTTTGTTAAACCTTGCTATAAACTAATCATTTTAAGAAATAGTAGCTAGAACATAGAGTAGATATTTGAAATAAAACTATATTCAAAGATGTAGACTCTATAGATTATACGATCATGTGATCATTTTCTTTAGATTTTTGCCTGGAAGTGTAGAGTGATAGGGGAGGGGGGACCTTCATATTCATGAAGGTTAAAAGAAAATATTTCAACCTGTGTTAGTAAAAGTGACTGTTACGCATTTAAGATCAGAGGTTTGTCATTTGCTAGTTAGGGGTTTCCCTGATTGAATTTGTTTGTAAAAATTGATAAGCTGCTGCCCTCTTGTGGGGAGTCAGTGTCAGTGCTACTTTGTTGCCTTTGATTTCTTTGCTTGTAACAGACAACAGCATACTCTGAAATGATCTCTACTTGGAGGAGGCACTGTGACACTTAATAAATGTAACAAGTTAATGACAGCTATTGCCTATTAATATTAATAATACAACCTACTTATATATTTCTGAAATGAGCAGAGCAAATGCATTTTGAAGCGTCTCTTGTGCATAGCAGATTTGTTTGGCCCGCCTCTCCGAACTAGTCTTGCAACACATAAAAAAGTGCTAAACTTTATTACATGTAAATTTGAGAGAATGACAAGCGAAATTTTGAAGGCAGATATGCAACCAGAATGGGTAGATAACTAGTTAAATTCTAATAAGCTTTTAAAAATAAAAAAATTATGCTTTTCTGTTTCGTAATATTGTTAATGGACCTTGGAGTAGAGTATTTTTTTAGCTTTTCATTTCGAAATAATTATAGAAACCACAGGCAGTTGCAGGTGGTGCAAAGAGGTCAACATACTCTTCACCCAGTTTTCCCAGTGGTTCTGTCTTATGTAATTATAGTACAATTATCAAAACCAGAAAGTTGCCATTGGTCCAGCATGTGTGCTTAGTTAGTTCTATGTCATTTTATCACATTTATAGATCCATGTAGCCAGCACAGCAATCAAGATGTAGAATTATTTCATCATCACAAAGATCTCTTTTATACTACCTTGTTATGTGTCACTCCCACCATCAGTAACCCCTGCCAACCACTAATCTGTCATTTCTAGGACTTTGATGTTTTGAGAATGTTATATAAATAGGATTATATAATATGTGACCGCTGAGATTAACTTTTGTCACTCAGGATAATGCTCTTGAAATACTGGTGCATGTTAATAATTTGCCCCTTTTTTTAGTGCGAGCAGTATTCTATAGTATGGATGCTCAGTTGCTTTATCCATCACTTATTGTCCTCAACCGAACAATTTTAGTTGTTCCCAGTTTTTGGCTGTTAACCAATAAAGCTGCTCTGAATAGTCATGTACAGGTTTTCGTGTGGATGTACATTTTTATTTCTCTGCCATGAAGTGCAAAGGAAATCTGGGTCGTGTGTGGTGTATGCTTAATTCTGTAAAAACACTTCCAGACACTTTCCAGAGTGACTGTACCATTTTACATTCCTGCCAGTATATATGAGAGATCTGATTTCTCTGTATACTTGTTAGCATTTGCTATTGTCACTATTTTTTTATTTTAGCTTTTCTAATAGGTATGTAGTGATATTTCAGTTAATTTTCTTTGTGGCTAGTGAGGTTGCACATCTATTAATGGTATTTTTGTTTTGTTTTGTTTTTTGCCGCTCATGTATCCTCTCCAGTGAAATACCTATTCATGTCTTTTGCCAATTTTCTTCAGATTTTTTTTTTTACTGCTAAGTTGTGAGGGTTAGAACTGTGTTCATGTATCAGTTGCAACCATAGATTAACTACAGATAGGAGTTCTATGAAAATCAGCTAACACATTTGTGAGAATCAGCTAGCTATGTGGAATTTACAATAAAGTATCATAGATTTTATTCATGAAATTATGTGCTACATATACTTTACTATTACTAAAATTTCTAATAAACTTATGTACCTATACATGTGTGTAGATGTATAAATATGGATATGTGTGCGTCTACATTTACATACTCTGCCAACCTCAAATCAGTTAAACATTAAACAGTACACGAGTGGGAGTATTACTATTACCTTTAGTTTTAAAATTTTTTAAATGAAAAATTTTTTTAAATTAAAATACCCATAATTTTATTTTCGTAATTCTAATTGAACAAACCGAGCTGATCGGCAAGGGTTTCGTAGATGCCTCCCATTTCACAGTATCATTGTCTTTGCATAGTGGTCTGGGAGCTGCCAGTGGATGTTGATCACTTCAAGTGTGACAGCGTAAGTGACGGTGGTTAGAAGCAGTCATATAAAGGCAGCATCACTTCTGATGATCACCGAGAGCGCATTCACAATTAGGTGAACCATTCACGAAAGAGGCCTCCCGCACTGTTCTTGCTTTCGGATTATGAACGATTCGGGGAGCATCTTGCTTCTGTCCCACCTCACACTGATGCTGCAGAAAGTGCAGAAGAGGTTGTCAATCGATCCCTTCAGAATGGTTGTAGAATACGTGCATCATGTCCACATGTTGAAAGGATTCTCTAAAACAGTATTTCATAATCTGACCCAAAGCAGCAAGAAACAGTCCAGTATTTTGCCCTAATAACATGTTAAGATGTATTTCTGTGAAATCGTATTTAAGGACATTGCTTTAAAGTTATTAGACTGTTTTCTCTAACTTAGTAGAGATCTTTTAATCTCCACTGCAGTACTAAATGATTGTACATTCCATATAATATCCTTAACCTTTCTTTTTTTACATGACTATTTCTTTGGTACATGTCTATTTTTTTACATGACTATTTCTTTGGTACATGTCTGTTTATTTTTTTACATGACTATTTCTTTGGTGCAACATCTAATTCTACATTTGTCTTGACTTTTTCCCCTTCAGTTTAATGAGTGGTGTGAAGAATAATGTTGGAAGAGGGATCAATGTTGCCTTGGTAAATGGTAAGAATAATTATTTTAGCTCATGAGTATAGTCAGTAGATATTCAAATGCCCTAAAGCAAAATGCACTCTAATAATCAAGAGATGAGGTCAGAAAAAGCCACTCTTGATGCTAACCCCTGCCCCGCCCCCAGCCTCCCCTGCTCAACTCCCTCATCCCCATTAAAAAGCCAACTATATGTGGAAAGTCCATATCTGAATATTTATAGTTGCTTTCTTGGAAGCATCCAACTTACAGTGCAGTGTGTGGGGAGCTTCCCATGAGATCATCAAAATACAACCAATCTAACATTAAATGATGAATTCTTGCTGCGAATTTTGGAATCCTAACAATGTGAAGATAGATTGGCATGAATGAGAGGGTGTAAAATGACAAAGGGTGATGGATTATTGGATGAGGTGGAGGAGAAATGAAAAGTAAGAACTTTTTTAATTTTTCAGTATTTGTCTGCTTTCTTCTAATAAGTTCATTATAGTAAATACAGTTACTGAACCCTTAACTTCTTGAGTGTTCTTGCAAAATCAAATCTGAAAATACGAACCCACGAAGTAAGACCTAACCACATGCTGGTCTTCTCTTTCTGCTGTAATAACCCTTTCAAGCTGCAGAGGGCGATTAAAAGCACAGTCATGCTCCCCAGTCCATAGCGTAGGAAAATATATCTTCTTTCACAAGAAGAGGTGAAGTTTTGTGTTTCTACTTTCTTTATTTTCTTAGGTAAAAGGTTCTATACCTATTTGTCTATTTAATTGATAACAAAAAAAGTAGGTTTTAGTCTACAGCCATGCCACCCAGAACAAGCCTGATCCCGCCTGAGTTGGGAAGCTAAGCAGGGTCAGGCCTGGTTTGTACTTGGATGGGAGATGGGAGACCACCTAGGAAGACCAGGTGCTAAAGGCGTAAAAAAAAAAAAAATAAGGGATTGTAAGCTGACGAGGTCCTTGCATCTGTGAGGTCAACCAAAGATTGTCTCGCCTTAAAAAGATTTTAAAAGGTAAATTTTATAAAAAGATATCTTAATGACAGAAAAATTTCCAACTTCGAATTGGAATCATCGTGGTCAGTAGAGAATTTTTTTTGCTCCTCTTTGGCTTGCAAGACTAGTGAGAAAGTCCTATCCAAAAATTACCCTTTAGCAACATGTTTCAAATGCATGTAATTCAGATTTTAACTCTTTCTCAAGGTAATTCACATCCATTATTGGATAAGATCATTTATACAGTATGAAGTATATTTCAGTTGCATATTTGATATGGATTCAATTTCTTTCAGGAAAGACAGGAGGAGTATTGGATACTAAATATTTTGACATGTGGGGAGGAGGTAAGTTTAAATCACCTAACTATTCTGTTGCTAGCACTGACTTCTTAATCACCTAAATATAATGTTGCCCATTAATGAGAGAATAATGGTATTTTTGTGTTCATTTTGTTTCTCTTTTCACTAAATGTCCAGCTGTGTTTAAGTGGTCAGTCATATAGTATTTACTTTTTTAACTAAAATCGTTGTGTGTAATCAAGAACAATACTATTAAAGTGAAGATTTTTAAAAATCTGGAGTCCTATTTCTTGCAGGACAACTAATTCAAAACTTTGGGCTCCTTTAGATTCTGTCTGAAATTGTTAAAAAGAATGAACAATTTGATGATGGCCATAACTAATTTAAGTGTTTTGAACTGACTGAATCGATTTCTTTATATGTGATTTCCCAGTCTCAAAAACACATGGTAACCAGCATTATGATTAAGGTAGATGAGCATCTGAGAGAAGGAATAGAATTTCTTTTCTAGTTCATTGGACTTAGAGTGAGGTACAGATAGATATCTCCTGTATTTGAAAGTCCCTTGGGGAGCAGGTGGAAGTCACTCACCAGCATGCAGGGATAAGGGCTGGCGCTCTACGAGATGCCGCCCCCAAAGCAAAGGATTTCTCCCTCTAGTTCTAAGACCAACACAGATTTGTCTTTTCAGTCTTCTCTAAATTTATCAGCACAAGGCTCTCCCCTCCCCTCCCTATGCCCTTTACATATTGCCTAAAAGCCAGCAGCTGTAAGCTTCTTGAAATGTGTGTTAAGAGTTTCAGACAATTCAGCTTTTTCTAATTTCTTTAGCTTGTAACAGTATGCTACATAACATGTACTTTTTACCCAAGATGAGAACTTTTCATAGTTGTCAAAATGGTGTAGACTTAAAATGCTACCATCAGTTTCAGGCATGGCTGGTCGTACCAAAACTATTACACAGAAACACCTTAACAGAACTGTTGTTGGAATCAGCCATGCGACCAGATGCTCTGGTATTTCATCATGAGCAGATCCATTACTGGGGAACATACTCTTCCAGTTGAAAAGAAATCGCAGTTTACTGCCATCTTTGCATTTAAGTAGAAATGGTTTGTTAGCTGCTCTGGTACATTTTTTAAAAAATTAAAAATGCTATTATAAAATGTAATCAAAGAAAATCTTTGGTCTTTGCCGTGGAAAGAAACTGAGTAAATTTGAAGTAACGCAGCTTTGACGTAGTGTTAGACCTAGGGGCTGTTCTAGATGCGAAATGATTTGCAGTACCTGCTCTATCTCTGCATTACCAGTTTTTAGTCACCAAAGGGGTTTATTTTGAAGTCCTCATGAACCTGGATATACTAGATGAAGCGAGTAATGACTAATGTTTGCCATAATTAGTTTGGCTTTTAGTGGTGACCTAATCTACATTCCTTCTCCTAGTTTATGGTAAGTGGATATGCCCGGAAGATCCTGTAAACCATTTGTGTGTGTGTCTGTGTGTGTGCAAGTGCATATATATATATATATATATATATATATATATACACATTTATATAATTTTAAAAAGCACAGGCCCTTTTGTGAATTGGACAAAACTTAAGTATCTTCTTTTTAGGAAAGTACTCATACAAACAAATTTACATAAACTCAAGAAAGTCCACGAGCCTTTCTCCTGCTCCCTGAGTTTCTTACTTTAAACCATGTGATGCTTTAACATAACTTCATTATGGTGTTTTTCATTTAGCCCCTAGAATATCAGTCCAAAGTCACATAGGATGAATCAGGATTGGAAATTTTAAGTTGACGGTAGGATCATATTAAGGAACAAACAGTTTTTTGATTAATCTCCCTTTTGGTTACCCTACATTAGAATTTATTGATTTACAAACTTCATATTTTATATTATTAACTTTACAGATTATCACTGTGGTTACTCAGTCATCTAAAACCTGCAACCTTTTCTTTTTCTTCAGATGTGGCCCCATTTATTGAGTTTCTGAAGTCCATACAAGATGGGACAATAGTCTTGATGGGAACATACGATGATGGAGCAACCAAGTATGTAAACTTAAAAATCTATACAACTTTTTTGAGCTATATTTTATAATTAAAAAGCAGTACATTTTAATTGAAAAAAATTCTAAAACAGAGAAAAATTCCAGATAAACACTATTAACATTTTTTTAGTTTTTTCCCTTTTTTTTTTTTTTTTGCATATTCATCAGGCATATGTCATTGTAAAATTAGAATCACATTGTACATTAAGTTTGTTCTACACTTTTGTATTCTGTTTTTTTTTAACAACTTGAAATCGTTTTCCCTGACATTAATATTCGTTGATAGCATCTTTCATGGTTCACCAACAGTTGATCATATATAGCCCTACCTTTATTTAAAAGTTGCTTATTATTGCCAAGATTTTTGTATTATTGTGATAAACACCCATTTACATAATTATTTTTCACCTTTGATTATGTCCTTAAGGCAGATTCCTATAAGTGGAATTGTGTAGAGATAAGTGTATTATATTTTTCATAAAGTTTATAAATGGTGGTTTGTAACTTTTCTAAAATCGTATGTTATAAAATTTGAAAAATACAGAAAAGCACAAAAAACAAATTACAGTTTATCTCACTACTCAGAGTAACCATTGATATTATTTAATTTCTATCTCCAGATTTTTTAATGCACATATTTTATCTTAAACATTTGGAACAGTAGCATTTATAGCATACCTTTTCATTTACTTATGTGGTAAATATTTTCCCATAGAATTACATATTTTTTTCATAACAGTTGTTCATGGCTGCCAAGTTTAGTTTTTCAATGTGTCATGATTTAAAATCTGTTTAATAAAGCACCTATTGCTGAATGTTTAGACTCTGTCCAATTTTCATATTTAGCAAAAATATACTATCTTAAACTTTTTTGAAATCGATTTCCTTAAGATACATTTTTGAAGTCGGTTGTTGAATTAAAGGATGTGCACATTTTTAAAAAGGATTTTTTAAAGTTTGTGCCATTTTACATGTCTCTTAGAAGTTTGTAATAAAAAAAGCAGTACACTAATTGTTCATTTTTTTTTAAAGTTCAGTCTTAAAAGTTTTGGAGAGGAAACTTGTTTTAACAAGACTTCTTTGGTTATTGGTGAGCTGGATTTTTTAAACAAATGTTTTAGCTCCTTCTCTTATAAATTGTCTTTTGACCATTCAGGTTGATTCTTATTTATTTGCAAGAGTCTTTATATGTTAAGGATATTAACCATTTCTCATGTTAAATGTATTATTTTGCACATCATTTGCTTTTAATTTTGTTAATTTATGGTGCTTTTTGATTTTTAGAAGTTTAGTTTAATTCTTATATAGACAGGTCTGTGGATTTTCCTGTTGAGTTTTTCTACTTTTCTACTTGAGAAATATTTTTCCATTTCTAATTTAGATATTTAGGAGATTTTTCTCTTCCAATGATTTTACCATTTTCATGTACTTTTAAAAATCCACTCATAATTTTCCAGCGACTTATAATGCATATTATTATGTAGATTTGACTTTGTTTCTGAAAGTTCTGTCCTATTTATTCCTGCTCCAATATGACACTATTTCAATTTTTTTAATAACTTCGATAAAAAAATAAGTGTGCTTAGTACCTTTCTGGTGGGGTGAACTCTTTAACAGTCTTTCTCAAAAAAATCTTTCCTATGATACCTGTTTTGGATGACTTTTCTCAAGAATAAAAAAACAAAAAACATTAGAATATTTTACTTGAAAAGACTTTGAAGTGTATGCTCCACACGGGAATAGGGCATGTCTTCTTTTTTATTGAGTTTTTTCTGTATGTATTTAATGTGTAGCTACACTGTGGCAGATTTGCACTAAGAAAGCAGTGCCACCTTGTGAATATTTCTAAGCTGAAGCAGTTTCATGGCATTTGCATTTTATCGAGTTCAACTAACAATATGTTAAACTCACTTCGCAGGTTAAAAAAACTGGCATATTCAACCATTGCCATTTCGCTAGATAGAACTAAACAGAATATAATGAGGCTTTCCTCATCAAAGAACAACTAACTTGCTATTTACTTTTGCTGAGAGAATAGGATATTACATGTGTACTTTGAGATTTTAAAGGTTTTTTTTAAAGCCCTACTTTTCTAAATAGATACACATGACCTCTGTTTTTCAACAGGTTATTTCATTATTATACCTGGTGAGCATCACACCTTTTGCCCTTCTGCTAATCATGATTTGCAGCCAAACCTAGGAACTAGGCAAGGATGATGTTTTCTTTTTAGCTGCTTTATTGTTGTTCATCAAATGCAGACATGGAGAAAACCCTTATGAAGGGCCTTCTATGTCTATTAAATGTAACAAAATATAACCACATATCTTGGCAGATGTCTGAATACTTGAAGTGATTCCTTAGTTGTAGTATACCCAGCCTTATATGGGAGTGAAAAGCTCTGATGTATTACGCCTTTTCCTCACATAGGCTGTTGGATTTTACCTTCTAAGGACTGGCTTGTTCTCCCACTTATACCTAAGAGAATTGAGAGGATGAAATGGATGTGCCTCTTCTCTGCAAATTACAGAGTTGGTGTGCAGGTCGGTTAGGGAAAGCGGGCTCAGATCTGTGCAGTCATTCCTCCCCGACCCTGGTCACCACCATTCGTAATAAGCCCCTCAGCTATACTCTGAACTTCAGCAGAATAACTGAGACTGTCTCTCATCACAGTGTTTCTCAAAGTGTATTCAGTAGAACCCCAGAACCCCAGTTTCTTAAAACTATTATAATGGTCAAATAAATTTGAGATGGCACCTTTTTATGGGTTTACAATAAAAATCTCCCAGGTTCTGCCCTAAAGAAAATGCTTTACCTTTGTTTATGCCAGTGTTTCTTGATTTTTAACCAGGAAGCACATTTTAAAAACAACAAAAAACCTATATCCAGGAAAACTTACACTTTAGGAAGTGCAGGTCTCTAATGATACCTACTTTCCATCTCAACCCCCTCTAAATCGTTTATTTTTTCATTTGTTTAATAGAGAATATAGTAGTTTGAATGAGCTAGCTAAATTTTACTATTGTATTTCTCCTTTTGGAGAGAAAACTATGATGTGTTAGCCTCATGCCTAAGCGAGGCGTTTAAATGTCGATGTCTTGAAGTAAGAGATCTTCTGGTCACTTGAAACAGCATCACAGCCCTGGGCCATGGTCCCTGGGAACTTCACCATGAATGCCTCCACTGACCTGTTCACCTCCTAAGCATGCTGGTACTCTTGTCATTTCTCTATTTGAAACAAACAAAACATAAAACTATTCTTAAGTAAATGTTATGTTCTTGGGTTGGTCTCCCTCTAAATTCCTCCTGATAGTCCTTCTCTTGGATAAGTGGAAAAACAAAATAAATGTTCTCCCCAAATGATACTCAGGTATTCGAAGCTAAACAGTATTTCTCTTTTAGTTTTCTCTTCTCCAGGCTCAATACACATGGCTCTTTTAACCTTTTATCATGTTACATTTCTAGCTTGTTTTACCCGACTGGCTGTACTTTTGGACATTCTCTAGTTGGTAATTGTCTCTCTTAAACTGAGTGCCCCAAATCGAACACCATGTTCCAGACGTGGTCTGGCCAGGGTACAGTGGAGAAGTTAGCTTACCATACTGTAGAGATTACATTTCTTTGAATATTCATATGGACTCGTATTGTATTAGTTTTCTTTAAACAGTCATATCACATATTTGGCTCATGAGTTTTTGGTCAAGTTAAATTCACAGATCTTTTCATTTGGTCTCAGACTTCTGTGTTTTAATCACTGCTAAGTCAGGTCTTTCTCCCCATTCAGAACTTGATTTTATTTCATCTAAATGAAGGACTTTGTATTCATTTATCCTTGTTAAATTTAATTTTGCTGATTTTGGCCCACTTGGTCTTGATTCTGACATTTGTTGTATGAGGTTTTCATGATCCAGGCTTTGTATTCTCTCCCAAGTTGTTCTTATGTTTAAATCTCAGTCATTGATAAAATGTTTACCAAGGGTAGTGTGCCACCCTGCAGGAGACCTTCTGCAAAGGATTTGTCTTTTAATCAACTGCAAAAACTACTTTTCAAGCAGCTGCCAGTGTACCCTAATAGGCATACCATCCAGGTGCCACCTCATTATTATGTGAAACTATCAGATGCTCACTTAATTTCATGACTATGCTAATTACGGTACCCCGATCCACCACCCAAAAACCTCTTCAAAAGCTGAAATAACTTGACTTTATTCATCCATCCTTCCTTCCTACTACCCCGTCTTTTTCTTTTCTTCTTTGTTTTAATGCTCACAGGAACTCCTTTAATCCCTTCAAGAATTTTGTTAGGAATTGAAATTGGTGTTATTGGGCCCTTGTTTCTAAAATGTACCTTGCCTGTTTTTGAAAACTGGATATTTAACTTTTAATGTCTTAGCATTTCCAATTTCCATGATGCTTCTAAAATAATATCACTACATCGAAGATTATATTAACAAGTTCCTTTAGAATTTTAAGTATGTGATGTGTGGGCCTGGAGGTTTAAATTTAGTTTAAAGCTCTTATATGGACATTCTTGAATTACTATTCCCTTTTCATGTTGATCAAAGAGTGTTCGCCTCCCTGGAAAAGATAATCATGCTTTGATCTCAGTATTATATTCTCCTTGTGAAACAGTGGGTCTCTTCGTTATTCACGCTTAGTAGCAAAAGTTCCTTCTGTGGCCTTTACAAGTTTTATGAATCTCATCTCATTCTAAGCACTGGCAGGCCTTCCTGGTAGTAGTAGTAAAAGTTTTGTCATTAGTAATAGGATTTCCTTGTATTTTGTACACTTCCTTTTTTAAGCTCAAGCCCATCACAGAGCATCCTTATAGTAGTGTTAATTTAGAAACTATCTTTTTTTTTTCTGAGATTATTAGCAAATTACAAAGTGAACATTATTGGGGTATTTGTTTTTTCATTTGTTTTTAAGAGTCATGTTCTTGCATAAGAGTTTCTAATCTGAACTTTTTATAATATGCTCTCTTTAAAGACTAGGCTTTATGGTTACCTATGCCTAGAGTTCCGTATTCTTCAAACTCCTAAGTGACCATGGTGATTTTCTTCCAATATTCTCAACACTCTAGTTCCTAGCTGGTTCTTCCTTGTTAGTCAGAACTGAGCCCAGAATATCAGTTCTCCTTCTTGCTTTCTGTACTTTTCAGAAATGGAGACCCGGGCTTGGTTTGATGGTATGACCTATGTCCTTACTTTCCTAGCAAAGATGGAGGCAGATTGGAGGCTCCCCTTCTCCATTCCCCATCTCCTCTTTTTCTCCAGACTGCCTCTGTGCAGCCTTAGAATCTTTTCTAAGAAAGCTTGATTCCTTTCTTTGTCTAGTTTCTGGTTTATCACAGAAAATTTTCTATTCATTTTTAAAGAAAATTCTCAACTTAAATAATTTTTTCCATGTAAGTTTTAACGACTCATCTAGTTATGAGCATTGATAAAGATTAAAGTGTGTGTAATAAACTCATGGCGCCTACTATATAGAACTAAAAGCTTATCTCAAAGCTTCACGTTGTATATAACTGTAATTAATTACCCTGGCTCTTAAAAACTATGGCATTTTGACACCTATTGTATATTTGATCTAGTGCGTAAAATATTGGCTACATTGCATAGTTTTATTTAGACTTCTTTTTGAAATATGAAATCATCTTTTACTTAGTATAATAGAAAATACCAAAAAGGCATAATAAAATTCCCCAACCTCGACATAGGCAGATCAGAAAACTTTAGAAGTCACTGAGAGAGTTATTTGGTTGTAAAACTATAGCTAGATAGACATAGATTGGGACATGTGGCAGGGATGCCCAGGACCAATGCCATATTTGATGATTTACTAGGGAGATTTATAGGACACAGCATATAGACCTGCTCGTGTAAGGCTATACAGTCTGTTACAGCAAAGGATATAATGCAGAATTAGCATGTTTACATTCAAGGCATGTGCATGGGGCAGAGTCAAGTTTCCAAGTGTCCTCTCCTGGGTGGAGTTCCAGAGAACATGCTTAATTTCTCCAGCGACAAGTTGTGACAACAGTGTAAAATTCTGTCTACTAGGGCATCTTATTAGATACTCAGTACATAGGGTTTTTATCGGGAGCTGATCTTGTTAGCACCCACTGCCTAACACATCCCCAAATTCCAGACTTCCAGAAAGAAAGTAGGTGTTTATCATTAACTCCATCGTTTGTACAGTTTAGGCACAGTGAACCATTCCAATAGAGTCTGGGAACAGTGGGAGCCCGTCCCAAATCCAAGTTTCCAGATGCCAGCCAAGGACCAGACTTGCCAGTCGGCCTTTCTAAGGATAGCCACTTCAGCCTGCTCTCTTCACCCTTTTCTGTGCAGGATCTAAGGTGTTCTCATGGGAAAGTAAGGGAAGAAATAACCAGAGTCAAAACATAAAGCTAAATTTTCAAGTTGCTTCTAGATCTTTGGCCAAATTGGCCTAGTGTATTCATACAGATCAAAATGATCACTTCTTAAATCCAAAAGTACAGAAGTAAAAGTGACTGCCTTCAATATATTTCTTAATTGATGCAAAATTCTTAGATATGAGCTTTTATGTACCTTTTGCAGTGGGCCAGGCCTGCATTTGGATAACCACCTACTTTGCAAACAGTTTCTATGTGTAAGCCATCCCACAACATTTGTGAACTTAATATTCAGCTATTTATGAGCAATCCTAAAGCCTGCCAGGTGCCAGTTTGTAATTTTTCTGAGATGTAAGTGTGAATCAAGCCCAAGGCCTCTCTTCAGGAGGCTGTCACTGAGCTGCACAGTGAACCAAGGCCTGACCTCTGCGTTTCGATACTATTTATTCTTATTATAGTAAAACTTGCCTATTAGTGCTGATGATGCAAATAAAATATTCAAAGAAAGTACCCAGAAAATAGAATTGGATAAATTAATGAGTGGAATTTGACAGTCTTCATACCTGTGATATGCTAACACTGGAAACAAACATTGCAGGGTTCACGCAATACTTTCAGGGTGTGTCCCTCTAAAGCAAAAGTTGCTAGTCAGGTGAACAAACAAAAAGTGTTGGCTAATTCATGTGAGGATGGGCACAGGGAACAAAGCTATAGACAAACCTTAGGGAGCAAGCGAGGATCGTATCCATATGACATGTAAAGGTCTTACAGTCTTCAGGAAGCCCAGACTTCACTGGTTCTTTTGCACAGCTGTTTCATTTATTTTTATTTCATTTGGTTATAAACACATCGCTTTGTGCAGCTCTGAGTCTGAAAGGCTAAATATTCCAGGACAACAGCTGATTTTCTCACTGACTGTAGTGAACTTCCCCAGGCAGACAGCAAAGCCCGGGGGGCTGTGGTTAAAACAGCTCTACTGCCTATCTGATTTAGGTGGTTTGCATAAATTGTGGAAGTCTGTGCATTTCTTTTCTGTTTTATGAAACTTTTTTTTAAAAAAAGGAAAACATAAATGATCCCATTTATCCTTGAGTTAGTTAAATGAGAACCGTCATATCCAGTGTTTTTTTCATTAATACATTAAAGGAGCTATCTGACATTCGCATGTGATATGTCAAAGAAATTACTTGTGTGGGGGGTAAATAAGCACCTTCCTGACTGACCTCTGGCTGATATAAATGACTTGCTACCAAATAGCTGCACAGGTGGCCGTTAGTTATCTTTTTGTTCTTTTTATTTTTATTATTTTTTTTAGCTCCACTGAATTTCCTCCCCCTTTCAAGACAGAGGAGACATGGAGAATCACTCAACATTAGGATGACAACCTACACAAAATATCTTGACAACACCTTTCATTTAGCTATTTCCCTAGCAGTTGGCTTTTGTCACTGTCCTTCTTCCTGCTGGGAGGTACTTAGCTGCTGTTTTCATTTTTTATTAAATAACCACTTAGCACTTAGCAGTTAAGGATAATTTATATCCCTCGTATCAAAATTCATTTTATTTTAAGTAAAACTTAGTATTAGAAACGTCTGTATTTCTATTAGCATTTACCTTTATTCAGATGCAATTCACAAAGGGTTTAGTGGAGATTCAAAGTGATTTTTAATTGTATAAAGATGTTGGTTGCTTAAGACCTTGGATTAGCCTGGAGAGGCATCTACTAACTGCAGTATTCCATATTTATTTGATGGATGTAGCTGAAAGTTAATTATTGTTGTGAAATGAGAACATCTAAAAGGCACTTCTTAATAGAATAAACTTAAAATTATTTGCTAGGTTTTATGTCTTTTGTCACTAAAGAATTCAAATAGTAGGAATTAGTAGGCTGATCACATTGTGAGGTATAAAAATGTTGAATCACTCTATATCGTACACCTAAAATTAATATAACTAATATAATACTGTATACTGGCTAGTCTTTAAAAATTCACATAGGACTGGTGCTCTGAAAACATTCCTGTATTCTTTTTTTATGTTCTCTTACTTAAGCCTACATGTTCTCATTTCGTCTCATGGTAAATATCCCAGGTAACTCAGTATTACTTATATAACATAGAGCGCCCTATGTTTATTATATCATTCTTTTTCTTCCTCTAAGACTCAATGATGAGGCACGGCGGCTCATTGCTGAACTGGGGAGTACGTCCATCACCAGTCTTGGTTTTAGAGACAACTGGGTCTTCTGTGGTGGGAAAGGCATTAAGACAAAAAGCCCTTTTGAACAGGTTAGTGTCTTAGACTTCACTATTAATGGGTAAAAGCAAATTGTATGAAAGCATATGGTACATATTCCTATCCCAGTTATTTGTAATTTAGATAAAGCAGACATGAAATATATTCATATATTTTTTATAAGTTCTTGGTAATCAATTATTTGAAGTAACATGGCAGTGGTTTAATTTCAAAGTTTAAAAAAGTCAAATTCTGCAAGGGAATTTTTTTTCCTATATGACAGTGCATTAGCATGATTGCTTTTATAATAAGCCTTTTAGGAAACATTGGTTATTAAAGATTTTAATTGAGTTTTTGATCTAATAACCAATTAAGTTTGGAAATACTTCAGAACTTAGTAGAATGTACTTTTTGGCTAAAAAATGATCCTTTAATAAACATCGGCAGTGTTTTGTTCCTTTAGCTGTTATTTGAAAGTCTGCCACTGCATGCCAGTCCCGAGGGTTTCTCGTTTAATATCTTGAACCATCATTTATATGAACTCATCGTTGACATTTAGTGAAGTGAGTGCACTAAAGCATGTCGTTACAGATAAGCAGTCCACCAAGGTTTTTGAAACCGTATACTATTATGTGTTCCAACAGCACATAAAGAACAATAAGGACACAAACAAATACGAAGGCTGGCCTGAAGTTGTAGAAATGGAAGGATGCATCCCACAGAAGCAAGACTGACGTGGAGAGAACTGAAGGACACGCACTTTCACTGTTAATGGGACAGCTACAATAGCGAAACTACATGTAAATATTTTAAGAGCATGCAGCCATCTCGGTGTGTGCATGAGCATTCTCTTTTGATATCAGGATTATTTATTGGTAACGTAAATAGATGTCTTTGTAAATAGTCGTCATAATGAGGAAATCATTGAACCATTTCTAAGCACATTTCTCTAATAGTGAAATGTTTAGACTGCTGTGGAAATGACATCTTTTAATTCCAAAAGCATACTTGTGGATAACTCCACAGATCATGAAAAATAATTGATATATATACTGGTTGCTGTGAAACTCTATCATGGAATAATATGGATTTGAGAGAGAAGACTTTGTTTTCTTTATATATATATATATATTGCTTTTTGATGATAGTAGCTTTTAAAGATATTTGGCTAGGTGCGTATGTAATGTCACTTTACAGTCTGACTCTCCTTATGTACCT
This sequence comes from Eonycteris spelaea, assembly GCA_003508835.1. Taxonomy (NCBI): domain Eukaryota; kingdom Metazoa; phylum Chordata; class Mammalia; order Chiroptera; family Pteropodidae; genus Eonycteris; species Eonycteris spelaea. The sequence goes on along the minus strand of PUFA01000254.1, from coordinate 1,483,728 downwards.
CTTTTCGTAATCTTTATCTTTCCCAATAAACCAAGAAATAAAATTATATGAAAACCTATATCAGATACGTGAAAAGCACAACAAATTTTTTTTTATGTATACAGTAAAAAGTAAACATAAATGTAGGTGGCTTTCAGGACTATAGCTTGCTGGATTTTTGTGTTAGTAACATGAGTAAGTCGATTCTGTATAAACTACTTAGAGCGAGGGCACAGGTGGCAGCTCCATAGACCTGGGGAACTGGGCCAAGTTCCTTCCCAAGCGAGTTGGTCATTCCGGACAGCCGTGTCAGTATATTTAGAGAAATATACTGGCATATGTTTTCCTTATTTGTTATCAGTATGACAAAGTGGTTTGGAAAGAGGCATGCTTTTAATATCATAATAATTTTGATTTGTAAACCAAGAAATTAATTTTGTATTTACCTTATTTAACGTCATACTACCAGTTTTTGCCTAAAGATATATATTGAAATATTTAGAAAAGATCTAATTATTGAATGGACTGATAACATTTAAAAATAATTTTATTTGGTGCAAAGTGATTTCATGCCCAATTCTATGTAATAATATAAGAGATCAAACTTTTTTGTTAACTTTAGATGTTTACTAAATGACTCAAGTTTTTATTTAAAATTTTTTTAGGCCATTAAATACTTACTATGTATGAAATATAAACTGGAACACTGAGAAATTTAATGATCTAACTGCCATCCACAATGAAAGGCAGCACTTAAATTTTGAATCTAAATTTTAGATAACTTCTGTAAAAAAACTAAAAGCAGTATTTTTTATTTTGTTGTAAACCAATTTGGAAGCTATTCAGCTATTTCTTAAATATTGATGAGCTTTGGGATACAGTTTATTTCTTCAAACTGAGTGTAATTCATGATTGAATGCACCTTACAAGTTTAAACAATTTTTGTAAACTTTTCAGATTTTGGTGCTTACATGGTAAATCACATGCAGCAAGTACATTTTGGCATTTTAAAACACTTCCCTCAATTCTGGAAATTAAAAGAGTAGGAGTTTTACAGTTCCAGAGATTGTGAAATAAATGTTGCATTTTTTAAAAAAAAAAAAATGAAAATATGCTTGGTTTTGCATTGTGAATTTTTTGGATTGTCTGGCAGGATAATATACCTAACAGAACTTCTCTTTAAGGTCTGTCAAACATTTATTGTCCTGCCTAACATGCACAATTTAAGTTTTTCTATGGTTAGACATACTGGTATCCTCAGGATGTATCTTACCATGTATAGAATTTAAGTATCTAAATAGCAGGCCGTCACCTTCAAGATGAAGACTGTAAAATGGTAGCTCCGTGAAGGTGTCTGCAGTGTCGGAAGAAGGGCGGCGATTGGTTCTGGAACTGTTGGGTGCGTTTGCTCTTGTTCGGTTCTGTCTTGTACAGATTGTGCCAACTTAACTTTGGAAGCAATAATTTTACTACATTTCATTTCCAGATATCTTTTAAAAAATCAGCATTATACATGAAACAATGCCTATTCAATGTTAAGAATTTTATTAAGGTCAAACTTGGCACTGACACTTTGGTACTTTAAATTGTGTTTAAGGACTTACAGATGCATATTTTTTATTTGTAATCATAGGTGCTTTCCCAGAGCAAGTGTATTATAATATGTCTGTTAAAATTAAACGAAGATAGGAAAATAAGTGATACTTGAGAAATTAAAGAAAAACTGAGCCAGAGTCTTTATATCCCTGACTTTAATTTGATTAAAGTAAAATTTATCATTGTTTTTTTCTATATTTTATTGTGTTTTCAAATGAATCAGCTAATATTTTATAATTTTATGCTGGGTGAAGCTTATCGTGTTTAGCCTGTATTCGTATTTTAACAGTTTATACAAATGATAAATAATTTGAGTCCCCCCCCAAAAGTGATGATTGTTTCATTCAGTTTAGTTATCATTCCCCATTTTTAAATGAAAGGATGAGAAATATACTGTTTAATTGGTGTCGCAATTAAAAGTGGAATAAATACTTTAGAATACTTTTAAAAATAAGAAAAGAAAAACTTCTTGTTGATAAGGGGAAAGATTTGCCACTTAACCTCTTTGATTAGGCCTTGGACAGCAATAAGTACATGTAAACTAAGAGTTGTAGAACAAAGTACCAGATTTTACCTTTTCTAAAGCATTCATCAGAAGAATTATTACTTTCTTTACCCAGATTTTACTGAGATTTTCGTTGTTATATGCCAATGGCTAATTAATCTCCATTCCCCTCAAAGTACTGTTGATTTAACTAGGCCTGTCCTCTCTGACTGCTTGTCTCTCCCTCCCAAAACCCCTTTCTTCAGGTTCCAGTTAAATTAAGCGTTAGATAGAGTGAAAAACAGATGGACCTAGAGTGGAAATGTCAGTTAGTTGCTAGGCAGGTAGAATAGAGCAGCAAATGCTGCAGGCGGCGTGGTGAAAGGCCATCTGAGAATCTAAGACTCTTTCACCCATCCAGTGACAGGCAGGTTACTGGAGGCAGCTCTGTTAAGGAAGGACTTTCAACACTAGGATGGCCTTCTAGGAGTGCTCAGAAGGGAAAAGACTGGCCAGCCCTCTAGTTAGAGGTAGAAGAGAGGTTTCTCTTGGGTTTGTTCCATGGGAGGTTTATGAGCAAACAACTCAGGGAAGACAGCCCTCCCCACAGCTAGTTCGGGGGTAGGGTTTCCTGCCATTACTAAACTCACTGTTCAGCTCTGCGTAAAATATGCCTACTGCTGGAGTGCAGTGGACAGTAGAAGAACAAGTTGAGACTCAATCAATACAATATATTCCCTTTTGTTCGGGAAAATTGATTTGTGAAGACATAAGGTCCAAATGTTCATATAATCAGCATGTATTTGTTTCCTTTGCTAGAGAAAAGGGGCCTAACATATTTAAGAGACTAGAATTCTGTAATGAGGGAACAGTACAGCATACTGGTTAAGAGGACAAACCTGCTTGAGTGTCTCTTCCACTGTCTGCTACATGAGGACCTTGAGAAAGTCAATGTCCTCACCCATAAAACAGGGACAATACTGTGTGTGTGTGGTGACTAAAGTTCCTGGCACAAACTATTCATTAAATGCAACTGCTAGTATTTCTGTTGTTGACTGTGTCTCTTATAGGCTAGTAATGTTTTAGCCCAAGGGAAAAGCTAAGTCAGCCTCTTTAGCCTTCCAATCTCATCATACCAAGTACTATAGTCTAAACGTTCCTGTTCTCCCCAGATTCATATGTTGGAACCTAATCCCCAATGTGGTGGTGTTAGGAGGTGGGGCCTTTGGGAGGTGATTAGGTCATGAGGGTGAATTAGGTCATGAATGGGATTAGTCCTTATATAACACACCCCTGAGAGCCCCCTTGCCTCTCTGCCATTTGAGGACATAGCAGGAAGATAGCCATCCGTGAATCTGGAAGCGGCCGCTCTCTAGGCACCCAATTTGCTGACACCGTGGTCTTGGTTTTGCCTGTCTCCAGAACTGTGAGAAGTAACTTTCTGTTGTTTATAAGCCGCCCAGTCTGTGGTGTTTTGTTATAGCAGCCTAAACGGTCTAGGACAACAAGCCTAGAGGGAACCATTAAATGACTAGAGCAGTAAGATTATAGGAGAGATGTGGCTATTCATTCACCCGAGGTTCTCCTGGACCTCAAAGCTTTGGGTATATACCACCTACCCTTTTACTCAAGCACAATGACACCAAACTACCTTTCATAAGCAGGAGTCAAGCTTTTGTGTATCTCTAGGCAGCTAATATTTCAAACAAGCACATGATCATATAGTTCTACTTGCTGGCCCACCTGTGTGGGAAAGTCTGGGACTTCAGCTGGAGTAGGGAGTGTTTTCTGATTCCTTCCTGTGGCCCCAGGCAGTTGAGGAGCCTCAGGGGAGACCTCGGCCGAAGCCCCAGTCTTGGAGAGCACGGAACTACAGACCTCGGTCCCTGTTCCTGGTAACCTAACTGGCTACCCAACACCCACTGAAGGCAGGGCGAGACAGCCATCCAGTCAGAGGAGATGCTGGGACCCAGTTGGCACCCCCTTGCACACCAGCATTTGCTTCTTGTTCAGAACCACCAGCAAGGCTGCCTGGGCAAGAGAGGAATCTTGATCAGGAATTTTGAAACATTTTTTGCTTTCCGGGATCAACACTTTAATAACAGTAAGTCTGTTTGAAATTTATGCATTTAACTTTCAAACACATTTTCAGCAATGCATTATGCATTCAAATGCAGCCCAGCTTTGTCCAGGTTCTGTTACTATTGCTTGGATGGGTCATGATTAGATGAACAAGCTCAGTACTGGGGCCAGTAAATTCCCTGCCAAGTCTTAGCCTTTTGTGTGAATGAAATGGCCACTTCAGAAATTGACTTCTGTATACCCCTGTGCACTGGGAGCCTGATTAGAGAAGTACTGTATGCTTTACTTGACAAGAGCAGAAATAAACTTCAAGGAGACTGTCTCTCAAGTCCATTTCCGAGTGTAGGAGAGATTTTAAAGCGAAATGATGCTGAGAGCTATAGTCAAAATATGTTCAGGTCATGGAGTAAGCAGAAAGTAGTCTTTAAGAGTTGTAATTCTCATGGGTAGCCCTGGGTGGAAGAAGTGGGAGAGTCACAGGTGAGAATTTCCTTAGGTATAAGGAAGGGGCACTGGATCTTAGTCCCATGTACTCCTTATCAAGGGAGTGCAGCCTGCCCTAAATGGCTTCCTGTTCTCCAGGAGGGAGAAGACCTGAGGTTAAGATTAACGAATGAGCTTCTACCTCCACTCCTATAGAAATCTGAAATTTTTGATCCGGAATGAGGTTGAAAGCCATTTCTTGTGCAACTGTTAGCATCTTGCAAAGGGGGTGTTAAAATCCTACTATTGAATACTCTGTTCTGAGGAGGTTCCCTAGGATTCAATGGTGCTGGGCGTGTGGCACATGGACACAGACAGTTACAGGAGCCGGGCAATTGAAATTTTGAGACTGTAGTCCTATATTTAGTCAACAAATTTTAAAGCACACTTTCTCAAGAAATAATATATTAGGCATTTTGGGGGGAAATATTCAAGCCAGCAGAGGAGAGAATGCCTCGTTCTGAATAGTGAAATTTATCTTTCAGCTTGTAAAATTATTTAGCCTATGCTATTAAATAGGGGACATGTTAAAGAGGATTTATCACATTCATTTTTTTTTCAGTTTTCCCATTTTGCTATTATGCTATATTCTATTTCTTGCCTTGCATAGAGGGAGACTTGTGAGGAGCAAAAATTAGTTGTTTGCCAGGGAGTTTGAGATGAAGCAATTACAACGAATGGGATTTTAAACTTACACAATGTTATATGCCAATTAGGTGTCAATAAAGTTGAAAAAAAAGTATTAAAAAATGACAAAAAAATTTAAAGAGCTTATTTTAAAGTAGGGATTATATTCTAGAAACAAATACGTAATTACTGATTTACATTTTGTATATTTATACCTTTCCTTGGTTTATGAAGAGATCTAGGTGTATTTAAATGTACAGTTAGATTTGATGATATTTCTCTTTTATCTAAGGTTAATTAGGGGCTACAAGGGGCCACCCTTCCTTTTTCTTGGCTAAATAAGGTCAGTGGAATATGGCCATTGTCACGGGTGTTTCGTTGTTAATAATATGCAGAAGGGAAGGCTGTTGGCCTACATGGGGGTGAATCACCCCAAAGGTTTAGACTGGCAGTTTGACAGAGGGAAACAGGCAGCCCTGTAACCATTATACTTTCTGATTTTCCGATTCTCACACACGAATCAGATGCTTTGCCTCATTTGCAAATTAAAAAGTCACACATGAAACTTTAGTTTGTGTTGACTCAGTCCACATTATTACTCTCCCTTTACAGCTGATGATGGGAGAGGCTGCTTTTTTTAGCACGATTTTGTTTCAAGAGTTTTTTATCATGCAAAACATCTCTAGTGGTTTTTCTTTGGATGTGAATGTGAATCATTACCAGTGGTAAATTTCATCCATCTATTAAAAATAACACCTTATGTAACAATTGGCTGTAAGCACAACAATAAAAAGGATGTAAGTATTTATTTAATGTCGCACTAAATTAGTTTGATCTAGACCCCTAGTCATTTCCTTTTGGAATGATTGTTAGGCTCTTGCAGAATCCAACTGTTAGCCGCATTGGGATCTAAAATAGCAGGCAATTGAAAGCATGTTGAGCCTCAAAATCAAGAGGCAGTGTATTTAATTATGTTTCATGGCAAATTCTAAGGTCTCCATTCTCTCATCACTTTGCTCCTGCTCCTTGACCAAGTTTATGTAACCAAAACCATGAAGCAACATCCTGTAATTTTCATTATATTTACAAATCCCCAAACTCTTTAAATGCATACTGTGAACTCAGTGTATTGACTATTTTATGCTGTGAGAGGCATATGATAGCTAAGGGCACAGACTCTGAAGCCGGTCCATGCTGAGATCGAGCTAGTTATTTAACTATTACTGTGTCTGTTTCCTCATGTGTAAAATGATGACCACAATAATGGTGCTACTCTGAGAGATTATTGTGAGGATTAAGTATGTACATGCATATAATTTACTTAGAACAATACCTAGTACACAGTAAGTGCTACTACCTAAGTGTTTACTAATATTTTCTTTTTCAAAGGAAATGAGTCTTTGGTGTACCACTAATGTCCCTTTTCATGCTTTGCCACATGCATTTGTCCTTCTCAGCTTACCTCACCATCCCACTCCAAGAAATGTTATGATTTATCACATCTGGTCTATAGTGAAACTGAAATAAATTTTTTAAAAATCGAGGCTCTTAGCCAACTTTCCTTACGAAAAGCTTGTCTTGAGGAGTATTCACGGTTCCCAGACGAATGATTTGAATTTTTCTTCCCTCAAGTCAGCTAAGTGGATTATAGTGTTCTGGATAAATAACTAACTGGCTCCATAAGGTTGGTTTAATTCTTCAGGCTTTGATGGCTTTTGGGAGGTGGTGCAAAAAGTACCAGCAGCTCACCAAATTTCCTACAAATAAATATTTTGATGGAAAGCTTTTCTGGTTCCACATTTTAAACTAAGTAAAACCAAACATATCAGTACTGGCAGTTCTTCAGAAAATTAAAGTGTGTTTCTGAAATATTTACTATTGATATCATATGGTTACAAAAGCTGCCAAATAAGACCATAGCATCTAACTTATGTAATTAAAATCCATTGTTATTCTTAGTATAACTAGCATAATTTCTTTAAAAACAAAGACAAAACAGCTGTCAATTCAGATTATGAATAAGGAAATAATGCCATTGTTTATATACAAACAAAATGTTTTTAAAGTCGTGTCACGTAGTACTATCAGGGAAATGCTTTAATTAGCCAACTTTCTTATCCAGAGATTACGGATAATGCTATTTGATATGTTTGTCTTGATTTCATTTCAGACAACCATCATTGGCTCTAACCATTGCCTCTCTTAGCAGTTTCAAATTTACAAAGAAGTTGAACTCCTAACTGGAAAATTAATACTCTAGACTACGCCCCCTCCCCCACCCCCACCCCCTACACACTTTTAACATCATAAATGATGTTAAAACAAGTCAAGACTTTGTAGCTTCAGTGCTTTGTCTGGCTGTGAGCCTAATCCATGTGATCCCATAGAAAGCTATTTCCTCAACACATCACTAGATCTGAGGACATCTAATGTCCGTGCTGCCTGGCATAGAGGGTCCCTTTCATGGTCACATAACTCCACCCCCCCCTTTTTTTTCTATATGGACTCACCCCTTTCCAATTCTCAAGCTATGTAGGTTTAGCTGGAATAAACACCACTGCCCTTCCCCTGCATGGGTCTTGATTACCTTAAGATGATAAGTGTATTTATCATCCAACGCCAACCTCAGTGTCCCACTGTGATTGGCTGAGCGATGAGCACACAACCAATCGGAACCAATGATGACCTTTGCTGAGGATTCTGGAAGTTTTCCCTCCTGTGTAAGTAAGCAAAACACAAAAACAAAAACAAAACAAACTCCCCTATTCCTTAGAATTGGAACTCTCTCTTGTCTTAGAATGAGGTCTAAAAGGGAGGTGTGGTGGTTTTGTTGATAAGAAAAAAACAGAAAGCCTGAAGTTGCTTTTGGGGAGGGGGACAGTGGAGGCGGGTGGCGCAGCACCCTATGGAGCCCGACTTAGAAGACAGTGCCACAAAAGCCAGCCTGGTAGGCTGGAAATGGAGATCTGTGCCCTGCGAACATATTGTGAGCTTTGGGATCAAGCTTTGCTTGAATCGGTCATAACTCTGGGCTTTCGAGTTACCAAGTCAACATATTTCCTTTACTGTTTGTCAGTCTGGGTTGCATTTTCTGCTACTTGCAAAACAAGAAGCTCTAATCAATGCAGGTAAAATAGCCTTGACTGGATAGGATGTTTGGACCTCAGAACTTGAACTCCCAGGAGAACCACGGTGTGCATTTCCACCATGATGAGGAGTGGGGAGGAAATGAATCAAAGCCAAGTTGTCAGCCGATAAAACAGGTGAGAAATTCAACGATGGCTTCCATGGTGAAGTCAAGGAGGAAAAGCAAAAGAAGAATCCCAAGACATAATCTGAGAGTTAGGACTTTCTGCTCAGGCATGCCGGCGACGAGGGCCTGAGTTGGCATCACTGTTTTAAGCAATGACTGAATAGTACTTGTAATCAGGTACTTGTGAATTAAAGCCTGCCTGATTTTCACAACTGGTTAGTAAGATAACCATGAAAAGTTTTCTAGTTCATAGAAGAAATTGGTCATTATCTTCTAAAGAAAAAAAATGCTTATTTTCAATGCAGATAAAATAGATTTATTTTGCAAAAAAAGGCATGAGTGTTTATTTTTCATGTTATTCTAATCAGTGAATGCTAAAAAATGGTAAATAAGCACTACATTAAATAAGCACTATATTTTGTTCATTTATCATTTTTTTGAGTCTCATTCAATAAATAATAATTTTGTTAAACTTTAAGGGTCACATTTAAACGTTTAGCTTTGAGTTTAATATTAGACCTAAGACATTTTCCATGGGTTTGCTCTTTTTCACAAATTATTGTTCTGCCTTGATAAATAAGATTGAAAGGGAATAGAAAGAGACCTGGGGGCAGCAAAATATTTCTTTAGCTTATTATAAGAAAAAGAATATCCTTTCTTTGTCCATTCTGAACTTAGAAATCTATTTTTCTATATAATACTGAAATATTTAACAATTCATAAAAAGTAAGCATTTACATTAAAATACAACCTTAAATACAGCCCTGTAATTTTCACCAGGAACCTTGTAAAATATGATGAATATACATGCATGAATACTAAAACAAGAAAGACTATTCATCATTCACATGGAAATGAAGCACTACATACAATATAATAAATATCCAGAATATCAAATCCACAAATTGATCATTATTCTGATTTAGATTCTTCTTTACAGTTAAGATTTTTACTGTATAATTTAGTATAACCTTACAAGTTAAACATAACTAATTAAAAACAGATTTTGACTAATCTGACTGCTGAAATAACACAATCCTCAATATTTTGCAGCATATTTTAATCTATAACACATAAAACTGTCATTTAGGCAAGAAATACACATCCATATAGCTAACTGCTCCATTGACTTCTTTTTCAACATATAAAAAAAGTCAGTTAATAGTACAAAAGAAACAGAAGCTAATATTTCTGAGATAATTTTATTGCTTTAGCACTTGGGCTTTGGCAATAAATGTCTTAAGTTTTAATATATAACTTAAATACTGTATTTACAAAATATAAAACTTCTTTTAGCAAAATATACAAAATACTGTCTTTATACATTTAAAGGGTTCTTTTTCTTAAAATGTATGAGAATGCTTTATCTTTAATTTTCCCACATGCTTTCATAATACCTTCCTCTCCCAGTATTTCAGAGCTGGGTTTTTATAGTGAAACTGGTCTAAATTAAAGTATAAAGCTAAAGATCGAAGACTGCTATATACCTTACTGAGATTTTTCTAAAAATTCTCCTGGTTAAAAGCCAAATTACGCATATTACTTTTTCACATTTTCTTTCTTTCTTGTTGTCACTCTAACAAACACATTTAAGGGATATTATATCACTTACAAAGAATCTTTTTAGTTGCCTTTCCTTTAAAATGCATGAAAGGGTAAGTAAGCACCCACCACTTCTGTTAATTTTTCAATATCTCCTGTATCTATGTACCAACAGTATGATTTCTTCATCTAAAATATTGAGAGAATAAATGAGATTTATGTTTATTGCTCCTTGCCGCTGTAAGAGGTGTCTTTTCAAAATGACTAATATTCACCCACCACTATTGAGTCCATAACTGAGTCCCACAGTCAAGGATCTTATCTTGATGATAGACCAGGTCTCCCAGCATGAAAGCGCTTTCTCTTTCTTTCTTCCTTGGGAGACACATTATCCTCCTCGTACGTCAATATATATTCCCCAAACCACCAAATATGAGCCCAAACTTTTTCGACTTTAGAATACTCCAAAATTCACATGCTCAGAGTGTGATTGGACATTGAGCAGGTTAAAGGAACTCTTAGAAGGCCCAGGACCTGGGAATTCCCAGATGGGCATTGACTTCAGTCTTGCACAGTGAGAGGCACCATCTGGGTGAACTCCCGCTGCACATCATGTTGCCTAAGGCTGGATGGAGTCGTCACTTGCAAGTGTGGACATCCGTCATGCTTTCACACCTCCTGCAGCGAACGTAGCAGCACCAGATAAACTTGCACTCACACCTCTCCACGTGCCTGACCACATGGGTGTTATAGCCTCGGCCACAGCAGAGGAGGTTGCACCCATCCGCACCCTCAGATGTACGGTTGCATTCTCTGCCTTGTGTTCCGGGGATCCCTAATTTCTTATCCTCTACACAGTAATTGGGAGACTTATTAATGTAAAGCAGATCGTCTTTGCGGATTAGTTCTTTCTTCTGGTCTTTTTCTCTCCTGCGCATTTTCCTCTTTATTCTGTCTGAGACTTGAACACTGTTTTCATATTTATCCTTCAACAAATGGCCAATTTTTTCAAAAGAAGACATGGTTTTCCAGCACGTTTTCACAGCACAGGAGCCGGAAACTCCGTGGCAGCGGCAGTCCACTGACATCAACTTGGCGACAGCCTGAAACCAACAGAAATTGTGTTAATATCCCTCATGAAGTGCTTCATTCAACAACAGAAGCAAACTGACCTCATCACTTAACTTTCTGGGTCTTCTTCCTCCTGTAACAAAATGATCTTTCAGATTGCTTAGGGTTCAAATGTTTTGGCCGTCTCTTGACCCTGCAGAACAAACCTTTCCAACTCAAATTTAAAATAGTGGACCAGGCTAATATTGTTATCAGAGACTATTTGAGATAATAAAAGGAAGCTACTCTTATTGCTAATCTCTTGCTTACTTTGGGGTATGGGAGGATGTTCATGCATGTCTCCTGGTTCCTGATACCATGTAGCACCTTGCTATTCAGAACGTGGTTGACAGACCAGCAATGCCAGCATGCATCACTGTGAGAAATTCAGAATCTTAGAATCAGAATGTGCATTTTAATAAGATCTTCAGGTGACTCGCATGCACAGTAAGGTTTAAGAAGCCTTCGTAGAGTCGCTATCCTCAACTCACATAGCCCCTGAAAACGCATGTGGAACCTTAACAAGCAACCAATGCTCATACCCCTGAGATTCTGATTTAGTTGGTGTAGGTGGGGTCTAGGTAATGGTATTTCTACAAAGCTGTTTAGATGGTTCTAAAGAGCATCAAGGGATGAGACTTACTGATTGAATTGAGAGTTCTCAGTTTCCATCACTGTAAAAGTCAGTTACATTCATGGACTTTGCAGGGACATGCTATTCCCTGGTCACAGACCACATGAGAAACCCTGACTAATCAACTTAAGATGGGCAAAAGAAGAAGGGGCCAGAGAGTGTGGTTGCTCTCAGAAAGTATCTTCCCCTCCTCTGGAAAATTAATTCAAAACATATGTCCTATTCTTGATGGATCAGTAGTGCCACCCTAGCATAAAAGGGGGATAATACTTATGTAATTTTTCAATTTTATGTGCCGAGTTTAGTTTATACTACTGAGAGAAATTAAATGAGATTACACATATCTGTAAAAGCCCACTGCCTGGCACACCTTAAGGTCTAAATAAATACCCTTTTTTCTCTGAGAAAAAAAGGTACAGTAAGAGTTGAGATAAATTTTGAATGGGGCTAACAGTGCAAAAACAATATAGAGATTTAAAAAATTTTAGGACTTTAATCTTTTACATAGCAGGCTAGTCAGCATGGCTTCCTTCGTTCTCCAGAGGATGGCAGAGCAGATTAATAAATCGTCAGGACTAGCTGTAGCGTTGACGTCTGTCAACATGCTGGGTAAACTGAAAAACTGATCTATCCACTCAATAACTTGGAAAAACCTCACAGCTTAAATTCCACTTACACATCTTATCAAAACTATAAAATGACGGGCGTTTATACTTTGCTATTTTGTATCAAACATGACATTGACATGTTTGCGGAATGTTACGTTTCCTAACAAATTAACCAAAGTTTCTGAACTATCTAATGAGACAGAATATTTCAAACAACTTATAATATTTGCAACCTTGAATAAGAGCATATGGTATTGATTTGTGCAATATTCAATACTTCTTACTGGTGTTTAAAATAATAAACAGAATAGTAGTTAAACCCTGTTCTTTATAGAAACAGCACATATGCTATTTTTGAATTCACAAACTGAGAAGTTAATAGATATGTCTATTGCTTATAAACTCAGTTAAAAAGGTACCTTTCAATGACATGAAAGTAAGTTATAAAGTAGGGCACACAGGCTTATTTGGTTAAATATATGGCATTTGATATTCACAAAGCCTTCAATTCTTTAAAATATGTTCAAATTAATACAATTTGCCTACGTTTTTTTTTTTCTTTCAGATTTCAAGTACCCAAAGAATATGAGATAAAAGGGCTCAATCAATGATAGGAAATAACAAAACAAATTTATCAAAGAAAGTCAAAAGTCTAAGGAGTTATGTTTATGTGTTTAAATCTGATCAACATCCCTTATGGTCATTTAAAGCTGCCCCTCACTCCGGAGCATGACCAAAGAGCTGACCTTTTCTTAACCAGTTCCAATACCATGCATAGTGTTGCTAATTTGTAAAGCATTGAGAACGGAGTCGGTGCTCACCAAATACTCATTCAATAATTAGTCCAGCTCTCTTGAACAGTTTTAACTCATCCTCTATTGGTAGAGGAAGTAATAAAAACCACCTTTCAAACAAAAGAGTCATTGCTGGGAGGTTAATGGTATTGGGAGACCTTGACCCAGCTGGGCTCTCCTCCAATTCGTCAGCCTACAACAGTGGTAGTCCACAGGAGTGACACACTACTTCCCAGATTTGAAGAATAAAAAGAGAACTGATTTTTTTAACTCAGTGATATGACCTGCTGAATTTGTATCAAGATTTTGGGAGCATTGTCTTTCCATAGGAAACTAGCTCTTTTAAATATCTAAAGTTAACTATAACTTTTCAGAGATGACATTTAAAGAAGTTATATTTTATTATCTTTGAATTCTATTACCTTTTTGAGCCTTACAATATAAGTATAAAATAGTGTGTTTTTTTATCATATTTACGTTATTCTAGAATAGAAAAACAAATAAACTTCAAGGAGAAGAATCCCAAAAACTCGACATGCAATTTAAATGATTATATCCTCACAACACTCCAAGGAAGAAACTTGGACAAATAACAATTGATCAAGCAATGTAATCACCACTAGGAAAATTAGATGAAATACAGAATTCAAGGGCAGATCTCACACATACACAGACACACACAAAGAAATTATAGAGCTTAGTGCTTCTCAGAGCATATTTTCACAAATCATTTTACTTAATTTAGCTTTATAGGAAGAAACATCTTGCACATAGTAGGTAGTTAACAAACATGAACTTATTTATTCTAATTTTACAGAAAAAAAAAACTGTGGTTAAAACATGTGTCTTACATAAGGAACGTTGATAAAATGTATATGTAGCAGGATAATTTTATTAGAACAGAGAAAAATGAAAGTGGCAAACAGTATATTTAAAATAATTACACGAACACTCAAAGTATATTCTAGAGTTTTTCAGTTAGGGTTTTTAATTAATGTTAATCATTATTCTGAGCTCCAGTGATGGCACAGTTACTTATTTTTTTGAACAGAGAAAGTAAAAGAATAGCAACTGAATGAGTTGTGTGTGGTTATAAGAAAATTCCTTTCTCTACTCTAGTTGAGTTGTTAAGGTTTATAACGATATTAACAGAGGAATGTTTTGTTAACTATTGCAAACAGATGTGCGCATTTTGGTTGAATATTTTCAAACTATGGGAGGGCAATTAGGAGGTGGGCATTTAATCTAATGAGCTCCTTGTGTTAAGTTTTGGGTTGATACATTTCTAACGAGCTAAAATATAAAAGATGTATCATCGCTTAAAAAAAAAATAGAAGCTGCTTGAGAGTGGTCTAAGGAGTGACTGACCCCCCAAATTTTGACTCAGGTAATGCAGCAGGCACTAATTGTTTTCCAGTATATTGCTTTATCCAGACTTTACAAAAATGACCAAAAACATTGTAAAACATTTTGTAAAGATGAGCATTTCATTTCGTCACCTATCAGATGATCTATTTTTGTTTTTATTTTTGTTTTTAATGAAAACTACAACATAAATTGGGTGGGTATATGTAGAATTCCTATTCCTCTGACCCATTTTGTGCCTTTTGGTCCAAAAATATATTTGAACCTGCTGAAAAGCAAAACACTTATGTGTTGTTCAAGTACTTATAAATATTCTTGAAACAGGTCAATGAAATTTTGGGGTTGGGCCCTTCCCACTTTTTTGAGTTACTCATCATAAAACAAATTACGGGGTAGGGAAACTTAAAAGTTTATGAGGTGGACATGGGAAGAATGGAAATATTTTAAGCACACCAAAAGAAATATCCATAAATATTCCAAGTCACATTATTCCCAGAAGTTCAGCCCCTGGAAGATATCACATCATCCTGTTAGCCAATCACCATTCAGCAACATTATTCTTGGAGTCATAACTTTAGGAATGGTGTCAGAAACCAAGTGGGAATTTAAGGTCAGCGGTTAGAAAATCATCTATCCTGCTCACAGCACTACTAAGCGCCAGTACCCACACTTCTCTGAACGCTTTCCGACATTTGGAGTTTGGGATTTTGAGACTAGGAAAATCAACTCAATTGAATGCAGACCTTGAACTTTATTCTGAAGAATATGCCTATTAAGTTAAAATCCCATTTGCCAATATTGCAAATGGAGTTGACTATTCTTCCATGTTAGATAATAACCTGGAAATCCAGTTAGTTTGTTGTTGTGGTCATGGTGGTTTTTACTTTTTTGGCCACCAAAGTAAAGAAAAATACAAAAATGCTTTGAATTGTAATACTTCATGAGAAAGGACCAATAAAAACACCAGTGTATACCCGCAAAACATCCAGGTAACATTTGTTTCCATCTAGGCTAATGTGAAAAAAGAGTCAGTAGAGAAAAATGAAATGCACATGAAATGTATATATGTATAGGCTGAATTATTTTCTGTATAATTAGAATAATAGCAAAAACCTAGGGATGTGAAGATATATATATATATATATATATATATATATATATTATTGCCAACAATCGATTAAAATAGACACTGAATAGTTGTATGTTTTTCATAAAATTAGAATATAAATAATGGTTTAAAACCCAAGTTAATAGTTACAAAGGCTAGCAATTAGGTAATTTTCAAAATGCCTAATGTGAACATTCACGCAAAACAAAATAAAACTAAATAGCTGACTAATATAATAAAATGCATTTTAGAAAACTTTAGGATTTCTCATTAGTTCGGAGATGACTTCATTCAAGAGAATCATAATATGAGTTTCTGAGTTTTGTTTCCTGATTAAAATTTTAAAAATTTCTAATCAATTATTTAAAGAATGACTAAAGATTTAAGTTTTAAATTAACAATAAACATTTGTTTAACTGTTTTTCATATTTAAAGTATAGTAATTTGACTTGATGCTTTTTTCTAGCTTAACTCTAGAGTTTTAAAGAATATATGTTAATTACATGTAACCGCTTTTATATTAATATATTAAAAATAATTTTAAAAACCTTTATTGGATAATATTTATATTGAAGCAAAAACGAATTCTTTTTTTAATGTAAACTTTAAGGAGAAGAGACATGTGTATAACTATAGTGTTAGGCAAGAGTTACTTCAGTGAGGTAAATGAACTTTTAAATTTCTAAACAAAAATATAAAAAAGCTTACATAGCTATTTACTAAATTCTTATTTTGTATTTTGAATCGAATATTCAAATTGAATTGGAAATTCAAATATGAATTTGAAGTGTTATAGTAATGTGCTTTTTGAGCTTTCTGTTTTTGAATTTTAAACCAAAGTGGTTAAATGAAGAAAACTGGCTGAAACTCGCAACTATTCTAAGTGGGTTCCATTTATTCACTTTCCAAAAATGTAAAACAAATGCAACATATACTTTAAATATCCCTGAGAGATACTGCAACTTGGTTTAATTTATTTTGGAGAATGTGCCAGATTGCAATGACTACTTTTGGGACCTTTACAGGTTAGTGGGTATTTACAATAATATATGATAATATGCTGATATTTCTGTCTTGAAAATATTATTACAACATAGAAAATATAAATTCATAAGAAAGATTTCAACTGTTTTAGTAAAGTCACTGTGAATTACTAAGTAATTCAACTATGGCGTAGAATTCAAACTTTATTGTGTCAATAATCATTGAGGTCAATACATAAAAGTTAAATTAAGCTACAAATTTACTCCATTTAGAAGAAACGGTATAAACATGCCAGAATTCATAAAAGAGGTTAATTAGATGGCGGTACTTCAAATTTGCCTCCTGCTCAATCTTTAATATATCTATATTTAAAAATATCTATAATTTAATACATCTATAGCTTCTTTACATTTATCAATTTTGCAATGGATGTCATTGCCTTATAATAAAATAACTATTTCCCTTTTAAAAACTTTGTTTTATAAAAAATATTAGTTAAATATTGTGTTTTACAAATGTATTCAAGAATGTTTGCTAGAGAAAGTAAGGGCAAAACTGACAACGTGTTTAAGAGCCATTGCCCTCTAGAAATCGATTTTTAAAATACTCAAAATCCAAATTTGAGGAAATGAAATTTGATCCAGTCTCATTATAAAGGCAGATACCACAGATCTTATTCAGGCTTTGCCACTAACAGGGTAAGGGAGGTGGAACCAAATAACCCAACAGGCACCTGTACATCTGTTATTTTACAATTCGAGTTTCAGGTATACAAAGTATACGGTCACAAACACATTGTATAGCATGACCGAAGTCACATTAGTTGGAGAAATCAACTAATTCAACATGGTTGGTACAGGCTCATAAAAGAAAAAAATATATATCGACTATACCTATATAACAAACACACACATATATAATACACACACACACACACACACTTATATATTTCTCAGAGTGCAAGGATGTTTGTTTTAATCTATTTGGACAGATTCATCGAGAAGCATAATCTTAGTGTTATTACCTAAAGGCATTAGATTTTTTATTCCATTTTCTAATACATACCTGCCTTCCAGCTTCATTGTTATGTAGATTCATTGCTAACAATACTTTGTTTTCTTTTCCCGTGGTGTTTCTGGTGGGGAAATCTAGGAACTTTCTGCTGAACCACATGCCATACTGAACATCATCGGAGCAGCCCCCCCAATGCCAGCCTTCACTTGCTGAGCCACCATTCTGCAAAGTGGTGTCACAGGAACACTCCGTCATGTTGCCTGCACTGCATGACCTGGTCACAGAATGCACCAGGCCTGCAGCCATCACGGCATAAATAAATGCTGTTTCCTTGGTGCCTAGAATAAAACATAAATTGCTAAATGAAAGAGCCAATACCACTCTGTTTCTGTTCATAATAGAGCCTCCTACTATCCTCTTGTCAGGAGAGCAATTTTTCAATTGCTTTCAATGGATGCTTTAATGAGTACCTATTTGGAAAAGATAATTTCCTATTGTAGTCTTTTTAAAAAGCAGCATTAATTTTCAGTATCTCGCTTGAGGGGATTGTCATATATTGCATATCATACACTGTCTTTATACCTTAAAATATCTAATGTATAAAATGTATGTCAGCACCTAGATCAGTGACTGACAGACAATAAAAGCTTAATAAACACATGTTGAATTTAAAATCCTCTGCATGGGTACAGTAAATGGTAATACAGTGGCCCCAAAGAGTCCAGATTACCTTTCTTTTTAAATTTAAAACGTGTTCTCACAAACACAAGCTGAAAAATTTGGTGTGATTTTTGTTTACATAAATAATACATGTCAGAATGTAAACTAAAATTAAGAAAAGGCCAAAGCAATTAGGAGATAAATGTTACAGTTTCACATTAAAGACTTCTTTTCTTTTAGGATAATGTGAATAACAATTCTGATATTAATATAAAACAATTATATATTTTATATAGTACTAGCTAATCCTCTTAAAGGCAATGAAAGATAACTGAAAAGTCACCAGCAAAAAAAGAAAGAAAAAAAGAAAGAAAGAATTGTTATGGGAAATTATTGAATATGTATTAGCACACCTGCAATAGTTTGAGCTAAAATCTTTTAAAATTAAAGTCCCATTAAGACGTTAATAAAATGGACTAGAAGAGACTCTGCAGGAGACTTTTTTTTCTTTCGAGATGTTTAGATTGGAGTAGAAACAATTTCACGCCCGTTGTCCAATAAACCTTTCAACAGCTGATGCCTCTGCGTTTCAGCAACTGTGAAGAACACTTCCCCCCCCCCCCCAGGGGGTCAGGGCTCCTTCGGAAGGGTGTGCCGGCCAAAACGCAGCAGGGCAAAGGCTATGCTTTGGCGGCAGTGTGTGTGAGGACCGGGTGGGGAAGGGTCAAAGGTGGAGGGAGAACGGAAATGAATGTGAAAAACAACGAATCTTTCAGCGCCCAGGTCCTAAACTTCTTTGAATCTGCCGATTATCCCTGGAACGATCCTGGTTCCCAGTTCCCTTTATCCTTACCAAGTCGCCAGGCACGTGAAAGTGGAACTTTATTTTACCGCAGCCTCCCGCACTGCGGGTGTGCTCAGAGGAGGGAAGAGATAGAAGGAAAAGAACAGGAGGGAGAGCTAAAGTTGTCGCGCTCGCGTTAGCGGCACGTTGTCAAGGACAATCCCTTTTCAAGTCACCACTATCAGTCTGCCCAGTGCTCCGTGGAGCCAACAAACGTGGGGCTTCGGGGCAATTAGCCACTCGTCCCGGGCTCGGTGCGCCGCGGAGCTGCTTAAATCAAAGCAGATGCGGCAGCAGCATTCCCTGCTGCCGACATCATGTTTCTCCAGCTGGTCGCCCACATAGGGGGGCGCTACGGGTCCGAGGGGTCGGCGGGGTGGAGTGTCAGTTTTTCTCCAACTCCAGCCAGGCGCTGCAGGAAGGAGGAAGAGCTACGGCTCCCAGCGCCCCGCTCTGGACCTGGGGAGTCACCGCTCCAGGCCCGCACCTGCACCCGGGGTCTGACTTCCGTGACTCCCAATTCCCGTCCACCAAGGGGCCTCTTTGGGGGATTTAGAGAGCGACGGAACCACGCAAGCACTATTTATTTTATTTACTGGAATTGGAGGGGTTGTCACCCTCCGTCCCGCGCTAGGGTCCCGGGACTCACCGCTGCTCAGCTCGTAGCCAAAGAGGGGACTGGTGCCCGGTGGGGCGGCGGTAGAGACCTGGCAGTTCCATCTCTCGTGTCTAAATTGGCTCCTGCACTCTGAATGCCCAGCCGGGCGCCCTCTCGGATGCTGGGCAGCAGGTACGGTTTCCTCTTGCACAGCTCCTTCTGCCGGCTGTTCAGCGGCAAGTTGGCGCAGCCCAGCTTCTCCGGAACCCCAAAGGAGGCGATGCCCAACCACCTGTAAGACACGGCCGCCCCTAACGTAAGTCGCTCGCCTGTTCTCTTCCCCAATCCCAGACATTTCCCTTCAAATTGGGTCACCCGCCCAGGGTCTCCGCCTCTCCTCTCCCGCTTTAGCTGAAAGTTCCCTGAGACCGGGCACCCCTTTTGCTACATACCCCGTGTACCCCCGCTGCCCCCGTACTCACATCCAGTTTCCTTGGGCTCCGCAGGGGAACAGTGCGAGCAGGGCTGCCCACAGCGCGCACAGGCGTGACAGTCCCAGGAGCGCCACTCTGTCCATGGCCCCCGCATGGAGTCCCCCAGCCCCAGCCACTCCTCTTCTGCACTCCCCGCCCAGAGGCCCGCCAGGCCACAGGTCAGTTCCCTAGCACCAAGTTGTCCCTCGCGCTCTTTCTCCCTGCAGACAACATAAAAAGAAGGCCAGCAATGGTAGGGGCTCTCAGCAGCCTCCCCCTCGCTTGCAGGGAGCAGTGTGAGGAGGTGGAGAAAATAGCTTGGGGCCCTCCTTCTGCGCTCAGTTGGGGATGTGCAGGAGATGCGGGAGCGTCCCTCGCATTCCAAGGTGAGCAACTTCTGTTGGTGTAGATGTCTCCATCGCCCCCGGCTTCTCCTCCCATCTCCTCCCCCTGACCGCGCCTGGAGCCTGATTGGCCCAGCCGCCTTCCCTCACTCATCATCCCCGGACCTCGGGCTCCCATTGGCTGAGAGCGTGCTCCTCGGGGGGCAGTCGGGCCTGCTGGTTCCCGGCTGCGAGTTCAGACCCCGGCGTGTTCATGACCTTTCTTCCTGTCATAGTCTTCTAAGAGTGGGTCTCTGAGGAGGGGTATGGATTCAACCCAAAGGCTCTTCCGTCTTAGCAACCCTGGGTGGAGGTGTGGGTCAGAATGGGAGCTGTTTGAGTTCCTCCCACCCCAGTCGCATTTGGATTAATTACCCTCTGGGTGGAGTGGCTGGAAAATCTCTGTCCCCATATTTCTTTCCTCTCTTTCACCTCATAGGAGAATCATCTTTTTGAGTCAGAGTTGGTACCAAACAAGTTGACCTTTCAACACCCAGTTCAGAGAGCGGGTGAAAAAATGCTGCCAGGCTAGAGAGATCCCCTCATCTGTGTAAGCATTCATTTCTAGAGCAAGGGAAGATTCCAGCCTAGCATCGAATCCACTGTATTTAAATTTTGTTGTGTGAATTCCTTTCCCTGGTTTGTCTTACATTCTGCAGTCTTTGAAAACACTGTCAGAAGATGGAGTGCCGAGGAAGAGGGAGTGAGAACCATCTGGAGAGCCTCCAGGATAGATGAGGGCCGCGTCTGGACCCTTCTCACCAGGCCTCATTACGGCTTTCTCTAGACCTTGGTCAGGGCTACATATCGAAGGCAAATTTTAAACACTTACTTATTAAACACAGACTGAGTGCCCCGTCTTGTGGGAAATTATAAAGACAAGATTCCCCTTTCCTCAAGCACACAAAATGAAACAAGTCTAAAGGAAAATAATTTGAGATTATCAGTGAAGGATAGTATGGAATCCATCGTGGTACTCTTTGGAGCCAAAGAGAGCTCAGAAGCAGAAAGTTATGGCGCTGGCAGTTTAGGAAGGTTAGTTAACCAGTGTTTTGCAGGATAAGTGATCTCCAGAAACTCTGAAGGCAAGTGGGATATACTTCATTGTAGGAGCAGAAAGCCCTGCCTCACCTAGTTGGTGACAGGAAATATTTCGGAGAGACTTAAGAAATTTTTGTAAATTCTTAGGTGGACGGTCCAGACTTAAATTAAAAATCTGCGTATTTATGTTATCCTCAAACAAAGGATTTTATTTGCTGCATATCTCCTTTATCAGACCAGAGCAATAAAAGCTCACTGAAATTCCCATCCTATCCCATTCATTTCTTTATCCAACAAATATTTATTGAGTGAACACTGTGTACTAGTAAACCACATTGCAATTTTTAGAGAATCGAGTTTATGATAGGGTGTAGTTACCGAACCAGAAATATTTTGACAAACAGCTAGTGGCATCTGTGAAACTCAGAGCCTTCACTCGAGCCCATTTACTGTAGGTGCTTCTCCAGGAGGGGTCCTGGAGTGTCCCCGCCATTGGGCCCAGGATATGAGATCCAATTTTGAACAGAGCTTATTGGGTGGATTAACATAAGCAGATATCTGAGTGGCCTAGATGATGAAACTAGAGAAGTACTTTCTTTTCCGGGGACTGGGGGAGGAGGGAGAAGGCAGTCTTGGACCAGAAGAGTACAGAACATTAATACTTTAGGCTGATTTTAGTGGTAGATGTTTTAAGGAAGTTGTTGAATTTTTTTTAATTGAAAAATCTATATTGAGCCTCTATTATGAATTAAAAAGTGGGAATTACCAGTGAGCTAAATGGTAGCAGATTTCATAGCCTTGTTGGCAAAAAGTGAGAAAGTGAGCAGGCCAGTGCCATAAATGGGGGACGTTAGCGTGCCATGAACCACATGGGAGGATTACTTAATCTCATTTGGGAGTAGGGGCGTCCCTTGAATGTTGTCTTCATTATTACTCTGGAGATCCAGCACTGTCCAGGCATCCAGATAAAGCCTTTAGAAGAGCACTCAGAGTATTCTATTCTTACAGTCTAAGAACAATAGGTCAGCCATTTTCAAATCCAAGACACAATTTCAAGGCCTGAGTGGTCCTGTGCCTCTTTTGTATAGTCTAAGGCCTTTGGGGTAATTTTGTTCATACGTCTAAGGTAAAGTAGGCTTATTCCCAGGAGTTGGTGCAGCTGAAGAAGTAGGCTTTTCATTCAATAAACAGATATTTGAATGCCTATTTTGTACTATGCATTGTAAACTTTCAAGCCCTGAGCAGCATCTCCTATGTGCTACCACTATTCTGTCTCTTACTCTCTAACTGTATTGCGCGCTCTCTCTCTCTCTCTCTCTCTCTCTCTCTCTCTCTCTCTCTCTCTCTCTCTCTCTCTCTCTCTCTCTCTCCCAACTTCTCCAAAATTTCAACCCTCCAAATTGATACTCATTTTATAGATAAGGAAATAAATTTGGAAAGGCTAAGAAACTTTTTCAAGGTCACTCAGCCAGTAAGTAATAGAGTCAAAAATTAATCTTATTTTAGAGGCCTTGTTCTTTTCAATACAACATACTGTTGCATAAACTAATTCAAAACCTTTATTTTTTCCCCTGATCAAATTCCAGATCACTAGGTCTCAGGGTCTTAATTTCTCTTTTGTATCCCAGTTCACAGGTAATCTCCATCAAAAGAGTTCTGGTCCCTGACTATAAATCAAAACCAAAATGGGCGGATCTCCTGAGGGGACCTTCCTGGAGTGGGTGTCTCTGAGGCAGATGGAGGTCTGCATGGATGCCCTTCCCTTTCCCTCCTTTTTGCTATCTGGTTTCTGTGGGCTGGGAGGACTGGTAGAAAGAGCACTGGGCTGAGTTAGGTGATTAGGATTCAGTCAGCAGGTTATAATCTGGGCCAATTAATTTCACCTCGGAGCGTCAGTTTTCTATTTCAGATCCGAATCTCTTACTGGAGCTCCCATAGGGCTAGAGGGAGGGAAATGATACTGTGTGTATGTGTGTGTGTAGAACTGCATTTGCTAGTGGGTTTGCACTCCTAGGAAGAAACAAACACTGGTCATTGATAAGGCCTTGTCTATCTGAGAGAGCGACCCAGTTCCAAGGGTGCCATAGGCTAGAGTTTTTTGGCCTCCATCTTGTATCTTCAGTTCTGCTTTTGCTTCTGGATTTCAGTTAAAATGAATTATTTTTAATTGCAGAAATCTTTTTAAATGATGGAACTTTAAAATACATTATAATCTTGTCAGGTCATATGAAATTTTATTTAGAGGATAAAAGAGGTGTTACAGATATTTTCTTGATCCTGGAAGATGAAAGTGAGGAGCGCTTCTGTAATCTATTTCTCTCTCTTAATATAAAGTGGTTCATCTCTACTCTCATTAGTGAGGATTATGCTCTTTATTTAGAGTTGGGAAATAAAGTAAATAATGGGTCAAATCCAAACATATACACAACTAACATTTCAAATTTCTTCCACGGCAAGAAGAACCTCATTTCCTATTTGTTATTTTTTATTTTGTAATTTGGAGAAGAGACAAAATATTAACTGACTTTGTGCTTATTGGGTTATGCAAACTTTCCGAGCTTCAGGTGCCCATATTTATAAAATGCTGTAAAGATCATACCATTCATCGGCAGCTGATATTTTGTCATTTCATAATGAACCCAGCTACCTAAGATTTGATTAATGCTGTTAGGAAATCACCATGAGACTCCAAGTTTGCATAGGTTACTGAAGCATCTATAGCTTCTTGATTCCACAAGAAGGGTGTGTATTTGAACACGCTTTCCCAGCAGGATAAGGTGTTTTGAGCTATATTCTAAAAATAAAAAGATATTTAGGAGGAAGAGCCAGATTTAAGCATATTCATTTCACTCAAGGGAGCTCTCTCTCGAGGGACTGATTCCATGACCATGGTCATCTCTGATCAGCTGGGCAACTGAACCAGATAAGTAGCTGGCTGGCAATAAAATCTATTTCTACTGAGGACATTTGTAGATTATTATTTGTAGAACCCAGAGGAGCCTGTTCCTTCTGGTAGTTTTCTCTCAGTCCCTGGGAAACTCAGCAAAAAAGTCTGCCTGCACAGATATGCCTTGGACTCTGCCTCTGGCAGTCCATCAGAGGACGAGACTTCTAAGGGCCCCGTTGTAAGAATTTCTGCTGCAGATCACAGAGACTTATGTAGTGGAAACTGATACCAGAAGCACCCCAGCTGGTCTTAACTCCTATGACAGAACAGAAGACCAGAGGTGACTTTTTACATAACTGGGTCCCCATCCATTCTATTTTAAATTCTACCTGGATGCTACCAGTGTAGGATAGAGCACAGGCTTATGATCACTGGCTTTCAGGCAGGGGCAGAGAATGACATTCTGGATATCATTCTGTCCTTTGGTGGCCAGAAAAACTCACAAGAATGACAGACTTGGAACAGCAGAAAAGGCACCAGTGACAGAAAAGGCAAGAGTTGGAAATGGATGCTGGCTCACTTTTTAAATTTCCACAACTATGAAAGTAAAATTGTTTTGTTTACTTGTCCTAGAAATTAAGGGTGAAGAAGCATCATAAAGTGTTAATAGAAAGTGCCTTATCTCTAGTAGCATTTGTATGGATTATGCAATCTTTTTGGAATGAGGGAATAAAAGTAAAACACAACCCCTTACAAACGAGAATGGTCGCTGTCGCCCGAGGGCACAGGTAAGCGAATGCACATAACTGGAATATATGGAGGGTGTCGGATCTCTTAATAACCTTTTCAAATATTATTTTCCTGAATTTTGTAAAGCAAAACAACTCCACAATTAATTAATTATTAATAATTTTAATAAGTTGCCAAGAAAACCACTTCAAAAATCTAACATTTACACTTTTCAGAGTATTATTTATGGAGTGATCACTAGGTTGTCTATGAAGAGAAAACCAAGTTTTCTCTCTCTTTTTTTTTAACTAAAATTGAATAATCTCAAATTTTTAAAGAAGAAAAATTTGAGGGAAAAGTTATTTGGAAAGAATTGATTATGTCTATCTTAGTCTAAGCATCGGTCTGCATAATTAGATGTAACATTATGTCCTTTTGCCAATAAAATATCTCAAATCAGCAAATGCTGAAACTGCTCTTGTGTTCAGGGTTTTTGCTCATATATTTAACCATTGGCTACTGTCCTCATCATGGGTGCGTAGCATGCTAAAGTGGAGTTTGTTAAATCTAACTAAGCAACAAACTCATTTGGTGTTTACTCATTTCTCAATCATCACATGTGAGGTGAATCACATTCAAACTTGCTCTCAATTTTTTCGCTTTCCTGACTGAAATCTTTAATGATTTCTTATTTACTCCTACCAATTCAGTTATAAATCACCAATTAGATTATATGAGTAATTCCTTTGCAACGTGTTACCCCGCCCCCCCATCCCTTATGACAAGGCTGAGTGTGTAGTAAACATTCAGTAATGATCATGTGGCTGTTGTTTTAACAGACAAGGAATCTCTCCTAAGAGTGGAATCAATGAAGCATTAAGTTGAGAGCTGTCAGCATTGACATAATCTACTAATTTGCCACTTTTCAATTGGAAATTTGCCATGACTTGTGCCTAGTACATTGCATTAATATGTGCCACATGATTTCCACAAGTTCCAAGGGGACCACCAGATGGCTGTGTCTGGAGTATTCACGGCTTCGGTTTCTGCTGGTGTCACAATCAGTAAATAAACTGATACTCTTAAATCTTTCTGACAAATCTGTAGCTGTGCCATGTGTTCCTTTCAGGTAAGTTTGTTGAGCGAGGCTCATAACTCAAACTCTTACCGCAGTTGCCTCCAGAGAATGCTTCTATTTGAGTAGGCAAGTACTCAGAGCCCAGGAGATTTACGAGGGTTCAGAGACATAAACACAAACTGCATAGTAGGTGTGAGGTGTGTTCCAGCCGCAGCTCTCTCACCTTCTGTTAATGATTCCGGGAAGGGAGGCATCAATACAAAAACAGCCAACTCGAGGGCTCTCAAGTTCGCAATCTGATGAGGTTTTTTGGCGCCAGACCAACTTCTGGGGTTGTCACATGGCTTCGTGAAGCAGCTTCCAAAATGGGCTGAACACCACAATATTGATATGCTGGGCCATGTGCCAGAACAAAGCCTGAGTCCAGCCGACTGGGTAAAAGATTCCAGTTGCTACTTTAGCACCAGAGTATTGTCTGGAATCCCCAGGGCACACTCATGAAACCAGCACCAGACAAATACAGCGGAGCCACTTTTTAATGCTGTTTTGGGGAGAGAACTCATATTTGCCTTGTAGGTTAACTGAGTTATGGCAGGCTTTGGCTGGAAGGAGTTTTCCTTCAGGAACTGATTTGGACTTCAGCATATCTTAATTTTATAGTAATTGTTGGCAGTCCAGGGTGGGGTTCGGTGCTGGAATCTTACTCTTCATACTTTATCCCCCTCCTGCCCCAGGGGTTCTGATGAATAAAGCATGCACGAAGAGAACTGGACCAGTTTGGGCAAAGTATCAGCTTTTTTAAGTGTAAGGCTTCCTCGGAGAGCTGGATTATGCAAAGTAAAGTTTCCTATTCCTTCTCCCTTACTTGAAGACAGCAAGGCTGATCCAATGTATTGACCCAGTTCGAGGCTGAAAAGCTGAACCTCAGAGAAGAGGCGAGGGTGAAGCAACAGGAAGAGTGAGAGGAATGATGTCCATGTCTATGAAGAGGGGAGTTGGAGCTGTCTTGCTTTTGAGGTATCTAGTGGGGACAGGGCCAATTACACTCTTTCTCCACAGGGGAGGAGTAACCAATGAGGTGGAGAATAAGGTACAGATTTTCTTACCATAGAAGAAAGAAATGAGAGTGCAGAAATTTAGAAAGATGCCCTCACTTCCTTGGTCAGAGAAAGCAAGTTAATCGGTCCTCCTCTCCACTGTAAAATGTTGTGTTGCAAGCCCTCAAGATAGATGGGCAGGCAGATAAAGCACCTTCATGGAAGCTATAGATAGGATAACTGTGAGGTGGATGCTCTGGACTGCATTCTCAGAAGACAAGTCACACAGTGATAATTAGAATCAGTGTAGGAAGCGGTTAGTATAGTGCCCATGACAGCATTATTCACTCGTGCGTTTGGAAGCTGTGGTAAGAAACCCTCAATTGTACAGATTGACCCAGAGGAGCAAAGGATGATTTCACCAAAAATCACAGTGTTCCTAAATAATGTCCTCCTCCACTTTTTTAACCCCAGAAACATTATTTGGTTTATTTTTCTGCTGATCATTTTCTTTGGTAAGATTACAGTGAATTAATGGTCCTTCACACATTGTCATCTCAAAATGACCCAGAAACATGGTAGATGGCCTAGAGTAATCAATATGAGGTTAGAAAGGTGCATGAGGATAAATCACAACATAGATAATCAATGGGAGGCTAGCAATCATTAGGAAAATTTTGAGAAATATATTGTAATATTGATGTTATAGATGTTCATAATAATGCTGAAGAAACTCATTTAGTAGGCCCAGTTATTATAGATAGATTGCATAAATTTTTAGACTAGATAAAACATGTTATAGATGTTTGTGATTGCATATAAAGAAATATGCTATATATTTTTTTCAGGATAGTTTAAGTTACTTGATAACACTTATGATGGAGGGTTATTTTTGCTAATTGATTGCTTTAAGGTGTGTCTTGACTTGGAATTCAAAAAGGAACAAAAGAAAAAAGCTGAAAGTCATAAATATATTTTACAGAAGAACCACATAGGAAGACTAAGCTCACGCAACATTGTTTATCTTTTTGGCTTAGTTGTGTGCAGTAGCCCACAGCAAGTCTTGGAATCTTTCTGTGCCTCTTTTCCTTATATTTAAACTGTACCATTCGTAATCTATTCAAAAGAGTACAACAGTGAATCAAAGGAACTTTGCAAAACAACTTATATAAAATGATCATCCTACTAAAATTCTCACAATACCATAGGTTTAAAAATACTATATATATGAAGTATTAAACAATTCTATAAATCTTATAATGAAAAACAGCATTTTCCCACTTCCCCACTTGACATTTACTTCTCCCCAGAAGTAATAACTTTCAGCTCTTTTCGCTGAATTTTGTTGCTATTTTCCTCCAATTTGTTAAATGTCATACTTACACTGCTTCTCCTTAATTTTTAAAATTAAACACAATTTAAAATTATCTGTACTTTCCATTGTGGAAGTTGAGGATTTGCTTTGTTTCATCCTCTCTCCATCACCTGCACACATGTACTTTTGTATCCTGTATATTCCCAGTATAGATATCTCAAAATTGTGGTTAAATCAGAAGTCAGCTTTTATATTAATATGACACACAATGTTATTCATGCTAAGCTACAGAGTATACTATGATTAATTTCCTTTTCCTCACTTGTCTTTTTTTCTCTATTTTCTTGGTTTCTAAGTCTCAGATAAATCAGAAATTCCATCAATTCTATATTTTTGACACAGTATCTCCTGATGTCTCCTGGCTTGTTTCAATATGGAATGGTTGCCTTCATATTTGGTGCCCCAATGTGTTCTGTGATCTGCTTCATCATCATTCCAGAGATCACATTTTTCTTTTCTCAATGGAAACCTTATATATTTGAGATTTTTGCTTTAGTTCCCTGCAGCTTCCTGAGAAAAAGTGTATAAGAGATAATTTTATGAGAATTTGCCTTCTTTTAAAACACTTTTTTATTTTTTAATTATAGTTGGAATACAATATTACATTTGTTTCAAGTGTAGAACACAGTGAGCAGACATTTCTACAACTTAGGAAATGATCATCCCAATAAATCTAGTACCCATCTGAAACCATACATAGCTATTACAATATTGTTGACTGTATTCCTTATTCTGTATTTTACATTGCACAATTATATCTTAACTAGCAATATTGTATTTCTTAATAGTCCCTTTCTTTCAACCCCCTATCTAATAACCTTCAAATATTCTTTGTATCTATGAATTTGTTTCTCTTTCGTTTGTTTGTTTTGTTTCTTAGATTACATATGTAAATGAAATCATATGGCATTTGTCTTTCTCTGTCTGACTTAGTCCATCAGCACAATACCCTATAGGTCCAACTGTGTGGTTGCAAATGGCAAGATTTCATTCTTTTTTTACGGCTGAGTAATGGTCCATTGTATGTATATGCCACCTCTTCTTTATCCATTCACCCATTGATGGATTCTCAGGTTCCCTCTGTATCTCCGCTATTGTAAATAATGCTGCAATGAACATATGAATGGAGATGTCAAAGTAGTAGTTTGGATTTCTCTGGATACATACCCAGTAGTGAGATTAGTGAGTCCTTTTTTGTCCCTTGGTATAGAGAATTTGCCTATCTTGAAATAGCTTTATCTTATTCTAGTAGTTTGGCTAAGTATTGAACTCTAGGTTAGGAATAATTATCTTTTAGAATTCTGAAGACATTTCTCCATTGTTTTCTAGCTTCTTTATTACTGTTAAAATATCTGTATATACAGTACTCTAATTTCAAATCCTTCATATATTAATTTATTTTTTTCTCTGATATCTCTTAGAATTTTCTTTCTTCATAATGTTTGGAAATTTCATGGTGATGTGCCTAAAAGTGGGTAAATTTTCATCAGTTGTTTTAGATATCAGTAGGCTATGTAAATATGAAAACTCATGTTTTTCACTTGTAAAAAACACTTTCAAATTATTTCTTTGTAGATTTCTCTCTCCTACTTTCTTTCTCCTTTCTAGAATTCTTATTTTGTAAATAGGAGCAACAATTTGATTCTGTAAGTTTTTATAGTTATTCTGTCTATTTTCCATAACTTTTTATAATTCTGTGATATTTTCTCAATTATATCTTTATTGGTTTCTACTAAGTTTTTCATTTCGGTTAATACACATATATGTGTGAACATGTATATGTGTGTGTGTATGACTTCCAAGAGTTCTTTTTTTTAATATTCTCTGTATGTTTCTTTTTTAAATTAAGTAATATCCTATTGTAATTTCCAGTGATATATTAAAATTACTCATCTTCTCATCATTTCACATATATGTTTAGTTTTCTATTACTGCTGTAAAAATTCTCACAATTTTAGTGGCTTAAAATAACACACACTTATTATGTTATAGTTCTGGAGGTCAGAAGTTGACAATGAATCAACAGGGTGGATCCTTTGGAAGCTCTAGGGGAACCTCTGTTTTCTTGCCATTTCCAGCTTCTAGAGGCTGCCTGCATTCCTGGCTCATGGTTGCTTTCCTCACATCACCCTGACCTCTGCTACTGTTGTTGTATCTCCTTCACTGACTATGACCCTCTTGCCTCCCTCTAATAAGGACTCTTGTGATTACATTGGAATCTTGTGAATAATCCAGGAAAATCTTCCCATCCCAAGATTCTTAACCTAATTACATCTCTAAAACCCCTTTTTCCACATAAGGTAACATATTTATGGCTTCCTAGTACAAGTAGAACCTTGTACTAGGGTGAGTGGTGTTCCCCAAAAGATATGTATGTCTACTTGCTAATACCCAGAACCTGTGAATATAAACTTATTTGGATTTTTCTGGATTATTTCTCTTTCCAGATGTAATTGAATTAAGATTCTTGAATGAGATCATCCTGAATCCAATGACAAGAGTCCTTATGAGAGACAGAAAAGGGGAAGATATGTACAGAGGAGGAGGAGGTGTGTGAAGACCGAGGCGGACAGTGGAGCAATGCCACAAGGAACATCAGGAGCCACCAGAAGCTGGAAGAGGCATGGAAGTGCCTGACCTAGAGCCTCCAGAGGGAGTGCAGCCCTGTTGAAACCTTTTTTTTTAAGATTTCTGACCTCCAGAACCGTGAGAGAATATATATATATATATATATTTTTTGGGCGAGGCAACCCTTGGTTGACCTCACAGATTGCAAGGACCTTGCCATCCTACAAGCTCTTATTTTTTTATTTTTTTACACCTATAGCACCTGGTCTTCCTAGGTGGTCTCCCATCCAAGTACTAACCAGATCTGACCCTACTTAGCTTCTGAGATCAGATGGGATCAGGCTTTTTCAGAGTAGCATGGCTGTAGACAAGAGGTGGACATATTTGCGGGAAACATTATTCTATCTAGCAGCATATTAATATTTTTTTTTTGTAATTCATCTCCCTGCTTCTTCCAAGTTGCCTTATTTTGTCTCTCTCTGTCATTTTAGAAACTTACCTCACATGTCTGATAATCTTCTTGGTTGTAGCTCATGATTATGAATGGAGTACTTAAAAGCTGATGAGATGCTCTGAGCATGTGGGTAGGATTAATTGACTTAGGGTTTTATTTTACGGTGATCTCAATGGTCATTTTATTGGCTAATCTTCAATATCGTATATACGTACGTCTTATCGCTTAAGCTGGTCAGCTTCCCCAGAGAAGAACATTTCATTCTCCTATTTTGATAATAGTAGCTAATGTTCTTTAGTCTAGTAGAGATGATTTGAGAAGTCAGCATTTACGATCTAAATATAATTTTTTTAAAAAGTATGACCAGCTTTATACTGAAAGTCAAATATAGTCTTCAATGAAATAACTGCCTAACATTAAGAATTAAGTTCTACGTGGGGAGCACTTGAATCAGAATAAAGGACAACTTTTATCACTGGGAAAAGTGAGACATACAATTAGCAAGTGAGTTACAGGGGTTAGCTTTATTTCTAAAACAAGAAAACTCATTATTCTGAAGACTAGGTTAAGGAAAGAAATAGTTCTTTTCAAAAGTCAGTTTCAAAATAATCAGATCAGTTAGTATAAAATAAGACATTTTCTTTGGTGCTGCAATTATCTTTTCTATGATTAGGAGCATCTTTGTATTCTGTCAGTAGTGCAGTCCTTAATGGCTGTAAAACCAAACACATCTGGATAATTGAAAAGTTTAGTTTTTAACTGCAGACTATGACCCTTCGCTGCCTGTTTGTGGCATACCTTATAAAGTTCACTTGCAGAATTTGTCATTAAATTCTAGTCCATCTGGCTGACTGATAATCATGACACCAAATAACATCTTCTATCATTTCTTAGGGATTCTAAACTTCTCTCTTTCTCCCCATAATTCTTCTTGTTCTTATGTTCTTATTCTTTTCATGTTCTGTTGCCCCCTCCTTTTTTTTCTTTTCTTTTCTTTCTTTTTTTTTTTTTTATTTCCTTCTCATGACCTAATGGACAAAACTACAACACTGGCTTGCCTTCCCACTGGTGTTCTAGCTCTCCTCCCCCATCCAAAGTTGATGTTTCTGGAATCATAAGGATTGGTGGTTTAAGTGTTGAGTCCTGTTTCCCTAAGAAAACTTTTGCCAACAGTCATCTTTTAGTACACACAGAAATAAACACTGCAAAGTAGAGCTCACTCTGTTTAGGTAAGAGTTATTCTTTTTATTTGCATGAAAGGAACGGAAGGGTAGAAGTTTTTGGAGTTTACCCTCAGACCACTAAACTATCTTACCTCTCTGGAAGCCAGAGGCAATAGCCATATCTAGTCAAATTTTAAAAATTATTTAAAAACTTCTAATTTCACAACAGTGTTCTTTAACCCTCTAAGTGTTCAGGGGCCATTCACGTACATCTTAGAGGCTTGATGAACATATGGTCTCATATAAATGATCTGAAACAGTTTGTTTGGAGGCTCTAGAAGGAAAGGACCATTGTGACACACTTGATTGAATAACCCATTTTCTTTCTGAAAAATGCACCTGCACAGAGTCATGAGAATGGACACTTTGGACACTCAGCCCACCAGAGCAGCCAGATTAATCCTGGCAATCCTTGAGATAGTTGGAGTCACAGCCAGATTGCACTTACATTCAAATCTTTTAAGCAGTAAAGGTAAATACAAACTTTTCTTTCCATCAACAGTTTGGCAGTGACTGATTGCCTCTACTTTAACAATGCTTCACTTCCTTGGCAACCCTGTAAGTGGCCTGCCTTTAAATGCTTGAAAATGCAGTGTGTTTTGGCAGTAGTGGAAATCAGCAATGGAAAAATAGAGGAGGAGGGCTGTGCAAGAAATGTCATGTGTTATTAGGGCTTCTGACTAAACTGTATGGGTAAAATGCAAGACAATGGGTATTGGGAGTAGCCCAATCAGGTCATCTCTGATGTCTTCACATCTTCAGGTGAGTAATCTGAATTTCTTCAGCAATTCCTTAAAGATACTACATTCCAAGTTCCTTGCTCAGCTGAAGTTCATCCTTTGAACTTCAAATCGGCACTAGTGGCCCATTGGCAGCCAATGCCCCTCTGCTTTTCAAGCTCCCCTTTCTCTTAGAGGAATCTTCTTTGCAACAGTGTTCCCCTCAACATTATGCCCTCTTATTTACTCAGTGTCTTGAATTTAGTCAGCTGTTGGGAGAAAAATATGATTAAATTCCTTTGTACAGAAATTGTCTAATAGCTCCACCTTCCAATGGTATTAGAATCTTAAGAGAACCTGGAGGTTACTGTGATTTCACTAATTGAAAATATTTCAAACAGAACAATCTAGTAAAATAAAGAATTGTGGACACAGTGTTGAGCCATCCGGTAATGAAACATGGAAGTTTTCTTTTTGCTCTCAATTCCAGACTCAACTTTGTGCAAAAGTAGAAGCATCTCATGCGTTGCAGTCCTCTTTATACTTCCCAGATTCATGTTTAAAAGGCATTTATAATATCACTTGCAAAATTAAGTTGCTGAAGAATATATCTACCATCTTGCTTTAGGAAAAACTATGCAGGGAAATCTTTTTGTTAATCCGCTGTTCCAAAAAATTATGGAATCGGTGAGTGTAAAAGATGAGAGTACCTATTTGAAACTCACCAGAAACAGATGTCTCCCTACCTATGCTTTTCAGTAAAAATGTGATCCCTCTACCCGTAGCGTTTTCAATTCCATAATTAAATTCAGTTGCATTGTTAATGTACTGTTGACATTAACATGTATCTCATATACACAAGACTGAGAATACACATCTGTTAACTTGAAACAGCTGTTTGCAAAATTACTACAATATGGCCAGTACTTCTTTTAACTGTTATGTCTTACCATTTAAACATGATTTGCATCTGTAAGTACTTATTATATATAAAATTAAAGGAAGATTTATGACATAATAATGATGAATTTTGAGGCTACATTAATATTGCATCTGACAATAGTATGGTAGATAAAGAAAGTTAATGGAATATTTCTACAGATCAGAAGCCATGTCCCATTGGTATGTATGCTCGAGGGCAGGGCTGTGTGGATATCTTCCCACACACTCTAGGATCTGGTTGGTGGATGGCTCTAGATGGGGCCATCACTCCAGCTTCTCTTTTGTCTCCTCTGTTCTTGGGAATGACAGAAACTTTGGTATGTTATGTGCTATGCCCCATTTCCTCCAAGAGCTCCGTTTCTGGATAGCCGATGTCTAAGATTCCACAACACACAATGTCTTACTTTGTCCTCTCCTAAAACTTCAGTACCCGTATGAGGGCTTGAGTGGTAAGGACTGAAGGTTCATTTAGACTACATCAGATTCTTTTCGGATAGTAGCAGGGCATGACTACATCAGATTCTTTTCGGTTTTTATAGTAGCAGGGCAGAGAGAATTAGCCACTGCTGAGATGAGTAATGAGCGTGGTACAGTGAAGAGGAGGCCTGGATCCCTTAGACCTCCATGCACTGCAAGCCTTAGGTTCCGGGCACCCAGTATCAGCAGCTCCACAAGCACCCCAAATATTCCCCAGAGTCCAGGTGGACAGCTCTTTATGTAGATAACACCTCCCCCAGTTACTTCTTTTGTGGCTTCCTCAGTAGTCAGGGCACAAGAGGAACAAACAATTGATACTTGCTAGAGAGGATTTTTGGAGGCAATAATCCTATTTTTAACTCATGCTTTGTCAAAGCTTCTTAGACAAGTTCTATTTTGAGCACAAATTCTAACTCCAAAAAAATGCTAGAGTTTGTTAGTGCATTTATTTTTTCATTTTATAAAAATCCATTGAGTGTCTTTTCTGTGCTAGGCAATTTATTTCTAAACTAAGAACGCAAATATTAAGATACTAAGTAAAGAAGTCAGCTGCAAAAACTCACATATTGTATGATCCCATTTATGTGAAATATTCAGGATAAGTAAATCTATAGAAATGGAAAGTAGATCAGTAGCTGCTTAAGGCTGGAGGTGGAGGAGGGGAAAGGTGTTGAGTGACTAATACACACACACACACACACACATATACATACATATATATATATATATATTATTTTTTTTTTTTTTTGGTGTGACACAAATGTTCTAAAATTAGACTATGGTGATGCTTCCAAAACTGCATAAATATACTAAAAACCATTGAATTGTACACTTGAAATGAGTGAACTGTATGACATGTAAATTTTATCTCAATAAAGCAGTTAAAAGTAAATAAATAAACACAACCAACCGAACAAAAAAATTCAGGCCCTTCATCATGAAGTTTTCAACCAGGAGGTACGATTTATTAAATAAATAAAGAGAAAGGCTGGCATAGGGTAAGTAGAGAGTGCTAAGGGAACTCAAAGTAAGGACACTGACAAATATTTGGGGAATCAAAGGAGATGGCATCTAAGCTGAGAAACAGTAGACAGAAAAAATTATGGGAGAAAAACATATGCTGATCTACTCTGTTAGATGTTGTACCATAAAAAGATGAATAAGAGTCAACCCTAGGTCTTGAGGGGCTAAGCAAGGTTAGTGGAGTAGGATATAAATAAGTTATTATAGATAATTATTATATAAGGTAGTAGGGCAGTGACAGACAGACACAGGGACTGTAGAAGTAACAAAAAGGGGGATTAAATCCTGTCAAGAGGCTGAATAAAAATTCAACATAGGGAGGCAGGTATGTTTCAACCTAAAGAGCTGAAGAACTGTGATCTTGCCAAGTGCCTTCCACCCAATGGTGCCCTCCACTATAGCTAACAGGACTCAGGCAGCTGATGCCTCTCACTCTTCACCCATGTCAGCACTTGCCAGTGGGAAAGCCCTGTGAGATCAGGGCCGCTCAGGAGAGCTGGGAGAGGAGGGAGAAAAAGCGGAGTGCATGATGGGCATCCGTGCTAAGAGTAATTCCCATAAGAAACACATTGATCCATTTTGGCAGGGTGCAGAGCTACCCAGTCCTCTTTCTTTTCCCAATTTTCTTTGTAATTTTAATAGAGAGAGCCCTTAAGACTCGACAGTCAAACCTTTCCCAGCATCTTCTCATTCTGATGATTTCTGGCAATTTGGTCACTTGTCACCTCCCAAGAGAAGCATCTGCCAGACACCTCCCATAGCATATCCTTACCAGCTCTGCTTGGCAGAGGCCTGTAAGCGCATTCCCCACGTGTCCAGACGAGCACCTGGCTAAGGCATTCAGAGATAGGAAACCTGTTATTTGAAAGGTTTTACACACTGCTGTAAATCAAAAACAAGAGGAATGTTTTTTAAAAAAAATGAATATAATGGTTTTAGGATTATTTGGTACTCCTCTATTACCTATTTCATTTTGTAGGTGTGTCTGTGCATATCCATACACACACACATATATTTGCATACATATGTTTGCACGCATATTTATTCAGTATGAGTTTTTGTTTAAAATAGTCCAATAGTCCAGAATTCCTGTTCCTGAGTTTTTTATTTGACAAAATTCTGCTCAGACACAAACCAGGAAGGCTTGATTTTGGCCCCATAGTTTTGGCTTTTGTGTCTGCAGAGGTAGCATAACAAGTCAGCCTTAATGGTGAGGGAAAAGCATTTATTTTCACTGTATTTGATAACTGTTTACTGAAGATGATGCCCAGGGAGGCTTCCATTGGACGAGAAATCCATATCCAGAAACTCAGCACTTCAAAGACTGTGATGACCCCAAGAAACAGGAAAACACCACTTAAGTCAATCACCCACTTGGTATCGTTCATTCTTCTGGGAAATAGGAACCCAAGATCCAATGTCTGTATCAGCTTCATCTCAGAATCCATAAATAATTCATGGAAGATATCGATTTATTTCTAGGAAAGGCGGCCAAGAGAGAGTTCCGAGTGTTTACCAATAACATGGTCCTGGAAACTCCATTCTATCGAAATGATTCCTGTTCTTGGCAGGAATGACTTGTGCTCAGGGTTGAATCCACACCCTTTAAAAAACATGCCATTGATTTTGCATAACTAATGTGAACATTGAAATGGGGACTCTTTAGAGACGAGTATGAACAGAGACCAGGTTTTCCCTGAGGGTATGAACATGTGGTGGAAACTGATGAACCCAAATCTGTGCCATTTGATGACTAAACTCATTTTAGGCTAAAAAAGCATTGTTTCAATTTCCTCTTGTAATATTCTTAATCCAGACCAAATTTTATCTCATAAGTAGGAGAAGTAGCTGCAAATAATTTCATGCCCTGCCAATGACATAGGCACCAATTTTTAACAAAATGCTCATAAACTCTTTTTTATGACACTGTAAAACTGGAGAGCTCATGCCCATTAAAACATAAGCTTCACGTTACATGTAATTAAGGCAAGGAGGAGAACGTAAAAATGTAAGTTTTAAAATGTATCTTGTATTACATATTAAATGCACATAGAAAATACTGCATAAGTTCTATTTCAAAGGCCAAAATGAGGACAAGGAAGAAAGGTCACAGTGGGTGAATGATTCCATGAATGAAAAAAATTAAGCAAAAAAAAAAAAAAACGTTGCTTTTTTAAGTTCTCCAGAGGCTATCTTATATTGATGGTTAGAGGTCATTTTCTATTTTTCCTGATTATAAATAAAAAGGTATCATTAAAAGCGCATTCAGCCACTATTTGGTTAATCTAGGTTATAATTTTCGGTTCAATAAAGTTTGAAAATTAGTATTTGTTTTTCTTTAAGAATGAGACCCTCCAAAGTGACTTGGACATTAAGACGAGGTTTGAAAAGATGTCCAAGATCTGCCCAAGGCAGCTGGAGAGTGTGCTTGTAATTTTATCCATCCTAGAACCCAGTGGGATAGGAGGTTCTCTTCTGGAGTAAAGACCCGTGATATAGCCCCAGTTTCAACCCCGTTCTAATTGTGATGGGCATAACAGGTTAACCTAGACCACATTAGCTTCAGTGCTGTTATTTCGTTCCATCCTCTCACCTCCATGTATTTACTGCAAAGGAACATCAAGAATTCTGAATCCCAGATCTTCAGCTATGTAAGACATGTAAGAACCCTACTGGGCACCCAACGACCTCTTATATCTAAGTGAAGATTTGTGGATATACAATTGATTAGATGTTACAACATATGCCTGTTCCATTTTAATGTTCCTAAAATTTTTTCTTATGATTTATTTAATTCATGATTTAATTTTAAAAGCATGCAATTATAGACCAAATAAAAATTAAATTATAGACTGTAGCATACACTGAGCTTTCAACGTACAGATTTTGAACAGATTTTATTTTAGAAAAAAGTGGAAATATAATTGAACAAACCATGTAAATAAGGCACATACCATCACCATTAAATCGTTTGGCCTAGCCCAAAAAGCTGCATCAAAATTCATGTATTTCACCAGCCAACCATAAAATAAGAAAAGTCACTACACAGTTGAGAATCACGTTATATTCATGAGACCATGTTAGTTCTTAATTCTGGTGTATACACAATCAATTGTAATTACTTCATGTTTTAAAAACATCCAAACACTTTAATGAATTTTGTAGAAATTATTTTTTCATGTAATAAAAAATAATTTGATACTACACACAAATTTCTTAAGTAAATATCTTGGTTAGATATATTAAATGTCTCCTCATAATGAACCAGTCAGCTTAAATCAAACTCAAAACCTAATCTACCTCAATAGGACGATGCTATAGGAATATAAAACCCTTTCATAGTGTTTTCTCTAAAAGTGATTGCTGTAATTTTATTTCTACTATTAGTTGGGTTTAAGCAATTATCTTTATTTACATTGCAAATAGACTTACAAATTAGAAATATTCCAGATAAGTTTTAAGAATTAGTACTTTGTGTGTTGAGAGTGTTAGCATACTGATCTGACATTTAATAGAGCCATAAAACAAATTCTTTATATTTCAATGAACATAAAGAAAACAAATGGACCACCATTGGGGGAGGACTTCATGATCTATATCAGTTAGAAAAAAATGAGTTCTACAGATCCCTACACCAAGTGAAGGAATCATAAAAGAAATATGGAAGTTGATAATAGCAGTTTCTGCAGCAATAAGAACATGATAAAAGGTTTCTTGACAGTATGAAACCCTGGAAGCCCTGCCAAATACAAAACCTAGTTTGTAGGCACTGGCAGTGTGCTGCTGTCTGTAGTAGGTCTTTTGGTTTTCCAGCGACTTCTGGTTTGTCTCCCAAGTTGAAGCGACTTATCAAAGTGCCTGAGTTTCCAAGAGTAATCAAAATCACTTGAACTTTAAATACACAATTAAAACAGAGCAATTACTTCTTGATCCAGTCAAAATGGTAGACTCTGCTGTAGTATCATTTTGTGCTTGGATATATGTTTGCAAAGTTATCGTCCCATATCAGCTTACTTAAAATTATGTTTGTTCATTTTAAATACAATAATTCTAACCACTGATTTTAACATTTTGTGATTTTTCTTTTTATAAGATGAAGATTCCTGGAGAAAAATTTTAGATATTTATGATTCTTTCAGTATTTGCTCAACTTAAGGCATTCATAAGATAATATTTAGTAAGATCCTAACTCTGATGATCTCTCCAGGCTGTTAACCTTAACCTTATATTAGACCCCTGCGCCCCCTACATGTCACCAGTGCCAAAGCGTTACAGCTTTGAAATAACTCTTGTTGGGTTACGTAATTTTTGACTAGTTTTTAAAAATTTCTTCTTGGAATCCTTCCGTGAAATGGAACTGAAAGAAGAAGCTTCAGTATTTATTTCCCATAAACATTATCAGAACGATTTCCATTTCAAAAATCAGTGATTTTTTTCCAATGCTTTTTTAGTGAGAGTCATTGTTTTCTAGAGATGACTGTTAGGCACAAGAGGTACTAACATGAGGAAGATTAAATGCCCCAAGTAAATGTAAACCTAAAAAGCAGGCAATGGTGAGCCTTTCTTTTTTAAATGTCCTGACAGGATCCCATTCACCTACTTGGATGGTTGGCCAATGGCACACTGTGCCTTTAAACACACATGTGCACACGTGCACACACACACACACACATGCACACACACAGTCAACAGTGATGCTTGGAAATGCTTATGCAGTTATTCTTGACTTTTAATATTACAAATGTTTTCTTTAGTTTAGCTTAGTTTAGTTTGGATGCTAATCAATTCTTACCAAAAATAATATACTTCCTTTAACTTTTACATCTAAAAATACATTAAAATGTCTACTATTTTTTTCCACTCAAATTATTAACTTGCTAAGCCCATACCAATACGTGCGCGCGCGCACACACACAACACACACCACACACACACACACACACACACCTATTTCCCTAAGGTAAAATAAATTGTAGTTTTTCAATTAAGGAGTAACTAAAATGATTCCTAACATTTCAGTGCCTTATCTTAAAAAAAAAAAAAAAAAGAAAGAAAGCTTGTTAATGCACCATATTCAAAAACTTTGGTCATCGTTCAGCAGGAGTTCATCTGATCAAAATTTAGAGAATATCAGGGTTGGACTATAGTTATCTTATTAAACCACACTCCAATAGTCGAATCTGCATGATAATATCCCTTCCAAATGGTCACCGTTTGTATATTATAAACCTCCAGTAAAGAAAAAAAAAGATACTCTCTGAACACAGACTATTACTAGTAAGACATTTATTAATAACATCATCACAATTGTGTAATAAAAAGCCATTATAACTTCAGTGGTGAAGAGGTAAATGCCAGACAAACCTCAGTCAGTTATTACAGTTAGGTTGACAGTAAATTACAAGAAACATATACTGACTATAATCCTATTACAGAGTATGTAATACATCATAACTCAATGAAGAGGCTGCATGCATCCGAACATTTTATTCTATTAAAAATGATTGAAAACCAAAAGTGGTGCTTGCACATAGCTGCAGATATTAGAAAAACTTTCATTTTAAAGTTTAATTCTGTACCATTTAAAAAAAAATCTATCATCTATCAGATGCAGATAGGTATTATTTATATCAAGTGATATTTGTGCTTAAATATAATTTAAGACAGTTAAATATAAATTCATGTTTACTTTCATATAAAAATATATATAAAAATAGAGTATTTAAAGGAAGTAGACATTCATACTAAGAAACTGATCAATTAAAATATTTTTTGTAAGGTAATAACATTGAGGTATTTGTATATTTGGTAATTTCAGCCACGGATTGAATTAACCCTCTCAGTCCTTTTTTTTTTTCCAAAAAGAAAAATAATTCTTTAAAAACCATTATAACTGCGAGATGTTGTCTCACAACAAAGCATTTGTAAAATAAGATATTTATTATTTTGAAATTAAAATATAGAAGAGGAAGTTATCAATATTAGAATTAGATGTTTTATATGTATATCACAGTTTTAATAAAAAAATAACATGCCTACTATAAATTTGGATTAGATACAGCTGTTCAGGGAAACAAAAATACAGTTACTAGTAATATAGAAGTATATGTAGACATATACAAATGCTTTATGGAAATAAATGCTTATGCACTTGAGAATGCCTAATCCTTTGCAAAATATTTACATAAAATGTCATTGTACTCTTACATTATATAGGGTTCTAATGGCAAACCAAATCTTTCTTAAGTAATATCATCAATGAAACATAATAAAGTAATACATAAGGAACTATATCTCACTTTTAAATTACATATTTAATCAACTGGGACTGCAGTTACCATCCAAGTTCACAGACAGGATAGGAGGGAATGTTTATGAAAAGTATAAAGAGTGCAAAGGTAGATACACTTGTGTTTTAACTTTAAAATGTGACACTTCTTATCTCGCCCATAGAATCTATTTGAATTCTCTTGTGAGGTATTCCTGTTCTTTTCCCTTCAGTTAAAAAATTTGAAAAGTCCACAAAGAAATGTTTTTCATTAGCATTAGATTCACAAAGCCAAAGCCATCACAAACGCCATGTTTTCTCATGGTCAAGGACACAAGTGAAATCCTATTTACAAGTGGAATGTACTGCTTTTATACCCTTTTCAGTATCAACGTGCTGATAGAGAAGATAGCACAGTACTCAAGAACGTTATCCTTTTTCTCACATAATTTTTACCACAATGCAATATCTGACCCGCGATGGTTCTAGTTTATGATTATATTTCAAGTAACCTTTTCTTAGCTCTTTCACCTTGAAACCAACTGATTTTCAAGTGCATATCTTGACTTTATAAAGCTGTGGGGAAAAAGTGTCATTACTTTTTTTTTTTTTTTAGCTCTGCGTGCATTAGTGTATAAGTGTGTGCCAGTGAACACAAGTGCGTGTGGTCAATCAAAATGCATGTGATGCACAGGATTTGGTTCTTAGACAATCATGCAGGCGAATGGCTTGTCTTTAGTTCCAAATTCAGTCCTCTTGCAGGGAGTCTGACACGGTTCCTTTATTTGCACACATCCTGCTGAGGAGGATTTCAGAGCAAACCTGATTAATCGGACCTCTGACATGATATGGTGATTGGTAATTTATTACAGAGTCTTGTTGTCGTTGTTGTAGTTTGCTTTGATTGCTGAAATATTTTCCCACAATGTGATTTCTTGATTGTTTTATTTTAATAAAGTGATAGTCTTTGGATAACTTTGATTTCACTACCTGCAAAGCAAGAGCAAAAAAAGCAGTGAACCAAAATCAAGGACATTCAAGCCCTGCATAGAGTGGTATAACTAAACTCATAAACTTGAACAGCATGTCTATCACACTTATGGTGCCCATAGGGCATACATATGATTTCCATAACCAAGAATCAGAGTATCTTATATTTTAGAAAAGACTGAGGTTGAAATGAGAATTTCTGCCACTTTTCTTACCTCAGGGTAGCTGTTCCCACTGAAGCTTAGGAATAGCCTCAGATGGTTTAGCTACCACACTGTTCTGTGTGTGTGTGTGTGTGTGTGTGTGTGTGTGTGTGTGTCCGTATTCAGGCCAGATGCTAACAAATAGAGAAGACACTGAGGTGCCTTTGCTGAATCACTGATTCAAACATAGTACTCTATGTTTGATGGAATGGCAATTAAAACTATTTTCAGGGTGAAACTGTTTTTCCATCACACGACCATAAGCTGACATTGTTACAGTTGGTTTCATTTCTCTGGGCACTTAGTAAGTTATGGAGTCTGAAGGAACAGCCTAAGCCTTTTTAAGCTAATAACTTTATACTTGTTTGTACATATGTAGATATACTTTTATATTGAAATTTTATTGAGGTGGTATTATGAACATTTATAAAACATAAAATTGTATGTCATAAAAGATTTTTTTCCCATCTCCGTTTCCCATCTCCAGTTACTCAATTCTCTCT
This sequence comes from Eonycteris spelaea, assembly GCA_003508835.1. NCBI lineage: Eukaryota > Metazoa > Chordata > Mammalia > Chiroptera > Pteropodidae > Eonycteris > Eonycteris spelaea. The sequence goes on along the minus strand of PUFA01000254.1, from coordinate 1,439,590 downwards.
TCAGAGGCAACATATATTCCTAGTTTCTTTGTGATTCCATTTATATGTATTTTATGAGTATCAACATACATATATATGAGAGGAGATATTTACTGTCTATTTGTCCGGTTTACAAATGTTGTCTCAGTGAAATCCTATAATTGTCAGCTTTATTGATTGGGTTAATATAATGCAGGTTGTTAGCACCAATGGTCAGAAAGTACAAAGCTGGGGACCAAGGCAGGGATTGTGAGGGAGGGCTGAGAAGTAGGGGGGAGAGGAACTACTGGCAAAGATATTTTGAGTGTCTTCACAAATGAATAATAACTATGAATACCATCATATTAATGCAATTGTAAGACATTATTTTTGGTTGATATGCACACATGAATTAGTTATTTCTGATGACTAATGAAGGTGACGGTAGTTAACATACGTCAATATATGTACCTCTTCTCCTTTTTATAAAGATGGATTTAAACCAAGATGCCTCCAGGAATGAGGATGAAGTAAGTGTGTTCACAGAGGAATCCAAAAAATACAGTTTGGGGAAAATGCAATAATGTTTGATGAGATGGGTAAAGGACAGAAGTGAGTTCTGTCAATTATTGTAGATACAATTTTCAGGAAAAAAAGGCAGCCTGTTCCTTCTGCTTTTATTATATTAACAACTGAGGTAGCTGAAGTTCTTTAAAATAAAATTAAATTTATGGTTAACATGAATTTTTTTACTCTTTGAGTGTTTATAGTTAACATGATTTTTTTTCTCTTTTGAGTGTTTTATAATGATTGACACATTTTTTCAATCCCATACAAGAGAATACAGTAAAAACAGTTCCAAAAATAAATAATATTTGAAAAAAATCATGATATCTATTTTGAAGATAAGTATTTTTAGTTATATTATGAGTGAGCATGAAACCTTTTAGAAGATTATTTAAAAATATAAATTCCATAATGATCCGCACCAAAATGTTAACAGTAGTGATCTTTGGGCAGAGGAATTACAGATGATTTAAGATGTATTCTTTGTAATTTTTGGTCTTGATTTTTTAAATTTAGTACAATAAATGTGCATTACTTCATAATCATAAAAACGTTCAAACTATTCCCATTTTGAAGAAAAAAATGTGATAGTGATGCGTTTTAAAACCAATTATACCCTGGTAACCCCAAAGAAATGAAGTGTTTGCCCGTAGCTATGGGAAGCTTGGCTTTTCATGATCAGTTCCTCGGCTGAAGTGACTCGTAAGAAGTCCAGTGAAATCAGCGGTTTGTGGTAAGGAATCCCTATGGATCATAATTTAGAGCTCAGTTTGCAGTTAACCACTGATTAATATTCCAGGTCCCAAAGTTGTAAGTTTCTGTTATGTGCAGCTCCTTTCACCTCTGGTTGTACTCTAACTTTAAATATGATAGTGGGGAGGTGCACCGATGTTTTCTTGACGGTTTTGTCCATTTGCGGGGAGGTCTGTACTCAGCGAAGGCAAGATTAGTGAACATTTTTAAAGTTTATTTAAGGAAACACTTAAGCATAAATATTACATTCAACCCTGAAAAAATATTATTCCAGTGCTCCGAAGCCAAAATGAGGTTAATTTTGTTTATATAATTTTATCTTAAGTTCTGGCTTTTGCAATTGCCTTTTGATCTGCATGCTAATTACATGGAAAATAGAAAAAGGTTCATCCCAATGTAAAAGGTTATACTACTTTAAAAGTTATTTTAACGTTTTATGTGATTTTAAGGTTGCATTACAAATCTTGGGTAATGCTAGTGCAGATGTATACAGCAATCTTGAATGTGATTTATAAAAGGGATAAATAAAAATAAATATGTTCAATGTATTTGCTGAATCAGAGGGCTTTCACCAAGGAGTAATGTCAAAATTTTGCCAGATCACAATGGGAAGGTGTTGATGATATATTTCTATTTTGAAATCACCAACGTGATCTCTGACAAAGAAAAATGGATGATGGGGGTCTTCCCCAGCTTCTGAGGGCAAGCTTAATGTCTCATACAGTGCCAATGCTCTCTTTATGACTTCAGGGTTGATTCCTACACTCTTATGCTGGGGTTTGGCCCAACAACACTTAATTTAGTTCGTTTCCTTTAAAAACTATTCTATAGGAAATAATCAGAGTAAGTTTCTAAATTCCTTTTTTAAGCCAGCATCACCCTGATGCTGAATTCTGAAAGCTGGCAAACCTATAGAAAAAAAATTATTTCAATTTTGATTTGTCAAAACATAGATGTAAAAAATCCTCCCAAAGTGCTACTGTAAATTCAATCCAGGAGCCTTTAAAAAGTTCAGCAACATGCGCCATACCACTAATACATACAATTTATTTCAGGAATGCAAGTTTTAATTATTATGAAATGCTTTGTTATAGAAAATTACCAAAGAATTATTTGTAGCTATATTATTGTTTACCTTGAAAACCCAAAGGAATTTACTGGAAAATAATGAGATACCATAAAGCTAATATTTAAAAATTATAGAGCTTTTCTACATTTTATCAATAATTCATAAAAAATATATCAGAGAAAAGATCTCATTACAATACTAAAACAACTTCATTAAGTTCAACAATGATGCAGGTAAAGCATACATCAAAAGTTTAATGAGACATAAAAGAAAACATAAACAAATGGAAAAACATACATGTCAAATCCTTCCAAGTTAATTAAAGTGTTACTCCAAGTATAATCACAGCAGGATTTGGGGGATCTTGACAAAGGAATTCTAAAATACATCTTTAAGAGTAAATGTAAGAAAATAACCCAGACCATCTGGGAAGGAATAAAAGTAGCACTGAGGGGACAACCATCAACCACCCATAGACTCAATTAGTTGATTACATAAGTCGCCTGTAAGCAGAATTCAATACCGAGAGAGAAAGAATAGGAATGTTCATATTGTAGATTAAAATGTATTTTATAAACTGCTATTGTTTCCTCAAATTGTTTATGGAGAAACGACATAGTTCTAAATAAAGTCTAATGTTCTACGAAGCCAGTGATCATAAATGTTGACAGCCTTATAGCTTCAATTGCATGAGATTAAAATCAGGAATGTATGTTAAAAATGGAGCATGTACCAAACTGTTAATAGAGCCTCCAGTGGAGAATGGGGTGAGAATTAGGAGGTGTACATAGTGTAAAGGCAGGATTTTTTTGTTTTTATTGTATATACTAATTAAAAAATTTTTACAGTTAGCAAGAATTCACATAATCCTTTTATAATAGAAAAACAGAAGAGATTCAAAATGTCATATCTTATAAAATTAAAATTTGATAATTTTTTTCATATAATATCCATCTTTCAACCTCCAGAGTTTTCTGCGTTAGAAAATACACGGAGTAATTCAGATATGATCCCTATCCTCAAGGGGGCTATATAAAGATACATGTCTAGGATACTTGAAGTAAGAACAAGAATGAAATGACTTCAAAGACATTGTCTGAGACTAGCTCCCAAGGTCAGACACCATGTTGTTTCCATGTAATGAATAGTTCCTTAGTACATTAAAAAGACTTAGTGCTAATTTATGGTGGGCATGATAATCTGTTCACACGACTATTTTTTCTTTGAACTTATTCATAAAATTCAGTATCCAGGATCGCTGTCAAACTGCTGTCTCTGAGTGTCACAATATTACCTTGTTTTACCTACTCTTACAGGCTCTAAAGTGGAGGAAAGGGCGTTAGCTACAATTTTAAGTCTTGGAAATGTTATGTGACTGAAAGATGTACAATAAAAAGCTAATCGCTCCTTTCCTTTGATCTCATGTTTGGAAATGTGCCCGTTTGGGTCCTTCCCAAAATCAGAGGACAATTTAGGATTATTAAAATCCAACTGAAGTGTCAACTGGAATGTAGCTTTGAAAGAGTGCTGTTAGTAATACAAATGTTAGCTTACATCCAGGGTACAACAACAACAACAACAATAAACAACAAAAATGAACAATTACAACATAAGTGAATGATTCAGGTCTTGAACCAGAAACAAAAGACTCTAGATATTTGCGTACAGTGGTCACCTCGATCAGAGACAAATTCTACTAGGCCGACACTTCCAAATGCTTCTCTAAATTTGGGTGCATATGACTTCACCACAAAAAGCCATGTCAAGAATAAGAAACCAGTACACATGATGAATAATACATACAGATGTGATTTGCCAAATGTTTCCATTACATTAAACATGAGTGTTAAATGACAATTTTTTTGTCACTTTACAATAACCCAAAGTCACCCCTCATCTTTAAGTTTTTGTTATTGTGTATTTTCTTTTCATGAATTTGCTGTGTCCAATTATATTTAAAATTAAAAAAGAGATAGTGAAGGAAATTGGTCCTAACCTGTTGCATCAGCATTGTTCCATAATTACAAGTATAAATATAATAAAAATTATTTTTTTCACAGCATGTTCAAATTTAGATTAAGTTATGTGTTGGAATGGGCTTTCAAGTAAAGATTACAGTGTTTCTAATAATATATTTTGACATATTAGTTATAGAAACTTAGAAAGGAGTAATTTTGGAGCTGGAATCAAGTTCTATAATTATAAGATATTATAGGATATGTAAATGATCACATTTTTCTGTGACTCAGTGTAACAAAAATTAAAATTCTGTGCTTTGAAATGAAGAAGTAATTTTATTTTTTATAGGTTTCCTGTATGCTAAGAAATCTCCCAGTTTTATTGTAGATGTTTCCACTTTTCTACATAATTAAGGACTTGGGCACACAGACATTTTAGAAGGTATACAAATAGCTACAGTTCAACTTGACTGGTGTTAGCCAATGGCTGTTGGTAAGACTTCTCAAACAAGTGAAAATCCATTACAAATCACACAACAAAACTAAGGCTGTAACTTTTTCTTTTAAGTGCATGTATCTTCAACATTTAAAATTGGTTTTATATAAATCTTCATCAGAAGGAACATATTACAATGTCAATTAATTGCTGCATTGCAATAACTTTGAATTTTCTAAAAGCCAGTACAAACAGGGAAAGCTTGGTAAGTTGGAAAAGTGTCAGGCAGATTACAAGCAAATACCTTTCCTAAAACTGAACCTGACCTGAATAACACCCAAGGAACTTCTGATGTGGTTCCAGATCCACAGAAGAAAATAGAAAACAACTTTCAGTGGCACAAATGTTCCAAAATCTTTCTAGACTGGATTAGAGGGGATGTTCTGATTACAAGTGTGTTTCACAATCATGGTGGGATCTGAAGAAGAATGATGGTAGTGGCTTTCTAAGGTTGGAAAACATAAGATTAACCAGGCAGAATGTGTTAAGGTAGTCTTTCAAGATAAATGTATCCTATTTGAAGTACTTTTATTTGGTATAGTCATTCTGCAGACAGGACATTCAATCCAAGAGCCAGTCACAAATTTATGACCAGCTGAAAAAGTAGGCTAAGAATTCACAGAAATGGAATAAAAATAAAATGATGAACAATAGCTAGAAACCAGTCCTTATAATTCATAATCCCATTTTGGGAAATCATGCAATTTTTAAAGATAATAAGAAATTCTTTCATCTACCCCCCCAAATATTTAATTATGGCCACATGAAATAAGCTATGTTTTGATTGAAGAGAGTCCAACTTCTGAATGGGTCAAAGATGCTGAGGATTAGAGGGAAAGACTAAAGTTTTCTTTAGGAATGAGGGTTTGTCTGTTTTTATATTTTTGTTCTTGGCGTTTCCAGATTTGCAATATCTCAGTGTCCCACCCTACCTTCAAATCTCTAACGGTTCTTTCTCTGGAAGCGAAACCCCTTTAATTCCTGTCCCTAGACAAAGCTCAGTTCCCAAATCTGGGAACAAATTCTGCTCTGAGGTGGGGAGGTTGATTATAAGGACCAATAGTTATTCAATTTAATGTTAAATAGTTGGTTTTATATCACATGCCTATGCAGTTCCCCAGAGACTAACTCTCCTATCTTAAACTGTTTCCTAAGCGACTGAATATTCATATCACTGAATTCTTGATACTATTTGAATGTCCTTCATCAGCCTGATTGATTACAAACTTAGTTCCTGCCCTGCTCTGTTTAGACATGCACCTTAGGTCTTGGAATCTATTTTGATCTTAACTCACAGGTATTTTTTTCCATCCATCTCTCTTAAACTTAGAGTTTTCATTTAAGAATATGGCACTAAAATGTTACTTAGAAACAATTCACTTTGGGCAATATTTCCAGCTGCTGGCTTCACTGTAGGGATAGTAATGCTCAGCACACTCCCACCCTTTTAAAGGGGATCCACTGGGCCATTCAATTTTTGGTGAGAATAGCTCTCCAGCCTCCTGTCTGAAGTGGCATGTGCCTGTCTTCTATGCAGATTGGGGAGAAATTGAGGGACTCCAGTCTTCAGGTGCCAACTTTCACTTTTGTCTTTCTAAATCAGCCTCCAGATAAATTTGTTGTTTATTATACCTGCGATCCTGAGTCCAGAGTCTCTGCTGTTCAATTTGAAAAGGAATCATTATGTATGGGTATAGGTTCTTGACTGTATGGGGTGGGGTGAGGGACTTGGGGTCCAACAGTTTTGCATACAGACTTTTAACCCACTGTGTTCTGCCCTGTGCCTCAACCCTGCCTTCTTCAGCACCTGGCTCCCTCAGGTGTGAGCCATTTAGAGCATCTCCGGTCGAGTGTGCCTCACCTCTGACTGGAGCTTCTCCTCTCTAGGCACTTTGTATAGTAACTTCCCTTATAGGCTAAGTAGAGCTTCTTGAAATGAATTCAGATTTCTTATGTTTTTGAGTTATTTCTTATTCTGTCTTTTTTGGGGAGGAAGGGGAGAGGTGAATAGCTTTATGTTTTTAAAGGCTTTTTAGTGGAGTTTCAAGTGGAAGAGAAGATACATGCTTGTGGTCAGTCTGCCGCATTTAATCTGCACTCCGCAAGTGATTTGAGACCTTATCCTTTATTCTAGTTTTTCCAAAGTGTGTTTAGTGAGGTGTTAATAGTTGTTATTAAAAAAGAAAAGTGGTTCTGTGGTCAAAAAAGTTTGGGAAAAGCTGGACTGAACTAAGTTAAACAGTTTCTTTGCTGTAGGTCTTTTGGGATCATTCAAAATACTAATATTATTTGAGAATCCTTAAAGTGGAGGGGTATACAGTATTTCTCAAACCACAGATCCTATTTTCACCAGGGTTGAACATTAAAACATAAAGTAGGACATGTATATTATGGCAGTTCAAAGTCCATCTCAGCTTGGCGCTTTAAGATTGGTGGTAAAACCCCAGAAACGAGGATTTATTGCAAAGATTGTGAAATAGTGATGGGTCAGCATCTCTTTCTTAGGCATACTGACATAGTAGGTTCCAGCAATGCAGAGGCTGGGACATATAATTGCCTTAGGGGGTCATAATACCGTTCAACATAGAGGGCTGCCACTCTCTTTGTTTAGTCTTCATTTAATTACCCTCCTTAAGAGACAGATCCCGATATAATTGGTATTACCACCATTCAATATAGAATGCTCCCTTTTGGAATAGGATTCTATAGCAAACTATCTCAGAAAAGGCTGAGCTCCCTTATGGCTAATGACTTCATTCTCACCAGGCACTGATCTCTAATCTAATCACCCAGAAGGAAAGGCTAGAATTCACTTGCAGAGGATGGAGTGAGCACTAATTATTTCAAACAGAAAGGGCAGTCTAGAATCATTTTCCAAAAAAAGGGGTATAGGGATGGTGGGCAGTGAAAACTTCTGTGACTCCTCTTTAGTTACAGAGCCATGGAAAGATTTTAAGTGACAATAATGGATTTGAAGTATAGAAACACTGTACTGGTGGGGGCATGAAGGCTGAATTCAAGTAGTTGAAAGTGAAGTTTCCAGGATGAAATATTGCAACAGTCAAGGGTAAATAAATGATCGGGAAGAAGAGCCCCTCCAGTCCGCCTTGTTCATTTACCAGCATTCTACCAGCCAATGACCAGTGTCCTTGACCTGACCCTCTCCCACACAACCAGGAACCTGCCTCCAACGGTCCTACATCCTCCTATATTTTTAACATTTCTCTTAGTATTGATTATTCCCCCTCTAACCATGAACATGATAAAGATGTTCCTTCTATAAACTGCCCCTAGACCTTTTTTCCCTAAACCTAATGTCTTTTCCCCTTTCTTATTTTTAGTTGTTAAGAGGCTTTACCAGCTCCCTTTTCTCATTTTTTATACCTCTTCATTCTATTGTAGTCTAATCCCTGCCCATTCTAGTGTTCTGAAACCATTCTTAATATGATCAGAAAAGATCTTCTCAATGTCAAAATCAATGGCTATTTAAGTCTCCTTACCTTAACAGTCTATCTATTATACTTAACAACACTGTTAGATCTCTCCTTACAAATTTCCACTTTTTGGCTTTCCATGGCACCACATTCACTAGCATTTTCTTTAACAGTTTAATCTCTGAATTCAAATGCTCCTATTTTCTCCAAACTTTTGCTTAAATACTGGTATTTCCAAGAATTCCTTCCTTGGCTCATTGTGTTCTACTCGCTTTCTCTGGGTGATCTACTTTTATGGTTTCAACTATTACCTATTTTCTGATGACTTCCAACTTTTTATCTCCAGCCCCACCCTGCCCCTCAAGCTTCAGACTTGTGTATCCAACTGCCTGTGAGAGAGCTAGCTCCACCTGGATGTCCTACAGGCATCTCAAACACAACATGTTCAAAAATGAATTCAACATTTTTTCCCTAAGCCAGTACGTTCTCAGTTATTCTCTGTCTCAATTGCCAGTTAGGCTCTCTAATCCATTACCCAAGTTAGGAATCATCTTTGTTTCTTCCTACTCTCTCATGCCACAGATAAGATCTATAGATCTTCTTTTTTAAACAGGGCTTGTATTTTTCTGCTTCTCTTTTATGCCCACTGTCTTTGTCCTGGTTTGGGTAAGCTGTTATCATCTCTCACATAACTTCTGAAAAGTCTCCTACCTTCTCTCCCTAACTTGGTAATCTTCAAATCTTCCTGCCTCACTGTTATCAGACTTACCTATCTGAAACAAAGATATGACCATTTTACTTCTCTTTAAAAGCTTTCATTGTCTCTGCATCATTTATAGGGTAAAGTCTACTTTTACCCTCCCAGCCTACTTTTCCTCGTCCCCTTTTATAACTGACATTCTGCAATGCACAAATTAGCTGTGATTCTCTGAGAACATCAGGTTATTTCAAAGCTACTTCAGTTTACACTGTCCCAGGGGGTTGGAATGACTTCTTTGACCTTCACCCTATTACCATGACCTGAGTCTATTTGGACAGTTTTCAAGGAGAAAGTTTTACTCAATTCTCAGATTGTGTTAGGTACCCCTTATTGGTGTTATTACAACATCCTATTTATATCTCTAACATGCCACTTGACATATTGTTTCATAATGAGTTATTGTGCCTAACCCTCCAACTACAATGTATTGAGAACAGAGAATGGTTCTTGCTATTTTTGCATCACTACTATTTAGCTCATGTACTAGACTCACAAAACAAGTGTGGGAAGATTAAGTAAAAGAATAAACAAAATCAAGGCAACTGGAACGGAGTATAGAGAAAAGACAGGCGAATATTTAAGAAGTAAACAGGACTTTGTAACTAGCTGGTTGGAGGTTGTCAGAGGTCTGGAAAAAGATAAGGAGGAATCAAGGATGACCTAGTTTGTCGATGACAGCACAATAGAGTAAATGTGGAGAAGAAGAAAGTTTAAAGGGAATATTAATCCTTTCTTTAGGGTCATGTCTAGTTTGAATGCTTATGAGAATTCTATAAAAAAATTTCCTGGCTCATTTTATGGTTAACATAGTACTTACATAGACACTCAAAACGTTTGATGAATTAAATCGTCATTACAAATTTATTAAAAAATAGCCACACTGATAGTTAAATTCTGGGTTTTCTATAGAAGATAACTCTATCCTTTTTTCTCTAAAAGCCATTACTTCACTTTTTTAGACAGATGAATTTAAAGGCTTTTTTTGGTCTTCATTGCACTTATGAGAAACTTTTAAAGTTCGAAGGAGAAAGAGAAAAACTTTAGGCTCATAATACAGAAGGAGGGGACATTTCTAGGCCAGATAAGCTTTCATTTATTTAATTAAGATTAAATAATGCATAGAAGATGAAGATTAAACTGACGAGACTAATTAATAATCACTTAATATAATTAGTTGTAGATTTACCCCTTCTGCAGCCAGTTTGCATTGATAATATTTTTGCATCTTTCCAGGTTTTAGTTTGTTCACAGTAGATGTTTACTACATAACTAAAGACATGATCCAAAACAAATCTTGGGCAAGAGCTACCTGGATCCTGTTTGTTGCCCTGCATAAACACTGAGGAAAAAAAAATCCATCTCTACCCATGAAGAGAAACACCTGCTTTTCTAATCAGCAGGAACATTTTAGTCAAAACTAATGCACGCCACTTGGGAAATCGTTTATAGATTCGCGGTGACAACATATGCTTTCTTGGTGTCTTGACAGACGAAAGAGATGCCCCAAGCCATTTAATCTATGGCAACAAGAGCCCACTGGAGCAGGTTTGTTATGTCTATGACCAAATTCTCAGCACAAATCAAAAAAGGACACATCAAGATCTTACTGTAATGATTATACATTTTTTTTCAGGTGTCTGTGAATCTATTATGAGAATGGTTTAATTGAACACCAGAAGACAAAAGGCTCCCAAACCCAAATTCTTAGGGCTCTAATACAGCTAATTTTAATTCTTGCTATTACTATTTGACAAAATCCTTTGCCAGCTCATAAGAGGAGCACAGAAGAAAAAAAATGGTTATTATTACTAAATTTCTACCCTTTAATATGTTTTGCAAGAGATCGATAATCTTTTTTTTTTTCCTGGCTTGCTACATTTATCATCAAACCATACTTTGCAAGGAGCTTTAGATTTTCTCAATTGTTTAAATAAGCTAACAGTGATTTAAGATGTTGTGTGATGGTTTAGAAAGATTATAAAATATCAGCGTCGGCACTAGAAACTTCCTGAGGTACAAGAGGTACAAATTGTTCAAAAGTTAAGCAGCAAGTACGCCTAAATGATGGATAGGTTTAGAGACTTTGTGTTGAAGGGAGTTAGTTGAAAAAGATGATCTTATCAGCTCTATGTTGTAACTAGAAAGGCAAATGCTCCTGGAAGTATTGCAGCTCAATCATGAAAACTTCAAAACAGATAACACTACTCTTGAGTCAACTGAGATAATTTGGGGGATACCTATATAGCTTGCCTTCAAGACAGCACACATTAAAGATGAGGCTTAAGAAAAAAAACAATTCGTATGTGATAATTGCACACAAAAATTATAAAATCAAAAAAGTGAAATAATTTTACCTGACATGCTTAAATCAGTGTTATGCAAATTAAGGATAGTTTTTATTAGTAAAATTTTAAACTAATATTCTAGTTCTAATGGTTCAAAGAGTCTTTTTGGTAGTTCTCAAATTCCATGACTATTACTGCCAATTGGTGGATGCTGGGGCAGGAGATACATGTAATGCAATCATGTGGGAGCGACATCTTCTGTTTTTAATTGGAGCCCTGCTGGAAATCACGGGAGGACTCCTTCTCCTTTTAAGACTACCAGAGCACTAACGCTGAAAAAGAAAAAAACACACACCCTAACCCCAAATACTAATTGAAGACACATTGTGAAAAAAAAAAAATAAATAAATAAACAAATCTTTTCTAAAAGAGACCCCAAAAAACCAATCTGTATGTCATATTTGAAAGTCCCCATTTTCCGTGGGTTTAGCAAGCTTTGGCTTGTTTTTGTAACCAACTATGAGACTAGGCTGGCTCAGCTGAAAGTTCATTGTTTCTCCTCTTCCAGGCTACTTGCTTTGTGTTTCTAAGTCCTGACTTTTCGCAAACAGGATAGATGCTGGAAGGGTGAAATAAGTAGATGCGCAGTGTCCTACGGCTTAAAATCTTTTCTACAACAACATGGCAAGATCCAAGTTGCTAGACTGAAACTTAAAATGCCATGATCTCTACTGGGAGCAGGTGCTCACTTCTCAGAGATGCAGTGCCATTTGTCATAAAAATATAAAGTGCATCTATTACTAGAACATACAGAAGAACCAATGCAGTATCAATAACTTTTAGGTATTTATAAATATCTGAGGACCAAGATAGATTCTGATAGTCATCTTAAGCTGAAAATTTGAAGAAACCTTTAGTTGTTATGTCACTAGTCAACTCTCACTAATGAATGCATCATGGTTTACAAAGGAGGCCGTGCAAGAAAAAATGAATGAATCAATATCTGATAGGGTCATCAAATTAGATAAAGTCACGGTTTCGGCTGAAAATCCTGAGATCTAGAGCAAACAACAGTAGCCAAGTGATTCCAAATTCCTAAGCACTGTCTGGACAATGTATGCAAAACTTGCAAAAAGTATGGATAGCATCCAATTTTGTAAACCCTTGTTTCATTAAAAGAGTTGAAAAATAAAAGTGAAAGAAGAGAGAGAATTTGTGTGAAAAGTTTTCCCAATTTTTAGTGGTCTTCCTCTCTTTTGGGGGAGTTGTTGCTTTAAGCCAAGTGAGAGGGGGCTTCAAGAGACCAAATTTGAGAGGAGCTTGGGGACTGTTAGAACTGGTGTAAGACACGTTGGCTCAAGTTCAACTTTCAGCTGGCAGAGAAAATGAGAGAGCAAGAGTGAGAGTGAGAGTAAGAACAAGAAAGAGAGAATACTAGAGAGGGCTGCACTGGGAGCTAACTGTATTTCTAGCAACAGCCGAGCAAGAATGCTCGAGTGTTTCCTAAGGAACAAATGTGGGCAACTGAGTATAGCAAGCCTAGTGCTATTTTAAATATTTTCCAAGAGGCTACCTGGAGGGGCAATGTGACCCCTAACAGAGGGATGGACAATTAGAAGCCAAGGGGCCAAGGAAGAATTGAAGCAGCACGAGGTATTGCCACTCCCAAGGAAGCTATCTTCAGAGGGCCCCAGTGGGAGGTGTCTACAAAAGCACCCTAAAAAGAAGGAACTGACATCCTATACCCAGAGAGCATATCCATGGTTATTCTTATACTAGTCAAGTAAGAATTTTGTTGCCTTCACATCTCCTTGCTAACCTAACCCAGTGAAGAAGGATTGGGAGAAGAATAGCAAAACAAGATGGGGAAATAGGAAAGAAGCCTCCTGCTCCTCTCCTGCTTCGGGCTTTTGAGACTGAGGCAGGTCTGAGCTGAGGAAGGAAATAATTTTATGTGGTTACAACACAGGACTGGGCAATTTTAGTACTGAAGTGAGATTCTTTTTATGCCTGAAAGTGATTGGAGACCTTTTATTATCTGAAAGTGGTTTTAAAGTTACCAAGATTTTATTCAAGTGGTAGGGAGACAATAATCCACAGAGGGGGTTGAAAAGAGGGGGCAGCGGGGAAGGATAAAATTATTCTGTGCTGTCACTTTATCAGCTTCATCTATTTAATTACTGGCTACAAAAAAAAAATCATTTTCACCACCGTGGGAAAAACTATTCAAAAAGAGGCCCTCCCCTTATGCATTGACTAAGGAGGAAGGTCATTCATTAGTTTAACACATTAAATATCTGGATTTTCAAGCTGCCTCCACTAAAGATATTTGCCACTTTCTTTGGACACAATTTCTGACAGAAGGCTCGGAGTCCATTAGACAAGGCAAGTGCTCTCTGGGTTCTCATTTCCTGCTTCCATTAACCAGCGATCTTAGTTTTCAAGTGTCTACATAAACACTATTTTTTTTGAACACCTCAATTGTAGAGTTTTGAGTTGTGATTGATACATACTTAAGTTGAGCAATGATGAATACGTCATTTAATCTCTTCCTGACATAATTTGTTAAATGCAAAATAAGACAACAATGCAATTAAAGATACAATGAGAAATTTAAAAACTCAAATGCTATAAAAATCAGAGAGCCAGAATAAATACCTCATGAAAATGGCATCCACAGGTCCCCTGCAAAAACTCTTTGTATCGCCCCATTGTTATGGTGAACGTGTCAACCACTTCATAGCCATATTTTTTTGCATCATCCAAAATAATTAAATTTTCTTTCCATAAGTTCTGAACATCACTCTGTATTGCAAAGCAGAAGAATGAATATTGTTATATGATTTATTCACTCAGGTAGAAATCATGTAAATTTCATCTTTTTTACAGATTGGTCCGATTGTAAGATAAAGAATTCATTTCACATGCATTTCTTAAATAAAGGTGTGTTGTAATTTATTATTCAAAACATAAATATAAATATATCTGTATCTATAAAACAGCAATACATAAATATTTATAGTGACACATAGTTTGGAACTTTCCCTTCTATGAAAACTAGTTAGGTTTATTGCCCACAATGATCCAAAGAAAATATCTAAAATTCTCAATTCAAAAGCCAAGATCTGAAAATCACAAATACTATCTTCATCTGTTTGGATTCCTCTTAATTCATTTAGTCATTTCACTATTAATTAGCATCTGTTTTGTGCTTGGCTTTGTGCTGAGGGACAGGAATTCAAGAATAAATAAATCATAATCCCTACTTTTAAGACAATACTTTTTAATAGAAGAAACGGATATGTAAAATTTACTAAGTCCTTTCTTGTTGGTAAATATATCAGGCTCTGAGCTAGTGGAGAAAAGAAAATAGCTCTGTGAGGGGCAAGGGGACAGCTGGACAGTGAGGTTTCAAGAGAGGTTTCCTGAGCAGAGAGACGTTTGCCCATGGAATGGGGTTGAGGAAAGAGAAGAATTTGCTTCCAGGAGAGCAGAATTGAGTGAAGGCTTCAGCTGCTACTTCTCTGGATCCTATTCCTCCCTCCCTCCCCAATCATGTCTAAGGCAGTGACCGTGCCTGTAGGGAGTTCTAGTTCAGGTCCACTGTCTGGAGGAGGGACTCCTCCACTAGCTATTCTTGCTCCAGGACTCCTTCTCAGCTTGCCCAAGACTTTCCCAGGCTGACCTGCCATCTAAGACTTCCTATGTAATCCATCCTACATATCAGACACATTACAGCCATATAGGTCCCAATATGTAGTAGACAATCAAATAATATTTGGCGCAAAATTGAATGATATGTAAGGGGTGCTGTGGTCTAAACTCTTCCTGCCTATTCCTGCATCCTTCTCTTCAACCTTCCCAGGCACTCTGCCTCATAAATGTCCTTCTTATGCTAATCTTGCCTTGGTGTTTGTTTCTCGTGAACCAAAACTGACAAAAAAAAAAAAAAAGGAATTGCACGCTCATTGCCTTTTCGAAAGAACAAGAACTATTTTCATTTTTTAGATAAAAAAGCAAATAATTCACATTTGTTAATCCGACTGCAAGGTAAAAGGAACATTAGAAATACATTTAATTTTCTGTCTTCTCCACTGTGCTGGCACATCTATTTATATGTGACATTCACAGAAGAGTGTTTCTCCCCAAATAATGGCAGTGAATAGAAAAGGTTCATAAAGAAGAAATCTGTAGGAAAAGAGACAGATGCAAATTTAGTTTGTGCTATCACATAAAAAATGATGCTCAATGTTGTTTGTAGGCTTTTTCTTGTCCACTTACAAATATTTTCTCAACTTTAAAATGTCATTATGAAAGGCACATGAAACTTTATAGTAAGCAGTTTCTAGAGAAAGGTTGGTTCTCTGGGAAACAGACTTTGAGATGGAAATTTGCATGGGGGGCGGGGCTAACAGAAGAGGGCTCTTGGCATCGACACCTTTAAGGGAGTGATGTAGTTGCAACAGAGGCTTTTGTGGATCCCACCGGGCTCTAGAGCTGAGAAGGTCCTTATTAAGGTCCAAATTAAGAAAAGGGCCTGAGTCTTGGAAGTCCTGCACAGACGAGTTGGTTTCTGCAGCAAAAGGCAATTCCTGCTGAGATTCAGGTGTGAGTCATCACAAGGGCACATCCCAGCAGATCAGGGGAATGAATGTCTCAGTCCTGAAGGAGTAATCTGGGAGCAGCCAAATCATGAGGTAGTTTTTAGAGTCTACTTTGTGCTGAGAATTGTTTTGCATTAGAGGTACCGGAATGAGCAATGCAACTCTCCCTCTTCTGTCCTTGCTCGTGCAGAGATTACTCTTGCAGGGGACATGGACAACCAAGGACTATATTGGTTGGGTGACCTGAATAAGGAAATGAGACACTATTATAGGAGCTCATGGCAGAATAGACAATCGAGCTCTAGTGTGTCAATTAAGTCTTCCAAGGGGAAAAAACAGCATTTAAACTCACACTTGAAGGGTGCTTGGAAGTTACCCAGGTGAGGAGGTTTTGGAGAGTGAGCTCTAAGAAGAAGGAACAGTGATTTTAAAGACCTGGAGGTGACTGGGAGCATGATGTGCATGAGAGGCTAATACATGCTCAGCATGACCTAGCTCAGTGGTGGTCGTGGTGGTGGTGGTGTGTGTATTTACATGTGTGCATATGCAGTGGTAGCAAGGACTAAGTCTGCAGAGAAAGGCAGAGGCCAAGTCTTGAATGGCCATGTGAGCATATGATGAGGAGCTCAGATCTTTCTGCCTCTACTTGTTATTATCCTTTTTTCTTTTGTTTTATGGCTTCTCCCCACCTTCTTCTTCCCTCCTTTTGTCTTCACTCAGTTTAATAGGACTGATGAGCACCATCAAATCCCAGGGGGCAGGCATAATGTTAAGCACATCTGGTACATGGTAAGTGCTAAAGAAATGATTGCTGTCCGCTGAGATGAACTGATTCTGAGTTAGTTTGCTAAACACAGTAGGGGCCACAAGAATTCCAGTTCCTGTGAGGAGCTGCAGTCAAGGAAGCAAAGTGGAGCTACCAGAGTCTGCAAGAAGGAATTGTACACTTGACCTGTAGCCTTCAGATAACATTAAAGGAGATCTCAATCATGACCCAGCAAAAATTATCAAAGGACTGGTCTCCTGACCGCTAGCAGTCTCAACCCTTTCAGATACCCCAGATGCTAAATACCTCCACTCCTTAACCTCTCCTCATTCCAAGAGGCTGAATTTGGAAGTTTTACTTGGGCCAATTTCTACTGGTTCTCCTGCCTGTGCATCACAGATCTGGCATCCATGCAGGAAAAGTTTCAAGAAAAGGGGGGGGTTGTATAGTCTGTGCTGAGGAAAGCTAGGCGCACTCAACATTGACACAAAAATAAATCTCACTCCGCTTCCACATTAAAATGGACAGCTTCCTGTCTCCCCAAGTCCCCAGTGCTCCCTGAGCTCCCTCTAGCAATTACACACAAACCCAGCTGCCGTGAACTCTCCTCACTTGAACAAGAGCAGCTGGTTCCTTACCTATGGATGTTGTCTTTCTGCTCATTTCTGAGACTTCTATTCAGTGTAGAGATTAATTTACTATCTTCTGTAAGAACCGACCTCTAACTCCTTTCATTTGTGAATATCCAACCAGAGAAAAAACTAATGATACCACTTCAAAGATGACTTTTTTTAGAAGTAATCAGTTAAAAATCATCTTTAAAAAGCTACCCTATCCCAAAGTACTCATTGATATTGACAATTTCATTTGTGGTTTCAGCATGAGCCTTTCAAAGTATTTGAATCGACAGTGGGTAGAGGGATACTTAAAGCATAATCTCACTCATCTACCCTCAATTCTTTATTTTTTCATAGTTTGGCATCCCCTTTCTTCTTTTAAGACACTTAAAACATTATGTACTTTGGGTCATGGTAGCCTTATCTCCAGGAATAATTATAACTGATTTGAAATCCTAATCCATAAATATATTATCTCCTTTGGTTTTTATGAAGGTTGCTGAATTATATGATGCCTTTTCAGACACCAGCCTAGATCCTTAGAGGAAGCATGAAGTTCACACAGCTTGGAGGAAATGGGCTTGCTTACCTGTGTTAGGAAATGTACTCCATCCACTGGCAGATGAAATCCGATTCCCAAAGTTTTGATGATCACAAGGATATTGAGTAAATTTTCTCTGTGAGGTAATCAAAATTCTAAAGTCATGAACTTTGATTACATTTCTAGATGTTTGTGTTTTTTTCTATGTTTTGTTTACATAAACAAATACAGTAGAATTCCTTTAGAATGTGATTATTGGAAGATCAAACTAAATTCTTCTTTTGTAGATTTGATGTATGTTAGTTTTTTGTGTGGATAGAGTTTTATGTCAGCGGGTATGCTTTAATCTGTAGTAAATGTAAATTTGGATACTGAAGATGTGTCTTGTAACAAATCAAAAGTATTTTGTAATATGTAAAACTAGACCTTAAGTACTTATTTCTAAACAACAAGTTGCTCTTTAAATAAAATCATGACAAAATTCAGTCACTTCAAGAGGAATTTTTTTTTTTATGTAGAATTCTAATGACAATTATTATTGCAGAAATGTACCTCTTCAAAACCTTGTGAATAATTTGCAGGTGATTGGAATTAAGCCACTGAACGCCTCCAACGACCAACACAGTCTGGCCCGTGTTCTCCAGGGGACGTGATCTGAAACCCAGAAAGAAAAACAACACATGTTGCCGTGAAACAGATGGTAAACATTTTAACAGTGTTGCCTCACATTTCACTGAACCATATCTGGCATCCTGATCACAGGACCTCCTTGTCATTTCTAACTCATTTTCAGCCATATTACTTGAGATTTAAGCTTTTCAGCGCATTTGATATACAGTGAGAAATTATGACCGCCACTAAAACATCAGTACATTGTGGCATTGTGCAGTTCATAATAGTTTCATTGTACCTTTGCAAGAGATGTTCAAGTGCTTTTTCAAATGTTGGTCTCAATGAAGGGCTTATCCAGAACTGGGGATAGTAGGAATAACTGATCAGAGTCTTCCCACCATTGACATTGTGATAGAATTTAGTGCCATGGACCTTCTGCCATTCCTGCAAGGTTTCGTTCAGTCTTTCAATCAGATAGTACATTATCCCTCTGTTAGTCGAGTCGCCAATGAAAAGAATCTATAAATTAAAGAAAAAAATATTTGCTTTCAAATCTGATGTTTACATGGTATGAGATAATATAAACTAAGTAATTTGTTGAATATTCATAAAGCCAAAAGTTTGTTTGAAGAACAGCCCTCCAAACTGTTAGAAATGACATGCATCATATCCTCCCTCAAACCTGTTTATTTTCCTCTTCCATATTCCTAGAAATGACATTATCTACTGACACACTAACTTATGTTTAAAGCTTTTTGCTTGGTGTTATCTTCAATCTCTCTCTCTCGCTTTTTACTTTCTCATCTAATTAACTGAATATGTTTTATTGATTCAAGTAGACATGAAGTATTTTAATGTTGTAAGAATAGAGATTTTTCTATTTTTATTTATTTTATAGATGAAAAAACTTGGAATCCACACACAGAGGTTACGTAGCTCAACAGAAGTTATGCCACTACTTAAGAAAAGAGCCTCAGGACCAGGATCTGAATCTCCGAACAGCAATCTATGTCCCAGGCTGCATATCCTGGTGCCATGTGCCTAATGTCTCACACTCATCACCTCCTTTCTATTGCACCAGCACAGCCCTGCATCAGATTCCCATTGCTTCAAAGCTATGCTATGGTTAATACTCTCCTAACAGGTCTCCCTTCTTTCATAATGTCTGTCCTCCAATTTATTCTACACACAGTATCGCTGGCATACATTTAAAACCTTATTGGCTCTTGTTTTCTATAGAATCAAGTCTAAACTCCTTAGTTTCAACTCACATTTGCTGAATTTTTATTTTATGTCAGGCTTGGCTAGGTAGAGATTTCACGTAGATTGCATTTTTAATCTTCATAGTTGTGAGGTCATTATTTCTGTTTCACAGATGACCAATTTGAGGCTAGGAGATGAAGTCATAAATCTAGTAAATGGGGAACACAAGACTCAAACTCAGGTCCTTTAACTTCAAGGGCAAGGTCAGTGGCCCCATCCTCTCAATGCTTCCTCTCATGTAAGCAGGTCAGATTCCTACTTTTTCACTGAACATGATTTGCACTCAACAACATCTGTTTTTCCTTGTGCTAATCCCCCTGCCTAGAAAGCTCCTCCTTCTGCGACCCCACCTCCAGACCTGACAAAACCTCTCTCCCCGAGGGTCTTGTCCAATGCCCCAGCCAGAATGACCTCTGTCCTCTGATTTCATTACATTTTTTTATTTCCATTACAGATTGTATCGAAGACTACATGAAATGGCTATTTGTGTCTGTGTCTTTTTCTCTCATATCATATTAAGAAATATTTGAGGTCAGAGTCAGGGTGAATTTCTAAATTCTATTTCCTACCGTAATACTATGCATGCACTTCCAAAATATCCATTGAATTTAAAGTCAAAGGTACTTCTGTTATAAACAATCCCTTTTAATACCTTTGGGTAAGGTTTGTTCTTCAGTTTTTTCTCTCTTTGTTGAGATTTCTGTTTCTGTTAGTCATGCACATACTTTCTTATGATTTTAACAGGAGTCATTGGCATAATTTCTCAGGCACTACTGTATTTGGCCGACTACAACAAATTTAGTGAGAACTTTCCATGCTAAGTGTATTCAAGTAGCTGTTTGAAGAAATCCACGAAGCATCTCCAATTTGCCTTCAGATCAAATACTGCAACCATAAGAATCATCAAGCTAAAGTGAATATGTAAGGTGCCAAGGTCCCAATCACTGAGCCTCTAAGTGAACTTCCATTTGGGGCAATAAAATTCCAGTATAAAAAAATAATTTGTGAAATTACTTGAAAATTCAAGTAGTTACAGCATTTGACTTATAACTACTTCTGTTTGTTTTTCTGGCCAAGATTTCTGATTTTTAAAAGGGAACTTTGAATAATCAGGAAAGCTATTAATTTCAGATACCAGTAATTATCTAACTCCAACTGTATTCGTTTGCTACGGCTGCTGTAACAATGGACCACAGATTGGGTGGCTTAAACAACAGAAATTTATGTTCTCATGATTCTGGAAGCTAGAAGTTCAAGATCAAGGTATTTGCATGGTAGTTTTTTTTCTGAGGGCTTTTCTCCTTGATGGATACATGGCCATCTTCTTCCCATGTCTTCACATGGTCTTTCCTGTGTGTGTGTGTGTGTGTGTGTGTGTGTGTGTGTGTGTGTGTGTGATGTCTTAGTCCTCTTCTTATATGGGCACCAGTCATATTGGATTGGGGCCCACCTACATAACCTTATTTTACCTTAATTACCTCTTTAAAGGCCCTATCTCCAAATATAGTCATATTCTGAAGTACTGAGAGTTAGGACTCAACATATGATTTTGGTTGGGTGGGAATACAATTCAGCTCTTTATACCCATAAAGGGCTTTTGAAGTCCAGCTTTTAAACTAAATTGCTCCTAGAGGTTTTTGTTAGATTATTTTCATTTCAATACTAAGAGGCAATCTCGCCTAAGTTATCTCTGATCACTGGATGTCTGCATTGTGGGCTACAGAGAGAGATACAGAAGTTTTTTTAAAAAAATCAAAGTAGTTGCATGTTACTGAGAGAAAAAAAAATTCTAAATGTCCAGTCTTCTGGACAGTCTTCTGTGGGTTATACAAAGATGCAGCCCACTAAAGCATGTCAGAGGCAAGAGAGTTGTGTTTCAGAGTTCTAGGTACTATAATTAACTAGATCATCTTAGACAAATTGTGCGACCTCTCCAAGGGTTCATTCCCTTATATGTAACATGAGAAAAATAATAGCACCATCTTACAAGACTTTGACAAAATTTTAAATGCTTATCGTATTCCTGGCACACAGTAAGCCACAGTGAATATGAGCTAGCATTAAGGCATAGGAAATGCAAACAGCGGTTTTGAGTGCTTCCAGTGTGCCTCGAAGTGCATTGCTAGGCACTTTAAATTCATTAGCTCATTAGGAAACATGTCAGAGAAGAGAGAAAATGTCTGAATCACAGCAATCTTTCTTACTCTACCAACCCTCGCAAGAGACCCCCAGCTGGACTTGTATAGTTGCTGGTGAAACTGAAACTTTGGGTTTGATGGTGAACCCAAAAGAAGAGACACCACCACCCTGAGCAAACCGACACTCAGAACAGTCTTGCAAATCTCCAACTGATTCATGACTAATAAGAGCGACATGGATGGGAGGGAGAACGAAGTGTCACCACCATCATTTGCAAATCAAGTTCTTCTAAACTGCAAAAACATATAGCGTTTTTCAAGACATAGCTCCTGGAAGACTATTTTCTGGAAAATTATCTGATCCTTGTGCTGTTTAGTTCATGAAAGATAAAAATGATAATTATAACCAAAATGAAAATGCGGTTGTGATTTTAAGACTGCTTGTTCTATAGGTGACACGGTTTTTGTAAGAGGTTGATTGGTATTCCTAATTAAATGATGTCTAAGTTCAAAATGCCAGCTCTTTTAAGTGCAAACACAATTAAAAAATAATATCAGGAATTTGATTATTTTCAGTCACATTATTCATATTCAATCTTTGAATGTTATATATTTTTCAGATCATTCAATTTGGTGAATTTTTTTAAAGGAAATTTGTAGGTCAACTTATGCTTTAAAAGGTCTAAATTATTATAACAAATATTTATAATCAGCCATACAATTTTTAAATAACACTTTTCTCTTGTGAAAATTATTACCTTACATTGCATACATAGGTGTTGGTTAGCATATGCAATCAAAGAAAAAATGTGATCATTAAATACGAATAATCAGTAAGTAATTATAAAAATAATCTGTTAGCAATAAAACATTAAAATAACTGTTCCCCGCCCCCTACCAAAGTAGCAGAAGTTTTTAAAACTCCAACAATATTATGATTCCAGGGAAATGGACCCTCTCGTACACTACTGTGTAAGCATCATGTGATAAGTTTTTATCTTTCCCTTCTTTTTTTTAGACAAGTGACCAGAATAGGGTTAGCATACAAGTTGGTTCTCATTTATTAAATAGATAAGTGGGAAGCTTTGCTGTTGTGTGTATATTGGCAGTTTTTAAGAAATTCTAATTCTACAAAATATTTAAGGATGTCTATTAAAATATATTTCAAAAGAAAAATAAATTGAAGGCAGTAGCAATGTTAATTAGCTTGGTTATATTAAGGTGTAATCATACACTTGAATTCTTTTAATCATTTAACAGTGGTATTATATTATGGACATATTGTGATGAGGAAGATTTCGAAGTAGCTTTTATAAAAAGCTGATTACAATCAGAATACAAATAATGATTGAATTGAAATGAATATAAATGGATGATTGAATTCAATAATTATCAAAAAGTATGTGGATATGTAGAAGAGGTCCTAGAAAGTTAATTGTGGATGTTCGAATTGGTGATATCATGACAGTTTATTTTCATTTCTAAGTAAACATTTGAAAGATTTTAGTTGAAAGGTTTTACAATTTTTGACATCTTCTCATTTTTTTTTCTTTATAATTGTATCATGTAAGGAAAATAATTTTCAAGCAAACCCCATAAGCCAATCTAGCTTATCCAATGTACCATGTAAATATTATCATGCTTTATCTATGGACCATGGCATGGAAAAGTTGGAAAGGACTATCTTACCAAAAATTATTTCACGTTTCTTTTTCTTTCTGGCAGAGCTCTCTTTTCACCATAGAAGATGCAAATGGCAAACATATGTTTTCCCATAGGTTTTGCCAAGGGATGAATCACATGGTCCAGTCTGGGCCAATGAGACCTGAGGAGAAGACTTCTGGGGACTTGAAGGAAAGATACACCTTCCTAAGAAAAATGGATCAACCCAAGTAAATGTCCATCTTCTTCATGGATGTGATGTCCCAGTTCCTTATGATACCAGAACTGTTGTAGCTGCACGTGACTATGGGACGATATATTGCTGATATGGTGAGGATAGTAAATGGAAAGACAGGAAGCACAGAGGCTCTGAAAAATGGTTGAGCAACCGAACTAATGGAACATCTCTACCTCTGTATTTCGGTTATGTCAGAAAGAAAATGTCCTAATTCTTTCAGCCCATCCTATTTGAGTCTTCTGTGACTTGCAACTAGGTTACTAATAAAACTGGGTGGTTTAAAAGCACGATAGGACTTCTAGTAGTCCCCAGATCATGTGCCACTTCTGCCTTTGAAAGGTGAGTTTTATGTTCCCTCCCCTTGAGTTCAAGTGGCGTGGGACTGCTTTAATGATTAGAACATGATTGAAGTGATGCTGTGTGGCTTGTGAGACTAAAAGGTGATACAGCGTTGCCTCACTTGATGGAACACTCGCTTTCGGAAATTTGAGGTGCTACATAAGATATCTGACTACCCTAAGATTGTTATGATGTTAAGCAGATTACAGTTCATTCTTTTTGCTCATTTGTACTTTCTGAAATGAATGTATATTACTTTTTATAATAATAATAATTTTTAAAAGCAGCACCAGCATAATAGCATCAATAACAATAAATCCATTTTGTTTAAAAACACTGAAAACTCATATCAAAATTTAGTACTAATCAGCTTAAATCAACTTTATTTCTATTTATGTAGAATAGTGGCTTAAGAGAATTGAGATTAAGCATAGGTTCCATAAAACCATCACAGGAATAAGGTTAATCTTATTCTGGATTCCAGAAACAACTTTATTCCAAAGATCGAATTCCATTTTTTCTGTGCAGCATCTCTTTTCTGATCCTGCAGTGCAGAGACGGGAGCCTGCCCCCATCAAGGTGGGCTCAGGAGAGGAGCAGAACATCTGGGTCTGGATGTGTCACAAGAGTCTGGATCTCAGCTCATCAGCAGGAGACAAAGCTGTGTTCAGGAAAGTTTTGCACCTGTTCCATTCCATGTAACACGTCATCAAAAAGTATCTAAGGGCTGGTATTTTTCCCACTTTTTTTCACACCATCATGGACCAAAGGATCTATAACCACATCATGTTCCTAGGCTTTAGGAAAGCTTGAAGCTGATTTTAAAATAGTCTTATTAAAAAATCATCAAATTGCTTAATAATATTTATTTTCATTTTTAATCTTTCAACATTATAGTCACTGTATTAGATGGGGCAGATCGAGTGCTGTACCAAATACAGCCCCTAAATGTGCATTGGCTTAAACACAACTGAGGTTTATTTCCCTCAGGAAAGCAGTCCAGGTGGTTCCAGGAGGTGTACATGTAGGGATGGGGGCCAGGGAAGTCATTCAGGGTCCCAGGATGATTAGACTATGTCTTCCTCAGTTATGGTTTCCAAGAACTCCCTACTCATTGATATCCAACTAGGGGAAGGAGTAAGGAGCTGCCAGGTTTTATCTAGGCACAGCCTGGGAGCTGGGCGCATCACCGCTACACACCCCATTGGTTAGAACTTGGTCACGTGGCCACACAACAAATTTTGAAGGAGACTGAGAAATATAGTCAACCTACATGCCATGAACAAGCGGAAGTGAGTTGATGAATCCTTATCTAGTCTTTACCACATTCTCCTACATGTTAAGTTTTTATGAGGAAAAACTAAACACTGAAACCAGGTTTTCCACTTGTGAATTAGCAAAAGTGTAAAGTATATGAAAAGTTAATATATAATCCACATGCTGCACAATAGGACTTCTATTCATAGAAAAATAGGTGCCCTAAACATATAATAGCAAGAAATTTTATTTATTAGTGAAAATACAACCAGGGTTTGAGAATTTTTTTGTTTAAATATACAATAAAGCCCTTTTAAATGAACTCCTTTTAAAAATCCCACAAGTGGACATGCATGTCCAAGTATAGTCTTGAACTCGTCAGTGAAATGTTTTTTATTCCATTTTATTATGAATGGAAGGAGCTAACAATGATGATACTTAAACATCCAAATATTTTACTTCATTACCTCATTTCTCCAGAATCACTAAAACTAACAAGGATAGAGTCAGCAAATCAAGTTACAAAGAAATGAAAAGAGAAGCATTGGTGGCTATCTGGGTTGAGTCAATATAAAGTTAATAAATTGGAGCTGTTTAGCTTTTCAGATTCTTCTGGAGCTTGTTGAGGCTGGGAAAGAATTGAGTACACATAGAATCAATAAACAGGGTAAAACCCTGCTTTAAAATTAATTTATCATCTTCCTCTTTCTCTTCCTATGTAGGGCCAACCTTCAATGTGGGATATTTCTTCAATACATAAAGTGCACGTAGTTCCCCACAGGACTTGGCCCTGCTAATCAGAATTCACTGGAACCTTCTAAGAGGGGTCATTATATAGGATGCAAGAGGAGCTACTTGTCCGTTATTCTAGGCAGTGCTTGCTTATTGGAGAGAACTTGCACATCACTAAATAAAGGAAATGAAAGTGAAGTGAAGAGAATTTTACTCATCATATCTAATTCAGAGCCAAGCATAGTCCACATGTCTGGAGAGATCCACTGTGATTCTGCTAAGCCCATGAATGAATGCCACTGCCCTCATAAGAAAAATACCTATTTCTAAATGAAGCAAGGGGTGATTCAGCTCTAATAGAGGCTGAAATTAGCCAGGTGGTTAATGACATTTAGGGCATGATGAAAATCTAGCTCAACAAAGCACCTCTCTGTGAAATGTAATATGATTACAACAAATGTTTCCCAATGATGCATTTTGATTAAATTGGCTGACCAAACAGTTTGCTCTCTGGGGTCAAGAAGAAATGCAAATTGACACTGAGGCAAATCACTCTCAAACACATGAAATTTGGCAAAAAAAAGAGAAAGCAGACAACTAGATAATATCACCTAGACACAGATCTTTTAGCTATTGAAACACGATTATTGATCTATACTGTTATTCTGTCTGGATTGTGGGCATTTGTACAGTCATCCTCTCCAGGTGGGAGTGAGGTGCATTCCTACCCTTTCACCCTCCTTTTCTATTGAAACTGACAAGCAACAATGAATTGTGTAACCATAATGGAATTCACGTATTAGTCAGAACATATTATTATAAATTAGCCACACTTCAAAAATTTAAACACCTTTAAGTCCAAGACACTACTTAACTTGCAAACATTACTTAAAAATGTAAGTTACATTTCCTGTTTTAACAGCTGAGTTTAAGTACTTTCAGTAAATATTGCCGTTTTATATTCCTCTTTCCTAATTGCACTCTTCTCTCAGATATTTTATTACTGGTTGAAATTCTGAACTATATTTTTAACTAACAAAATAAGGGCTTCTTTAATTCGGTTTGGTCAGGCTCCCAAGTTTTTGCAGTGGTAAATGTGATCATCATTTTCTAAACTATTTCCTATATATTTTGTGCTGATTTTAAAGTTATGCTCTGATAAATTTTTTACAAATGTTCATTCATGGCGTGGATATCTATTTAGAAAAATGTGTGAGTATAATGAAAACATAGCTTATATTTTCAATTGATTTTGCTTTGTTTCAACATGATTACACATCACAAAACCTATATATACATGCAAAAACCTATAAATGAAATAATTTACATCTGGATAATTTTTTAAAAGGAGTCCCACATTTACTTGCCCTGTATACATAAATAAGTATGCTATAGAAATACAAATGCTTTGAGGAGAAACTTTGCTTCATCTTTCCTCCACAGATCAGACTCCGGCTCACTCTTTAGAAGTAAAGGCAAATGACTGAAGTACACAGTTCAGCTCATGAGCCACTAAGCACAGCGGGATTCCTGGTCGAGGTTACTGGAAATGTGAACTGCTTTTAAAAGATCAACTGACATGTGTCTTTTTCTTCTCATATGTGGGCATGCATGTCCAATATAGTCTTGCATCCATCAATGTAAAATAGTAGTAAAAAGATGCAAAAGCTCATAATAATACCATAAGGAAATTCAATAGAGAGAAATGGCTACTTGGAAAATCTAAAAAAGCAGAATGCTATTTGAAGTCTTACATTTCCAGTAATTCTCACTGGACCAAATTCCGTTGCCTTTTAATCTGATTTTTGCAGAAAGATAACTCAATTTAATGCATCCCTCAAAGCTGAAGCTTGCCTTGATTTGGACTGAAAATAAAGTTCTGGGGTTTTTTGGTGTGTGTGTTTGCTGTTTTGTTGTTGTTGTTGTTGTTGTTGTTGTTGTTGTTGTTGTTTGTAGCATTACATATTGGCACTACTTATTCCTGGCAATGATGAAACTTTTGGATTCTCACTGTGAAAATCTGAGTTTTACATATTAATCAAAAGTCTTCAGGTAAGTAAGGCTACTATGCCTATAAAATCTGCTTGTTTAAGTATATCCCCACTTTTCCAGAATCTAAGATGCCTAAATTAGAGCCCACGAGAAAATGAGAAACTTGCAATCATCTCTGGTCCACTCCTCACCTGCTTGGTTCCTGTCCATCGTCTGTTTCCTCCAGTAAGAGGGGAATCAAGAAAGCACTAGGCTTGAGTGATAGGATTCTCACTGTAGATTCTTTGGGGGGAAAAGTGAAGATCCCTACGTTTTTCTATTTAATTAAACTATTTTAAGTAGTGTGATTGGTAGGTTGCCTATAGTACCAACACCTTCTGTCCAGACATTTTCTCTTAGTAACTTTCCAGAACTTGTGTATCCGGGTCAGGGGGCCCTGTGCTTCTCCTTACCTTTGCAATTGTCACACTGTATTGTAATGATCACTCTCTCTTTTGTTTTCTTCTGCTAGAAATCTAACACCTTAGAGGATCATGTTCAGGATGAATAAATAAACAATGGGACATCACAAAAGTTATACAAAGTATTCTGAGCTTAAGTCTGTTAAGTGATCAGCTGGACTCTCTCTGTGGTAACATGTTGGGAGTAATGGATATTGTCAGCTTTCCGACATGGGAGCAGGAGAGTTACTCTGATGGGTTCGATGAATAAAAAATATCACTTTATCTGATGGGATCAGAACTGCAGCACAGGCTTCCTGATTACCAGTCTGAGGCTCTTACTACCCCATGACCTTGCTGTCCTTGTGCATGTGTGAAATGAATTTCTGCATAATGTCACTCAAATTATATGTTTCTTTTCTTGAATGTTTGACATGGTTGAAAGAGATGCCCCTCCACAGTTATATAAAGTGTTTAAAAACCAAAATATTTATGTTATTTCTTTTTCTATTTTTGTAATTGTTATGTTTTAACATTATTTGTCTTTGAGATAGAGGTGCTCATAGAAAATTCTTGATAGCATAAGAACTTAATCGGTTTAGTAAAAAAGATAGTTTCGGGATCACTTTGTATATTTATGTTATTTTCATAGAAAGTGAGAAATAGTGGCACTGGGAAAAACTTGGCCAACCCCCATCCATAAAATAAGTACTATTTCATAGTTTGTGAATGTTCACAAAATTATCTCCGTGCTGGGTGGTGTATGAGCATAGGCACCTGCCTGGACATTCTAAGTCCTGTGATTCTGAATGTAAATGATCTTTCTCAGGCGCTTTACCCTTTGCATTTCCACTACTTCTGCCCTAATTCTGATTTATATGACCTTTAAAGATATAGATATTTGAATTTAAAAAAAAATGCTAACATATTGTTAAAAAAAAAAAAAAGAAGAAAATAATACAGATAGCATCTCACCTGGGCCTTCACAAGGGTCCTGTGCTTGGTTTATTCCTATTGACTTCTTGAAAGTCTTAATAATTTTTGAACACAGGGTCCTACATTTTCATTTTGCACTGGGCCTTGAAAAATTTGTAGCCGGTCCTGTCACCACCCCACCCCTCTTCCAATCCTTTCGACTTATGTAATTACTCTTAACTCTTTGTTGTTTCCAGAAATTTTCTGTGTGTGTAAGCCTGCTTGCATTAGTTTTTTCCATCGATGGGGTTCTTCTGTACATATTCTACACTTTTTTGCCTTCTTAATGTTGCCTGACTGAATTTTTCCGTTGAAACAGCCTCTGCCTGCCGAGCACGCATTTCCTCCTTCCCCTAGACAGTCTCCACACTGCTGCAGGATGTATTTTCTAATTCTGTTGTGCCACTCTTCTGCTAAAAATACAGGGCTTCCCTGTTGTGTATAGAATAAATTAGCATCCTGGTAAATAAACAAAACAGCTATAGGACCACGGCTAGCGTGCTGACAAAAGCCTGAAGGACAGCTCTGGACTAGGGGAATCGCTAAGTTAAGTCCTTTCTGCTAAGCAGCCGCTGGCTGGTCTCTGCCGGGATCACCTAATCTACACACGGGCCTGTATTTTCAGACTTCGCAACATCCTGTCTCTCAAACAAGTAGGGACAAAGTGATCTTCCCTTTTCCTTACTATTATTTCTTAGTGTTGTTAATAATCAGCCTTGACATGAGCAAAGATAACATTAGGACCTAATGTTTGTGTCCCTCCTAAATTCATATGATGAGACTCTAACCTCCACGTGATGGTGTTAGAAGGTGGCGTTTGGGGGAGTTTATCAGGTTTCGATGAGGTCACAGGGGTGGAGGCTAATCCTTATAAGAAGAGAAAGAGACTAGACCGTGAGCTCTTCCTTGTAAAGACACAGGAAAAAGGCAGCCGACAGAAGCAAGGAGAAGGGCTCTCACCAGAATCCAATTGTACTGGCAGCCAGGTCTTAGACTTCTCAGCCTCCTGAACTTTGAGAAATAAGTATCTCTTTAAGCCACCCAGTTTACAGTATTTTCAGATAGGCAGAAAAGAAGGATTTTTTTTTTTTAGCTTTCTACAAAGTTAATTAATCTACAGTATAGGATTAGATCACATAGATGTCTTATTATTTGACAGATAAAGAAAATGAGTCTGAGAAAAAAATATATGTAATGTCCAAAGCCACAGAATTTAGTGATGAACTTAAATTAACATCTACTGCCTTTCAGGTTAATAGATTGTGACATCTTGGAATTTTCCGGAACCCTCTAAATTCTGAGGTCGGAATGATATTCTGAAAGAGTTTATTGCAGTCTGACGGTTATGGCAACGACTACTTTCATTGCTTCCAGTCCTGCATTTCTCAGATATGAAGGTTGGATCGTCCAAGTTGGTGGTTAAAATGCCTGAGTATTAACCACGCACATACATGTGTGATCGCAAATAAATTACTCAACCCCTCTGAGCTTTAATTTTCTTAAACGGAAAACAGATATAATAATATCTGCCTCACAGAACTATGACTGGGAATGACCAAGATTTTAACTTATCTCTTTACTCAACAAAGACTTATTAGGTGATTACTATCTATCAAAAATTGTGCTATCGGTGAGATTGCGGCAGTGATTCAAACCCATTCCCGCCCTTGTGAAGCTAAGTCTGGTTGGACATAAGTGTGAGAAAGTTAGCAGCACAGTTCCTTGCACAGAATCAATGCTCAGTTAATATTAATTGACAATTAACAAATTTCTAAATTTTGGGGTTTTTCCCCCTTCCCTTGTTTAGAGTAACTAATACTGCAACTTTATCTTTAGAGTACTCTTGGTCATGAAAATTGGGGCATTTACGTTGAAATCCTCATGGGAAAGACATTCTTCTTCTTCTGACCCACCCCTCATCCCCTGTCATTCTTTTGAAATTATTTGCTCGTAGAAAAATCTGAACATAAGCTTAATCTGAAAAACTGGCCTTTTCTTTATGCATGGATAGAGTTTTTAAAAAATCAGTTTTTGAACTTAGCTGTACCCATGTGTGAGTTTACAAACAGTTTGTAAGGAAACCCCCATCTAATAAAAACTGCTTGAAATCTGGATAAGGCTTACTTACTTGATGGTAACCAAGCATCTCAGTCTATGTGCCCAGTTCACACGTCCAAGAGCTCTGCTGGACTCTACCTAGTCAGAGCACGCCTAGCAAGAAGACACTGCATGTCCGAGAAATCAGCTTAGAAGCCACACTACGGAAAAGCAGCCTACTGAGGTCCATGCGAGATCTGCTCGGGAATGTGAAAGAGATGAGGAAGGTTAGTGTGTGAAGACAATGCCATGCACTCGGTCAGCTCCGGCAGAAGTGAGTCTTATAAGTTTCGTTGCTCGTGCAAGCTACAGATGTCTGTTTTAATTGCCAGTGTCTTGCTAGAGCTGCAATTGGCAAGGCCAGCTGCTCTGAACTGCCAACTGTCAGTGGACGTGGCGAGCTCTTACTAATTTGTGCTGAGAAAACCAGCATGGAATTGGAACAGCACAGGACATGACTTTAATATCCTCCATCTGTCAAGTAGACTTCTTTGGAAATAATTGAGCATTTTTTGAGCAAGAATTGTTAAGGTTCTCTCTGATAGCATTTACACAATTCATAAAGCCAGATTGCATTCCGTTAGTTATTCTCTGCAGAGTGAGGGAGCAGGAGTTGGTCTAGCAAATACAGCGAGGTAGCCTTTGGGGCTGCAGGTAGCATAAATTAAGGGCTTTCCCCACTGGATCCAGCACCTACCTTCCTTCCTCCCAGGCACTGCTGCAGTTGAGGCTTAGTTAGGACACCATATTGGCAGTGATGGGGCTGCCACGTGATTTCTCTCCAGTCACAGGTCCTGTTGTCTGAACAACTAAGGCAAGGTACAATCCATTGGCCTGGAATAGACAGCAAAACCTCCTTTGGTTCAGTTTTCTACTAATAAAATTACAGTTTACAGTAACTTTATAGAGTTCAATTACGGCACGCCATCACAGAAGTTCCAGTGAGAAGAAGACCGCTCTCATCATACAAATCCAGTGGAGCAATGTATGAGCTCCTGCCAACCAAACTGAATCACAACGTGCAGGTGTTCTGAAACACAGTTCAACCCGAAATCAGGTATCAGTTCCGTTCCATGAGACCACATGCTTATAAAAAAAATTAAGTGATCAGGTACTATTCAATTATTACTTATTTTTAAATAGTACATTAGGCACTTAATAGGACCAAAGTGGATGGGAGCCACTAATATTGAGGCAGTTGGCCACAAGAGTCATTAGCTTAACTCATGCTGAGGTTAGCATGAGTCCAATAATACATAGATTCCCTGCTCTCAAGAGAATCAAGATACAAGAGGATTACTTTAATATTCCGGTAATTTATATTTTGAAGACTAGTTTTTTAAATTTGATCGATGACCTTTATTGTGTGAATCTCTTCACCTCTTTCTAGCTTGTTCCTCTACTTCTTCGGCTGTCAGATGAGGTACGTACTGTTCTGTGAGGATTTAATGGGTTAATGTATTTAATGTATAGAGCGCAGTTAAATATCATACTCACCTTTGTTACTAGCAGACCTCAGGCACGAAGTAGGTCACAAACTTTAGTAAATGTTTATAAGATAAATGAATATTTTTCGTTCTTTTAAGATCTTTTCTATTTTATTGATAAAGTTATATACAGTCAAAAGACTTTAGCTTTTAGTGCGAGTAGATAAATAATCTATTAGAAAACAAATCAAGAAATTATTTTTGCCTTTTTCTTGTTTATATTTTCAGAAATGGAGTGTGAACTAGCACCTAAATACATAGTGGTCATTTCTCTCTCTCGTGGAGCATACTCTTTTGTCTCTGTCATCTGCTCTACCCCAAAGGTCTTGCATGTTACCACAAGATGTTTCACTTTAAAACATTGAAGAGCTAAATATTCCCAGCTACTTTTTTGAGCTAAAAAGAAAAAAATGTGAATAACTTTACTCATTCTGGCTTTGATTTGTGGTTCTGCTAACAAAAGTATCTTGTGTGATGTTAATTTTAGTGGGAAGAATTTCTACTTTCAGGGCATAAATATGGCGCAGTTTACATTCTAGACCTTGGGGGTGACAGAAGTGTGCATGCAAGTGTGTGTGGAAATAGTTACAAATAAAAAAATTTGAAAGGCCATCTAGTTTATGGCTTACTAGTTGATCACAGAAAGAGAAATAAGCGTGGGTATGTTAAGAGAAACTGGGGGAGATAAAGGAAAATATCTAGAATGTTTTTAATTTAATACATTGTTGAAGTATCTGCCCTGTTAGATATTAGGTGTTACTGCTGTTAAAATTTCAGAATTTAAAAAAATAGCTAACATTTTTTTAACCTGCTAGCTGCTAAGATATTCTCAGCATTTTAATATATTCACTTATTTAAGCCTCCTGATTATAATGTTAAACCTCAAAAATTTAGAATCAAATTTTTAATTTGATTATAATCAAATAAATTATAATTTATACATGTAAAATAATGTTAGTGTAATATAAGTAATGCATAATTGAGTAAAAAATATCTGTGTGGTGTTAGAAGAACCTGGAGCTACGGAGACAACTGGGCTCTGCTTCCAGCTAGCTCTATGGAGTTAACACTGCACATTAGGATCACCTGGAAACCTTGTTAAACTCCCATGCCCAGGTTTTATCCCTAGACTGATTAAATTAGAACCACCAGATCTGGGACTCAGGTATCAGTATTTTTTTAACACTTTTCATGTAATTCCATGTGCAGGGAAGGTTGTGGATCACTGTTTAATTTGTACAGATTACTTAATCTTTTCTGTATAAGAAAAATGTGTATAGCACCTGCCATAGTGCCTGATCCTTGGAACTCAATGACTATATTTTACTCCTCCATTCCCAGTTTAAGTAGCCATGGTAGTTCAGAATGCAGAAAGCACCAGAAGAGCCAGAGTTGTCTGGAAGGGTCCATGGACATATAAATCAGGTTTTATGGATACACAAGAATTAGAGAGACAGAATGGTGGTATTTTAGGGACAATGACAAGGTGGACCTGACAAGAGTGAGACTGAAGAAGTGACTGTCCTACAGAATAGATTGTATATATTGGAGAGGAAAAAGGTCTGCCCGTGAAAGCTGTTCCAAAGTTCCCATATACAGAGTACAGCAATAGCAGAACTACTAAAAGATAACAACGTAGAGGATTTAGGAGTATGCTTGGTTCACCATCCGGTTATCTTTTATAATTTTTCTATGTTTTTCATTCAAAATATAGCTTGCTTTCTAATTCTAATTTGGCCCTGCATAGGGGATTTGTGATCAATACTCAACCCCTCTTCTAATGCTCTGTGATTTAAACACAGTCTAAAGTTTAATAATTGTTGATGGATTCCTCAGGAAAAAACCTCCTTGCGGAAAAGCTTTTCTTTCATAGAGATCTGCATTCCCTGGACATACAGACTCCTCCTGGATGGGGTTGGAATGAGCCTTGGACATCCTCCTCCTCTCTGTCCTCTTTTACAGATGAGGTCCACAGAGTTCAATGACAGAAGTGGGATCATGTGTCCACAGCAGCGCTGGACCAGAAGTGAGGCACAGCAGTCTCCAATTTGCTGTATTACTAATAATACAGTAGTCTCTGTTTATCATGTTGGGCTAGATCAGCACAAAATTATCACTGGACAATGAAACATAGCCAAATAAATCATTGGTCGCACTTATAGGAAAACCCGTAAACAGGTTGCTTTAGTGAATTTATCTTTATTTTAAGTAGCTGAATTTACTCAGTGGGTTTATGTGTTGACAGAGACTATGTTTAAGAAAAAGATTGGTGATTTTCTTTCTAATACAATAATGGGATATTGGGGACAAAAATGTGTTTCTGCTAATGAGATCAGATTTAGTAATATTTTGAAGGGCTCAGTTTTCATCAGATCCTTAAGTATCTAAGAGTACATGCACCTTCTCCAGACATCACCACCCTCACCTTGCTGACAGCTAGTTTTGTGCAAACTGAGGCCTGCTTTAACCACGTGTTCTAAGGCTGAAGAATAAGTGGCAAAATACAAGCACAAAGATCCAAATCTGGGTGCGATTAGCTTGTGGACATAATATCATACACACATTAAAAGGACGCCTGATTGGATCTCTGAAAACTTGGCCCCGATGTTTCATACTACTACATATTTATACAGTCGTAACTCTTTGCATTTTTGTATTGGTTAACAATGCCTTTTTTTATTGAATTAATAATACTGCTTAAAATAGACATCTGTATAACATCTGCAGGCCTGGAGTTCCTTGACATTTTAAATGATACCAGCTCTTAACTAAAATTGTCAAAAAGATGAACATAAATTCTATGTTATATATTTAAACATTGAATGAATAAAAGCTGTGATTTCTGAAATAAAGTATGACATATGTTTTAAGAATAACATTCTCAGGAATAAAAGTGCCTTTTTGGAGAAGTTATTTGATTTATAATTATAGCTTTGTGTTTAATGCAAGTTAGATTTCACCCATTTAAGTGAATTGGATTGAATGATATAATGGAGGAAAAATTCAACTTTGTGATTTAGGGCCATGGTGAGATGTGAAATTATATAGATGATAGCACTAATTCCTGACTCTATAATGCTATAATATAAAGAAGTTTTTGCTTAAGAAGAAAACTACATCTATATTTCCAGCATTAGAAGTATTTCAGTATAAGTTGTCGTGCTTCCTTGCTAAAATTAGATACGATAAAAACTTTTGTTCACATATCATTAAAGGAAATCTGGAACTATTTCCTTAAAAGTAATTCTCATTCAATAATCATTGTATAAATTTCTTCTTTCTCCAAATTAGAAGAATTATCTTTTCCTTGTTAAGTAACAGATTTTATTCTTAAAGTTGCATATTATAAATTATTTTCTAATGGTTAGAAATTAAGATTTAAAAAAAATAGTCACTCAAAATTATATTAGCTAGTGTTAATGAAAAGACATTGTTGACCATCATTATTTTGGCAAGGTGAAAAAACTGAATCCAATTCTGCCAAAAAACTACAATGTGCTGTGAAAATCAGATTTTAGGATCCATCTGTGGCTGTATCAGCTAAAACTAGAGAGCCCAGATAAACTTCCTTCCTGTGTTGTCTCCCATGACCACTTCCTACCATCAAGGAAGGAAATCATCTCTGACAGCAAAAAAATCCATTCTAGCAAATTGCTGTCCCCAATCTCGCTCATTTACTTTGGATCTTTGGGTCTTTAGGACTTCACTGTAGAGCAATTATCCCTGGTTCATTGTGCCCTGGCTGCACGCATTCTTTTGTGGAAGGGAGGAGGGCATGGATCTTGATTTGAGTTCGGCAACCATTTTTAAATCAAATATTAGACATTGGAAGATGAATAACGGACAATCTCTGCTATGGAGAAAATTATAATCTAGGTTAGTCATCATTAACGACTTATTGCTAATGCACCTTTGGCATAATAACACACATGCACTGTTATATAGGTACATATTCTCCTATATGTATATATTAGGTCCATCACAAAGCAAAAATAAGAATGATAAAAATAAATGTACACATATATTAATCTTTATTGGCTTCATCCCCGTGGGTTATGATGTGCCACTCCCTGCCCTTGCTCAGATGCATCATTCCACTTTGACGACTACTGATTAAAGAGTTTGAAGCATGTAAATTAAAATGTTAATAAGGTAAGTGCTATTGCAGACATGTGTCCAAGGTATTCTGGAAGCACAGAAGAGAAGCTAATCTAGGGGTGGGGTAGTAAAGAAAGGCTTTCTGGAGAGGAAGACACAGCATCAGGAAACTAAGCTGTGAGAGGGAGCAGGGAATGGCATGGATGAGAGCCCGGAGTCCTGCAGCAGTGTATGGAACATAAGGTGAGGCTGAGAGGCAAGGAGAGAGGAAGAGATAGAAAGCGTCAGACTAAGGATGATGGGCTTGATTGTAGAGTCAATTTGGGGGCTTCTCTAATACCAGAATGGTCCTGTTCTATGGTGGCCTTTCCTGTAAGTACCAGACACAGAAAGAGCTTCATATCAGGACCTGGCATCAGCTACTGCAGATTTAATGGACAAGAGACTGCTATTTGTTGAAGAATCTCAGTGTTGTATCTTTTTTGTTGTTGTTGAACTTTTGACTTGGTTCAGTAGAAATCAAATTACGTTGTTTTATGATTCTCATAAATGGTTATCTGATAAAAATACTTAACTAGACACATCGGTGTCTCCTTTGTATGCAAGAGTAGATATCTCATTTAGTTGAGACAATTATAAGTCACACCACCTGACACACCATAATGGGTAAATCTAAATCTCGTTTTATGCACTGAATGTAATTTATTATTTACAACACATGTTCAAGAACAGGGATATGCCCACGTCTGTTAACTGTGCATGCCAAATTGCAATTCGTCATGCCCATTTGTGAAACTCATTTTCCACTCAGGCTCTGGTGTGAAGTTCATGGCAAGGATATAAAAGTTCCTAAGTGTTTTTTCAGACTTTTTAGATGAAGGGAGACCTGGGGTCAGGAGGCCGGAGTGGTAACCAGGAATCTCAGAGAAGATGCTCGCTGCTCCTCTCATCACCTTGGAGGCATTTTGAGTTCCAGCTTTAGCTTGACCCCACTGGTCTCCACTCTCGGCCTCACCTTATGTCCTATACGCTGCTGGGGAAGGACAGAGACTGGAAATGTGGACAGTGGCACCAAAGTCTCTCATTCCAGGTCTGCTTGAGGCTTAGTCAGGATTGAACACTGTAAGTTGAATTCGACATCACAATTTTCCTGTCTCTATTATTCTCAATGTATGGGAGACATTCGTGATCATTCTCAATTGAAATTAAAGGAAATGATTTAGAACTGAATGTGTTTTGCAGTTCTCTGATTCACTATAATCCTAGAAATTATAGTGCTAAGTGGATTGATACCGTGTGAACAAATCAGACTCCAGCCCTTGTGCCGCTGACAGCCTGGGAATACTGATAAACAATTAATTGCATGTGTAATCATTTAAATAATTGTGAAAACTGTGGAAGAAAAGCTTGGGTGCTATGGGAATATAAAATAAAACAAATCAGAGGCTCAAGAAGGACTCTCTGGCACAAGTGACTTTGAGCTATGGTCTATAGAAGAATATGGATTAACTAGGGAAAGAGCAGGGGTGAAGAGAAGAGCACTTCATTAAACAATATTTTGCATATTAAAACAATGCATTTACACTAATTCTATGTGCTACCATTCATACTAATGAAAAGTAATGTATTACCTAGACTTTTGACTTTTTTTTTTTGGTACAAAGATAGTTTAAATAGGCATATACTTATCTCTATTAAGGATTTTTTTTTTTTTTGAGAGAAGTGATATCCAATGTGATAGTCACCTTTTGTGTCGCCAGATGGACAAATCTTTAGTTTGGGCTGTAAAATGGCTTCAATGTAGTCAGAGGAAATAGGCTGTAACCCACAGGTTTCCTCAGGGTGAATCAGCAAACCACAATCCTGCATTAAAACGATAGAAATTAGCTGTCATAGTAATTAACCTGACCCGTAGTAATAAAATCTAAAAAATAAGACTTTTTGTCTTAATAAAGAATAACCTTTATGGTTTAAAGGGGCAATTCTTATTTAACCTTTGTGGGGGTATTTGCTTATTAATAGTTGTGCTACAAGGAGCTACTTGTATTAGGAAACTAGTAGAAATTCTAATGACAATTTGATCTTTACTTTGGCATTAATATTTATTGATTGCTCTGCCAATTTTTAAAGAAATGGATGCAAGTCTTACTTTAAAAATATACGTGTGTGTTGACACATTAAATATATAACATACTATAATAGAGGAAATATTATCCTCTAATATTATGAATAAGAGAGTTAATGTGAGAAAGGAAAGGGAAATATTTTGGAAGAACATTAATTTAACACATGAATTTTCTTTCAACAAACATTTATTAAGGATCCACAATATGCCAGAAATGTAATCGAATACATGTATTTTATCCAAAATTTGTTCATATATTTATAAAAGTAGCTAAGATCTCACTGCAGTGAATACCATTACACAGGCATGTTTTGTACTAAGTAACGCCTTCCATGGTCTGACATGTCCAGCAGGTCAAACCACAATTATTTTCTCTCAGCTTAGTTTTCTAAGTCTCTCCTACCAAGTCTTAGGCAGGACCAAGCACGGTAAGTTGAATTGAACTGTACTTCAAAGCACCTGTATGTGTGCTGCGTCCTTCTATCCTACCTCACCTGGTTCCACAGCTGCCCTTCTCATCAGCTTCTCTCAGCCCGTCACACTTCAGGGCAGGTAAGAATGCTCTCATCTCTGTCAGAATGCTTTCCCCTAATTTTGCATAGAGAGTATCTCTGCATTTAAAGTGTCAGAAAGCCTTTTTGAAATTCTAGCACAATTATGCACCCCCGCTTTTGCCTATTTCAGCACTGTTTATTTCTTTGATACACTACGATTCAATAATGTTTGCTATTTGTGTCTTTTCCACTAGACTGAATACGCCATGAGAACAAATAACTATTCTACACATCTACCCAATCCCTACCATACAGCAGACAACAATAAACATTTATTAAATGCATAAAATGTTAAAGTTCTCTCTCTCTCTTTATCTGATGAATTCTCAGTAATGGAGAGAAATAATTGGTTTGACCTCTTCTTTGCTCTGTAACTCTGCCTCTAATGAACAATTTCTAGTAACCTTCCCTCATACTCTCAAATATCCTAATCCCCAACTCAGATTCCCAGATCTCATACAAAAAGGTCCAGAATGTTAATGGACAAAAGGCATGCGGTGGTGTACAGACTTCTTGAAATCCTGATTCGGCAAACATTTTTATTTTTAATTCATGACTGAAACTAGAGTTTAGGATATCAATTAAAGATTAAGAAAGTAATCTATATTAAAATTTTTGTTACAATAAAGTAATTAAAAATAACACAAAGCTTATAATATTGTGAGAAGTTTTCAGTATGAAGAAACATCTATGAATGAGATATTAGTGTGTGTGTATGTGTGTGTTTTGGTGGAGACTGGACTTTTTTTAAGGCTAGAAAATGTCATATGCATGTATCAGATTAAAAAGTGTGTATATTAAATGTTAGGGAGGGAGTGTGAAATAATTACCATTTTATACTGCTGATGGGAGTGTGAATTAGTTCAGCAACTTTGGAACACAGATTACATTCAAATTAAAAATTCAAACTCCATAGCCCTGAAGTAAGACTTCTTAGAGTTTACCCTAGAGAAACCCTCATGAAAGGCATAAAAACATGGACTAACATGAAGATATTTCCAAGACACATAACTAAGAAAAACCTGAAGAACATGTTTTGTTACAGAACAATACATGCCACATGAAACACACCATGGAGATGTCACAAAGACACCTAAATTCAAATATTTCAGGCACAGTTGTGTTTAATTTATTAATCATATGTATTATTCATTATATATGACCATGTACATATGCAAATGTTGAAATATTCCTAAAAGTCTGGATTTAGTTAAACTTTTGCCTGAAAATCATTGTTTGGTGTCTATGTGCTGTGTATGTTTATGATCGTCCTAATATTCATCTGGACAGCATTAGAAAGAGTCCAGACCACAGCTGCCAAGGTCCTAGCTAGTCCTTTCTGTTGAAGCCCTGCATGTAATTGTAACATATGAATCAATGAGAAAGATGTACTGTTACGTGTGCTGATGGCTTGCCCTGTGGGAAACCAAACTCGATCACTGTGAGTGGGTGTGGGTTATTTGAAGTAGGTTAGTCGCCGGCGACTTTCAGAGGAGATGACAGCTGAAGTGAAGGGTGAAAAAACTTGGGGGGAGGGGTCAGAATTCTAAGAAGAAGAAATTGCATGTCAGAAGCCATGAGGTGGTAAAAGGATTTATCTGACATCTTAAGTAAAAAAAAAAAAAAAAAAAAGTCATTTAAAAAAACTGATGTGCTGATAATCTATATTTTAATAATCAGATTGTAAAATCTTTCTTTGAGAGCTCGTTTGGAGGTTCTAGCAGGGGAGTGCAGCCACTTGAATACCCTTGACCGAAGAATGGTCGTCTCCTCTCTCGGGAAAGGTTGTCCTCTTCCACGGAGCGCACAGTGTCGGGAGGGACACACATGGCTGGTGATGGAGGAAAGGGACACCTGCCTAGCCAGCCAGATCAGCCGAGTCAACCTTGGCGATCAATGGGGTGACAGATGTCGCAGCCAGATGGACCTCACAGCCTAAAATCTTTTCTTGATATGGCACCTCCAAAATTACTTACTACAAACTCCTAACTCAGAGGAAGAGTGATTCATTCATAATGTGATTCTAAGTATTATGGATATACCTTTAAAATGGAAAGGTATTCATTTAATATCTAGAATGTGCAAAGTGCCATACTGAGAATGAGAGGCCCTGACCTCAAGAGAAATAGTCTAGCTCTTTGTCAGAAGTTTCTTCTTAATCTTGAACTGAAATCTACATCTTATTTGCTCTAATTACCCTCTTAAGTTAGTTTAGAACAAATTTACTTTAATAATGCAGAAGCATGTTTTCTGATCTGACTTTAAGATACCAAAACAAATGACTAGCAATAGAGTATGATAAAAGTTTTAAATGTTTTTCCAATTTTAATACTTTCCTGAATACCCAGGACCCCAGATATGAACCCATGATAATAGAGAAAACATAATACAGAACGCAAAAGGTGTAGTATACGTGAGAGCCAGTCTGAGTGTCTGCTCCTGCCACTTAAACCCTTGGCCTTGTCTTTGTGTTTGAATCATTAACTGGCCTAGTGCTGTTTCTGCCTCAGTTGGAAGTCCCAACAGTTGGTGAGCCCTGTTGGTTCTAACCGATCAGCCACGACTCTAGTAAATTCCAAGATAGGACAAGAATCGAAGCAATATTGCAAATGATAAGCAGAAACCGGGAGAGAGATGGTAGATTTTAAAGTAGATAAAATTTAGTCACACCCTTTTCTCTTTAGTTGAGGCCCAAGAATATTCTATTGTATTCTGTGCTTCCTTTTGAATTTTTCCTGAGCAGTTCATATATCCTAATCCTTCATGATTTGGAAAGCCAGGGCAGCCTGCTGGAGTAGATATTAATCATTTTTTTAGGTGCAGCCAAATAGTTACCCTTAAAGTTGAGCAAATGGCAGAGCACAGACTGAGGTCCAGAGACTGGCTGACGGAGTCGAAGGAGGCATCAGTATAGTTGAGGGGCTTTGAGTACATTTTATGGGATAAGAGAACAGTGGAAAGAGCTGGAAAAAACCCTGAAAACACTAGAAACAGCACCACTGTGTTAGGGCTCACACTTGTGAATTTTCGGTCTAGCTTTACCATGAATAGGCTATGTGATACTAGTAAGTCACTTGATCTAGTTTTCTCAATATAAAATGGTGAGAGGTGGAAAGAGCAGGGGAAAATAATGGTGTTAAATGACCTCAAGTCCTGCAACAATGTTGGGTACTGACACAATATCCATTCTCCCTTCTTCCTTTCTAACAGAAAGGCCTTTGTTTTGTTGTAGGTAGCAATGT
Organism: Eonycteris spelaea; assembly: GCA_003508835.1. NCBI lineage: Eukaryota > Metazoa > Chordata > Mammalia > Chiroptera > Pteropodidae > Eonycteris > Eonycteris spelaea. The sequence continues at coordinate 1,396,531 of PUFA01000254.1, read as the reverse complement.
ATCTAGCATTAAAACAAACAAACAAACAAACACAACTCTACTTCCTCATTTCCTCTGAAGCTAGACGTGGATGTATGACACAATTCTAGCCAAAGAAATTTCAATGTAAATCAGCTATGAATTTCGAGAAGTTTTGCTTCCCTGATGTCACTTTTTCTTTGTCGGTCTTGTTTCTTCTTATTGCTTGGAATGCAGATGTGAACCTGAGGGAGAGGCAGCTACCTTGTGATCATGAGGCAACCGTGAGCAGAAAGAAAGACCTCGGGCTGCTTACTTCTGCACTTCCAGCTATGGAGGGAAAACCAACTCCTACTTGATCAAACCACTATGGAAATAGAAGATACAGTCGAACTTCTCTCTTTCTCTAAGTCTCATGAAACCTTTCTTCTAGGGCCATATGAATCCTTTGGAGTATTCATTCAGATTTTAAAAGTGATACCTCCACTAATAAAAACAAACAAACAACAAAAAACTTAATCTTGAAAGGAAAAAACTCATTAGTATTTCTCATTTGTTTTTTCCCTAAGTATAATCAGTAATTTGGTCAAGTTCAGGCATATTCAGGAAAATGAATGACAGCTCTTCTGGTCTTAATGTCAGCTCTTGGAGCCTGACTCTAAACAAATAAAAAAGATAATACTCAGCAGAGTTGGTTAAAATGGCACTAACCCAGAAAGTTCCACAGTTAAGGATATCGTTTTGCTGGAGACTTTACGAAATTCCTAAGTGGACTGTCATGCCCCTCAATAGTGTGCAGTAAGGTAATCAACAGGGATTTTCTTGTTCAAACATGTGCAGAGTATATATGTTTATTATGTAATTTTAAAAATTTCACTTTACTTTTCAAGAAGTGCAACAGCAACTAACAGAAGACATTAAGGTGCCCTTGGCTTTGCCCTGTGTCCTACCCACAAATACATGACCACTGTTTCTTGTTACCAATTCCTCTGGAAGCCCATTTAGTTTCTTACAGAAGTGTTTAGCCACAAAAGAATTGATAGTGTTTCTCATTTTTAATGTGATATCGCTATATTTTTAGAGCAATACCAAATTGGACTCTTTGAGTATTCATTCAGATATCTTTAAAGCTTACCTACTTTTTTCACCCCACCGAGTCATCCTTTAAGATGAAGCAATTTCCCTTTCTCCCATTAAAATGCCCACCTAACTTTAAAAATAGAGAGTCACTCCCTGTGGCACACAGTTCCTTCAAGAGGCACCCATTTCTTCTCCTTCCCCTGGGCTGCTGCTCTTTCCAGGAGGTCAGGAGTGACCATTCAAACTTAACCATCCTGGAGCAGTCACCTCCCCTCAGAAAGCATAGTCCCCTTCTGGATCAGGACTGTTAATTTGTCCACAGATATGAGGTGCCTGAGATGCTCATTTCACCATCTTGTTTTAAAGGAATAAAGTATTTTCTGTCTTCACATTGTCTCTGAATTTAGCAACAACTTTCCTTGTGCGACAGTCACCCAGCCATTAATACTAAGTAGCTTATTCTGTGATCCACAGTACTAGACACCGAATGAACATTTTTAGAATAACTAGCTGAGGCATACATTAGGAATAAATAGTTACAGCATAATCCATCTGAAATCATCTTTTATTTACCACAATGATCCTAAAACTGAATGTTTTTCATAAGAAAAGAATAAAATGCATATAAATTCATATTAAAAGTGATTTTTATCCTTTATGAAGGCAACTTGCAAATATCTCACAAATAAAATGATAATGCTAAGAATTTATCCTACAGATATACTTTATAAAGTCTGCAAAGATTCACGTGCAGGAAATTTACTGGAGCACTTCATGTAAAAACAGAAAACTTGACACAACTCAAGTATCCATCAACAGGTTAGAGAACTTATGCATCCATATAATGAAATATTTTATAATTCTTAGAAAAGAAGGATATAGGGAAGATATGGAGAGATATATAAGATATATTGTTAACAGTAATAAAACAAGTTGCAGGATACTATGTATACACTATGGTCTTATTTAAACAAATTGAAGTGATTGATCTTATATACGTTTACTGGGTATACATAACTTCTGGAATGATAGACAAGAAACTCTGAACAGTGGCACTCCTAGAAGATTAAAAATGGCAGGCCAGAGATGAGGAAGCAAGAATAAACTCTTATTTTTAAATTATGAGTTGAAGATTTTGCCAGTAGTATGAATCATGCTTATATTTTAAAAAATACAAATTTAAGTGAAGAAAATAATGCTTAAAACAGTAAAGTAAAATAATAGAAAATCAGAAAAAAACTGATAGCTCCTCTGAAAGTATATTAGTTTTCTATGGCTGTGGTAACAAAGTACCACAAACTGGGTGGCTCAGATCAACAGAAATTTCTATCTCAGGGTTTTGGAGACTGGAAGTCTGAAGTCAAAATGTTGGCAGTTTGGTTCCTTCTGGGGGCTGTGAAGGACTATAGTCCTGCACAGCCATTTAATACCATCCTGTGTTTACAGAATTGATAGTATAAGAGGAAATGTAACTCAGAATCAATAAATATTCCAGGTAGAAGAATGAGCATATGAAACATTGTAGAACTGAGCAAAAACATGGCCATTCAAGTGCAGAGTGGACAGTATTTAGAGAACAGGATAGGAAGTGGGTAGAAATCAGTGAAATTATTTTAGAATCACGATTATCATCTTTGGCTCATTCTAATGACACAAAATTTAGGATTGTAGTAATGAATCAAGCTTCTTTAATTTTGTTCTGTTTAAAAATTGTTATCAGATAATTTCTAAGCTCTATCCCCTTTCATAAAACTTGTAAAAAAATTTACTGAGTAGCTGCCTTTTTAAGAAACAGTACAAAATTAAACATCTTTACTGAAGGAGTAGGAGACATTTTGACATTTATTTACAGTTTGTTCTAATAAAATATTTGCAGTGAACAAGGTTTACCTACATAGTTGCCTCATTTTGAATTTTAATGAAGATGAATAGCTAGCTAAGTCATTCAATTTTGTGAAGAAGGGATCTAAAAACATTGCTTTAAAAATGAATGATTTTCAGTGATGGTATCGTGTTTTAGTGTGAGTTTACAAATAAGTTTTTGATTTTAATTAATTTTTTTTAAATAATGGAATTTGGTGCTGAGTAGCAGGATTATATATGTGACTTGGCATGCTATCTATGTTTGGAGTACATAGTCTTCCTTATAACACATCAGAATCCATGCAGTATGAGCCAACATATAATACAATTGTACGTCTTTCTTCTTAAGCAAACATCACTTGAACAGAGACATACATTATACTACTTAAGACTTCTAAGTTAGTTCCCGATGAACTCGGAAAAAGAAAATTGAAACAAATTATAAGCAAATGAATTAGTTCTACTCGATTAAATTTATTCATGTGAACCAATGTTTGGAACACTTCTTTATATTTCTCCTGCATTCCAAATGCCTGAACTAATCTGCTGTTTTCTCTTTTTCAACTGAGGTGGCCTCCAAATTAACTAGGACGGGGCCAGTGCGATCCTGCTTGCTGGGTCCCATTTGAAAGGCACCCTCTCTTCTCAATTTAGAGCTACATATGAGTCTCTGGTCTGTGTAGAATTTGGACTGAAAAATTTAGTGAGATGGGGCCTGTGAAATGACTAATGTTTCCCACTTCCGGTGAGCTGGAAACTCCAAGGAAAGCAGCCTTTGTTGTGGTCTTTCAGCACTTCTGTTTTTGGTCCCAGATGGAATCCAGAAGGGTGGATGTGAATGCAAATGAAAAGAAAGAATCAATTTGTATGTTTGGATATTTGAAAAAAGTTCAGTTCTTTGTGAACAAAGGAGTGTGGAATTGGAACTGACTGCATGGCTATGGGCTCTCTCATGCTTTGAAGAATCCGGATTGGTTTGGGAAGTGACAAAACAATAACAACAACAAAGGAAAGAAAAGGTTATTCCCTCTTCCAAAGAGCAAACTTACCATTTGTAGACTGAAGCGGGATAGTAGTGAGTTGGAATAGACAGTAAACTACAGAGGTATTTTAAAAGATAGCTTTTAATCCATGTGTACTTATCAATAATGGTGACACCAAACATAACATGTTTACCACATATACTAACTAGCAAGCAGGTCTTGACTCATAGTGAACATAGCTACCATAAAGGTATTCAACATGGACTGTATCACTTATAAATAGTCCATTAATAAAATATATGAGGTTGTGAGTCTTACAAATGTAGCTTTGGTAGGGAATCTTTTGCCTGAATGGCACGAATGGAGTTGACTATTTTAATAAAACATGCAATTACACTAGTTCTGGACAGCATGTGGGCATTTCCTGCCTACATTCTTCTTGGTAACTGCTACACAAACACACTTACACATGCACACACATAATTCTCAGTATTGTGGGATTTTAAAACTTAAGGGGAACTCAAAAAGACATATGGAGTATATCATGCTGCAGAAGAATTATCTCATTACATGTCTCAAGTTATGAATTCCACCTGTTTTGAGGCTTTAATAAAAATTGTTTAGTAAATATTATTTTTTAAGATTACCCACTAATTGGCATCTTAATACTTTCACAGTTAAGTTCAAAGCATGCTGAATGTAGCTAAATTCTGCCTGGAAGGAAATGCTGATGTATTCGAAATTGAACATCCAAACTGCTATGATATCGTGAGATCAAAAGTTAACGTTAATTTTTAGTATAAACATATCCTAACATTGTAAAAATTAGATACCTATAAAATAATTAACATATATGTATTTTCATATATGTTAATCAGACTTTTAAAAAACTCTAAAAATACTCTAGCAACAGTCTAAAGGTTGTCCCCTAAGATATTTATTAATTACACAAGAAAAAACATTAATTTACAGTGGAGAAACCCACCCTCATCACGTGACCAAAAGAAACACGTCATTTCTGCAGTATTCTTGTCACAAATGTTTAACTTAGTTTAATCAGGAGAAAACATCATACAATCCCAAACTGAAAGGCATTCTAAAAAATAATTGACCTGCATTCTTCCAAAGAATCAAGGTCATGAAAGACAAGGAAGGCTGTGGAACTGTCACAGATTAGAGAAGACTGAAAAACATGATAACTAAAAGCAGTTGAGGATGCCGGAACAGAAAAAGAATACTATTGGAAAAACTAGTGAAATCCATATAAGGTCAAGTAAATATATTGTACCAATATTAACTTCTTAGTGTTTAAAAAAATTTCTTAGTATTGATTGTATTGATAAAGTACCATATAAAATGTTAATATTTGGGGAAGCTGGATTAAGGGTATTTGGGAACTTCCTGTAACTCTAAAATCAGTTTTAAAAGTTAAAAGATTAATCTAGTACAATTTGATAGTCATAGTTTAGAGTTTTATGAAGGGCAAAAGTACATTAACAATCAAAAAATGTTCTAACCATTAACGGGCTTTTAGACACTTTTGTTGGAGTTTCACACAGTAGAGCAATGGCTCTGTGTAGCACATCTTATTAGAATTTATGGATATCCTATGGCATAAATTGTGATTTATAAGCATATTGTTCTTAAAAATGGTAGGAATTGTGGGAGGAAAGGACACAGGCTAAGAAAGAGCTAAGGTGAACCTACTGTGTTCGTAAACTAATTTTCCGTGGGTACCAATCTCCTGGCGAGTTGACAAGGAGACAGGGGAATGCCACTTGCAAAGCACCAGGGTAGGCACTTTGTACACAGCACCACACTGCATCTGTACAGCTGTTTGCAGTGGTATTATCATCCTCATGCCACGGATGAGGCATTAAGGTTTGCAGAGTTTGGGGGAAGTTCTCTGAAGTCAAACAGCTTAATAAGTAAAGTAGCTAGAGTTTGAGCCCTGGGGTGTATCTGACTTCGAACCCATGCTTCACAGACTGGAAAACAAAACAAGATAAAACAAAACACACTGTACTAAGGAACAGAGATCATGTTCGTAAAACATGTACAGACCAATTAACTCTTCATCAAGGAAGACTCTTTTCTCATGGCTACAGATGGCATCCCTAAACATAACCAGCTGTACTTTGAAATGCTTACAGTTGGTCAAAAGTGGAACTAGGCAAGAGTGCCTATGATTCAGGCCAAATCTATTCCTTCCAGTGGAAAAAAAGCTTCAAAGCACCTTTCCAGCATATGCTTTGTCACTCAAGCAATTTTTAATTTTGAACAATAGCACATTAGGAATCTACTCATTAACTAAAGACAATATAAAATTCCCATGGTAGACAATAAACAAACGTTTAATTGATTTTTAAAAATCATCTGTACTCATTTGTCATGTGTTTTTAGTTCTCTGAAGAAGTTTATAGTTTATGACATTAATTCACTTTTTTTTTCAGTTAATTCTTTGAACAGACAGTCATTCAGCATCTATATGAGCCAGTCTCAGTCTCTGCCTCATAGAATTCTAGCTGAGAAAACAGATATGGAAACACAGCATTGCTGTATAAAGTGTGAAATGTTCTGAAGATTGTTCTGGGCACAGTGTTGGCACAAAGGAGCGTGATCAACTCTGTTTTACAAAGGAGATTACCACTTGAAATACACTGGAGTTCGCCAGACAGATGGGAGCTGATGGGCTTTCCAAGAGATGGAAACGGGGGTATGGCGCAGGTGTGTGGGGGCCCAAAGCAACTAGCCCTCTCCTGTACCGATGCCTGTAAATGAGTGGGCCTGAAAGCTAACCGAACCCTGATTTACAAGTCACTAAGTTTTCTTCCTTGTTGTGCCTATTAGTTTGGGATTCAGTACTTAGCCATAAAATACACACAATAATCTGGAATGGATTGGTGGTGGATTTTTGTCTACTTGTGTTTGGGAACAGTGTAAAGCGTATGATGTCAGTTACAAAACTCTGAAGCAGTTTGTTCAGAACCAAACCCAACCATATCAGTTTAGGCTTTGATACTGTCAGTTATCAGCAAGCATGCCCAGTGAGGAGTGGGCATTTTCCTGTGGAAAATGTGCTATCTTCCTTGGCATGAAATGCAGAATTAAGGGTTGCCCGTTTCCATGGGGGAACTAAGAACTCTATGACCTTAGTTATAAGAGAAGGTGTCTTGGAGAGATTTCAAGATATAAGATTGTCATTTAGTCTGTCTTAAATTCCCCACGGGTTTTAAATTAGCTCATTATTTCCTGAACTAGAATGCTGTTGCTGTGATTTGATCATTACTCTTACGCGGTTTGTCACAACTCACTGTGTGGGATGAAATGACTTTTTCATTCAAAGCCAAGTCTGGTGAGTGAGTCCTTACAGATTACATATCTCTAAGTCACCACAGCTTTAGCCTCAAAGGGCTGCTGCTATGTGAGTCTTCCCAGGATGCCCCTCTCCACTCAGCTGAAGTCACTGGTCTTCCCTCCTCAGCCACATGCTCAGAAGACTTGCCTCTGCCATTGCTTCTCTATAACCTACAACCAGGTGGTATTTCAAGCGGATCTCCAGAATATATCACTGTTTCGCATTAGTCAACAGCTGTTCTGGGATCCTGCTGTCACCCATCAGATATGCTTGCCTGGCCTAGCAGACCAAGTTACAGCTAACATTGCTTTAAAGTCAGCCCCTGGCTTTGTTCTAGAAGTTTGCAGTTGTTACCCTGCCCAGATCTGGTACTTCATTGCGCCTTAGCGTTTTATCTTTAAAAGGCCAACTGTGTCTTAAGTCTTCATTGTATTGGCTAACTTTGACAGGTCAAACCAAAGTGGACATAGCATTAGACACTACTAATTCCTACTTATGCCCCTTTCCTTATGCCCAGTGTTCCTTGTAACTGGAAGCATGTACGGGACTGAATGGTTTAACAGCTAAGGCTGATAACAGGAAAAAATAGTATCTGGGAGGATAAATTATTCAGCATATTGGTCATTATTTTTTATCATTCCCTATAGTGTTCCATAAAGTTTCCAAACCCTATTTTAATTGTACTCTAAAAATTTTATTGAAATAAAAATGATATAATAATTTTTAAAAGGGCTATATGTTCCCAAAAGTGTGGTCCGTGAAATATAGGTTTCTGGGAAGTTAACAAGTAGGTGTTAAGTCAAAAAAGAATGGTGTAGACCAACCAAACTAACTTTTGGCAAAAAAATTTTAAATACATTTTGCCTACTTTCACTGTCAGTGGTAAGGCATTCTACAAAATTTTTATAATTTAATAATGCTGATTTTTAAAAATGTTTTACAATTTGTCATTGTTTATACTGGATATAATTCACTATCTCAGACAGTTTTAATTTCCTGAGGAGAAAGTCATTTTTGATGACATCTCTTTGACTGTCTGTTAAAGAACCCATGACCAGAGAATCTATATAAAGTTAGCTTTCCTGGCAGCTACTTAATGTTAAAAAAACTGAACTAAGAAATCATGTGAGATCATGAGTAAAAAACTCATATGTGGCAGCAAAGACCAAAACAAAAGAAAATACCACAAAGCCATATGGGAACAACTGACATTTATCATTTTTAAAAAATTATAAACAAAAGAAATATTCTGCTATGACAGACATCTGTCTGGCATAAGAAAGACCATTTCGGAGGATGAATAAGTTCTTGAGATAGCTGCAGTAAGTCACACATTATGTACACGATATAATCATCTTCTGTGAATACGCCCATTTCTTTCTTCATTTATAGCAATTTTCCTGGACGTCAATTGCAAAAGTTATTATTTAGACTGTACACTATGCTACTAAATTTAATTTTTTAAATGGGATTTCTTTTCTGAAAAATATCATTTTCATATGCCACATCAGATGTTACCCATTATTATGTTCCTGAAATTGGTTATATACTAAGGAGCTCTCCTGTGAAATTCACGTGAGGGCAAAGCACTGGAAAACAGTCATTGAGGCCAGGGTGGCGCATGATAAGAGAATAGAAGGGTCTAGCTCTAACATGATTAGTGGTACAGTGGTTAAGGGTGGGTGATACTGTGTTAGACTGTAGAATTCAGATTTCAGTTCTGCCACTTTGTGACCCTGAGCAAATGTGACTCCCTCCCCCCGAAGTGCTCCAGTTTCCTTTTCTGTGACAGCCAGCCTAACAGGACTGCTGGAAGAACTAAATCAATCAATACATTGTGTGGTCGGGATTAGACAAGAATCTCTATGATTCTAGACCCCACACTCATTTTCGTATATTATTCTGGAATTTAAAAGAAAAATACATGTATTCTTGTTCGGTGCATAACATGGAACAAATAAGTTACTTTCTCTGAGCTTCAATGTCCTCACATTTAAAATGGAGACACCAATGTTTACTGCTCATATACACCTTAGCATTGTTTCTGTCATTCAGGTGATAATGTGAGAAGGCACTGGCCATGGACAAACCACAATGCAGTGCTTTGTTTTTATTCTTAATGACCACCATCTAATCTATTCAGCAACAAGCTTATGACGAACATATAGGGTAGCAGAAGCGAACTCAATTAAATACCCTTATAAGATAAATTTCCTTTGAATTGGCTCAACATTTCAAGGGTTCATTTTCTTACATACACACACACACACAGACACACATATAAGTTTCTTACATATATATATAAAGAAAATTTATTTTTTATTTGCAACTCTGTTTTATGAAAAACCAAGATTTGAAAATATGTAAACTTTATTTTTAATTCTTTGGATCACAAACAAAAATAATGTATTACTTGTAATGATAGATATTCAAACACTTTTCTCACATTTTAAGAAAATTTTGTATTGTAAATAAATAAAAATTAGAAGGTGATTAGATATGATTGAGCAGTATTAAATGGCAAAAGACCACAGGTTAGAAGGAAACAGTTATTGATAAAATTGCATCTACCTGAATATACATAGGAACATGTTGTCCAGAGAGATTTCCTTCATTAGTGGAATAAGAGAGAAAAAGCAGTGTTTTATAAACCTGCTCTAATAAATGTCCATCCAATGTACTCTGTACTTGAAACTAATAATAAAACAAAATAAAATTCTTTTAAAAAGTTCATATATAATTCTGAATCATATTGGTTCAATTATTTAACACACATGTAATCTAAGAATATATGCTTAAGGATTAAGAATTTTTAAAATCTTTTTTTGCTAAAAATCTTAAACTCTTTAAAAATCATTGAATGAGTATTATTAGCTTATTTCCTACTCAGTGAATTTAAGTAGCATATAGATGTAGTTAAATAAGTCCTTTCTGATGACTTTAAAAATGACAATGATCACCTCTATGATAAGGAAATGAAAAGAATTACATGTGAAAATAATTAAAATTAAATAAAAACAAAAAGCTTCAAATTTCAAATTTGATTTACAACAAAACATCCATGAGTCCTTTTTTAGAAAATAGAAGATTGATACAGTTAGAAAAAAGTCCAAGGCTTCCAAAGTTTTGCCTACCACAAATATCCACTAATACCACAGAGAAAGCCACCTGGAGTTCTTTTCTGAGACATATAAAAGGTATTAGTGTAAATACTGAGGGGGGCTATATTTAGCTTATTTCATTTGTAACCGAGAAAATTATTTCTCATTTTTTACTCAGGGATCATTTATGCCCTTACCATGTGCAAGAAATACAGAGATGAACAAGATGAAATAGCCCTAGTTTTTAAAGAATATAGTATTAAAAGGGGGAGAGATTTGAAGGATGAACAGGAAGAGAAGACGAGACAAATGTCTTCAAGAAAAGGGAGTAAACATGTAAGATCTAACAATTAGAGAGGCGTGGTATACTTTAGGAACATCAAAGACACAAGTATGACCCAACATTAGGTTTTGCAAGAAGCAGGTGGCAAACATGGCTTGATATAAACTGTATTAAGGGGTTTGGTTTTATCCTTCCTCTCCCTCATTCACTTACTTACTCATGTATGTATATATGGATGTATATGTGTATAATACACATATGTTCATTAGAAAGATGGAAAATGAAAAATAAAAAAATGTAAAGTACAAATAACATTTTAAATTTTCCCATGGCTCTATACAACGCATACTGGATTTCACTTGTGTATTATATACATAGTGTTTATTACATGTGCACATTTTACAGAAACTGTTCATTGTGTTTTGCAACTGTTTTTTAATGCTGATAATATGTCATGAATATGACGGAAGGCTTTTAATGGTGATGGGGTGAAGTGGGATATGGCAACATAATTAAGGTTTGTGTGTTAATAATCACATAGAAGCCAGACTGCTAACTCTGGAGGCAGGACAGTGGGTTATGAGACTATTACAGTTATTCAAGGGGAAGGTAATGAGAATCTGAGTTAGAATGGTGGAGAAGAGGCCAGAGTGTAAGAGATACGTAGGAGGAATTTAAAAGCAGTGAAAGAGAGGGAAAAGAAATTGGGTAACTGGGAAATCTTTGGGCTACCAGATAGACAAAGGAGAAGGGAGAGGATGTTTCATGAAGTGATGTGAAGAAAGAGGCGTTCATTTTAGTTGTTGAGCTCTAAGTGCTTGTGGAATATGCAGGCAAACAGCCCTACAAGCAGTGGGGTTATGACAGGTTGCACAAGCCCACGCTCATGATGATATTCCACCTTTCTGGAATGACGATGCTCTGCTATTTCTTCCTCAATTTTGTGTTTCATCCTTGCTTTCAAAAAATTCCACTGCTTCACTGGTGGATATGAGCTTAGAAACAAATTTTTTTTTTGGCATAATAACCAAAATCCTTCAATTTAAGATCAATCTCTCTCACTTGAGTGCCTCTCCCCCTAATAATTTGCTTCATTATCCTCCATTCCAGCCACACAGATCTACTTGCTGTTTCCCCATGCTGTCACCCTAGGATACTTGGGGACCACACGAAATGGTTATCTCTTGTGAGAAATCTTTCTTTTTGGCTCCCATTCCCATTCCTGATCCAAAGAGGTTTTTTTTCTCTCTTTGCTATAATGTCACAACAGAATACCTTTATCAGACATATTATATTCTGTTGCAATTACTTGTATTATAGGTAGGTACATCTTCCTCAGATATACAGATTGTTCAATCGATCAATCTATCATCTATCTATCATCCATCTCTCTATCTATCTATCTATCTATCTATCTATCTATCTATCTATCATCTTCATATATATTTTTGCCCATGATCTAGACAATCCAGGTAACAAAAACACAGACAATAACATGTGCTAAATAAATTTGGGTTTTATGTCACTTTTGCCTTTGTTCAATGTAGAATATGTATCATGCCATATATTTAATCAATACTAAGTATCAATTCAATTCTCTCCCAGCTTCTTGGAATGTAATGATATAAGAAATAAGAAAATCTGAAATAGGAATATCTGAAATTAGCACTGTTGGAGAAAAGGAGCAATGTCTCCCAGGGATGTATATAAATTAATGAGCACTTTCTTGTGCAAGTTTTTGTCAATGTGTCTGAAAACTGGGCTGATTTAACTTTTTCACCTTAACGTAAGATGCTGTAACTAATGCCAGTGTTGATGCAGGTATGGGGAAACAGGCACATTCATATATTGTTTATTTGGCAAAGTAGTTTGGAAGGGCACATTATAGCTTAAAATTCTTATTTATTTTCAACTATTAATTCTGCTTCTAGGAATCTTTGATACAGAAATGAGAGAGCAGGTATGTAAAGATTTACAGGTAAAAGACTGATAGATACAGGAATATTAATGATAGCAAGGCATAAGAAAACATCTGAATGCCTGTCAATAATAAGCTAAATAAGCTAAAATACCACATTCACGTGACGAAATACCACATGACCTTTAAAAAGATGGAAGTAAGTCTGTACCTACTAATCTGAAAAGATGTACAGAGGGTTGGGGGGAAATGAAAGTTCAGACCTCTACATAGCACAGTTTCATTTATTTATTCATTTAAAAATACTTACACGTGCAGATGTGAGTATAGATATGTCAGCATCAATGTGGTCAAAATCTGAAAGGATTGCTCCCCCTTTTCCATTACTATCAGAGCGTAAGAGTGGGCAAGTAGGGTCAGAAGAATAAAGAGCAGATTTTCACCAGCTAAATTTTCTTAATTTTTCTCTTTCAGTTATACTCAGTATTTTGTCAGTCAACAAGAAAAATAATTAAAAGAGTAACACAAATTGGTATGTATTGATTTAGAAATATATCCATAATATTGCAAGTGAGAATGTCTGTTGCAAACACAAGTTTATATTGAATTGCCTCAATTTTTGGTAAATATATAAAATAGTTATAAGGTCAAATGTGTATATGCCAGACCGTGATGTATGGGGCAAAATTAGAAGGAATATTCATTATTTGTTGTATATATTTTGTATCATTTGGAATAAAACTAATGAAAATAGCAAAACAAATCATGGTTTGTTTTGTATCTTAGATTTTTTTATTTTCATTTTTATTTTAATTACAGTTAACACTGAATGTTATATTAATTTCAGGTGTATAGTATAGTAGCTAGAAATTTATACAACTTACAAAGCGATTCCCCCAATAAGTCTAGTACCATTCATAGTTATTACAGTATTATTGACTATATTCCCTATGCTGTACTTTACATTCCCTTAACTATTTTGTAACTGCCAATTTCTAGATGTGTTCTTTAAAAGTCCTGTGCAAATTAAAATTTAGTAAGGAAAAATTATATTTTAATTAGATCAGTAGAGTTTTCAATTATGGAAAATATTCTTCTGTGAAGTGAATATAATTTTTTGTGATATTAATTTTCATGACTCCCGGCTGCCTGTTTTAGCCTATTTAAAGCTTGTCCTTCAGAGAAGCAGAAGTCAAATGTTCTTAATTATCTTTAAAACTTAAGAGAAAATATTGTCATTATTTTGCTTTTATTAGCCCTCCCAGGGAAAGCTTCACACTCCACTTCTATGTATTCAGTCCCTCTTTTGTTTTTTAAGCAAGGAATCTGTCTTTGGCAGTTGATGCCCTTTTAGCATTGATATGTAGTGGTACCCCATCCATGTAGTAGTACCCCCATCCATTTATGTTCCGATTCCCGCAATAGATGCCCTAAATTTCAGATAGTCCCAAACCTTATATATCTGTTTTTTTCCACCCTATACATGCGTACCTGTGATAAAGTTTAATTCACAAATTAGGCTCAGTAAGAGCTTAACAACAATAACTAACAATAAAACAGAACGATTATAACAGCATGCTGTAATAGAAGTCATGTGAATGTTTTGGGGGCTATGTTATGAGGTTAAACAAGGGTTAGTGGAACACAGCACTGTAGCGCCTTGACAGTTGATCTGATAAGGAGAGGGCTACTGTATGACTAACGGGGGGGGGGGGAGGCCTTGCACAGCGTGGAGATGCCGGGCAAAGGGATAATTCACGTCCCAGGCAGGACACAGCTACTCAGAATGACACATGATTTAAAACTTATAAATTGTTTATTTCTGGAATTTTCCATTTCATATTTTCAGGCTGTGGCTATCTGTGGGTAACTAAAACCACAGAAAGCAAAACCGCGGATAAGTGGGGGACTACTATAGTTTCCATTTCAAGAAGGAAGACGGAAGGTGCTGTTGCCTATACTTACGTACAGGGAACAGACGGCTGGCTTTGTCCCAGTTAAACAATCCCGCGACAGCGGCTGTCCAGTTCACTTTCCTTTCAGGGGAATGAGCTTTCCTTTCTCATGGATGTTAAGGCCTATATTTGTTCTCAGATCCACTTCTATCAGCTTGGTTAAGGCAGCAAACTAAAAAATTGGCTGAGTAACTTCGGCTTTCTACTTGCTTCCAACCCACGTATTAAATAAAGAGCCTTTTAGTTTCTGAACAGGTCACAGCGTATTATGCATTCAAAGTGAACAAAGTTGAGCTGGAATCCAGTGTACACTTGTGAATGCTTTTGAGAGATTTAAGAAAAGTAAGCAAAATGAATAGTTTAAATTTTATTTCTTTATATAAAGTTCATATACAACTCCAATCTCCAACTCAGGACTACTAAAAAAAAAAAAAATTCTCTCAGTCTTCATTGGAGTTCAGTTTTTAGAAAAAAAAATAAAAACCACAATACCACTGAAAGTGTTAAGAAAAGCTTATACCTAAAAATACCTGAAAAATAGACTTTCCTACATATCAGTCAAAAAGTGACAGAAAATCTTTTTGCAGTATGAAAAGTGAACAAAGAATTCAGAATTACTTACAGGATGAAAAATAAAAGAGGGATAAAATAATTACTTAACTCCAAATGGTAGTGTTACATCATTGACAGATAGGTGGGATTTATAAAATCCCAAGTTGCACAAATTTATATAATTTTCTATTTCTGATTTATAAAAGACCATGTTTCTAACAGTCTCATAAAACATGGGAAAACTTTTTATGCTTGATAGCATATACAAACTTGAGGGGGAAAATCCTCAAAAAAAGAAAAAATTGTAATAATTATTGTACCAATTAACAGGTACAGCCATGTAGTTTTCTTAGTATTTAAATTCATCTAAAATCTTCATCAACAAAATAAACTTTGCCAGAGTGGCCAGCCTTTTCTTGAATTAATAATGAAAAGAAACCACGTCCCAGAAAAGAAAACCAATGTTTTATGGAGGTGGCCTGCAGCCCCTATTTGAATCATCAAGATCAGGCAATGACCATTTTTTTTGGTTATATTTATCTGACCATTTTCTGTAGGAAAGAAACATTAATAGCTATATAAAGCTTCAACACATGTTGCACAGAAAGAACTATATAATCTGCTATTATTTCTGCCTGTAAATGACTACATGTCTAGCACTCGCCTGGGGCAGAATTGGCTGCCAGGAAACTTGACCTGCATCATGGGCTTAATGAAGCTGTAACTTTGTTTATAATTCTTTCCACTTTGAACTAGTATTGTATCCAGGGGAAATGAGATAATGTGCCCCTCCTTTTTAGATCATCTGGATTACTGACCAGTCCTCTGTGAAGGGACAAGCAACACAATCTGGACACTGTTCAGGTACTGTGACCTGCTCTGCCCATCCCTCTGGAGGACCAACCAGATCTGCCCCAGGTCGGGCACCTGCAGGTCTTCACCCGCAGGAGCAGAGTCTGAGATCAGGCTCCCTGGATGTGTGCTGACTGGCAGACTTTGAAATATAACTGTATAGAATTTCCTTCTGCCTTTTCCCAGATGATGGTGAACAAGGCTGGGCCTATCTAACACTTATAGTTTAGAGATGTTTTCCTTCAGTGTCTCCAGCCTTTTTCTAATACTTTTTTTTTTTTTTTCATTCATGGGCATTGAATCTGTAAACTTACTATGGATTTTTAGGCTTCTAACCTGCTGAGTGTCTAAGTCACAACAAGAAGAAAGCAAAGGCTATTACTAATTTTGTTACCTAAACCGTACATGAACTTCAGTTTGTCTTTTAAGCCCCCTCTCTCTAATTTTGGAACAAGAGGTTTAAAACTGAGATATCATTAAGTAGGTGAAAGAAATTTTTAGAGTGGGGATTTATTTCCCTGTGAGTGTCCTGGAATGTTGGGCATTTGAAGAAGTACAGACTACGGCGACTCTCTCCTTTCTGCGTCCCTCTCTGAGAGTGGTGAATGGGGCCGGAATGATCATGGGTGCAAATGTGGGAGCTCTGAAGGGGAGTGGCATGTCGTGGCATTTTTGACCCCATGTAGTGACAGCTCTAAGGCCTGGGGCCAGCCTTGTCACATATTCCCAACTAGCAACAGCTCCCACATTTTTCCTTTCACTTTTCCCCCTCCTATTTCTTCTTCTATTCTTCTGTCCTTGGACATCCAAATATGACCTCTGGATGGTACGGAATGGTCTACTGGCAGAGTGGAAGCCATGCTACGGGGGGCTTAAAGTTGACAGAGAAGGAGGCAGAAAGGTGGTAAAATGGCACCCGGAATTACAAGGATAAAAAATTATTTTTAAATGTGGAGGTGACTTGCATGTTTGCTGACAGAGAGAAAAGAGTTTGTAGAAAAGATGAGTTTGAAGAATAACTGATTGATGGAAGAAGGCTTCCAGGAAATAAGAGGCAGCGAGGTTTGAAGGAAGTGGAGATGTTAGTCCTTGAGAGAGGAGGACCACATCCCTCTCAGAGAAAGGAGAAATCTGTGACGGTATAGAAGAAAATGGAGAAATTGTGGGTTCATACCAGCAGACTTTGATCTTGTTAATGATCTGTTACAGCATAGGGATGAAAAGTTACAAAGAGTAAAAAAGATGTGGAATGGATGGATTATGTCCTTTGGTGGTAGGCCAGGTATGTCATCTTTACTTATGATGGTTTGCACGTCAGCATATCTTAAAATAGGAGCAACTGGTTTCAGAAATTAGCAAAAGCCTAAACCTGAACAAGGAAATAATTCTAGAAGAAAATGCAATCCCAATGTTTTATATCAAGCATGTTTTGCGCCAAGCATGTTTTGAATACATAAGCCTTTCTAGAAGTGTTTTGGAAAAGGTATCAGAAGACCTGGATTATAGCACCAACTCGGCTACTTAATAGCTTTGCTCTCTTTGGCAAGATCTTTAATTATTTCCAAATCAGGTTCTCTATTTACAAAATAGATATCCATTAAATCACTCAATAAAATTTACTGACTGACCACTACGTGCCAGGAGCTCTGGTAGGGATTGCAGGCACAATAGTAAACAAAATGCTCTCTGTCCTCAAGTTTCTATAAGTCCAGTGCCTCTTTACTCTGCTTCCTTTAGTAAGAGGATCAAATAATATAATACATCAGAATGTGTTTTAATAATTTTGGAGCCCAATTGTAGAACGACATCTGTAGAAAAGTACTTTTTTTCTTGAAACAATTATCTTGTTGTGTCACGATCATAGCAATGACTACGCTTTCTGGAAAGAAAACTTTATCTTATAAAGATTCTCTATGGCTCTCGCAGGTTTAGACCACCTCCCCGCGTGGCTTCCCAGCCGGGCACGTCAGCCACTGTCTCTTACTGGGAAGCAGGGGGCATGGCTTTACACTGGGCTCATGATATCTTTGCCATTTCTTCATGTCTCCAATGACTGGTTGCCCTATTCCTGTGGCTGGCTCCTCTGAAGACATCAGTGCTAATTCTAGCAGGGGCACAACACAGAGCTGTCCCAGCAGCCAAGTGTAAACCAGAAGAGTTCTTTGATCTTCAGCCTGGTGCATTCTTTGGGTGGTCAAAACTTTGGAAGGACAAGCTAAAAGAATATGTTTGGTGGTTGCAAGCCAGGTCAAAGGTAATGTTTTGTAGAGACTTTCTGGGAGTAGAATTAAGAAAATTGCCTTTTCTTTTTGATGTCTAAGTCTAGAATAGAAAAAAAATATTCCCTGAAATGTATCCAAGAGTTCTGGGAATGTCTATCATTACAGCTATGGCCATCGTTTTAATTTCTTTACTACACCCAACTTTCTTTAGCATGCTCAATCTTGCTCCATGTTTCCATTTTATCTAACATTCAAACATTGTCATCAGTGGGAGAAGGCAATCTTTCTCTTCTTTTGTGTTCAGGCTAAGGAGGAAGTCCATTTCTAAAACCAGGATTTTTCAGACAAGAAAAAAATATAGGCTGCGACGAGGTTAGAGCAAAGGTAGGGAGGAAGATGAAACTAAGATTGCTTTACTTTCTGCTTTCTGTCTTCCTCTCTGAAGGGCTGTATCTATAAGTGAATCCAGAAATTAGATTCCCAGAGTTTACCAGATAGGAGAATAGGCCAATCATTCTACATCTAGGTGTGAGAAAAGCAGCAAAAAAAAAAAAAACGGCGAGGAAGGCATTTTCCTGGGCATTTATCTCTAAATAATTCATCTCAGTAAATCATTGTGATCCTTGGGTTATCTGGATAGAAAAATATACTTACCAGAGCTTCTTCCCCAAGCTCTGGTTCTGACCTTCCCATCTGACACGTTTCCCATCTGATACTCCCTTCTTGCCTCTGGTCTCGTTTTTCTCAGAAACCTAAAGATCCAGTCTGGTAAAGGCAGAAATTCCCATATGTGTTACATTGAAGGAAGGTTTGTTTGCTAAATTTTGGCTCACAGTTCCCTGCTGGCCTTGTTACTGTTCTCTCCGTGCTTTCCTTGTCCTCTCCTGTTCTCTGATTTGCCTTGAATGTAAATGACTATTCTGCTGATAACACCCTGCCATTAATTGCCTGAGAGAAGCTCCTTGCTGTGTCAGTAATGACTCTCTTTCTCTCACTGTCATTTCCTCATTAACTTCAGTCTGGTGGTGTATTTGTTTCTTTCTTGGCTATCAAGTTCATTTCTTTTGTGTTCTACTCTGCATTGGTTTCTATCAATTTTCTATTTAATTCATCTACAAATATTTATGATAATCGTGCTTAGTCCAGTGGGATCAAGTTGTGAATAACTCTCTCTTTTTCCCCCTAAGGAACTTTAAAAATGTTTAGGGAAAACAGCCAAGTGCAGAATGAACCAAATGTTACAACAGAGATTGTGTCAGAGACACTGGAGAAGAATTAACTGAAGGTACACCCACATCCCATAAAGGCTTCCCAGGACCTATTCATTTTGCCTCTTTCTGATTTCCAAATTCCTACATCACTTACTTTGGGCTTAAATCAGGATTTAGACTCAAGAGATGTTCTGTGAAAAAAAGATTTCATAATTAAGAATAGAAAATATTGTAACACATTCTCTTCTCAAAAATCACAATACATCAGCACATGCAAAGTTTTCACCATCAGAGGAGGAGAAAATTTATTTAACCCAAATATTCCAATCCTGTACAATCACAATTGCAATCCTGCTAATCACAAACCTTTGGCATAATACCTTATAAGAGAGGTGGTGCTTTCCAAACACAATTTGGGAACATCATCCTTATTGAGTCATTAAATAATAAATATGAAAATGTCATGGAAGTCCACATTATTTGCAAAATTTTACTTTCATCACCATGTAAAAAGACTATTCATACTAGTTAGATTTTTAAATGCCTAGAATTCTGCTGTGCAATACAGTGGCCACCAGCCAAATGTAGCTCAATCTGAGATGCATTTTAAGTATTAAATACACATCAGATTTGAAAAACAGTAATAAAATGTAAAATATATTATTAATAACTTTATATTAATTATGTAGTAAAATAATTGGGCTACATTTGGTTTAAAGATATCATTAAATTAACCTGGCCTCTTTTTTATCTCAATAAAATATAATGGTTAAAAAATGAGCAAAGTAACAATTGGTAAATACAATTTACCATCACCAAAAAATAAATAAAACCAACATACAGTAGAAAAATACTTTAAGATAAAAACAAGTGGCATTTCAATTATTTTGCTGACATTTTATGAGAATATGCTGTCTCCTTTTCCTTTAAATTAAAATTAGGTTAAAAATTAGTTTTACTTCTTTCTTTTCACTTTTTTTAAATGTGGCTATTAAGAAATTTAAAATTATATTTGTGGTTCACATTATCTTTTACTGGGTGGCAATGGCCTAGAAAATAGGAATTTTTTTTTTCTCTTATGTTTTGTCACCATTCTGATGTCATTTCGGTAAATTTCAGTAGTTCTTAGGTATTCATAGACTGTAGAGTTATTGCCTAGTATTGAACCTATATTTACTGAATGCATGATCACTGTTTCTTACAACACAGATTTTTACTCCATGGCGAGTAAGGAAAAAATAGGTTAAAATCTTAACTACTATGCCCTCTAATCTTAACTATTACCTTCAGGAGAATCTTCACAGATGTGTACTGAACACTGAAGGTCCATGGAATAAAGCTAAAAAAATAACTGATTTAGATCATGTTTTCAGTTACTGATAAAAATGAAACTTAAAATAAAATCACACACTTTGATGAGTCATGCCACATCTGTAATAAAACTATGCCAGTGGATGGTATCTTGTAACTACCTGTATCTGTAGCAAGGTAGAGAGTTTGAGGTAGCTGTATTTCACCAGAGCATACAGAAACAGCCTCTGGCCCAGTGAATTCCAGAAAACGGTGAGAAGGCAGCCTTCATAGCCACCGATGTGACAGTTGCATCAAGAGAAAAGAAGGGGGATTGGGCAGTGCTCTCCAAGTCATGAGTCAGAGCAAAAAAATAGAAAAACAACACCATGGAAAATAAACTACAGATGCTTTCAATCAGACAAAAGTGTGCCCGCTCCACTCACACTTGCCATCCGAGAGGAATTATAATGGAAATGAATTTGATATACACATCTCTCATGAAGAAGCATAGCCTATACACAAGAAACCATACTGAATATAACTTTCATAACTACAGAAAGCCATCAAAAACTTGTATACCCATGACATTTGGGAGTTTGCATATTCCCATTTTGCTGAGAGTTTTTTTTTTTTTATATATATCACAAATGGATGCTAGACTTTGTCAAATGCTTTTTCTGCACTTATTGATATGACTGTATGATTTTTATTCTTCATTTTGTTTATGTGGTGTATCACATTTATTGATTTGAGGACATTGAACTTGTATCCCAGGGATAAATCTCCTATGATTGCAGTGTATGATCTTTTTAATGTGTTGCTAAAGTCAGTTTGTTAATATTTTGTTGAGGAATTTTGTATCTTTGTTCATTAGAGATATTGGCCTATAATTTTCTTTTTTTGTAATGCCTTTGTCTGGTTCTAGAATCAGAGTAATGGTGGTTTCATAAAATGTGCTTTGACTGATTATGGAATCAGGGTAATGGTGGCCTTATAAAATGAGCCTTACCTCCTTTGGGATATTTTTAGACAGCTTGAGAAGTATAGGTATTAATTCTTCTTTGTATGTTTGGTAAAAAAATTCACTTGTGAGGCCATCCAATCCAGGACTTTTGTTTGTTGGTAGTTTTTTGATTACTAGTTTGATTTTGTTAGTAGTAATTGGTCTATTCAGACTTTCTGTTTCTTTTTGATTCAGTCTTAGAAGACTGCGTATTTCTAAGAATTTTTCCCTTTCTTCCAGATTGTTGAATTTATTGGCATATAATTGTTCATAGTATTTCTTATAATCCTTTGTATTTCTGTGGCATCAATTGTCACTCTCCCCTTTTATTTCTGATTCATTTTTTTGGGTCCTCTCTCTTTTTTTCTTGATGAGTCTGGTTAAAGGTTTATCAATTTTGTTTATCTTTTCAACAAACCAGTTCATGATTTCATTAATTTTTTGTATATATTTTTTTTAGAATCTATTTTGTTTATTTCCACTTGAATCTTTATTATTTCTTTCCTTCTGCTCACTTTGGACTTTGTTTGCTATTCTTTTTCTAAATTGTTTATTCGAGATTTTCTTGTATTATAAGGTAGGTCTGTCTTGCTATGAATTTCTCTCTTAGGACTGCTTTTGCTGTGTCCCATAGATTGTAAGTAGTTGTGTTTTCATTTCCATTTGTCTTTAGGTGTCTTTTGATTTCTTCCCTGGTCTCATTGTTAATCCATTCATTGTTTAGTAGGATGTTATTTAATCTCCATATGTTTGTGTGTTTTTCAGTTGTTTTATGGTTTCATACCATTGTGGTCAGAGAAGATACTTGACATGATTTCAATCGTCTTAAATTTATTTATCTGTCCTTTGATTCTAAATGATGGCATTGCTGGGTAGCGTTATTTTGGTTGTAGGTTCTTGCTTTTCATTACTTTGAATATTTCATGACAATCCCTTCTGGCCTGCAAACTTTCTGTTGAGGAATAATCTGACAGTCTTATGGAAGCTCCCTTGTAGGTAACTAACTGCTTTTCTCTTGCTGCATTTATGATTCTCTCTTTGTCTTTAACCTTGGCATTTTGATTATAATGTTTATTAGTTTGGGCCTCTTTGGATTCATGCTGTTTGGGACTCTCTGCACTTCCTGGGCTTGTATGCCCATTTCCTTTGCTGGCTTAGGGAAATTTTTAGTCATTATTTCTTTAAACAGGTTCTTAAGCCTTTGTGCTCTGTCTTCTTCTGTTACCCTGTGATGCAAATGTTGGTATGTCTGATGTCCCAGAAGTCTCTTAAACTATTCTCATTTTCTTTAATTCCATTTTCCTTTTTGATGTTTCAAGTGGGTGTTTTATCTACTTTGTCTTCCAAATCACTGATTTGATCCTCTTCTTCTCTAATTTATTGTTGTTTCCTTCTAGTTTAGTCTTCATTTTAGTTATTGTATTCTTCATTTCTGACTGGATCTTTTCTATGGTTTCTATGTCCTTTTTTTCATGCTTACTATCTCTCTGTTGAATTCACTAAATTCCTCGAGCATCCTTATAACCAATGTCTTTACTCTGTATCTAGATTCTTTGCCTCTATTTTCTTTAGTTCTTTTGCTGTAGTTTTCCCCTGTTCTTTCATTTGGGACATGTTTCTTTGTCTTCTCATCTGGCTGCCTCCCTGTGTTTGTTCCTATGTATTAGGTAGATCTGTTACCTCTCCCAGTCTTGGCAGGGCGGCCTCACGTAGTAGGTGTCCTGTGGGTCTCGGTGGTGCAGTCTCCCCGATTACCTGTTTCAGGTGTTCCAGGAGTGTCCCTTGTATGGGTGTTGTGTGTACACCTCCTGTTGTAGTTTAGCTTTGATTTCTGTTGGCATAGCATGAGTGGGACTCATCACCAGGCTGACTGGCTACGAGGATTGGCCATGAGCACAGCAAATGAGCTACAGGGCTTGGTTGATCCCAGAGAGCGAGATTCACCGCTGCAGGCTCTGGTGCCTGCTGAAACCATCCTTTGTGTATGTTGCATGGGGGACTAACTGGGTGGTAATCTGTTGTGGACTGAAGCTGGCTGGCCTCTGGGTGTGTTGGTTATGTGTTCTCTAGGGAGGGGCTCTGGTGTAGACCACAGTCACCTGCTATTTATGAGCTATAAGGGTATACCTGATAGGAGCTACAAAGAGATTTGAGGTTGGTAGCTACCTGTCCTAGACCTGGAGGAATATGAGAGAGGTCACACTATGAACCAGCTATTATCAGTACTGGGTCTGAGGCATCTCAACAAAAACCATAGTGTACCCCAAGGCCTGCCACATTCATCTACTGTCCATAAGGCTCAGCCACTGACAGAGGCTCTGGCAGTGCATGAGTTGGGTGGGGGCTTCAGGGAGTCACCAGAGTGGGACAAATGGTATTCACCAGGTTAATGCAGATTCAGGTTTGGCCTGGGGCTCCTCTGACAAAGACTCAGCTCACACTGAGGCCAGCTACCTGGTACTCATAAACCCCTGAGAGTTGTCCATGAAAGACTCTAGCGTGGGCCAGTGCTGGCTGTCCAGCTGCCCAAAATACCTCTGGCGGCATGTGAATTGAATGGGGCAATATCCTAAAGAGTCACCAAGTGGAGCAGGTAGTAGATTTCACCAAGTTAATGCAGATTCAGTTTCTGCTTATTGGGGAAGAGCTCAACACAGGAAAAATGGCACCCGCCTGTCAGTTGTGTGGGAGAAGGGCTCAACACAGGAACAATGGTAGCTATCCCTCCAGCCTTTGTCCTGAAACCACACAACTCAGTGTGTTCCTACATGTCTCTGGTGCCTCCCTAGCTGCTGTCCCTCTACCAGAGCCCAGTGTAAGTGTCTGCGAGCATGTCTGTGTGTGAATCCTTTAAGAGGATGCCTGGGTTTCCAACAGGACTGAATCCCCAATGATTTTCACAGCCATATTTTGTAGGGATTTCTCTTTCCAGCACTGGTATTCCCAGCTGGGGAGCCCAGTGTGGGGCTAGGACTCCTGCAATTGTTAGAGGGGCTCTCTATAGCCAAGGTATTCCTACAAATCTCAACCCCCACACGTAGATGTGGAACGGCCTGTTTAGAGTCTCTACCTCTCCTGCCAGTCTCAACATGGCATCTTCTTTATATCCTTAGTTATAGGACTTCTGTTCAGGTAGACTTCAGATGGTTCTCCAGGTTGATTGTTCTATAATTTAGTTGTAATTTTAATGTGGTCATGGGAGGAGGTGAGCATAGCATTTACTTATTCCTGCATCTTGACCGGAACTCCAGATGAATTTCTATTCAGTGTTTTTTTAGTGGTTCCCCTCAGGATGGTTTGACTCATGTCATCAAGTTGTCTTCGGTTGTTTCCAATCTACAAATCATTTCCTAAATGTGCATATGTGGTTCTCTTCTCTAAATTGTAATCTTATTTTAAAGAAGTTGTATCAGTATTTCTCCATTGCAATCCAACCACACTGTTATTCAATTAACTTTGGAATGCATTTCTGAACATATACCCCCAATATTAAAAATCCATCAATGATTTCTCAGGCCACATTCTCTAGCCTGACCTTTAGGATTTTTGCAATTTGGCCCAATCTACTACTACTCTGGCCCTATCACTCATGTTCAACTTTATATCCACAGTCCAGGTAACTTGGGCAGCTTACTTCCCTACTCCTGTGGCCTGGCAGGCCCAGCTTTCAAATATGCACATCCAGGTCACGCTCAGTCTCCACATTCTACCTAGTTCTAAGGTTCTCCTAACACCTGGGACTCTCCATCCTCTGGGTCCCCTCACCACTTTTCTAAGCATTCTGCTCCCCCACCCCTAAACACACACATGCACCACACACATACACACAGACACACACACACGCACTAATGTAAACAATTCTTCCTCCCAGATTAAATCCTGACTCTGCCAATTACTAGCTGTGCGCCCTTAGCTATTACTTAACCTCACTGTGCCTCATTTTCCTCAAAGATAAAAATTAGAATAATAATAGCATATAATTCATAGGGTTGTTGTGAGGAATAAATGAATTTATGCAAAGTGCTTAGAACAGTACTTGATATATAATATGCCTTTGGTAGATGATCTGCTATTAGTAATAGTTGTGATCATAGCAAAGGTATTAGTGGTAGTTTTATCATTTGTGTGTGCCTGAGCATTTCATGCAGTCTCATACATTATACATGATCAAAAAACATTTATAAAATAGAATAAATAAATGAACATAAAACAAGAAATTTTAGGGTGAGAATCAATGCGCTATTTTGTTATTACATTAAAAAAACTGCTTTGAGAATTCTCTTTTTTAAAAGCCAGTGTTTCTTAGAATATAAACTATAATTTTTTTTAAAAGAGGAAGAACTAAAAAACAAACTCCTATTGTTGGCAATATATGGATTAACTACTTTTTTAAAATGCATATTTTAGTGTACAAGTCTGGAAAAGCAAACATGTATCTTAATTTATATTTGATATGCTTAAACTGCAATAAACATGCAAAATGAAAACTGAGTTCAATGAAGGCTGAATGACAACTGAATGGAGTTTTCTTTTAACTTTCTAGATTGCTTCCACGCCTGTTGTCTCATTAAAGCTTTCTCACTCTAATGAGCTAGATTTTTAGAATAGGGGTTTAAAACTTTTTAAAAAGGTGTGATGTACAATATGGCCGTGTCTATTCTTTTGGCCATGTCTATTCTTTCTTATCAGTGTACAGTAGGATGGGGACCAGTGGACCGTTCTTCGGCCTTTGAAAATCTGTGCATTTTGCAGAGAAGAGCTGCCACCTTTCAGTTACAGTATTTTTCCCTGTTGTCTTATAACTATGTCCTCATTAAATTTAACATGTCCCCAGACTCCTATTTAATCCTCACAGCTGGGAGACAAGACTAGCCCTCCAAATCTATTTTACTAAAGTACCTGTAAATATGTCCTATACTAATTTATTTTCTCTACTATAATGGTCTCTAACTAAGTTCTAATAGATTTTGCCACATAGTTGCTGCCTTAATCAGAGAAGAGAATTTTATAGGTTTATTAATCGTGCTCTTTTTCAAAAGCTACTGATTAAGCATTTGCCTTATGGTTGCAAGCAGCCAGAAGGTACAATGGATGCTGCTCACTTACCAAGAAGCAGTCTGCAGGAAGCTGTCACACAAGGCCCACATCAGACTGTGTATAACTAGTGCCAACTGAGCAGACGAAGTTTCAATTCTCCCTAACTCTCAGCAACAGATTGCTCACAGCAATCTTCTGCCCACCATCTTGTTCACCAGGACTATTCCAGCAGGCTATAGCAAAATTCCTCCCCAATCCCTACATCCCAAAGCAACTAAATTATGTCTGAAAACTGAATGACAGGCTTGGCAAATGAATGTACTCTTCCACGAGACAGTGCTTATAACAAAGTTTGCTTTGGCCTACTCAACCAGCAGGCCCACTAAACACCATCTCCCCCTGCCTTCTAGGAAAGCGGCAATTTAAGCTGCACAGTCACTTTACGTGCTACATTCATGGCACCAAAACAACTGCCAAACAACACACCGAGGCTTCCTGTACTCCAGAAAACCCCTACTTCTCCACAATTTATAGCGCATTCATAAGAACACACCAACCAAGACCAACAGCAACCAAGTCTGAGGTTTTGTTAGGAGTCAAGTCACCAGAAATCAGCAGTGAGTGGTGTTTTCGAAAGAAAAACAACCTTACATGTATATATTTGTTTTATTAAGAAGATAAATATTTTCTTTAAAATTCATAGCTGTCTGGATGTCCTTCAAGTGTCTTAAATACATATGCAAATTTTCCTATCCCTTTAGTGGGCATTATCAAGTGGAAATGGATAGAAATATTCTTGAAGTAAATTTAGTTACGATTGGTCCATGACTTGCCCAAACTTTTCATGTTTGGCTCCAAAGCAAACATTTAAAGCAGTGCTTCATATTTTCAGCCTAGAATAAGTGTATTTGATGAAGTTCTTTGACCTAAATGATCAGATTTTTTTTAAAAAATTAATCTTTACTTGAGCTATCAACATTATTTATGTTGATATACCTTCAATCCTAGAAAAATGAGTTTTTTTAAATAAGGTCTATATATAGTGAAATTTCTTCCTACCATCTCCAAAAACTGAGATTAATTAAACTTATAGAAGAAAAAAAAGGGATAAATATTTTTTCACATGTGTGTCTTCATAATCAGGCTGTTAACTCTACACAAGTATTTCCTAGGTCAATATTTGTAGATAGATGCATAGATATTTTATTATGTCTACTAAATGGGTCTGAGGTCTTATATATTTATATTCATATCTCCAAATTTTGAATGAATTAATAGACTAATCAATAAAAACAGGAGACTTTAGTATGGTAGTTTTTGTACTGTAGTATACTAAGGAAGAAAAACTAATTTAAAAGAATGTAACAGATTATTTGAGTTTGTCTCTGGTGGAATTTATAAAATTAAACTCTTTTTTTTAAAACGAGATATTAGAAAGTCC
The DNA here is from genome assembly GCA_003508835.1 of Eonycteris spelaea. NCBI lineage: Eukaryota > Metazoa > Chordata > Mammalia > Chiroptera > Pteropodidae > Eonycteris > Eonycteris spelaea. The sequence continues at coordinate 1,368,421 of PUFA01000254.1, read as the reverse complement.
TAAGACAAATAAATGTGGATTAATTTCTATCTTTCACATTAAATTACATTTTCAAATAAGCAACACTTAGGTAAAAAGCTTGACAGATTTAACAGGAAAAAAAAAAAAGGACCCAAACCATGTTCAGCTTATAATCAGAATGATCATCAGTCATAGTTTTGCTATGTGGACACAATATACGCTCTGCTTCAATGGCCTGGAAAACTGGTAAAATAAATTTATTGTTTGGTCTGTGGTAATTGTTTTTAATCAGCATTATTCAGGTAGTGCCACGAACATTTGTTACTGCTATCACACAAAAATGTTATAGTCAGTGTCGGCTCGCCCATGGTAACAGAGGCTAAATCTGCACAGATAAAAACAGAGGCTAAACCAGCACAGATAAATGAATTCCATAGATAATAATTTCTAACTATCATTATACACATATAAGAAAATACATCTGATTTATTTCTGAGTTTTTATACGGAGCATTTCTTACTCATATTCCAGTTTTATAGGTAATATTAAGTAGTGAAAATTTGTCATAAATCAGAAGTAGGATTCAATCTTTACCATGAACTCTAGGCAAGTTATTGACCTTTGAAAACCTTAAGTTCCTTGTCTCTAAAGTAGAGTTAATAACGTATATATAATGGGATTATCGTGAGACAATGTCTATAAAGTACCTAACCAGGCCTGACACCCTTGGTGCTGAGGAAATGGCAGTCCCTCCATTTGCCCTACTTTTCCTCTGCCCTGAGTCCCCTCCACTCCATCTGTGTGTAGCCTACTCTTTAGATCATTGAGGACATCATGCCATAACTGAAATTTCCAGATACACCAGGAGAAGATGAAGGAATTAAAGGAAATTAATGTGATTTTGATTTTATTAGTTGAAATGACCCAGTAGAAATGTCCACACAAAAGAAAGAAAAGCTTTTAACATTTACCAAACAAGCCTTAAAGGTATTAGGGTAAGATGGTTTATTTTTTCAACTAAAATGACCCAGCTTGTTCACATTTTCCACCATTTAGCTTGGTATCTTTAATACAATGTTGGCTAGTCAAACTGCTCTCACATTTCACTTTTGGTTCTTTCTCTCTTAATTTTTTTTTTTTATCGAACATTTGTTCTTATGCATTGTAAAAACAAATTGAAATTAACCATAGTGATGGCTAAAATATAAACCACAAATTTGAATGAGTCAGAGGAGGTCGTGTTGGGTAACCCAAAATTCCATGTCTCTGCGTATTTCAGTCCCTTTGTCAACTTATTAAATGATAAATGAAAGAGATCAGATGAACAGAATAAAAATTAATCCATCTTAAGAGTTCTATATGCTCTTGGTCAGATCCCACGTCCAAAAGGAAATTTGATCTAGGTTTTGAAAGCAGTAGTGTCTTACAATAATTTTACTTGATGAAGTTCCCAGAAAATACATGGTCGAGCCATGGCAGGGGGAAGTGCTCTGCTTTTCAACTAAAAACGTAAAAATCTTATCTATTTTATTTATTTTTAAATGTTGATATAAGTATACTTTGTCACCAGGAATGAACATTTATTTATTTTAAAGCATGTATTTTATATTCAGACATAGAAATAAAGAAAAGGTAATTTTCCTGAAAGTTTCTTCATCCTTTTATTCTTCTACTTGCCTCACTCCAATACATATTAATCTGCTTTCCTTCACAAAGACTGACTGCAGTCATTCAAATTGGAACACAGTGTAAGAAGCATTTAATGTACAATATGAAGCTATGTGAAGGATACAAAGAATAAGATAAGGTTAATCCTTGTACTCAAGGAGCTTATTACTTGGTTTCGGAGAGCATACACACAAAGCAGCACGTAAACCCTGTGTATCCCTGTGTATATCATCCATCATACACAACATTTATATATACCCTTCTGTAGAAGAGGATGGGGGAAAATGAAAGAATGAAATGACACTGGAGGGTGCCTATGATGTTTAGAAATAGCCAATAGGTGTGGTAGTGAAGAGCAAGTTTAATTTTATGTTGAAGCTTAAACAGACTTTCCCCTCCCCAATTTCATTCTCCTCTATTTCTGGCTCTCTGAATTACTCTTAACACCAGAAATAAGATTACCATACAGGATATTTTCAATGTATGAAGAGGTCCACTTGTAATATCACTCATTATCCAGAAAGTCTCTTTGTTTCGGACATCTAGACAAGAGATCGAACAACTCTGACTAAAATATTTATTGTAGATCTAATCATAGTGTCATTTTTGTTGTTATGACAGGGAAATAATGTTGAAGGAAAGTGTATAAATTGAATTGCTCAAATAATAATGTTTCTTTCTGTCTTCATACTATCTTTTTTAATTTCTGTGAGGAGGGTGCCAATTAAAAATATGTTTTGATTGAGGTCTGAAACTGATATACCTCCCGGAGTTTTGGACCCAAAACTCAATGAAAAAGAACCACAGAGGCATGCAACCAATAACCACCCAAATTTGAGTGAATTAGAACTGTTCTGTTTTGCCACACTAGTCAGAAAGCCACAGGCATTCCACCACCCCAAAAGGATCTGGAGAATTGACAGAAAATATAAAAACTGAACACAGATTGTACATAATTGTGCTGCTGCATTCTTACTTCAACAACCATAGGAAGAACCCCATTTCAATTTAGAGACTTCCCTTGCAATGATAATAGCCTCTCTAACAACAAGTTTTGGCTTAGTTTTTCACTCAGCAAAATTTTAATATGCCTTTGAAAAATTTATCCTAAAAATAAAACTCATATTTTTTATAGAAAGAGGTAAATTTATAAAAAATTACCTTTAATTTATTTATTGTATTTTTTACTCTGAATAAATAGAGATATGTGAAAGACTTTTAGGAACTGAACACATTAATTCATTTTATTTCACAAATATTTACTGAGAAACTTGACTATATCAAGATAATTCCTTGGGTGCTGAAGACATATTAGTAAAAGACAGGGTCCCGCCAATTAGGAAGTCTTAGCCTATGAGACAAACTCTTATAATATGTGATGTGTGTTATGTGATTAGTAAGAAAAGGTAACTTTGGGAAAACTGAAGGATTTCTCCCAAACTTAGTTTTAAACCTCAGGATGAGTTCCTAGGAGAGATGAACTCAAACTGAACGTGTTTGCCAGGAAAACGAGAAAATAGTATTTCTAGTAAAGGGGCAGCACTTGTAAAAGGACAGCAAATTAGAGGAAATGATAGTAAAATAAGTTGTCCAGAAGTTGAGTCCCAAGATGGGAATTAGAACCGTAGGGCCATGATGTAAGGAGACTAAATTTTATCCTCAAGGTGTGAGGGCCAAGAGACTTAGGGGCAGAAAAATTCACACCTTAGAAAAATCATTCCATTTTCTAGTATGTCATGAGACTAGAAGTAGAGAAATAAGTATGACAGAAGTCCAGGTGTGACATTTTATCTTTCCGAAGATAAAATTCAAAAGATATTAAAGATGTGGAAAAGCTAAAACTTGGTGATCGGTTAGGTGTAGGAAGAGGCAGAGAAAAAGAATACCACTAAAAATTTCAAACTAGTCTTCCTAAGTATATATATTTTGATATATTCCTTTCTTCTGTTGAGAACTGCAAGAATATGTGTTATCTGACTTTACAGCTTAATCTCATTTAAACTCACTGCCATCTTGGTGGTAGACAAAAACTAAGGTTTGCCCAGCTATCTAAAATCCTTCCTAAAGAGACACACGTTTTCTACATTGTTTGGGTGTAAAAATTAACATTACCTTTCTTTGACAATAATTAATAAGGTTTTTCTCTGAACATAATAAATAAATTTCAGTGCATGCATTCTACCAGATAAAAGTACCGAGGCAGTTTTTGTTCACCAGCAGCATTGAACTACTTGTAGTTTTTCAAGCATATCTATTGCTTTCAACTTGACTTTCAATGTCCCCTCGGTCAATAATATACCCTCTCTATCAGCTTCCCTTCTACCAGTTCTTCAAAATAATCTTAGATGTCACCTCCTACAAGAAGCCTTCCCTAATATACTAACTCAATGTAGGATATTGTAGACTAGGGTATAGGTTTAGGTCTCCTTTGCTCACTAGGGCATGAATTTCCCTATAAATCTGTAAACTATTTGTTAATCTCTAAAAATCTTACTTTTCCCCTGTGTAGTGTTTTTAGAAGATTTTAGACTCAGTTTATATTCCAAAAAGTTGCAAAAAGCAGGCATCAAACAGTCCTTTAACTTTTTTCCCCAGGTACCTATCCTCCGAGATTTGGGAATATTAATTCTCCTTTCCCTAATGGCACATGGTCTTTACCTCCAAATGACCTTGACATTTACAGGCTAAAAAAACCAATACTGTAACAGCCAAGACTAGCCAGACAGGCTTTAAAACTCAGCAATGGCTTGGGATAGGGAAAATCTGATTTGTATGTGTGTGACTTTTGTAAACTAATTTGTAGTTTAACTCACATGACTTCACCAAGATTTAATAAAATTCTGTCATCACATTCAGTTTTCAGACCTTAAATATTTGTTAAATGTAATAGAATAATTCAGAGCTGATTTCATTTTTCAGAGTTTGAAAGACTATATTATTTGAGAAAGTTTTTGATGGTCAGAAAAGTACTTTTTTTTTTTTTTTGATAATAGGAAATAAAAGTGAGATACAGAGGACAATCTGGTGACTGCCAGAGGGGAGGGAGCCTGAGGGGCTGAAAGAGTGAAGGGTTGAAGAAGTACAAATTAGTAGTTAAAAAAATAGTCACGGTATGTAGAGTACAGCATAGGGAATATAGTCAGTAGTATTGCAATGGCTGTGTGTAGAGCCAGATGGGTAACAGAGTAATCAGGGGGATCACTTCATAAACTATGTAAATATCTAACCAATGTTCTCTATACCTGAAACTAATAAAAAATAAAAAATAAAAAGTGAATGTATTAAAAGTATTTTTTTTAAATGTCATGTGCTTATTTATTTTTCTAATTTCCTTGAGTCTAGAAAAACATTGTCTCTCTAGTTTTTCTAAAGTTATCATTGAAATTAGTCATGAAAAAACAGTAATGAGATTGGAGGTAGTTTAGTGTCTGGAAAACACAGGACTGGAAGTAAAAAAAAACACCTTGGCCATTGTCCTACTTAAAATACTCAGATATGTGATTCTGGATAGGGAGACTAAATGTTCTTGGTCTGGTCTACAAATTAGAGAGATGAGATGCAATGGACTAGAAGTTACTTCCAATCAATATGGCTACACTGAATTTAATAACTTGATAGGAAGGCAATTTATGATGCTAATAATACCATGCATACACACCAAATATTCTTTTATTTGCCACAAGTTACTTAGTGAATTTTCTAGGACATTAAATAGCCTTGTGAAGCTACTAAGGAATGAAAAGATGTTTATATTTCGCTTGACCATTTCTAAGAAATTTCCTCAAACTTTACCACACAGTAGCCGATAAATAATGGGTGAACACACAAACATACAAACATTTTTTAAAACTAAGTGAGATCACGTCACACCTGTTCCAAAAACCATCCAGCTCCTTCCCTTCCTCCTGCCCGCAGTAAACTCTAGCCTTTAGTATGTTCTACAAACTTTCTTTCCATAGTCAGTCTTTCTCTCTCTACTCTCCTCCTCATTTCCTCTGATGAAGCTGCGGTGCCTCCACGACTCACTGTTCTTCAAGTCATCATGAGAGTGCTCACCTCAGGGCTTTTGCATCTGCTGTTTCTTCTGACTGGGATATTTGTCCCAGGAAGCAAGGCTCCCTCTCTTATTTCATTCAGGTCTCTGCTCGATACCAACTCATCACAGGGACTTCTCTGACTATTAAAATAGCATGCGTCTCACTTTCTGTCCTTTTACCTGCTTGATCCTCCTTCATAGCATTTACCACTACTTGAAATGCTGTATATTTATTTGTTAAAAAAAAAAAAAATGTCTCCAGGCCAAATGTAAATATCATTTAAGAATATTATCTGTTTTTGTCCACTGTTATTGCCTGGTATCTATAATAGTGTCTGATACTTAATAAGCACTCAATAAATACTTGATTTACTTGTGGATAAATAAATAAATCTTTATATCTATATCCCAAATGGATATAGTTAAGATTATAATGAAGGCAATAATATATAACTTACTAGAAGAAACAGACTTAAAGCAGAATAAAGGTATGGCCAGGACCAATCTCATTTCTTCCCCCAAAATTGTGAGTACTTAAAAAAATTACCCATAGATAAGCTCTTTATTTTTTATCTTTCATAAATTGAAAGGCATCATGACTAAATTATTTTTGCTAACGATTATTTTTTTTTATTTTGTTGGACTTTTTCATAATGACTTCAAAATATCCTCCCACATGAAAAAAGCTATCTTGGGGCATGGAAGATGTTAGAACCAAGGTAGAACTGAATTGTCACACAAGTATGAGACAATATGTATTCAATACTGGGGAATACTTGAACCTTGCCATAAGATGTAGCCATTCCTTTCTGAAAACTTCTTTAGATCATAGCACAGGAGATGATGCCAAATGGGAATCAAGGTGACTGTCACCGAGGCTTGTATCTGTAACCCAGTTTTCTTTAGTAAATGGGGCAGGTCACATACTCAAGTTCAAGAAGCAATGATCAAATCCCAATTGTATTATCTTTCCACCCTCTTGCCAATGAGATAACAGAGCCCCAAATCACATTTGAGATGAGAAAGGCTCTTTTGCTTCATCTTACTCTATTTCTCACTCACATTCCACATATTTTGACCACTTTCTCTATTCTTTCTTGGCTTTGCGATGCCACACTCTCATGATTTCCAGTCTTCGTATTTGCTCCTCCTTTTCGGCCTCCTTTCTGGCTCCTCCCTTCCCCCCACCTCGAAAACTTAAGTCCTTGAGGCTCACTTTTTGGATCTCTTATCTTTTCTTCTTACAAATGCTCTCTAGAAAGTGCCATCCATTCCCATGAATTTATTTATTTCTGATGTTTTATTTGTAGAAAAATTCAAACAAAACAAAACTAGATTAAAGAGTATATTAAACACCCATTCTCAACAATAGCTATATATATATAGTCAGTCTTATTTAAACTCCCACTCCCTGATCTACTCCCACTGGATTATCATAAAGCCATTTCCAGACCTTCATGTCATTTCATCTGTAAATTCTTCAATATGTCTCCCTAAAAGATAAGTATTTTAAAATATAACTAAAATACCGTTATTGAATTTATAAAAACTAATAATTCCTTAATCTCAGCAGATGTTCAGTTTTTATTATTTACACATGTAAAGTTATTGTTTAGACCTGTCTTTGAATCATTGGTTAGTTTGAAATATGAGCCTAACAAGATCTGAACATTGCATCTGATTGGATGGTTTCATATCATGAAGTACATAGTGTCTGGTTGTTTGATCTGTAAAATTAAAATAAATTTAAAAATAATAAAATAAAACGAGTCATCTGTGTCTCAGACTTTACAGCCACATAGAAATATGAAGTGGGAGGACACTGGAGTCTGAAAAGCCATCTTCTCTCTTCTGCCTCCCGGGCAGTAGAGACTTTGTAACTTCTAGTTTGCCTCGCCATGCTTCTTAGCTATCACTTGTGTAACAATTCCCTCAATTAAATTAACTCTGTTTGAAAAACCTGAAGTGTTTCCTGTTCTCGGCTGACCTGATTGATACAGACGATCACAATTTAATTCTGGACATGAGTCTGAGGTGACCTAATGTGTAATGAACATTAGATCTAAACTCTTTGCCGTGGTCTACAAAGTGTTGCACGACCTCCCTCTCCGTTCTATTCATGTGCCGCCTTCTCCCTTGTCCAACCACTTCCTCACCAAACCGATCCTTCTGTTTTTTTTTCTTCAAAAGTACTAAGCTCTTTCTTGCCATAGACCTTTATAAACAGCAGTTTCCTATGCCTGGAATTTTCTTACCCCAGCCTTTTATGAGACTAGTTTGCTCTTATTTGAAATATCTCCTTCACAGTGAAACTTTCTCTGACAACCATACCTATGGGGTCCTTTGTCACTGTCCTGCAGTTCCTTTATATTGCTTTGCATAATCCGTAATCACTATATTATTCTGGCTGTTTAATGTCTAGATCCACAAATATACTGCAAATTCCACAGAGCAAGAGAGAAATCCATTTATTTTGTTGACTACTGTATCCCTATGCCTAAAAAACTGCATCCACGACGAAAACAATAAATGAGTGTGTTTCGGGGCTGGCCAGGTATACTAGTGAGCAGACCCCAGCTGATTCAATGTGCAGCTTAGGTGGCAGGGTCAAGGAAGCATCAGAGTAGGCTGCACCTGAGTGCAAAATCCTTTGACGCACAGCGACCTAGCTCACTGAGATATATTCCCAAACACGTACTCTTGATTTTGACCTCTTTGTGGGAGTTTGAGAAGGTGGGTAGAGAATTTCTTATCTCTCCTAGAAAAGACAAGACAAATTTAACCAAATTGAATCACTGGGTAAGAAGTCTTATCTTGATTAAACCAGTGTTCTTAGACTTAAAAAGATATAGGATAACTTAAAAGTAGAAATATTTATAGCAATTTTACAGAATGCAAAATTCTGTATAATGCATAGTGCGAAGACTCACAAAAGACTTTCTTTAATAAACTGCTAGGCATTTGATGTCTTATTCTGATAATTTTGCTAGATATATGCACAATATTCTAAGTGCTGTGAATCTTATAAGTTATATATTACACCGGTGCTCAGCTTTTCAGGCACTAGAAAATAAAAGCAAATTATACTGGCCTATGGAAAGCATTTTGGTGGAGCATAAAATATCAGGAATTCCAAAAAGAGCCACATGACTTTCTTTTTAATAACCATATAGAAGATATCTGCTAGCATCTCACCCACAATATTTAGACATTGTTTTATAAAATTTTAAACTTATGGGAAAATAAGCTTACTACAAATCTTCATGCATACAATTTTTACATAATTTGCAAGTCTCAAAGCAAAATTTAAAGCATATTTTATTAAAGATAGAAAAAAATAAAGCCTGTAACAAAAATTTGGATATTTGCAAATTTGTTTCCCTGTCTGCATAAAATTATAAATAACAACATCTTGAATGTAGAATAACATTTCAAGTAGGAAAGCAAGTAAAAACATATGATCCCCTCTTTTATTTCTGGGTCTATTTTCTTAATGATGCTGTGGAAGGATATGTCATAACTATCAAGAAAATACATTTCATAATAATCAATATTATATATAATTTATTAGATATAATTCTCAACACTTTAATACATTATCATATATGGCTAATTAGCTACTTGCAAAGTATTTGAAATGTCCTGTTTCAGATCACTACCTGCCCACTGCAATTTTCACAGCCCATGCTTAACTTCCTTCTTGGTGGGCTTATGGGTTGTTGGAGCAGAAAATCTATTACTAGTAGCATGCTAGACTTCCTAATGGATTTTTATCCATTAGGAAACTGTGAAAATAGGATACGTATCCACAGTAGCAATTTATCATAAGAATCCCCAGTAAATGCACAATTTGCCCATGTTCACCAAGTACAGTTGCTTGCTGAGTTTTTGTACTCTCAAATAGAATGGGAATGAAGTGCAGGAGGCAGTCATATTGGACTTTATCTTTCTCTATCTAGTTTCTACCCAAACTCCATTATAACTTAGATATTGATTCCACAGCTTAAAACTATATCCTTAATTACTGTCAATAAAACATATTTTGTTTTTAGCTCTTGGCTATTATATTTTATCAACCTTTGTGTGCTATGTATATTTATTGTATCTCCTATGATTTAAGAGAGATTCTGGAATTAAAATTTTAAGTTGCTTGAGGTAAAAATAGATACTTTGGAATAATCCTACCCTGAGTGCTATTTGTCACGGTCGCTTAATAAATGTATATGTATAATTAGTAAAGAGTAAGAGAAAAATTTTTCCTTGTATCTATTCTGGTCTGTCATAGAATACATCATTTACATTTTTTGGTCTAACATATATGTATGTTTGCATATGCCATTTAAATTTTCCAGAGACAGTATACTGTTTTTCACAAAGAACATATAGAATCACATAGAATCGATGCTATTAACCTAGAGGGCTTTTATTCTGCTTCTGGTCTCAGGCATGGTGATAGGGGTGCACTGAGCCATGCCTACGTTTGCACACATTATATTAATCGTTCATGATGGACACCGCACGTTTCCGAAAGGTTTCGCTACAGACTGGTGTGTAATAGTAACTGCAGAACAGAGTGAGGTTAATCTCTTCGTAAAGGGTCTCTGTGTCTCTTTCACTCCTTTTTTAACCGTAGGAATTACCTGTATACTTAATTGAATATTGTTCCCTTCTCTAGGTTTTACAGGGTCACTTTGCTAAAGAAAGTTAACTGTTTTCAGAGAAAAGAAGTTGTTTATTTTTTATTTAAATCTTTTTATCCTCCTATTTCTCCCATTATTGAGTACACTTCTATTACATCCATTTTGCAATGATTTTCTCTTTCCCTATCTCCAGTCCCTACTCTAATTTTTTTTTTTGGCCTGGTCTTTATATTAAGGTAATTGTTATATAATTGTTATAGTTAAGCAAAGCATAATTCATAAAGTTACAATTATGTTTAATATTGCGAAATTGGAAAAAACAAAAAACAAAAAACCCACCCACTAGATTTCTGTATGAAATATAATGCAAAACTTATTAAGAGGAAATATGAGTCTCCTTAAAAGTTTACAATGCTTAACATAAAAAGGTTAAGCACTGTGTGTTTTTTGATGGGTGAAGTAAAACCCAGAAATAATGAAAAACAGCTTTAGGATTAAGTAAAAAAATAATATTACCTATTTGATATTTATCTGGACTAGAATCTCAATTGCATTTACATTTTAACTGTTCACAAAAACTGTTGGTTTGCCTCGGTTTTTTTCTGTAGACTTAAAATAATCTCTCCCGCTTTTTACAATGTCGATTTAGGAAAAACAGCTAATCAAAACTCTTCGACATCCAATGAAGAATGCAATTGTGGTTCCACTTCTTTCCTCTGGATGAAGCATCACACTCGAAACGTAATTTTTAAAGAAGTGTAGAAAACAATTGGTTTTCTCCCAGGTGCATTGCATGAATCTTTAACCATCAAAACTCTGATACCTCTTCAGTAATCGAAAAAACATATTCTGCGTCTTATTCTTAAAATATATTATAAACCAGGTTTGAAAGTAAAATTGAAAGTCACCTAAAAATATCAGTTATTTTCTTCTATTCACATCTAATCCACACTAATAAGCGAGGTGTTTCATGTAAGTTAAACATTTACTAGAGCAGTTTGCTACAGCTATTCATTCACTATCCACTGTCTGTTGCTTTGTCTATTAGGTGCAAAGGCCATGAGGAAAGATGAAGAAAAAGTCTTCCACCCTTCTGAGATACTCTGTAACTATCCACATTGCTCCCATCCCTTGAAAATCTTTTTGAGAGTAAGGGCCCCTTTATGTTGTCAATTCTATGTCCAAATTAATATTCAGGAAAGACCTTTTGACTGACCATTGTCATCAACTCTAGCTTTCAAAAGTTATAAAAACCTGAAAGCATATATTACTCAAATTTTAAGATTTTCATTGTCATGTGTCACTTCATTCCCTGTTGACAGCTGCGAAAAGAATTTCTAAGATGAAGAGAAGCAGGAACTGCTAGAAACCTTGAGGAAAAGAACGATTGAGTCACCAAAAGTCAAATGATTTCTAGGCCCCAAAAGTTTGGATAAGCTCTCAGCACTTGGAGAAAGCTGCGGGTTTTACAGCACATAATTACCATGAATTATCTATGACTACTAATAATTACAATATTTTGCAGATTCTTACATTTTTGTAGGCTTTGCAGAAAAAGTAAATGAGTTTTTTTTTTTCTTTAAAAGGACAAAGGTTGAATTTGGAATAATAAATAGGAATATTTCTTTGAAGAAAAAAAAATGTTGGTATAGAGGAGAGTAAGGAAAAAGAGAGAAATAATATATTTCAAACACCTTCCATGTACCAGTCTCAGGGTCCTCAGGCTGCATATGCTGTCTTAATTAATTAAATAATGCTCACAATGGCTCAGTGAAATAGGTACTATTATCTCCACTAGAGATGAGGTAACTTGCCCAAAGCAACCCTAACAGCTAGGGGGAAAATTGGAATTTAAACCCAAGGCTGGCTGTCTGACTCCAGAGCTTACGCCCTCACTAGGATCTTCTCTGTGGCAATGCTGTTTCCAGTTATATTGAATATCAGTTGAAATAGAGGAAAAGTCTCAGCTTTAAAAACATAATGACTCTCAATAATCATACAACAAATAATGAAAGACGGAAGAAAGGAAGGGAAATGAAAGGATAGGGGGGAGGAATAAAGGGAGGGAAAAAAAGCAAGTAGGAAGGAAAGAATGAAAGAGGAAGGAAGGTAAGAAGAGAAGGAGGAAGAGAGGGAGGAAATTTATTGAACTGTTACCGGTTACGCTCGCCTTTCTTGGATTTTTTTGATTGTGATAAGGGCTGGTCTGCTTTTATGAAGTAATAAATACCTTAACATGGTCTACCTAACTCTTCTGGCATTATTTTTTGTGCATTTTATATGAATTTTTATTTCAGGAAATGTAACAGCATTAAAGCTAAAAAAAGCTCTCATTTAAGTGTTTAGCGTGGGCTGACAGGTCTAATTTTACTGTAGCTTTTGTAGTGGTTTTATTGTTTCTCATTCTCTAAAAAAAAAACAAAAAACAAAAAAGTTTTAAGATGTTGGATGGGTCTAGTGCAGAGTATTTTATGAGGGAAGTAAACATGTGTGATACAGCTGATATAAACAGACATAAATGGCCCCCTAAATAGTTTCTCATGTTTATTTTGGAATAGATATGGCTTTTGAATTTTTTATGTATCAGATTTTTCCAGAAATATTTAATTCAGAACCATGTTAAGAGTTGTGAGACTGAAACATACTTAATATACATCCAATGTACTTTTATTTAGAATGCCTGACAATTATATCCTAATCCTGCTATAAACTAGGTGTGTGAACTTTGGAAAGTGACTCACTCACTCTGTGTTTCATTTTCTTGATTTTTAAAATGAACCAAATAATAGAACATTTTCCACATTTTTGAAAGATGTAGGTTTTAACAATTTTACTAAGGTGGATTAAAATATTACAAATCTATTCATGCAAGCAGTAATATTGAAAACTTTTAATATTAGTCAAGCTGACATTTTGGTTAAAAACTAACAAATATCTCTTAGTTACAGTTGAAATTAAAAGCCCTTTTTATGCTACCTTTTTGATAAGAATTCAATCGTTCCTCAGTATCCATGGGAGATTGGTTCCAGGACCACCCTCAGATACCAGAATCCGAGGATGCTCATGTCCCTTCATCAGCCCTCTGTGACCAAGGGTTCTGCATCCCTGGATATGGAGGGCCTACTGTATAAATGTTTAAAACAACTTATGATTATTATTCAAAATCAATAATGTATTTGTGTGAATCATAACAATATTTTGTGAGAAATGTATTTTACACAAATATCTTGAATTCCAGCCAAGGAAACACAGATTCCAATATAATTCAGTTATTGCCATGTCCTGGGTGCAATGCTTCTTTACCAACCAATACCCGAATAGCTCAAAATTAGAGCAACTATGAACTTCATGTTTCATTGTATTTTTAATACTGTTCCCTCTGCATTGAATATCCTTAGATGATGAATGAAATGCTCTCAACCTTCAAGGATACCTGAAGAATATACCTCTGTGTCAAGCAAGTGGAGAAAATATTCAAGGTTTTTAAAAATCAAACAAGCATTAGCTGAAGACAGTTGTCTCTCCTGTGGTGTGATAATCACACATATAAAAACATAATAAATCAGTTTAAGAATCATCACGCACTATCCTATGCAGTTTGCCTGACTACAATAAAACGCATACTGTTGCGTGTTTTTGAAAATGATAAAAAAAAAATAGTAGTTTAAAACATTATTTCATACAAGAAAGTCAAGTTAGTGTGGGATAATTAAACACTAAGACACATACATGCTAATCACCACATTAGTTTCAAAAATTACTAACAGAACATTAGAGGTGAGATATTTTAAAAAACTATCCGTTGATAACCTAATTATAGTATTCTGTTGCTACCATAAAGGGCAGATATAATGCTTTTCTTTTTTTCTTTCCTTTTCCCATTGTGTAGGAAAGAAATATCTCTGTGACACCGAAAAACTGGGGCCAATGACAGTAGATGCGAGCAGGACAGAAAGTGTACCAAAGACAGGACCCTTGGCGAATAGAGTGTACAGAAAACGTGCCAGGTAATTCTAGATTTTTGTCATGCATTTTACATGGTTATATTAAAATAATAATTTTTTAAGGATATTATTATCCTATTGGATTCATTTGAAAGACTGCTCACTATTTATTTTTGACTTTTCTAAAGTCTTATTTTCGTTTAATGTTTTTTAAATTAAAATTCCATAAATGATGAATTTACACTACCAATTAAAGTGATGAAAATAGAGAATCGAGTGTTTTTAAAAGAAAATCAAGAAAACGGATATATTCTGATTGAAAAAGGAAACAGTATATCTTTGTAACTGTGCATGAATAATGAAGAAAACCAAATTAAGAGCCTCAGAATTCTTGAAAGAAAATCAAATTTGCTGGCACATTAAAGGTCTATTTCCATTTCAATGCTGACATTTTTCCAAAGAAATATAATTCTAAAATTCTGGGGAAATCATTCAAGTCTTGGCCAAAAAAAAAAAAAAAAAAAAAAAGAAGAGAGAGAGAGAGAGAGAGAAAACAGGCTATGCACTGACAACAGTTGTCTCCTGCAGTACAATAATCCACACACATGGAAACGTGAGTCAATTTAAGAATCATCACACATGTCTCTTTCAGTTTGCCCAAGTGCAAAGGGACTTTCTTTGTCAGGAATGTGTCATCTGGGCCACATTCGAAATTACTCCAGGATCTTGGAAAGCTAAGAAACTTCATTTATTGAGAGGATAGCAAAGTGATGTGACCTTTGAGAAAGCCATACAGTAAACAAAAATACAATTGCAAATCAGTTCTATGTTCTAAATGTGAGGTTTTTTACTCTAATGTGTGTTAAAGAATAGAGCATAATCATTGTTAGCTTCTTTTTTCCTTCAAAACATTGAATAACTTAAAACACTAAATGTTTTCTAATGAAACTGCAGACTATCAAAGTAATGCAATTAGTTTGACTTCTTAAATGAATTAATATGCACTTCTCGCTTACCACCTTGGACTGGAGCTAATCGTAACCTTTAAAGCACAGGGATTAAGAAACCAACTGTCAACTTCTCTGTTTAGTTTAAAAGCCATTGCTATTGAGCTATTATTCATCTCATATCTTAAGCATTTGAACACACTTAAATTCATGTGGACAATAGAAAATCAAATAAGGATATGAAATGAATAAAGTGATTTCCATATTAAAGACTTAAAGATATAGACAAATGAAAAAACTGTCTTCTGGTGCTATTTGGAAGAATTATTCCTTTCTGAACACTATAGTACAGAAACATCCTGTACCAGAAACATTCCTTTCTGTACACTATGGTGATAGAACTTCAGCAACATATGGGGCATAAAATTGTCTTCAGATAATAATCCTCCCTATCCTTTAAATTTATTGCACATGTACATTAAGACAAGGTTAGATGCTTTCTGACATGCTTTCCTTGACCTTACTCCAGCTATCATTCTCTACTTGATTCATTGCTGAACTTCTTATAAAGAGTATATGTATAAATGTCTCCTCATTCACTTCTTAGTCCCCCAAAACCTAGCTTCTGCCCTCCATTCCAGGGAAATAGTTTGTTCTAAGGTCTCTAACCTCCTGACTAGGCCAACAGATTAGCTCATATTCTTACTCCTCTCCAGTTCTCTACAGCATTTGATTCCATTGCAATATCTTATATTCTTAATTTTCAAAGCATGGCACAGCTTGGTTTCCCTCTCACATCTCTGACCTTGCTTTTCTATTGCATGTGCTGATTTCTTCCTTTCTCCTACTATTTTTTTTCAACACCTGCAGCACCTGGTATTCAAGTGCACCACGCAAGTACTAACTAGGCCTGACCCTGCTTAGCTTCTGAGATGCTCCTGCTCTCTAAATATAGGGATCTCCCATGATCCTCTTCTTGGACATCTTTGTTCTCTTCCTCGGATAATCGCATCTGGCTTCGCAGACTCAGTTAGCAGTTTTATACTGTTGACAGCCACATCTCCCACCCTAGTCTCAACCTCCTCCTTCAAATTTCTCTTCAGTTGCTTGTTATCTCTACTACATGACCCACTTGTGCCTTGTTCAGTGGATATCTTCATCTTCTCCACAAAGTCAGTTCATTTTGCTCACCCCGTGTATGTATTGGGGCCACCATATACCCTCAGTCAACTAAGCTCAAATCCCATCACAACTCACTGCTTTGACTCCTTGACTCCCAGCGTCCCATACATACCTCCACTCTTTCATCAGTACGTTCCTGTCCATTGCTATCGTAATTTAGGCCACAACATCTTGCACAGTCCTGCCCACCTACCTGTACAACATTTTATCCTTAAGTTTAAGACTCATCTTCAAATGCACTTCAAGTGAATCTTTCTGTTAGGCGGTCCCCCATTCCCTCTCTAGCCCAACATTCCAGCATGAAGTTAATGTCCTTCACCATAACCGAAAAAATAAACATGTGCATTCGTATAACGGGTACGAGTTTCGCGGAACACAACAGAAGTGTGTGAAAATACGACTTTCTTTCTCTGAAATGAAATTAATTTCTAGTAAAAAGCCCACTCTTAAAGAAAGGCAGAGGATGAGAAACTTCTAGATGCATTTGCATTTGGTGATAGATCCAGAGGACATTTTATGGGTTTGTCTCAAATGCTGTCTCTTGAATGTTTCACGCTGTTATTTCTCCTGTTTTCACAGGTTGATGGCTCAACTTGCCTCTTCCTAAGAGGTTGCATTGAGAAAACAGGCTGCTGTTGGTTTTCCAACATCTTTGTGGTTCTAATGACAGAAAGGGTCTGGATTTCAGGAACACTCCCCAGCTCCCAACTCTCTTTCTTCCCTACTTTCTTTGCTTCTATTCTACAAGTCAGAGAATTAAAGTATTCTGGGGTTTGGTTGTAAGGGGTCGGTTCTTTGAAACTTTTCCTGTAGGGTAGTTTTCAGCTTATTGAATTGACTTTATCTTCTTACTTGCATTTATGTTATAATGACCTTACTTCCCAAAGAGTTTTTTTTTATTTTTAATATTTTAAAAGACATTAGTTTACCATATATCTCAACCCCAGCATTTCAAAACCTTGTTATGAAAGGCATTATTTATGGTGAATACAGAGTCTATATTTGTGTTTTGTTTGGCTCAAAGTTTTAAAACTTTTAAAAAATGTTTTTAATAGAGTTTTCACATATTAACATTTTCTGCTTCTTTAGCAAAATATTAGCAATGGGCAATACCAAGAATTTGTATGGAGTTGGTTTGAACAGAGTTTGCAAGAATGAAGAGAGAATGGGAGAGAGAACTCATGAACTTAGTGCCTTCTACAAGCCAGACAACTTGACACACACCACCTATTTCATTTAATCTTTGCAGTTAAGAAGGTAAGATTTTATTATTCCCATTTTAGGAAGCTAGAGAAGTGACAAAGCCAAGAGAGGAACCAGTATTTCTCTCACTAGAATGCCACACTACTAAAGGGGAAATAGCTAGAAAATAATTTGGTCCCAATCCATCTAAATCTCAGTGCTACTTTCCAAGAAAACCAGCAAACAAACCCAAATAAAAACACATAAGCTGCCACCATCCTTTGCTACTCCTAAGCAAGCATCCTGTCGCCAGAGTACTCTTACTTCCTAGACGGTAAATTTAAGTAGCTCTAGGTCAAAGCAACAGATTTACCTTAAAGCTATCAATTCTTCCATTCATGGAGCACTTCTAGTCACTATCATCATAGATGCTTCCTTTCCAAGGATTTCAGTAATTCCTGTGATAGAAATAAGATAACCTGTATTTTACTTGAGATTGCCCTGGTCTTTCTCAAAATGAGAGGCTATATGCTGAGGAAGTGCACAGTAAGTTGTTATATCAGAGTGATTCTTTCCAGTCTCTCTATAAATGCACAAAATAGCGATTTTTCTTTTCAAACCAAATCTGTTTGACAAGATATATGTACAGTTCAATGGATAAAAAATGTGTCTCCCTCCAGGAGTCATTGCACCTTTCAGATATTTGCGAACTGTTGTCATGCTTCTCTCCTCTCCTCTCCTCTCCTTTTAGACATATTTGGGTCCTTTAATCATGGCTAATAAATCAGTCCTTTCATTCTCTTAATAGTTTTTCTTGCTCTTCTCTGAACTCCATCCAATTGGGTTACATTTTTTTTTTTTTTAGTAATGAGCAAACCAAAACTAAATGTAATATTCAAACGGTTTTTAAAAATAAATTCCACATGTGATATTATAAAAGCTACTGATATTCTGTAGAACACTTTTTTAAAAATCAAAAAAAAAAACAAAAGGAAACAGTGAGAAAGAGATAATGGTGGCTTCTATGAATGTTGTAACTCAAGGAAATATTTATAGAAATTCCTCTCTTTTTCAATGTTATTTGGTAGGCTTTGTTTATTGTTGTTATTGTTGTTATTATTATTATTTTAAAATAATTGTGAAATTCATGTTATTTCCAGGGTGTTTCTTTAACACGTGAAAACTTCCTGTTATTACTTTAACCCTGTATCTCCAGAAGGGTCCTGCTAGCATTGGACTAATTCTTTAAGTGCTTCATACCTGCTTGTCCTAAATCATCAAGTATCATTTATTCCAGACCATTCACCTGAGGCCACTCACCTGATGTCAACTTGCTGCTTCTTGTTTCTCTACTGCCACTGTTTCTCTAAAAAAAATGACAAACCACAGGTGTAGCTGCCTATGCCTAATAAACCTATTGGTATCAAGAGCTGCCTCCCAGCTTCTGTCTTACTTTACTGGCTCTTCCTGGTGCCAGCTTCAGCCTTCCTCCATCACTATTCCTACGTTGGGTAAACAGCCACATCACGCTAACACTTTCCAAAATATGATAGTCATTCATTCAAATGTTAACTTAAAAATTGGGCCTTTATTTTAAAGATATACCATCCTCAATTTTAGAACTTTCTTGTCATATTCATATTTGAATCCAAGAAACAAACACGTTATTACAGTAATTACTTTTATGTCTTTTAGCTAAGGAAGAACTGAAGAGTTCTTGAGAATACAAGACTGGAAACAAACTGACTGCATTTGAATCCCAGCTCCACCATCTCCCGGAATCTCTGTGAGATACCTCACTTCTCTGTGCCCCGGTTTCCATAACTATAAAATGGGGATAATAATAGTAGAATCTATTTCACAGGACTTTTATGATAATTAAATGAGTTCCAACATGGAAAACACTATTATTTTATGAGTAAGTGTTACAAGCACCTCTGAAGAACTGCCTGTCATTGAGCTAAATGCCAAGGAAGGATATTAAGCCCTTTTTGGCCTCTCCGCAAAAATGGTCTCTGCCTCAAGGACATTGATTTCTAACTGGAAATTCAAAATATGTACACAAAATCACAAGGCAGTATGCGTGTTTTATCCAGACCCATATTCGTTTGTATAAAGTTTGAAACTATTAATCACTAGAGACTCGCACATCCTTCAGTACTAAATCTATATTATTCTTCTTAGCCTGACAGGCAGAGCCAGCTGGATCTGCTCATGCATTGAGTAATCAATGACATGCATTTCCTCTAGGTTATCATAGATCGTATTGTTTGCAATCTGACTTTGAGCAGAATAAGGTGTACCATAAAACCTTAAAATATACAAATGTTTGAAACAAGCTATCGTCATCTATCTATCCATCTATTCATCTATTTATCTCTCATCATCCATTCATTATAGGTCTTCCTTATATTTTAAACAGGCCCATAAATCAAAATTCTGAAAGGATATATATTATATTTGATAAATATTTTATTGACACCAATACCGCTATACCTTTCTATGAGAAAACAGCATTCTGTAATCTTTAAGTTTCACAGGAGATTTATTAACTATATTAAAGGAAGAAAAAAAAATCTCCAGGATAGTTCCAACGTGAAATAGAGAAAAAATTAGGAAAAAGTATTAAGAGTATTTCAGTCTGGACAGAGGTGATAAAATTGTGAAATTCCTGGATTTTAATATTTGTTTAGCATTATAAGTTAAACATTAGATTTATAAAATAGCAATAGTTATTTGTAGATCTGTAAATATATGTCTCTAAGTATTTAATCTATAAGGTAGTAATTTCTCCAAATTGAGTACAACCCCTTCTGTGGCCGACCTAATTACTTTTCTCAGTATACAGAGGGGACAGGGGCTTATATAGGGATGCGGTCTGCGAGTTATTGGTTGTTTGATTTTAACAGTTATTTAACCTTTCCCTCCTTCAAGCTCTATTTTGTCACTATTTTATGATAGCTTTCACTGTAAGCTACCTCAAAGCCTTCCTTTTCAAAGAATAACAGAAATATAAATTTCCTTTCCAGTTATAAA
This sequence comes from Eonycteris spelaea, assembly GCA_003508835.1. NCBI lineage: Eukaryota > Metazoa > Chordata > Mammalia > Chiroptera > Pteropodidae > Eonycteris > Eonycteris spelaea. Next base: position 1,347,825 of record PUFA01000254.1, on the reverse strand, counting down.
TAGATTTTAAAAAGAGAAAGGAATCAGACTTTCTGATTCCAAATTCCAAGGTCAGGATAATAGCTGAAAATACATTATTGTTCATTAGAAATTAATTTAATAATAAATATGTATTGATTTTATGATGAATACATTTTAATCTAGGAATGGCAAATAGAGATACTCCAATTCTTAGGCATTGAGAGGTTTAAAGACAGTAAGAAACACCATTTTATCCATGTGGCATGAATACGCAGGATATGTTTGTGGAATATTAGGAAAATTTTGGAAAATAAAATATTCAGGAAAATTTCATAACTTTATTTTATTATATTAAATGAGATTTACAAAGGAAGTCCAAATAGTTTATAATGTATTATATTTAATAACATCTGTAGGTTGTAGAAAAATATTACTGTGAGGGCAGCCTCAGAGATATTGTGGACAAATATAACAACACTGTATATTTAAAAAAAAATTTGCTTCCACTGAAGTCTACAATCCTGTGAATAGTAGCAGAATTTGGACTATGGTGTGCTGCTAATAAAGATACAGCTATTTTTAATCAAGGAAAATTTGCTAGCTAATGGACACATAAGTGATCATAAACTAATAACTATGAATTTCTCTAAATTTAAATATTATATTTTTATTTGATAATCTAAAGTATTATTTCTATTATCAATTAAAATAAACTAAGTTCATTGGAAAATACATAAAGATGTATTGAAGAACAGGCATTTAAGTTTGCATAATTTTAATGTCTTGGCACAGGAGTTTTTTCTAAATTTAAATGGTAAAGGGAGATTAACATTTACTGAGTATATTGGAAATTCTTTAACTAACACTTTACAACTTATTTAACAATGACAAAAAACCTCCTTGGTTATGCCTTAATATTAAATTGAGATGAAGATCTCTTCTTTTGAATTTTAATGAAGGATGGAAATTCATTTCTCATACTTTGACATCCCCATCATAGTACTTGTAATAATTACATTTACTTGTATATTTATTTATTGAACATTTGTTTTTCCCACTAGACTTTGAGCTCCATGAGGACAGCGATTATGCCTATTTTAATCTGCACTTTATATGATACATTGTAATAATAATAAAAATGAGGTGTTAATTTTTATTGAGTACTTATTATTTGTTGGGCCCTACTTTAAGTATTTTATATGTATCATTGTAAAGTTCATTTAACTATATTTGTTGAGCTAATAAGTACATAAATTTGTAATAAATTAAAAGATCCTTATTTGTATAAACACAAAAACTCTTTCACCAAGTGGAATAGGGCCCAGGGTGAGAGGACCTGTAAAGGTCAATTACTCCACATAAATGATGAAACCAGGGTTCAGAGAAGTACAGCCACCTGCTTAAAGTCACAGAGGAATATCAAGAATGTGAATTTTCTAATGATGCATCTAATGGTCCTGAGTACAGGGCATCTCATCAACTTTGATGCATTGAGTTAATCACTCTGAAAACTATTAATATTTCTTATATGGATTTATTCTTAGTCCTTAATTTACTCATTCAACAAATATTTGCAACATCTACCTTGCACCAGCATGCTTTGTGGAGTGTCAGGGATACCAAGACAAGAAAAAAAACATGGTAGGGGGAGATATGCCCATAAACAACACTGTCACTCACTAAGGTGTGGCCAGTGTAAAACAGGGAAGTATAGATATGGTGGAGGTCCTGGAGAAAAGTGATTTCCACCCACAGATGTTGATAAAATAATTCACTTCAGTGTGACCATCACTATTAGGGGACAAAAAGAGAATGCATTTCTTTTAATGTTGTAAAAAAAAAAATAGAATGCTTGAGTGAAATCACAGTTCAACACTATTATCCTGAACATAGAGTGAAAGGAATCACTTCAGCTGCCACTCTTCTTCTCTGGACGTATTCATGACAGATTGATAAAATTCAACAAATATTTATTGGATGTTTATCGCATTCTGGGCATTCTGTCAGACAATGAGATACAAGCATGATGAAAGCTCAGCATTAGTTTTCTCAGTGGCTTTGCTACATCTAATATTCTTGTTTAACTAAAAAATTCCATAAAAATGACTGTTTTTTTATTTTTTTGCCTGATAGCCAATATGTCCTTTTTTAATGGAAGATTAATTTTCATCCAATCAGCAATTGTTTATTAAGCAGCTACTACAACTCAAGCACTGGATTTAGAGTAAACAAAACAGACAAAAATCTGTGTCTTTACATGAGAGATCATCCAAGAGAGATGAGAGTAATGGGATAATTGATTATTTGATTTAGATACATGGAAACCAAGAATGGAAAATAAATCAATTGCCTTGCCTCAGTCAACCTGACCTGATTAATTCCAAAATCCAGCGCCTTCCTGCTAAGTGCTGTAGGTCAGAGGCCACCTAGAATGTCCATAGGTACGGCATATAAATGGGAGAGTATAAATTGGACCACATTATATCTCAATGGAGAGTAAATCAGGTGGTGGAAATAGCTACCACCTGAGAATATAGGCCAGGGATTGCTCGATCTTGACTAAGAACTGAAACCCAGATTTTTATGTAAACTTCTTGATTTTTAAACACTGGCAGCAAATTCAAAAATGAAAATGACATGTTGATCAAGCATTTTTTCAGAGCTTCAGGGAAACAAAGAAGCATGAATTATCTGCTATCTTCTAATAAAATTAAATCTAATTCAATGCCTACTGTTGTTAATAGAGAATAGACAATTCTATTTAAAAACAAAATATATTTTAAAAATGGGAAATAAGACCAAAAATTTTAAAAGTACAATCAAATTGCTTTTTACTAATTAAAATTAATTCTATCTACATACCTTTTCTATAGAACTTAATTTTATACAACCATTTTGATACTTCCTTAGGAATATGACTTAAGCTAACAACATATCAGTAAAAGCTATAGGTAGCTTGTTAATTTCTTCGACAGTTTTACAAAATATGGTGACTTGTAATCTATTTAATGTTTGAAACTTGTATACATATTCATTCACATATGCATTCTGAAACATTTATAATTGCATTTCATATTTTAAAATATTTGTAATTTTAAATTTGTTTCAACAAAACATTTTGCAAGTGTGTGCACATATACTTATGTTGCATTTGATATTAATCTTCATTGTTATGAGTTATTATGAATTTAAAAAATAGAAAGATCTAGTTAAGGGTTTAAACTTCAGCTTGATTTTCCCTTTTCTTATTTGTAGAGTTTACCATGTTGAAGTATCTAGCTTTATAAGTAGTCTTGTTCTAAAAAATCATGTAGGAACATATTTTTGCAGTATTTAAAATACGGAATTTTGACCCTTTGGGGAAGACTACTTTTGAAATATCAACATCTTGCTATCTTTTTAAGAATTGTAAATTTTGAGAATTCATTTCAGATTTTCATGAAGTGAAAGTTTAAACATTCACTGGGTAAAGAGGTCAGCTGATAAGCAGCTTTTATTCCAACAACTCTCAACATATTAAAACTCTGACCAGGAATAAATACTCGTGCTATTATGGTGTCTAAAAAGTATGCCAGTAATGATGCACCCTGCATACATGGAGAAGCTGAGTCAAGTAAAGGCCTTCGGGTCGTAGCTCAGCTCTTACAAATTTAAAAGCAATAGACTTTTGAGGTGAACTAAAACAAATGGGTTCTGGTAGGTTCTTTTATACCATAAAATCTGCACAAATGATGCAGCTTTTATATTAGGTCCCACATATATTTGAGGCATCCGCTTTTAATTGTTATAGGATGTAGATAATGCATCTATTATCTTCATTAGGTTTCCCAATCAGACTTTGTGCTGAAATTCCTTTCAACAATCCCATGATCTCAAACGTGATTCTCCACCTTGCTAAAATGATGCTTCAACTGAACAGGTTGAAGCAAAGGGTTGCCTTCCAAAACCTCCCTTCTTCGTAAAGAAATGAATTCTGTTGACAGCCCCTTATTCTTAGGGTTTTTCCTCTTTCCTACAGGACCAAGGAAGCAGCCTGATGCTCTTTCGTCATCATCTGGGCTGCATTCTGATTTCCTGACCTCTGAGTTAATCCTTCTTTTTTTCCTATTAGCAAGTGTAAGCAGGCCAACTTCAAACGGACTGCAATAGGTCACAAGGTTTAATGGGCACTGAGATAATCATCTAAATTACATTTCTAGGCCTGATGGGCTAGACAGACTTAGAGGGTGACTTTACCAGTGGATTCCCTGTTAATCGCCAAGGTTGGTAGGTCTCCGTGTGGAGCTGCCTTTGCCTGCCTCCCTCAGGGGCCGGGTCATACTGACTGATTAGTGAAGGCAGCTGCATTAACTTTCTTCTCCCACAAAACGTGTCATGTCCCAAAAGGACATGAAAGTCAAATGTGGACACACTCTTTTCATCTCTGTGGAATGATCTGCCCTCTGCTTGTAGATCATGATCCGCGGCACAACAGTTGTTGCTGACTTTCACGACCTGTTAACACTTAGGAATTTTTACATTAAAGAACCTCCCTCTACATTGATTTCTTGTAGCATCTAGAAAAATGCCATGGCCTGTTGTATAGTTTTTATTACTATATGATTCTTAATTTTAAAAGGAAGAAGAAACATGAAATTACTTTAAAGATAAAAGGAACCAAAATAATTTCACCTCTTCAAATTCAAAGACAGACATCCTTTGGAACTGGCAGAGGGAATGGCATCATGAGTTGTTCTTACTGTACAGACTCATCCAACTTGGTTACATATTTCAGTTAATTATCAAAGAAAACGTCAGCTTTTCCTCTGTTAGGGTTTGATGTTAGAATATACATTTATATAAAACCCCAAAAATAAATGAACTGAAATTACTTAAAATTAAACAATGTGCCTAATATATAAACAAATATCATACAGTATCTGTCATCTCTATAATACTTTATAATTTACAAAAGGCTTTTACATCCATTATCATTTTATTCTTAATAATAATACAGTAAAATAGGCTGGGGCAAATACTATTATTTCCATTTTACAGATCATAGCAATTTTCTGAGAATTGGCATCTGTGTCACTGAGGTAATAAGTGACAGAGCCAGCATGAAAATCCAGGTCTTTTGATGCCACAGCCAATCCTTGCGTATAATTGAATAACATTTCAAAAATGTGGTCATCCGGTGGAATGAACTAGCGGGTTTGAGAAAAAAAAGCCATTTACTCAAAGATGCCCTACAGGTAGAGTTGGTAGATAAATTGTGTTTATTCAGTTAGTTTATAAAGTAAAAATAATCAGATATTCTAAACTGATTTAATAAGAAGGATGTTGATTTGTCAAAAGAGCCGCATACATTATAATGTTTCTAAAACTCTGGCTGACTCTGAATAAATAGCATGGAGTTTACAAAAACCACAAATACATGAAATCATATTTTGGTTTGATGTGGAAGAGACCATGTAGAAATTTAACAAACAAATGGACTGTGAATGCTTTAAGTGAAAGCCAGAATCAGAAGAAATGTTTGATTTTTATTAATTCCAACCTGAAAATATTTCAAGACTTTCCAAATAATAAAAATTTTACCTTCCCTACGCATCCATGTAACAATAAGAATAAGAAAGAAAAAAATAGTTTAGAAACTTCAGACTCAGTGCTGGATAATCATACAGATGCCTGTAGGAAGCAGATGTATTGTGAACTCTTCATGAGGTGAGACAGAATGGAAGAGAAGAAAATTACAGTGTGGAGGGGATTAATTTCCAAGAAAAGGGCTTTCTAATGACGTACAGATCGGTCACATGATTACTGAATGTATCACCACTCTTTCATGTCTGAATAGCAGGAGAAATAGGGTAAAGATTGTTTTAATATATTTATATAAAAATGTCACCCGACACGAATCTGGTCCATTAATGAGCAAAGCCTTTGTTTTTATTACTGGTCAATTTAGAAGCTTCACATGTTTATAGTTTTAAGTTTGACAAACTTTTTAAGTTTGATGAAAAGAGGTCAAACAAAAAACAGATACAAACAAAACAAAACAGGAAAACATACTAGATTCTTAGATTGAGTTTATATCCAACATACACTACTTTGTTTAGAATGTTCTTCTCCTACTATTTGATGAAGTTATCCATCTCATTTTCATTTATTTGAATTATGTTCAACAAAGGCACGTAAAACAAAAAAAAATAATAATTTATGTTACCAAAATAATAATTTAAATACCCAATCTGATATAATACGTTACATAAGCAAAACCAATGTCTTTGACAATTTTGGAGAATTTAAGGAAAAACATTTAGAAAAATTCAGAAAATTTAGAAAAACATCATTGTTCAGAATCAGCTATAGGAAATGTTAGAAAATGTTAAGAAAATGGAGAAAAGTACATTGCGTCATAAAGAATGTAGTGGTCAATATAGGATTGAAAGTCAAGTTATGGGAAGCAGCATAGATAATACAAACAAATGGAATACAGAGAATTATATTGAAAAGACAACGCTTCTGAGCAGTATAATCCTAAAAGCAGGTGCTTTTTATATGAGAAAAGGGCATAAGTTCCCAAGAGTAAAAGGCAATGGTTCCCAAAGTGCAGTTCCTGGACCAGGGACGCGGGACCAGCATCACCAGGAAACCTGTCAGACATGAAAATTATTGGGCCCCGCCCAGTCCTACTAAGTCAGGAACTGGGGCTGGGGCCAGCAATCCGCACTCTAACAAATCTCCTAAGATATTTCAACTCATGCTCAAATTTGAGAATCATTAGCATAAGGGGCAAGTAGTGACAGGAAAGGAATGAAAGGAAAGTGAAGTCAGCCACTGGCCAGGGCAGTGAGCCGTACTAAAAACGGTCTTAGGGGAGGGTATTGTAAGTCCTTACAAGGCCCATACTTAAAGAAACTAAGATCTAGATGCAAGTGAACTGAAGAAGTGTACTAGACTGGAGAGGAACTAGATGGCAAACTGAGGTCTAATTCTCCCAATCTGCTTTGGCACAGTCACTTTAAACCTGAATCAGGAGACCTGTCCCAAGTCTCTTACATTATGCCGTTTAGTTTAAAAGCAAACAAAGAAATGTAAACAAAATGCAGCAAAACTGCTAGTCTTAGAAGAGGAACTAACACACACTGGGAAGCCAAATCATGCTCTGTATATCAGGCTTATAGGAATTTATTTGGGGCAGAACATGATTTGATTATGAAAATATCCAAAGCTCTGATAACGGGCATTTGATTTCACAGCTGAGCAAGTTTCCTTATTTGGCATCTGGATGAAAATACCTTAGTAGCTTAAGAGCAGCTAACTGTATAACAATTAATATCATAAGCTTGAAATTCAGACAGACCAGAATTTGAGTCCCAGGTCTGCCCCTTGTCTGCTGTGATGATAGGGTCTATCACATATGGCTGTCATGTATATTTAAGTGGTCAAAGGTGCCAAGAACACAACGTGGCACATAGACACTTATTATGATAGGCTGCTCTACTGCATGGGCTTATTCCAGCCATGTAAATGTGACTGGAAGTTCTGACTAAAGAGTTTCAATTCGCAAGGCATAAATAAGGAAAAAATTTATTTTTTCCAATAACTATATCACGCTCCATTGACTGACCTACCTGGTTTCTTAATGGGCCTGGCTCCCTTAATGATATCACACTGATCATTACACTTTGGTCACTGTCACTTATAAAAAGTCTCATTTTCATTATAAAGGCTTAGACCTATTCACTACATCTTTAATTTCATGTTGGACCCCAAGCTTTCCCCAGGGAAGTTTGGATTTATAGCTCCTACGGTTTACGGGTTTACGACGGGTTTAATTTTAAGATGGTTCTTATAGTTCCTGGCCCTAGTGTATACACATGTTCCTCCAGTTATTCAAAAAACACTCTTCTAGGTACTGCTACGAAGGGATTTTGCAGATATAATTAAGGTCTCCAGTGAGTTGACCTTAAATTAAGGAAATTAAAGTTAGGTCTAGAGATCAGAGGCAGGGAAGATGGAGAATCGCAAATCCGGAGAGGAATTGGAGGTGTGAATGGTCCTGATGCTGGCTGAAGAGATGGAGGGCAACCATACAGTAAGGAATGCAGGCAGCCTCTGGGGGCTGAGCGCAGCCCTTGGCTAACAGCTAGCAAGGAAATGGAACTGCAGTTCTGCAGCTGCAGGCAACTGAATTCTACAGCAGCCTGAATGAACGTGGAAGCTGATTCTTCCCCAGAGCCTCCAGCCAAGAACTGAACCCGACTAACACCTTCGTTTCAGCATTCAGCCCGTGAGTAAAGAACCCGGTCATACCACCCCTGGATTTCTCAGCTCCCAAACTGTGAACTAGTGAATGGATGTCATTTTAAGGTGCTAAATTTGTAATAATTTATTACACAGAAATAGAAAACTAATACCAGCAGGTTATAGGTAGTGGATGGGATCTGTTCTCTCTTAGCTTTCCTAAACTCACTCCTCTTGATTTAGGTCAGAAGGAGGAGGAAAAAGAGATCTCCTTCAGTGGTCATCAATTACCACTGACCTAGCTCACTGTCTAACTTGATGTGGATGGAGGGAGCCTCAGATAGGCCCTGATGACCGAAGCAGATGCCTGGGGCAATTAGTTTTCGCTGGCTTTCCCAGCTGATCCTGATTTATAGTCTCAGGTGCCTTTTTTGTGCCATACTGGGTCCCTGATAAGCCTACAGAAACTTAGCTGCTTCTGCCTTCTACAACTTTACTCTGGGAGCTGTGGCCTGGGACAGATATGTGTCTAGGTCCTGAGATACACCTCTAGGGAGAGACACACATCTAGATCCTTGCCCCTCTGAGCCTGGTAAACCTTACCATCTGCCTTTCTCAAAAGGCTCTTTTCTTCTACCAGTACAAGGCCATTCCACAAGCCCCGTAACCAGGTAAACAAGCACCTTTGTCTCCATTTTGAAGTCACCTCCAAACTTCACAAAGAGGAGAGATCGTGGACCCCTGTCTCTTCTCCTGCCGAGAGCAGAGGGTAGCCTTACTTCGTGAGCAACACATTTCCCAAAGGTCACCTCTTCTCTCTCTCAGTCCCCTCATATCTCTTGCTGCTGAGCATTTGAAAGTCTGAGGCTAAGAGGGAGGCCTTATTTTTACTGAGACATGAAGAACTTAGACACCTTGTATTATTTGGTAACAGGAATGATGCTAACGCTGTTCCCTTACAAATATAATGATCATCCTAACGTTTTTGAAAGGACATATTCCTATGACCTAGAGCATAACTTTTTAAAAATACAACATATATTTAATTTTGTATTCAGCTTGGAAACACCATTTAATTTTACACATATTAATTACAAATTTTCTAGGCATTATGCTAAGTGGGATGATCAAAGCCCTAGGATTTGGTTTTGGGAGAAACTTTTTCTATGTGTTGTGCACATGTCCATGTACACATACGTGTGTGCAAGTAAGGGAGAGGGAGACAGAGAACATTAGAAAGAGAGATGGAGAGAGGTAGCAGAGAGATACTGTTAACTAAGAATTGTGTCATAAGGCAATAGAACCATCTTGAACAATATTGTGCCAATGGGAATCCACTCTGTTTAAAATAGGATTTGAATGAGGTTGCGAATGCCTCTTCTGGTAAAAAAACAAGAGGTAGGTTCATTTATGGGCCCAGCATGCTTCCACTGCGCCTCTCTGCTAACTGAAGAAGGTCATTTAAAAAATCCATTTAAACTAAACATATTAAAATTTTAACATGCATATTCCATCACACATATTCTTTCTTGGCCTAATGAATCCATATGCTTCTGTTTTTTGTTTGATTATTTTTTTAAAGCACAACTAAACAAAGCACAAACAAACAAACACAAACTCTTGATCAAGTCAGAGACCTAAAAAGTAGGATTTTATCAAAAGGTGACATCACTTTCCACGCATCCATCCTCAGGGTAGTTGTGAAAAATCTGAGTTTTACAAATCAAAAGGGGTGAACTACGTAAATGCTTTTTTACTCTTTTTGAATGTGAAATTCAAAATTTATACCATTTTTATTATACCAAATAGAAAGTAAAATCTTTATTCTATGGGTCTGCAAAAGCAACTTTTGCAGTCGGATATATCTATCAACATACTTATTAGAGGCATTTTTTTCCCTTACAGTTTTGGAGAGAATCTGCAAGCCCATGCCAGTATGGTTTAGATATTCATAATTGTTTACACATGTTTCAGTAACAAAATATATTTGGGGGGGTGGTGCTTTACTTTTAGGATTTGGGACAGCTGGAAATTATTACCGTTATGGATAAAAGTGTTCTAACTGCATAATGGTGTTAAAAAGAACATAATATCCAGAATATCTCTTTCTAACATGGAACACATATTATTTTATTGAGTTATTTAAATGAGGATTGGCTATTGTCTGGTCAGTTATACATGAAGGTGTCTAAGGAAATATGTTCTCAGAGGAAGCATTAAATAGAAAATGACTGTGATTTATTTATATTAATATTATTATTTTGGGCAGAGAAACAGTAATCCTTTTAAGGGGTAGAAAGTTAATAACACACATAATAGCACTGACAGATTCTAATTAAATATTTAAGAAATGGGACATTGTTTCCAATCATGGTATAATGTATCAAATACCTTGGAGATGTGTAAAATTTCTTTTCATATTTGCTTATTCAAAAAAAAAAAAAGATGATTAATAAGGGATTTTGCGTCTCTCAAATCTGAAGTGTTTCTTCTAAGGAGCTAGACTATGTAACGAGCAAAGAGGAAGCAGGGTTCAAAGGAAATTCATCTAATATTTGTGCTCTAGCTATGAAAGGGGGCGAGAGGTTGTTCATCCACGGCATGTGGCCAGTTGGCAGGGAGGGCCGCAGGCCAGGCGAGGGGTTACTGTGATCACAGATGGACTTAGATGGGAAAGAGGACGCCAGAGAGTCCCAGGCAGCACATGCTATTTTGGGAGCTTTACACAAATCATTATTTTTTCATTCTGTGCCAGTATCGACGCCAACAAATGGATTTGTTGATCGGCTATTGAAGATTTGCAGATTACTAAAGTGAAGTCTCATCCTCGGTGACATCACTCAGGGAGGATTTTCTAAATAATGGTTTATAACTATCTGTAAGTATGATGCTTTCCTTTAATAAAAAAATTTTTTATAGTTTTTATATTTTGTTGTAGCAGTTGGATAGCACTACGTCTTAACAAAGAAGGGTTTGGGATAACAAAGTACATATTCTAAAGGAGAAATAGGGCACTCTTTATAGTCAAGGAGAGTAGTTGGTAAATTTGCAATCCATTGTTTATTCTGTAAGTTAACAAATAGCGGTTCTGCATTGGAGACTTTCTTAAGGACATAGAGCTGGCTTGAGGAACTCAGAAAACACATCTAGGTCTGACTTCCAAGAGCCCTTCTATGCGTGGCATAGCTGTTAGCTGCCATGAGGGTCTATAAACAACCCATAGGTTCTCATCCTCACGTATTGGCAATGAACCTTGGTAAATGATTAAGTACTCGAGATTTATATCGACTTTGACAAGTTATTGAGGCTTACTCATATGTAGGGTGAGGGATTGAACATCCAAAATCTCTCCAACTCTGAATTTTAATGTTACATTAGATTCACAAATGGCTAAAAATGAATATAACTACTGCCTGCAGAGCTATTGGTCAATCTGCAGCTAGAGACACGCCCAGCCACCACACCTCACCTACTGGCATCTTCCCCATTAACAGCTTGGGCCTTTGGGACCTTTTCTCCACACGTAATTGTTGCAGGGACAACTGGCATACCTGCCTCCTCCCTCAGGATCCCCCCTCTATATTACAATATTATGTGTTAAGAGGATTTTCCCTAGTTTTATAGAGATGTAACTGAAAAAGGATTTCTGAAGTTTCCCTGTAAACTACCTTCACTTGAAAACTCTCTTCTGTAGAGAAAACAAACACCTGACTATAACTTCCAACGACAACCTACAAATTTTAACTTTTTGAGCTAAAGCCTTTTGGAAAACATGCTTATTTTAGCAATCTAGTTTTGGAGTGGAGTGGCTAAGAGTTATAAGTAGCAGAGCTCTGGAACCAGGCTTCCTGGGTGCAAACAAGAGTTCTGCTACTGTAAACCATGTGACCTTGAGCAAGTTCTCTGTGCCTCAGTTTCCCTATCTGTGAAATGGGACTTATCAAAGTATCTTCCTCGTGTTCTGTTTTGTTCTGAGGATTGAGTTAATCAATGTAAAGCAATTAGAAAAGAACCTCGCACACAATAAGTGCAGAGAAAATGTTAGATTCTATGCATTTTAAGTATTCTCAAAAGTGACAAATCTCTAATCCGTGAAGATGTATTAGCATTTGGGAAATATCTAGAAGTCATTTGGAAAAAAATCAGATTTTAAAGAAGTGGGGGAGACGTTAGGAGTTTGGGTTGAAATTAAGATGTGAATATAATAAGTTTAATTGTCTTTCGAAGGGATGGCTTTCAAAATGGTAGTACTTATTTTTAGAGATTACACATAGCAAACAATTAAATTACATAATAGCTATACCTTGTGCCTGATCACACATAAGTATTGTCACTGTCCTTCACTGCTCATTTCTAAAAATGGCACAGGGAATGCTGATCTCTTTACCTTTAATGGAATCCACAAGATAATATTGTAAAGAACGTTCCTATGTTTGGCAAAAAAAACAAAACAAAACAAAACACCCAGAAAGAAACGACCCATCCTTCTGTTAAATGACTCTTGAATTCTTAGTCTGTCTGTTGCGATTGCTAATAAGATGACATACAAAACTGTGCAACTATCAAAAGTAAAACACACTTCAAGGCAAATTTTACACTCAGTTCTGGAATTTTTGTTTTATCACATTCACTAAAAAATTTACAGTATAATTTAGCACAGGTGGTTTGTTCTACAAAGCCCTTCCCATTTTCACATCTTATTAAATCTAAACTAGAACCAATTAAAAAAATCTAAAAAATTCAGTTTACTAGACCTCAGTAGGAAAATCCTGTTTTAAACTTTCCTTTTTTATCAGCCTGAAGACATATTTTATTTATCTGTCTATTTTTATCTTGCAGACATGTATAAGCCCCTTCTGTGCCCAAGCTCTTTATAATATTAACTCAGTTTTTTTCTTAAAACCACCCTAAAGGGTCGATATTATACCTCTGACAGAAGAAAAACTTGCCCAAGATCTCCAACAGTAAGTAGTGAACTGTGACACAAACCCAGACAGCACAAATAATGTTTTGATCAATGTATTTAAGAGAGGTTATTTAGCTTAAAATAATTTGTCCCTTTCTAGTATTTCTTGAACCTTTGAAATCCAAGTCTCAACTTTATCAGCAATTTAATTTTAAATAACCATCAGGTCAGGAATTCTACATGCAATATTTATTTTCCAAATCAGCAGGTCTGGAAGGATCATCCTTAAGCAAGTAAGGGAGCAGGGTATAGGGGAGGTGAAAACCCAGAGAAGTCGGTGAAAGCCTGCGCCATATTGCTGAAAAATAAGATCTCACAAAGACAAAGGGCCACTGCAGTGCGGGGTGGGGGGTGGGGGGGATTCTGATCTGCTTTGAAGAGTGAGGTCATGCTCAATGTTATAACCTTATTAGTCCTGTCTCAAAGAAGAATGTGGGTAAAAAGAAAAAGACAAATTAGCAGTATTTTCAAAAGAAGTTAAATGTGTCAGGCAGCACTGTCCTAATTCTGCCTTCAGGGAACATATGTCAAATTAGCTTGTAGTTCCACAATCTGTGAAACCGTCTGCAGTGAACGCCCCACCCCTCATTCTTGTTCCTACAAAACATGCCTTTGAAGGAAATGGTATAGTTGGTCAAATGCATGTGGAAATTTTCTCAGCATTACCTAATTGAGACATTCGGCCAACCTTTTTTGAACAATCAGTTATAGCCTGCTGAAAGAAAGCATGTTAATGGCTTTGACTAATGAGGACAATATAAATAGTCCAAATGACAAATTACCAAATTTCCCTGTAATCTTAGAACCACCATTACCTATAAATTCATAATCACTTTCTGGCCTCTGAAAAGACGGAAATGGCTAGGTAGCTCTTCACAGATGTTTATTTCTAAGGCAATATTAGATTTGGTGGTATTTTGCTTTGAGAACTATAATAATTGTTGATTCTCTGTGCTAATCATTGAAAGAACACACATATTTCCAAAATATAATATTGTCATAGAGACATTAATTTACTTATTATTAAAACTATGGAAGAAATAATACATGTAATTACTTAGTACAGTTGCTAGGACAAAGTAGGTGCTCAAGAAATTGAATTAGAACCATATATATTTATGCCAGAAATAAAACCTTACTATGTTTGTCACTGCTAGTGATAGTCTACTTCAGATTGTGAGAGACTAGGATAAGAATTTTTTACCTGGGGTTTTTCATAACTCTGAAAATTTACATAGCACTGGGTATGACTATACAATATTTCTTGAGACAAGGACTCAAAACTTTCATCAGATATTCAAAGAGATACATTGCTTCTCCAAAAGAGTTAAGATGCACTGGCCCAGGGGAATCATATGCTTTACCTGGTCTTTTACAGAGCCAAACTCTGATGTTTGATGAAGCCAAAAGTGTCTCTTTAAAAATAAGGCATGTTCTAGAGTTGGTTTGGTAGTAGAAGGAGGACTTATAAAAATTCCTAACCTAGTCCCCAAGACCCCTCTCCTCTCTCACCACCCTCTTTGCTATCCTGTATGTAGCATTGCTAGAGTTAGTTTGGACCTAAAAAATGAAGAATTCAATGGAAAAAGAGAGATAATGACCTAGGGGCCCTTTGGAGCAATTAAAGCCCACAAAGAGGTAGATGCTAGGAACTGACATTATCAAAGGGGCTCCCTTTATCTGCTTCTCATTTAGCCATAACCTCCTTCCCAGTTTCTAACATTACACTTAACATCTGGTTACTCTATCCAAAATATGATATTTAAAACTTCTCATGGTTCCTTTCTATTTCCCTATCCAGCTCAGAAGTCAGAAGACTGATTCTTAGAATGCCAAATCAGAAACTTCAAACAGAAATGAGTGTACACAGCTGAACTCAGGGAAACTTCTCTGGATGCTGGCGGAAACCAGGAAGATCCAATTCTCTTCCACATTGTATTGGCCCTGGTATCTAACGGTAGTAAAAATTTGTTTCTTCTTGTAAAGGAAGCAGATGTGACTTGGAGAAACATGGAGAACAGATGTGCTGAGCAAAAGTTTTTATTTGAACAGTAATTTATCTGACCATAAGTTACATAAACTCATGAGGTGAATGTTTAACATAACTCTTTTTCACCAGCTCAGAAAGATAATTTATGTAAGCACTAAAACAGATGATGAATTAAAGAACACGCCCTTCTTCTCTTCACTTGCTTTTGAAGTTAAGATTGAATACTTAAGCATTCAATGTTTAAGACTTCGATGTATGTAATGCTTACTGGCCACTAAGGAGGCCTCTGCATTCAGAATGTCTGGTGTGCAAAGTGCTCATGAGAATAACGTTTCATTCTCTTTGGTGCTACCTGGGCTTTTGAAGAATGCTGGGAAAGGACTGCTCGTCTGTGAACACAGAACTTGAAACAATTGCAGAAGGCTAAGTGTTTGTTTATAAGTCAAGGGCATTTAATGAGACTTGAAAGAATGCCTACAGCCTAGTCACTGTGATAAATGGAGGCCTCCATTACAGATCCCTCAGCGCAAAGTTCTAGACTAGGGAGGACATCTCTATCAGTGGGAACAGTGCCTATGGCACACAGTACTTTTAGGGGTCCAGGAAAATGTTTGAATTTCCTTCGAAATTAGAAGAAAAAATGAACTTTTCTGTCGAAAATATTCTCTCTACATAATATTAACATGTTCATCTGCATATCAAAACTGTTGTGAAATATAATTTTAAGTAATTTTGTCACAGAAAGAGCCCACAGGGGCAAAAGTGCCTAGGACCCATGAACGTAAGAGACACAGCTCTGCGGAACAGCCCAGGTCACTCACTCTCGTTTCCAACCCCCAACTGGTTCTTCGTGTCCTGATGCATTTAGAATTTCAGCATCCTCAGGATTATTGGCTTCCTACTTCCTTTGCTGTTCTTTCTTTCCCTGTTCTCCTTCTCTGTACACCTGCTGACAAACCCTAGAGGCACATCTGGATTTAAAAAGTTTTTATGCTGCTACTGCTGTTGATAATTTAATATTGACTGAGCACTTAATCATGCACCGACCGGGCTTGTGCTAAAACTTTGCGTTCATGATCGAACTGAATCCTCAGTACGATTTAGTACCTATTATAAGATAGGTACTATTACTAGTTCTATTCTTTAGAAAAAACGGAAACCGAGGCTTTAGGAGCTCAAATGCCTTGCACGAGGACACACGGCCAGTTGGGCCAGATAGAAGCAGAGCTGGACCCCAGCTCAGGCTTCCCTGACAGCGGTTACAGGCATGAGCCTAAGAGTCAGTCCACAGCTCTTAACTACTAGGTTAGAAAAACGGCCAGAGCTACTTTGCTAAGATGCAAACTTTGCTCTGATGAAATAATTTCCACAGAGGAAACAGCCTCTTCTCCTCTTTATAGAGCAAAAGCAAATTCTGTCTTTTGCAATGCACATTTCTCTACAACGCAGACTCTACTGTGAAACATTAAATCACATTCCTCTGGCATATTGAGAGAACCAAGGTAACTGCAAACCACTAAAATGAGTATCTAATCAATATTACAACTTTGGAAAGAACAAAGCTTTTTATTAAGGAAGTATTGATACATGATTTTTTGTTCTTTTATTATGGGGATTTGCTAAGACATTAGGCAACTATCACTTGAGTTGTTTGATAATAGTCTTTTGTGGTGTTGGAAAGATATAAAAATAAATGGGGAAATTGTAAAGCTTTTCCAAATGCCATAACTGGAATCATTTACATATCATTTAATAACTCAGCATCTAGATCACTCATTAATTTTTTTTAAAGAAAGCAGCAAATTCCAGTTTTAAATGTGTAGCTAAATTCTGGACAAGATTTTTTTCAAATGGTATTTTTCTCTTCCCTTGGTATTTTCTTTTTATTAATAGCAATTTATTTTAAAATGAAAGCTGTTTATAGCAAATGGATCCATGAAACATAGTCTCCCACGCTTCTGTTATATGACCTTTCTGTAGATTTTATTTATGGCTTTATTCTGGCAAAACACTTTGAGGGCAAAATGTATATGAGACCATAGATCATCTATAGAAATCAACTTCTGTGGATGATATATTTTTATCCATGTAAAAAGTTTTGATTTGGAAAGAGATATTAAAAGAAATATTTCCCCATATGTATTTTAATTTCCTTAGAACATAAATATATTTTATTAATTTCCTAAGCAATGACCAATATTCCAGGCAATAATAACAGTTTAACTACTTCCTAAATCTTTTCATCCTAAGAGCAAATATTATGCTACTTATGGGTAAATCAAAATGAAATAACAGTCTATGTATGTTATATGACTTTTTAACATTTCATTAAGAATCATGTTTTCTGTAATTGAATGCATGTTTCTGATTATAATAATTACATTAGAAAATATGGCAAAGTAATAAGTAGAATGAAAGCATTAGAGTAGTGTCACTGACTACAGAAATTATTAAAAAATAGAAGGGTGAAAAAAGATAAGAATAATCCCTCAACATTTAACATTGAAAGATTACCTCTAAATAATTCACACTTCTAATAAGCCCGCTAGAGATTTCCTAGATTTCCTAATAGGAAGCAGAAAGAGTAGGACCTCATTGGTCTCTGTCAATGGTTCTCAACGGGGGTTGATTTTGCCCACCAGGGGACGTTTGGCAATATCTGGACACATTCTGGGTTGTCACCACTTGGAGGAGGACACCTCTGTCTGGAACCTAGCAGACAGAGGCCAAGGATGATGCCAAACATCTTATAACGCAGAGCATAGCTCCCCAAACAAAGAATATTTTCCAGTCCTACTATCAATAGTGCTAGGTTGAGAAAACTCTGGGGTCCAAATATCTGGTTGTTATATATCAGTTATATAAATTAGCTCTTTCTCTCTCACTGGTAACAGCTAAACTAAGAGTTTCTTCTGTAGCAATATAATTAGAAATGAACACTGAACTCAAACAGTTAATTATGGCTAAGTCAGTACTTAACGATGTTTGAACATATAAATAATTTAAAATATCTAGTAACAGATTATTTTATTATTCACCAAAAGTCATAGTAATTAATTTTTTAATTGACTGGTGTGTCTTATATTTGCTTTCTCTTTAGTGTTAGTCTTTTGGTGAAAGGGTGAAATGAATAGTTGATGTTCAGAAGGGGAGAGGATGGGGAAGGAGAAATTAGGAGGCTTGATTAACCACAAATTAGATTCTTCTTTTCTGGTTTTTTGAGGTAGATTGCTTTTAATGTTTATTTAAAATTTAATAGTAGAGTTTATTAGGCCAAACCTAATTTGAAATATGAGTAGGAATTGTAATTTTCCTTTAACCAACAACTAAAATGTAATTAAAGTTTAATTCATTTACATTTCAAGTATAGGCTTTGGAGATTCAAATAGAAAAGCCCTATCAATTTAACCTGTAATAGTTCAATGCTGGACTTTGGCGTTAAGAGTATAATGAAGAAAGGCGCTGTGTTGACAGAAAAGAAAAAGAAACAGTCAGAAGACCAAAACTTTGGAAATCTCCTAATGTTTATCTGTTCAGCTCTTAACTTAATTTGGAAATTCTCGGATACTGGAAAAGTGATAGGTATTGGTGTTCCCTCACGCCTTGTGTTCTAAACTTCATCATGGCATTAACTTGCAATGAAACCTAAAAAAGTCTAATGAAATTAAGCATAAAAGAGAAACAAGGGAAGGGTCTCTGGCTGCGAATTTTAACTGGAGCTTCTGGTGAGAGGACCAGTGCTGCTGACTCGTCTCGGTCCCCAGCTACGGGTCTAAAGCGATCTACATCACTCATTCATTTGACAGCCTCTAAAAGGAAGGCTAAAAAAGACCGGTGCTTATTAGACACTTTTCCATGTTATAACGTATAGTATTGCTGTGGGCCACACATAAACTTTAAACGAAGACCTGGAAATGATTCCTATAAATGACCGAAATACTTTTCTTCAGTCATCCATAGGCAACATCCCGCAAAAAAATCCCTAACACTTTTCTTCATATTCTCATAACCAAAGCCTAATGGTTCATTACATTTTTATATATTTATATACCAACTGGTTACATATGTAACCACCACCCAGACTAAGACATAGATGGTGCTTGCCCAAAAAGTTCGCTCATGCTCGGGGTACCCACGCCGTCTAAGTAACCAAATATTCTGATTGCTTTCACCATAGATTAGTTTTGCCTGTTCTTGAACTTCATATAAATGTAATACAGGATGTCTTTTATGTCTGGCTTCTTTCTTTCAACATAACGTTTTAGAGATTCATCCATGTTAATATGTATCCATACTTAATTTATTTTAAAATATCTCAACAATATTATGTTAAATTTATCTTTTTCTCTCATTGAATTGTTTATAGCTATTCTAAAGACAACTACTATGAAGATTTCTTGGGCTTAAATGGATTGGGCTGTTAAGCCATGAAAAGTATGAATAAACCTTAAAAGCACATTACTACGTACAAGAAGCCCATCTGAGAAGGCTACATACTGTATGAATCCAAATATATGACATTCTGGAAAAGGTAAAACTATGGAGTGATTGGCAGAGGCTGGTGGGAAGTGAGAGGGATGCATAGGCAGAGCACAGAGGACTTTTAGAGCAGGGAGTAGATAGCAAATCACTGTACCTTCTTGATTTTGTGAACCTAAAACTGCTCTAAATAATAAATTATCTTAAAAGTTAATAAAAAGTTCCTGGCTATGTCTTTTGATGGACACATGACTTCATTTATCTTGAATGTAGACAGGAGGATTGCCGAGTCTAATACTGCCAAAATGTCCAAAATGACCAAACCCTGCCCCGGCACATATGAAAGAAAATTGCCCAACATTCTCACCAACATTTGGCATTATCAAATTCTTTTAATCTTGCCTGTCGTGGTGGGTGGATAGCAGTGTCTCAGCACAGTTTTGATTTGCATTTCCCTGATGACTAATGGGGTGAGCATCTTTTAGAAGCTTTTTGGCCTTTGGTTTGTCTTCTTCTTGTGAAGTAAGTACCTTTCAGTCTCAGCTTCTGACAATTTGTCTTGACCTTTTTCCTCCCCTAGATCATGGGGAGCTGAAAATGCTAAAATATATCAGATGGCACCAAAAGACCAAAGGGTTACCCCATGGTCTGTCTCCATTGTCACCTCTTACCCCTACTCCACCCACCTAAGGATTCTGAGTTTGTGTGAAGGGGGTTCTTCCCAGTTGCCTTCTCCAGGGTCATTCAACCTGACAGCACAACAACCAGTACCACTTTCTAGAGGATGGTGGCATCCCTGTTTATCTTTGGGCTAAAGGGTTACTATCCAAGTAAAAGCAAAGTGAAAAGTAGACAACGGAAAGGAATATATTTTTAAGTTTTCTCATAGCTAGCCAGTGTTTCCTCAACCATGTTCCACAGAAGGATATTTAATATCTATTCCAAAAAAGAATGTCAAATAAGCTTGGAAATGCTGCACACTACGCACCTCCTTTCAAAAGCCTGCCATTTAAATTAGTGTATGAACGTTTCAAAGAAGTCCTAAAATAGGGAAATCTACTTAACTTTGTTTAACCCATTGCTTCATAAATTACTTGACCATGGAGCTCTACTCTTTTCCATTTTTTAAAAAGTATACCTATTATTAACTTTCAGAATAATGGTTCTGTCCTGCTTTAGACCAATCTGAAATTCCCTTTGAAATCTCAGTGATGGTGCCCTTACATAGTAATATTAAACTCTGGGGAACAGACGAGACTGTGGTGGTCATGAGTAGAGAGGGAGAGAATACTCCCTCTGGCCACTGCATTTAAGAAAACATGGTATATCCGTACCAGCCCTGAGTTCCAGTTGGCCATTACTCTCTTACTAACCCTCTGTGCTTCAATGCTCCCAATAGCATGTAAATCCTCATTACATGACGTATTTGCGATTATGCTTTCTGAGTGGATTAGTGTATATGATAATAGTGCCAATTACTACTTCCATGGAATCACCTGTAGTGAGGGTATGATATGAAGAATGTAGAGGGTTGTACATAGAATCCTGGAAAATGAAAAAAAACTGGAGAGAACCAACAAACAAGACACTATGGGTGATGTTCAACCACCTCCAAAATCAATGGGGATACGAAATGGTATGTGTTGTTTGCAAGAGAAACTATAGCCTTTAGGAATGACCGAAGTGTGAGAAGTGAATTCAAAATATATCTACCCAAGAAAATTTAATTTCATTCATTGGGTATCCCTTCTGTAAAATAGTTCCATAAATTTTCCTTTCATTAAAATAAATTCCACTGGATCTAGTCTAAAATTTCGAAAGTAGATCCAGGGACAAATCCAAGAAACACAGCCTAATTTAAAAGGGAAATATAAAACCAATTTCATAACTAAGTGTGAGTACTCAGACGTTTTTTCAATATTAACCACAATAAATCCACTGAACACAATAAGTTCAGAGAGGAGCTACCCCACTAAAAAGAAAACCATTCATAACAGGGTATCTTCAATACCTGGCTGGGATTCTTGCTCTTTTGAAATGAGACCACGGTTTGGATTTAAAAGCATACATGCTTTCCTAACAACTTTCACTTGATTTTATCACCTGGGTTAACATCATTCCCTATTCAATCCAAATACAAATGTAAAATTCACTTACCTGCACAAAACCGCATGCTGTAAAATCTTCAAACAAGGGCAGACTTGGACGGTCTTCTCGATAGATGGTGAGTCTGTATGTGATCAGAGTCTCATCCTGGGCTAGAGATTCATCCACCACAGTCACTGAGATCTTGTTTGTTCCTAAACCCAGAGGGTAGTTGGCAAAGCTGGAGAAAGAAACATCTATTCAGCCCAAGGGAAGTCATACATCATTAAATTATTTGCATAAGGCCTGTACAACTCATAAGAAACCTAAAATGTGAAAAAAGTAATTTAACTTTGCCTCACTATACTTTGGTATGCTGATTATCTTACAGAGTAAGCCATGTTCCCTATGAACTATACGGAAACTAATATTTATTAACCATCTGTCAGGGTTGTACATTATCTTATTTAATACTGTATACATAACTATGATGGTTCCCGTTTTAATTGGATGGAGGCCATGACATAGAACTGGAAACAAATGCCCAAAGTCACATGATAGAGTCAGGGGGGACCTGGATTCATCTGACTTAAGTACTATTTTCTTTCTGCTAGACTCTCTTGACTCCTAGAAGTGACAAGAGCCTTTCTTTGCCTATAGCACGGGGCTATAGGCAAGTATCTGCCTAACTATGGATATGGATGTAATAAGGTTCTATCTTCTGTTCAAAATTCCAGAGTTGATGATGCTCAAAAGAGTTGAGATGCTCAAAGAGTTGACAGAAAAAACATTTCTGTGAGACTAGGAAAGTTAGTGTTACATGTTCACGACTTGTCAACAACATGTTTATTAAGTAATTGATCCCTGAATAATCAAATTTGAGCAATTGTTTGGGGAAAGGAAGCTACCGTTCAGAAGGATTAACTCTTCAGCAATTTCAAAACATGAAGACAACAATAAACAAACTTTTCCCTTAATGAGTCTTCTTTGATATTTCATAGCACATGATACACTCTTGTTACAACACGGTTACTAAGATTCGATACACTGATTCCTAATAGGTGGGTTAGAGCACTTGGAGCCCAGATGTGCTCTTTTTAACCATGTGACACCTCAAAAGTGGAAGACTTCACACCTAGCAATCTCTCCAGGTGGTCCTGTGTTCTGACTTTTCGGAACCGCCTTCAAAAGTTGCTTCAAATGTCTGTTCCCACTATGACGTTTGCACTCAGCCTAGCAGAGTGCCCATACCTTGGCCCTGCCCGTTCATACAGGGACACCTGCATTTACACCTAGAAGTCTCTGCTCCAATTGTCACTGTTACCACATCAAATGGAACTTCAGAGTAATAATCTTTGATCTTCGGATTAAATTCGGGCTTTAGTTCCAAAGGCGGATGGGTGAAGATCTGCTTGATGTAACATTGTATATCTTTATCTGTTATTTTAAAAAAATGACAAAGAAAAGACAACTGGTCAGAGTTGATCTGTGGCTTCAGCTGGATTTTCTATTTGTCAAGTTTGTAGAATTTGCCTCACATAACAGCTGTTAACTTTACTTTGTGTTATACAGATCTTTTTTTTTTTTTTTTTTTTTTTTTTTTTTTTTTTTTGCTCAACCCTTAAAAGTTTAAAGGCACAGAAGGTGGGGAAATGTCTCTCCAGTGGATTGCTAACATTTCATGGCATTTACTTCATATACCAAGTGACTGTGTAACAGGCGCAATGACTGTGGGGTGATGATAGAAGTGTACCAAGAGAAATGAGGAAAATTTCTTAATGGGAATGTCATCAAACTGCCACTGGATTGATATAGTAGCTTAGGGCGGTAGGGTGGAGCAAAGAATGTGAACTCCAATATTACACCAGTCAGATATAAAAACACGAACAGGTCATCCTGATACCCCTCCCTACACCAGCCGCTTCAAACCTAAGAAAATACACTAAAGTATAGGAGGAAATGCTATATTCTGTTCAACCTTGTTATAGAACTTATTATATTACCTCATACCATTGATTCTAAGACACTTTTAAGAATTTTTTTATTTGGTATACCAATTTTTACAAAAATTCTTTGTGAAAAAATAGCTGTAAAGGAACTTTTATCAGCCATTGCTCAATTATATTGTGTTCACATTTGAAATAAACAAATTACTCAAAAGAAGCTTGGCAAATGTTTTTCAAAGAAACACTAACAAGTATTTTGTTCCATAAACACTTTTCAATAGACAACAAAGTTACAGTAAAGATAAACAGAGCAAATTCTATAGAAATTGGTAAAATGAAAGTATCCTTGAATTGCCTTTAAATAAAAGTGTTAATATAAAATGCATAGAAGAAAATATAGAAATGAAACTCAAGGACCTTGAACTTAAAGAGGATTTTATGAATTTGACCTCAAAAGCAAGGGAATTAAAAGCAAAAATAAATGAATGGGACTACACCAAACTAAAAAGCTTCTGCTCAGCAAAAGAAACCATCAACAAGGCAAAGAGACAATCATCGAATGGGAAAATATATTTGCAAGCAATGCCTCCTATAAGGGCCTGATATTCAAAAATACACAAAGAACTCATATGACTCAATAACAACAACAAAAAACAAGCAATCCATTCAAAAATGGACAGAGGACCTGCACAGGACACTTCTCCCTAAGACATACAAAAGGTCAACAAAATATGAAAAGATGCTCAACATTGCCAGCTACTAGGGAAACGCAAATCAAAACCACAATGAATATCATCTCACACCTGTTAGAATAGCTATCATCAATAGGACAAGTAATAGCAAATGTTGGAGAGGATGCACAGAAAAAGAACCCTCGATGCACTGCTGGTGGGACTGCAAATTGGTACAGCCACTATGGAAACAGTATGGAGGTTTTCTCAAAAAAACTAAGAATTGATCTGCCATATGATCCAGCAATCTCTCTACTGGCTATTTACCCCAAAGACTTGAAAACCCATATCCATAAAGATATTTGCACAGTGATGTTCATAGCAGCATTATTCATGGTAGCCAGGACATGAAAGCAACTGAAGTGTCCTATGATAAAATGATTAGCCAAAGAAGATGTAGTACATATATACAATGGAATATTATTCAGCCATAAGAAGAGATGAAATACTGTCATTTGTGACAACCTGGATGGACCTCAAGATAATCATGCTAAGCGAAATAAGCCAGACAGAAACAGTTGAAAATCACATGATATCACTTTATGTGAGATATAAACTTAAAAGCAACAAATGAACAGGACAAACAGAGACTCATGGTTATGGACAATAAATAGACTAGTGGTTACCAGAGGGTATGAGGGAGGAGGGAGGAGAAGTTAGATAGGGTAAAGGGGTCAAATATGTGGTGACAGAAAGAAATCTAACTATAGGAGGCAAACACACAGTGTAAACAAGTATATGCCCTACTGTTAAAGTGTACGGCTGAAATTTCTTGGATCATTAACCAATGTTACCATAATAAATAAATAAATAAATAAATAATAAAGAAAATTTCGTGATGTTTAACAACATAGCAACAAAAAAGATAAACAAAGCTTGCTGCCAAAAGCTATACTACTGCACCTAGAGAAAGTAGATTATTCCGTTAACTGTTGTCTCCCCTATTTTGATACAGTGATCAAAATGAGTTTCCTAAAATCAAATCTGATGATTTCGCTTCAATGTCTTAATGGTTTCTCATCACCTCCAGGAACCAGTCCGAGCCCTTAATAAAGCAGACAAGGCATTTCACAATCTTTCTCATCTTCCTCTCCAACTGCTTCTCCCACTATGTTCTGAACTTTCGTGCTTCAAACGGAACAAGTTTTTTTTTACTTTTTTGATGGGCGTGGAGATGTGCCACCGAATTCATGGCAATGGGTATCACTGATCTTATGAATATTTTATTTTATTTCTGGAAACTAGGACTCAGTATAACTCCCAATAAAAATTTTAAAATCTGTATATTTCTTACATGCATTCAATGGTTTTCTCAGCCAGTTGAAAAAAAAAAAAAAAAACCTCAGGTATAAATTAGGAACAATAATAATACAATAGATATATTCATTGTAGGAAAAACTCTTGATAAAAGAAATAAAAGCTTGTCAATTTGATTGAATAGTCAGTGAATTGATTAAACCCCCTGTTCGATTAATTTACTTGTTACCAAAGATTTTATCTGACCTGATAGATGTAGTTAGACTGCCTCTATAATTTCAATGGTCATACCAGCTCCTAAAATTTTTATAGTAAATGAGAAAAAAATGAAAATGAAAGAATGAGGGTGAGATTCTGTTACTAGATTTCATCTTCCAAAAGACCATAGCTTTTTATTCTAATTCAACCACTTATAAATAATGCATTAATTTTTTCATCAAGGTTTTTTTCTGGCATAGACCTTGATCAAGGCACTGAGATAAGTGCAGTAAAAACAGGTTATTGTCAATCATGATTGCTGATCGAAGTGGAGACTCCGAACCCAACATAAACTTTAAACAAGCTGATGTTCAAGACTGTAAAAGGGACTTTTGAGAAGACCATTTCCTAGACAAAAGGGAATTTAAGCACTTGCGCTACACTTTTATGCTCAGAACCAGTTAAATAAATAACCAAATGGAAGTTTTTTTTTTCAAAATAGTAATCATAGAAACTGTACTTCAACTTAATAATATATATTTTTATAAACCAATCATCGAGAGTTAATTTCCCTGTAGGTCACACTTTCACTTAACAGTGAAAGTTTCCAGTGGGCTCTCTCATTGCAACACTCAAACTCAGCCCTACGTGAGATGAAATGAGTAATCATACTTTCAAGTAAGCTTTTAGTAAGATTTCAGTGCTTGTTTTTGGTTTCCCTGGAAACTCCACCTCTGGTTTAAGTGCTGTATCTAGGACCCCTGCTTGAAAGCTGATTTAGTCCTGACTGATCGTCTTCACCTGTGTTTCCTTGGCATCCTTCCAAACCCAGTCTCACCTTGTCTCTGGCCAGCTTACCTTTGGCCTACAGAGAACCCAGCAGGCACTGTGGTACTGATAGTGCCTTACTTGACAAATATATAAGGAAAAACTGTTTAAAAATTTGGTTGGTATTAATGTATTTCTCTTAACATCAGAATTTTATTGCCCTCTTTAGGTATGATCATGACTCATATTAAACACGAGGACAGCCTAGACTCTAAAAGATAATCCCACTTGTTCTGAAGCATCATTAAATTATTTTAAAAATCTTACGCCCAGGAAGACTAGTTTTGAAAATGCAGGTTGGACTAGTTTTTATCAACATAAAAACATGAACAAGATTGAAGAACTTATGTAAATGTGCATATCCTCTACATCATGCTACCTTGAAACTTAAAAAAAGAGAGAGATCATCTCACATAGTCTCTTCATTTTAGAAATGAGAAAAGAGAAGGCCGAAGGGTGAAGTGGCTTTCCTGAGGCTGCATCAACCCAGAGCCTAACATACAGTAGACAAATGTTCATTCTAATCCGGCTCCTAATTTTCCCACTAGACCTTTTCCTCACTACACACTAGACACCAGTCTCCTAAGACAATGAGTAGTATTTATCTTTCTAGGAATAGAATATCGAATGGAAATTGCAGGGAGGGAACAGCATAAGTAATATCCGTTATCTATTCTCGATTAGCAATACCTTTTTGAAAATGCTATTTTCTTTAATTGGATATATTGTTGACTTTATTAAACTACATTATTATATAACCTCTCAGTCTACCCTAATTTAATGAGTGTTGAAACATGAAGGAATTAAATTGCATTTTAGAAGATACAAATTAGATTTTATTATATTAGAAAACTTTTGTTTATAATAAATTAGACGTTTGTCCATAATATTTTTCAGCTTTAACGTTTTACCAGAACAGATTTTATTTTATTTGTGAAAGTTAAATTTTCTAAGTGCATGTTTTAGCATCACTTATATATGTTTTAAAAGGTAAAAAAAAAAAAAAAAAAAAAAAAAAAAAAAAAAAAACCCTGCTAAGTAGGACTCTTCTTTTTCTGTTATATTACTATATGATATTAAGAAATTTATGAGCTTTGAACAAAGAATCTGAAGACCCAGCTTTGTGACATCAGGCATTTAATAGCCCTGTGATCCTGGAAAAGTCAGTTAGAGTCTCTAAAATGCTATATTTTTGCAAGACGGCTGGAATAATGCTGAGCAGACAGAGTGAAGAAAATTATTTTTAAATTCTAAAAACTATGATACTTAAAATGTAATACAAGTTTTTTCTTGATTATAACTTACAAAAACATTCATGAATTTGAAGAACATATATTGAAAATTAGCTTAGAAACTCTAAATTGTTATAAAGAAAATTCGACTCAAGAATTATCTGTGACATCAGCAATCTGGCAGAAAAGGAATCACTGTCGGTGGTGAGAGTCCTAAAAAATCATATACAAAGCAGAAGAGCCAAGCTTTCCCACCTGAGGAACCTACAAGGTAAAGTCTTTGCCACCCCTTGGATGTCACTGACCTTAAACAAACAAGCACACAAGCAAAACATTTCAGGTTCAAAAATATAAATTTCTCTGATGATAAGGGATCTTGAGCATCTTTTCATACGTCTATTGGCCATCTGTATTTCCTCTTTGGAGAAATACCTATTCAAGTCTTTTGCTCATTTTTTAACTGGATTGTTTATTTTTGTTTTTGAGTTGTATGAGTACTTTATCAATAAATCAAAAAACAAGGGTTGGTGAAGATGTGGAGAAAAGGGAACCCTGGCACACTGTTGGTGAGATTGCAAAATGGTACGGCAACTATGAAAAAAAGTTTGGAGGTTCCTCAAAAAATTAAAACTACAACTTCCTTTTGATACAGCAATTGCACTTCTGGTATTTATCCAAAGAAAAACCAAAACACTAATTCATAAAGATCTATGCAGCCCTACATACACTGCAGTTTATTTAACAATAACCAAGATATGGAAGCAACCTAAGTGCCCATCAATAAACAATTGAATAAAGATGTTACAGTACATACTACTCAGCCATAAAAAAATGAAATCCTATCATTAGCAATGACATGGATGAACCTAGAGGGTATTATACTGAGTGAAATAAGTCAGACAAAGATAAATACCATGTGATTTCACTTATATGTGCAATCTAAGGAACGAAAAGAACAAACTAAATGAAAACAGACTCACATACACAGAGGACAGACTGGTTGCCAAAGGGGAGGGGGTTTGGGAGAGCTGGGTAAAAAAGGTGAAGGTATGAAGAAGTACATATTAGTAGTTACAAAATAGTTATGGGGATGTAGCGTACAGCATGGGAAATACAGTCAATATTATTGTAATGGCTGTATGTAGAGCCAGATGGGTGCTAGGGCAATCGGGAGGATCTCTTCATAAACCATATCAGTGTTTAACCATTGTACTGTACACCTGAAACTAATATAAACTTTAAAAAAAGATCAGAAGAAGATAAAGAGGGTCAAATACATGGTGACAGAAGGAGACTGGACTTCAGGTGGTGAGAACAACATAAAGCATAAAGATGGTTATAAAGGTGTACACATGAAATTTATATGTTATTAACCAATGTCATCCCAATGAACACAATTAAATTTTTTTAAAGTCAACAAATTTAAAGATGCACACACGTACGTATAATTAAAAATCTTATGCAAGAGGGGAAAAAAATGGTGTAGATGATAGAGGCTGGGTTCATACCTCTGGTGACCAAATTAAAGTTGTCATGGAAACAAGGACAGCAGCAAGAAAAATCACCTGGGATCTTGATGAGCAAGCCAAACAGCTAGGGAGAAATCTAAGAAATCACCCTGCAATGGCAAAAGGTAGGACGGGACAAAGACATGAGGCTGCCCCATTCTGAGAGATTGAGTGAGACCGAGGCTGCAGCAGAAGCTTCTTAAAGGTGAAGAAACCATGAGCAGGTTTTTGTGGTGACGGACCTGCTCGGTCTGAGCACCAGTGCCAATTTGGCTGTGTGCAGGGAGCACCAGGGACTTACAGGGAAACATTGTCAGAGTGAGCGCCGAGGCAAGACTCACTGGGTACACAAGTGCCTGCGGTATCCATTGTTTCCTGTTGAGTCCTACCCCCTCCCAGTGCGCAAACACAGCTCCATCATAGCCGAGACGTCATCAGACTGGATAACAGAGATCATTCCACACAGAGGATTCCTTGAAACCCACCTCCCCAACTCATGGCCCCACCCAAGCTGCATCCAGGTGTATCCTCAGCAAGTCAGGAGCTCCTTGTTCGGACTCACACTGGAGGTAGCTGGTCTTGGTTTCTGGTGTGGCCTTTTGAGGCAACTGTTAGCACAGCATCTGTGGATTGCTTGCTGAATCTTAACAGGTGGCCCTGGAGGGGTAGAAGCTTGGCTAAGTTTGGCCTGCAGCTGAACCCCTCTCAGGACTGTGCCACTGGACAGACACCTACTTCACAAATCCACACTATATGACTGGGAGACTTAGAGCTTTGCTTAGTACATAAAAATAGACACAGAAAGACAGCCAAAATGGGAAGACAAAGAAGCAGAAACCATATGAAAGAAGAGAACAGAGATCCAGATACAATGGAGTCAAGTAATCTAACAGATGCAGAGTTCAACACACTGGTTATAAAGATGCTCAATGTACTTTTGGGAAGTAAATGTAGATAAATTCAGTGAGAACTTCAACAAAGAGATAAAAAACATAACAATGGAAATGGAAATTATAAAAAGAAACCAATCAGAAATGAAGAATGAGATGAGATGAAAAGTATATTAAATGGAATAAACAAAGTGAATAAAGAAGAGGATCAAATGCCCTGCTAGAGGACAGGAAAGCCAATCAGGATACTCAATCAGAATGGCAAGGAATAAGATGCCAAGACTATAAAAATAATTTAAGGAGGATATGGGACACTATTAAGGCTCCAAAGAGTCATCCAATTGGCATAACTGAAGAAATCAAGATGTTGAACAACTGTTTGAAGAAATAATGATGGAAAACTTCCCTAACCTGGTAAAACCCAGGAAGCTCAGAGAATTCCAAAAATAGGGGATCCAAAGAGGCCCTCACCAAGACACATCATAATTAAAATGCCAAAGTTAAATACAATGAAAGAATATTAAAAGTAGCGAGAGAAAAGCAGATAATTACCTACAAGGGAACACCCATAAGACTGGGAGCTGATTTCTCAGAAGAAACTATGCAGGAAAGAAGGGCTTAGCAAAAAATATTCGACAGGATGAAGACCTAGGATATACGACCAAGAATAATTTATCCAGCAAAGCTATCATTTAGAGTTGAAGGATGGATAAAGAACTTCCCAGAAAAAATAAGCTAAAGGAATTTATTGCCACCAAGCCAGAATTACAAGAAATGATGGAGGGACTTTTTTAAGGAGAAAAAACATGTATCACAAAAACAGGAATAAAGAATAGTAACAACTACATTCCTATCAATAAGTTCCTCAAATGGAAAAGAATTAAGCGCTCCAATCAAAGATAGAGTGGCTGAAAAAATAAGAAAATAAGACCTCTACATATGAAAAGGAAGGAGATGGAAAAAATACTGCTTTGATAGACCTAGAAAGTATTTAAGTCAGAGAAAGATAAACATTATATGATTTCACTTTTATGTGAAATCTAAGGAATAAAAAGAACAAACTAATCAAAATAAACTCACAAATAGAGTGGACAATTTGGTGTCAGACAAAGGAAGGGGAGTTTGGGGAGCTGGGAGAATGGAGTGAAGTTCTAAATAAGTACAAATTAGTAGTGATGGATGGTCACGGGATGGGGAGCATGGCATAGGGAATGCAGTTAGCATTAATACGTCGGCTGGGTGGAGGGTCAAAGGAGGAAGGAAGCAATTGGGGGGATCATTTTACGAACTATACGGACGTCTAACCAATGTATTGTACACTTGAAACTAAATTTTAAAAACCTCATGCAAAAGTGATACATATTGACTCATTCAGAAACCTCATTTCTGAAAATTTACTTTAAATACATTACTAGTCTAAAAATACACAAATGATGACTTATTCAAGGCAGGGCTATGCCTGTTAATAATACTGCTGAAACACTTCCACTGGAACTCACCATCATTGCAATGCACTTCTTTCGTTTCGTTTACAATCTGTGGAACCACAACTAAAAAATAAAAACATGTAAATTTAAATTGAAAAAAGTCAAAATTTAAAAATACATAGTAATCTCAAACAGCATAATTGAGTAACACATATTTATTGTTTAACTTCATTACATCAGAAACTGCTTCCAAGCTAAACTGAAGCTACAGTAAGACAAAAGGAGTTATTTGGTTCAAACATCAAAAGAACGATTATTTCAAATAGGAAAATGTTAATGGAGAAAAACGAATGGTCTAAATGCCATTCACTGCTGAAGGTGATCTCTCAAGATTCCTTCCAGTTCTATAGTTCTATGACTATAAGTTCCCAAATTATCAGAATAACAGAAATTCAATCCAATTGGTTCAATTGATATTTACTCTGAATTTTCTTAATTCAACCAAACATCTATCTAAAATACTCTTCAATAAATAATTATGGTACAAATGAGTGGATAAAAGCACTCAGGATGCTTAAACATTCATTGTAAAGGGCAAAAAATGGTGAGAGAGAGAAAGACAGTCAATGTTAGTTCATCACCAGCTCTTCACTGGGCAAACCGATGAATTCTATTGAATCAGTGATTCTCAAACTTCAGGGTTGCCTCAGAACCATCTGAAGGTTTGTTAAAACACGGGGTGCGGGCCTTGCACCCCAGGTTCGGATTCAGTAGAGCTGATTGTCCAAGCTTCCCAGGTGAAACTAATGCTGCTGGTTTGGGAGCCACACACTGAGGACCACTGTACTAAATTAGACCTCGATTTGTAATAGGAAACTGATTATTTTTTAATGGTACTTCTTATTTTTCTTTTTAAAATTAGAAATATTTTTTACATCAAAAAGCTCAGCTATTCTTTAGAAAAAAGTTAGAAAAGAGACTAAAATCCAAGAAAAAAAACTAAATTAGAGATAAAAGAGATAAAATTAAAATCACCATTAATTTTCTTGACGTTTACATTGCTTGTAGCCAATTATTTCATTTAACAATATATCATAAACATCTTTGATTTATACTCTTTTATAATATTAAAATGCCTTTATAGTTTTATTGAATGGGTATAGCTTAATTTATCTTATCCACTATTATTGCAATAGTAGTGGCTTTATTTTTTTTCATTTATTAATAATTTATGTAATTAAATTTTGCATACATTTTAAATTATTTCCTTTTGGTATATAAGATTAATTTTAAAGTTGTCTTATGTGTCGGTAAATGGCCTTTTAAGAAAGGGTGTTCTAATTTATATATCTACCAGCATCATGAGAATTCTTATTTCCTAGTTTCCCCAGCTTTATTATCTTTAAGAAGAAAATCTTTTCAAATCTGAGGGAAACATCTTCCTTATTTATTTTCATTTCTGATTGCTAAGGAAAGTAAACAATTTTAATATTTTTCACCCATGCTACACTCATTTTATGTTGAACTAAGTGGGACTATCCTTTTACCTTTTTTATGTTCAGATGCGTCAAATGGCACTTGCGGTTTTTCAAAGTTCCCATCCTCTGCGAAAGAATTCCTGCAAATGCAAAGCCAAATGACTCTGGATCAATGAAATGAACAAACTTCATGGAAATTACATCTCACATACTATCTTTTTTTATGTGTGGGCACAGTTATTTTGATGAACAAAGAAACACTTTCTGGATTTCATTTCTCAAAACTGGCAATCTCGCCTCAAGCGAGGTGGGTGAAATCTCATCATCTCTAATCAGCAGAAGCACATTTGAAGAAAACCAGGGCAAAAAGCCACTCTTCAGTCCAAAAGTAAGCAATCTCTGATAGCTGGTCCAACAGAAGGGATTTGGAACACACATTCTAATTGGAATCTGTTTGGCTAAAGTAACACACTCTTGAAGCAAAAAGCCTTGGAAACTCTGAGGAACAGACTGAGAAGAACGTACTTATAATCTAAGAAATTTAAGTGTACCAGGCAAAAGGCTTGCCAAGGCTTCTATCCTTGAACTCTGAATAACTGTAGTGAATGGTAAGAGTTAGTTATGTCTTGGTGTGTTCCCTCATATTTCTTTGATAACTAAATCTTGGCCACATTGCCTTTTAAATCCTCAATTTGGGACTAAAATAATCTAGATTGCAGACAGAAAAATTGTTTGTCCTGATAACAAGAACATTGCAGGATGTGACTTGATTTTCCTGGCTGTTGTGAATCTCTGTTTCTACTCCAGTAAAACAGAGATAATAGTGTTGGCCTTAGCTTCATAGGGATGCTGTACGAATTAAATCTAATGCTCTGTGCTTCATTACTCTTAAAATATTTCATCCCAGGTATGTGCTGGCACTGTAGTAGAGAAGAATGAATAAGCTATATTCAACTCCTTCAAAAATAAGCATTAGATGGGAAATTAAAAAGAATCACAGATTACAATATTTCTAATGTCGAGAGGTGTGATAGTTTTATTGCAGTTTATTTTTGTGATGTGTGTGTGTGTATAATTAAGAGTGAAAAATAATGTCTAGGACTTACTTAAAATATAGTCAACCCTTGAATAATATGATGTGAGGAGCAGAAACCCCTGCACAATTTAAATCTATGTATGACTTTTAATTCCAGGAAACTTAACTACAGTTGGCCTTTAGGATTCAACCAACTGCTGATTGAAAACAGCATTTTCCATCTGCAGCTGGGAATCCGCGGTTATGAATCTGCTGTTGGGAATGGGAATATACTGCTTTCTATACATGGAAGGTTGAATCTGCAGATGAGAAACTCAAGGATACTAATAGCTGAGAGTGTATTTATTGAAAGATATCCACTGGAAGTGATCCCATGCAGTTCAAACCACTATTGTTCAAGGGTCAACTGTTCTTCCCTCCTCCCAAGGAATGAAGAAACAGATAAAATAAGCCTGAGGTGAGAGATGTTTAATTGAAGTTTCACTAGATATCAGGCTAAATTTACAACAACAAAAAAATTACGTGAAGCAAAAACTCTAAGTAAAGCTCATAAAAGATACAACCCTTAAATGTACATAAACTGAATTTTGGAAATGTTACTGTCTTGATGGAATGAGATGCTCTCTAGATGTTAAGGCATCTTGCATGATTTCTTGTTTAATTTTGTGAATTATCTTTTGAAATTGTGGGTTTTCAAGAAAAGCATTGAAAGTGAAGTACACTTGCAACTTTATTTCCGGGAACGTGAAAATTAGCAGAGGGTGCACAAACAAGGATTTTAAGATTTTCATTCTGTTCAGGTTTGTACTAACTCTGTTGGGACCTCTGGATTCTGAGTCCCAGGAGCACAGACATAACTATCACGTTCTCTAACTGTTGCTTTTCTGACTTTATCTCTCTTCACCTTGTTGCTATAAGCAGATAATCTTTATGTAACAGGAAGGATGAGTCATTAATCCTCACAGGTAGTATATGTATGTGAAACTGGCTTTTTCTGTAGAAAAAACACCTGGAGGTGACCATTGTGAAGATAAGGGCAATAATGAATGACCTTTCTGACTTCATGATATACTGAGCCATTAAGGAGAAAGTCACCTCTATTTCTATTAGCTGTGTGGCTTGAGTAAATGACATCTTCTCAGCACCTGTTTCCTCAGCTGGAAAATGTGTGCGATATGCATCCTCCTTGTAATACAACATGGGTGATAATTAAATATCCATACGCTCACAGGTAAAATTGAAAATAATTAGAATTGAGAATTCTTTCTTAAAATGTTCTAAGAGCAATTTACCTAATTGCTTCCTGATAAAGATCTGAAGTTTACTTGTCTCAGTGATAACTTCAATAAATCTTTCAAACTTATCTTGCTTTTCATATGCAAGAAAGAAAATATTTCCCCCACTGTTGATGCTGAAGTGATCTTTAGATGGTATAGAAACATGAAAAGGCAAATATACCAATATTTACTACCTACCTGTGCTGCAGGATACCAGATACCATGCAGTACCTGGAAGTTATCTTATATAATCCTCCTGAAATAATACATGGTAGGTAGTATAATCTGTATTTTAAAGATGTGGAAACTGAGCCTCAGAGGGTCAAAACTTTACCTGTCATAAGTTATAAACTCTAAAGTTGGGATTTTTGAATCCAAGTTTGTCTGAGTCAAAAAAGTCCTGATCTTTTCAACACTAAATCCCTTATTGGAAGGGTTAAATTCAATATTCTGAATATAATGTAACTTAAGTGGTTAACTTTACAATATATGTGGTGCTTGAAAAAAACTTATTGGGGCACAATCTTTCCAAATCTGGCATATCTCAAGGGAACTTAAAGTTAAGAGATGCACTTAAATAGGCTTCCAGGTAAATCAAGTCTGCTCTTCCTCCATTGATAATGACAAATGAGACAGTTTGGGATTATTTCAGTGAGTACAAGGAACAAACATAAAGGCATTGAGCCATATTATTTGAAACCTAATTTCCAAACAAACAAAATCTTACATCAGGCCTACTACTTCTGAGGGAATAAGGCCAGCTTCATAAAGCTATGGCAGTTAAAGTGAGTTCTTATCCCTGGGAGATGTTTTAAGAATTCTTCAAATATATGATCATTTGTATTTTCGAATTGCAGGGAAAATAGTTTTCCTCTAGAACTGCTTTCAATATTTCCTGATGCAGAAAGAAATGACATGGAAGTCAGTAGAATAGAAGCCTTTCCTAAGGGTGACTGCAAGAGACAAATGACTATAGCATGGCCATTGAGTCTTTTCATCTGCCTAGGAGATTTAGGTTTACCTCTGATTTCCTGGCAATAGCGAAGTCAAATATTCCCTTGATTCCGCCATATAAGAGAGAAGCAGACCTAGCTAAAGCCTCCGGCACTGCCCTTTTCATCAACAGGAGGTCTCGATATGTTCACCTGGCCTGTCCTCCCTCTCATTTCCTCATCACTACCTCTCATGAGAATGAAAGTGGAGATGGGAGGCCAAGAAATTTTTCTCTAGCTGTTTCCCTCTGAGAGTCAATCTTTATTTTTTTTTTTTAAGTTCTGTTATGGCAGAGACAGACATATTTAGATAGGTTTTGCCCAGAGAAAAGTCATGCCTCGAAAACTCTCTAAAAAATTGCTTATACCGACTCGGGCTCCATTCTGACTGATGGCTCATAAAACAAATCTCACCTAATTCTTTCTGTCTGATGCTCCCATAATTCAAGGCTATATGTCATAGAATAAAACTAGATTGAAACTTAATTTTAAGCATTGCTTTTAGTGGAGTCAAGTCCTGCTGGTTTGAAAAACTGTTGGATATATTTTTGTTAGTGTTTGAAGACCACTGGAATCATTATGGTTTCAATGTTTTTAAGAAGCTTATTTTCCAGAGCATGAATTTTGGACACACTTGTTTTTGTTGCTTTCTTTAATGTAGGCAAAGCCTTTTGAAATCAATCTTTAGACTAGAGATTTTTTTGGATTGCACAATTCAAATTTGTGGCTGTCTTACCATTCCAGTGGATGTAGCTGTGCCTTTTTATTCAGGAGCTGAAATTGCTCAAACACATTTAAAAGAGACCAGTATCGGTTCAGGACTGAACCAGGTTTCTCGTAGGATTTGCCATATCATAAAATTCACTCATCAAAGATTGAATCCCAGGAGTAATTGATGGGAAGAGCTGAGAACAAATATTCAAAGACAGGATATCAGAAAAAAGTGGACAATAAATTAAAATATAGTATTCCTAGGAAAAGCTTCATATTTATTCAGATACTTTAAAAATCAGACAGTTATTAAAAATCCATTTTCTGTACCATCATTTAATTTTCTATGCAGTTGTGAAGGTAAATGCCATTTTTAATAAGGTAATAATTTTGTTGATGATCATATTTCCAAGTGGAGTGATTTTTGTTCTCTTTTCATTGACTATAAATGTATTTCTCCTACCTATAGATACCTGAAAACAGCTGAATAACAGAATGAGTCAGGCAGTGGGAAAAATGACGAGAAATACCCTTGGGTTATAAGTGAATTTCATCAATGTGAGAGATATTAATCTTACCAAATAATATCTATGGTTATTCTTTCAACTCTAAGAGTCAGGAAATTGGGGTTTGCCCTTGCTCCTGCAAAATAACATCAACTCTTCCACACCTTGTACCATGAGATGTTCTCGACATTCACAATATCTTGAATTATGAATTTCCAAAGAACGAGGTCAGATCTCTTTGATTATCTTCATTTAGTATTGAGTCAAACTGTCATGCAATACTTACTAGGTTTCAATTAATTAAAATGATAATCCATTCATTAAATTATCTCTGGGGCAATAAGCTTACTTTGAACCCTCCAAAATATGGAGCTAACTTGTAAAAACAAGTGTCAAACATTCATTAATTAACTTCATAAATTAGTCATAACTCATACAAGTAGCATACAGGTAGGTACATAGATTTTTTTTAATAAAAAGTAAATATTGGATCCAAACACATTAATAATAAATTATCAATGGGGTTTTTAAATGCGATTTTAAGATATTTTGTATAAACATTTAAGAGGAATGTGCAAATTCATTTGATTCTATCTATATAAGTGGCAGAACTAGAAACAAAGAAAGTACTGAGAATGCACATTTAGGTATAAATTATCCTTTGGTATTGACCAGTAAATGAACAAACCCCCAAAAATACATAGGAAAAAAAATAAGTGCCATATTTTTTAAAGGCTGAAACCACTAAATGTTAAAATTATTTACATTTTTTCTTTCTTTACATTTTCTTAGTTTGCTATAGAGTTACGACAAATCAAGATTTAGGTAGTTTTCCAAAATATTGTTGTTATATTTAATAATATTTGATTTTATACAAACAAAAAGTGCATAATAAGCAGAAAGAAATTTTGGTTACATGTAAATATTCCAAAGCTAAAAACAAAAGTTCTTTAGAAATATTTGAACATTTTCTCCATTAAAAAAATTGTCAAACCTTGGCAGCTATACTAACCTCATATTCTTTTACCTTTAACAAGTCACATATTATTTGCAAACTCTTAAAGAATACAAATTCTATTCATTTTAATTAGATGTCTGAAAAGAGGAAGGGAGCTTTCAAAGATTTGTTTCTTAAAGAAATATCTTCACCTAGGTGAAAGTCAAAAATCAAGTAGTTTATGGCTGATCTATAATCACAGTTATCAAGAGGAATCAAATGTCTTTTGTTTTACCAATTGGAATTGTCCCAAACTCCCAAGTTCCTTTATGAAAGTCATAATTGAGTTAATCTCCTCTAAAGACAGGCATTGATTTACTTCCTTTTCATAGTTTTCACCCTATAATAAGACAGGAAAAGAAAAACAACTTTTAAGCAATTGCTACGAAATCAAACCACATTTAGCCCAGTTGCTGCCTAATTCATAAACCAATCACATTTTGAACTCTATAAATAAACAACTGAGCTAATTAATGCTAAATAATACATAGTAATTTTAATTTGTAACAGCAATATCTGACTATACGAGAACTTCATATCTGACAAAGAGGACCTGAATGAAATCCCTCAACAGTGCTTCTCTAGGAAGGTCGGAGAGATGAGCCCATGAGGGCAGAGTGCGTGTGACAGTTTGGGTATGCAGAGTCCCCTTTAGCCTTCAGGTACTAGAGGTTGGAGCAGATGTACAGAGAACATTCTTGCACTAGTAATCTGTACAGATTTTTTGAGGCACTAAGAAAACTTGTATTAATATACCATAAAATTAACCAGTACTACTCTGAAGCACTGCACCCTAATCATAAGTGTGTAACCAAAGATGCTAACTAGATGTGAATACTTAAAAAAAATTGGTATTATCACTTAAACCTCTTGAAGTCAATCTGGAACCCTCGCTGCTATGCTAGACTGTCTCCAAAAAGTCCTAGTATTCCTTTTAAAGTAAGATTTCTATAAAATATAATATCCACAAACATTCCTTAAGAATTAGGAAATGTGTTACTTCATTGTCAAACCATAATTTTATCATAATCTATCACTCACATACTTAGTTGACACAAAAATAATGTTGGTCCTCAAGTCAGAAAAATATTCAGAGGTGTAATATAATTGATATAAATTAATTTTAAATAAATTATTAAGTTGCTTAACTACACAATAAAGGAAATGGCGCCGTGCAAAGAATGCCTTGGAAAAAAAAAGCTCGTCGGTACAAAAATACACACTTACCTTAAATACGCCTGACCTATAAAGTCTCTGAACTATCTCAGAGAATATGGAAAGAGAAGATTCATTAGAAAAGAGAAAACTGAAAGTGTCTTTTAAAAGGAACTCTTCTGTGTTTTGGTCCTCAAAATCCATATTATCATCATCTTGAAAATGTAAGTGTTCATGCACCTGTGAAAAAGCAAAAGCACAGCAAACGTTTTTATTGACTTGCTTTTAATCAGATGGTATCACTTCTAAAGCATGATTCATTTTCTGTTGTATTGTAGATCAGAACTGACATCTAGTGGCCTTTTTGGAGGTCAACAGTTTTATAAAATACAACTAATGTTCTTTTGAATATAAGATTCTTCATAAGATTAACAAATGAATTATAAAGTCACATTAGTTTAGCTCGAAACTATTGTTAAAGAATTCATGTTCATGTAAGATAATATGTAACATTTCTGAACAATAAATTTTGGAGAGCATAATACAAACTACTGTGTGTGCAGAAAACAAATAAATGACCATTGAAAGACATAGAGTCATAAAGTTTCAAAATTTTATGGATAAATCTTTGAACTAATGTTTGAGTAACACATAATGTAATCATCTCCTTGTATAAAAGTTTGAAAATGCTACATGAAGTTGAATTCCCATTGCACATAATTTTATTGTTTATCTTCCCTTCTTCCCACTCCATATCCTGAAATAAAGCTTTCTATTGACTAATTCAATTAATTGTTTTTTAATCTTCTTGCCACTAAGGATTATTTTAGATTAAAAATGTTGGAGATGATTAAAATGAGTAATTTGATTTGAGAGGAAGTAAAAGAATCAGAATGTACAAAATATACTCCTCAGTTTATACATGGTTATACTAGAAAAATTATATATTTCAAAAATTCTTGTGGTCTTTTAAATTAAAATACAGGCCAATTTTAAACTAAATATATATATTCATTATATATATTCATATAAATATAAATATATATATATTCTTTATGAATAAGAGTTACCTTTTTATGAACCCATGTGAATAAGCTGGGTAATCTATTTTCTATTATCTAAATGTCTGCTTTCCTACATTAACACATACTTAGATTTATGCCACATTTATTTCATAAACAGTGGTTGCACCATAGAAAAAAAATCCATGCTTGTTTCATAGGGATGCATCATAGGGATTGGGACTCAAATCATAGATTACCCACATACTGGTTAATTCTCTGAACCACCATAAATATAAATAAGCCTGTAGTGACCTAAATGCACGTTGCTATTTACTGATGGGTTACTCTGAATAAAAAGAACATACATGAACACACATGTCCTTCAGTAAAAGATGGATTCGCCTGAGGCCTTTGGCACACTCACCTGGAGCACTACAGGGGATCTGAAACTGCCATAACCAATATCAAAAGTTAAAAGTTGAAAACATAATCTGCATCTGAAATAAAAACACGAGGTAACATAAAAATATATTCTTTTTGCTACATTTACTCTATTATTTGGTATTATATTATTAATAGTTATTATAGTTAAATCTCAAGGTCTGTACTAATTATAAAGAGCAGTGGCTTGGATAATCTAAAACTACATGCAGTTTATTTGGGGATTCGGAATCTGTTTTGTTCCTTACGGAAAATATAAATACATGTAAAGTATTCATAACACATTAAACTAAACGATGAAGTTACTCTATGAAAATCTAAATGTGGAGAAGGAAACTCTCCTAAATGCCAGGCATTCTTAGTCACATATAAAGCATGATAAAGCTTAATCGAGTCACCTCCCTTTTTTGATATACTAGCCCTAGGGGAAAAAAATTAGATTATATTCAGGTGAAGAGGAGTTATTAAATTTTGTTAATAAAGCCTATAAATAAAAATATACCTAGTCAATGGTAAATATATATGATAAAAATAGCTGAGCTTGAAAGGGGTTGCAATTAAAAATTAATTTAAATAACTGCTTTATTACTGTCACCACTATTTAGATACTAACATGTCTATGATGTGCTCCGAAGTTTTAGGATCTATAAATTAGGAAACACATTTGGGAGTTCATATTTGTATACTGACATAACATTTTTCAAGTAGCACCTACGTGTGATAATTAAGATATATTGTCACTAACAATTAATTTTTAGAAGTAGTTTTTTTCTTTTTTTTTTAACATTAAAATTTATTTTTACCTATCCAAAGTCTTTGGTCCCAGAGTGGATGTTTCACTGAACACTTCAGCTGCTAGCAGAAGTTTGCTAATTACTTCCTTCATATTGTCAAAAGTCTGAAGAGGAGAACCAGCTCTCAGGAATGTATCAAAAAAGGTTTGAAGCTGTGAACAAAATAAAGAATTTCTATGTTGAAACAACATGTCAATTTGTCTCCCTATCATTTCCAAGGCTACCGATTTGAAAGATTCCTTTAGGTTATCTCTCTTTATCACACTCCGAAAAAACTCCTTAAGTAGAAACTTTGATAATTTAAGATATATATATAGATAGATAATATATCTATATATATAGTATATATTATATACAGAAAGAGTATACAATATACTAAAAGTATACTATATAATTAATATAGTTATATACATAATGAATTATATATATTATATGCATTATAAAATATATTACAAGCTTTTCAATAGAATATGGGGTGCCACTATATCTTGTAATTTCAATTACTTTATAGGTGCTGTCTTCATTCTTTTCTCTTTTCATGGCATCTCATCAAGAAAAGTGAAGTGGGATTGTAACAGCGCTTGTGCCTTGAACTCCCAAGTTTATATGTGTCTCGACTAACTAGGTGAATTTGGACTGGCAACTTAATTCTCCAAACTTTTGTGTCTCCTTTAAAGTGGGTTAACACCTACCAACGAGAGTGTTGTGAAACTAGATGAGAAGAAAACGTATTTGAAAACCACTGAAATGTATGAAATTCACATCTAAACTTTTCATTATTATCACTTTTCTGCACATATCAGAACAAAACAATTATATCAAAGTTGTTTCTTCACAGCATTCTGCTACGGGGGATCTAGCCAACTACTGAAGAATCTAACAGATTCTCAATGTCCTCCTAATATTGTAATTAAAGGTTTCACATAGAGAGAGAGGATAAGGCAATATTGCAAGAGGGGAATGAAGCTCAGGCTTCTTGGAAACACTACAGTTAGATTCACAAATGGCTATTAAATATTAAATATTAATAGAATCATAACACATTAAACTAAACAATGAAGTTAATATTAAATATTAAAACAATTGCAGCAACAAAACTACTTCTCCAGGATGCTTAGCAGAAAAGTTCAAGTTGAAAAATTTTTTAAGTATATAAAAAAATCTCATATTGATTCATAGACTTTGGATAAACATGCCCTTTCAAAATGAAGAACAAAAAATATTTTTTGAAAAAACATAAAGCATGTATTCTATTCATGTTTTGGAAGAACAGACTAAATCTATCTGAACTGCTTAAGATTGCAAAGGGAAAAACTTTTGTTGCTGTGATAATGAAGGAGAGCTATTGGCACAAACCTCCTGAGGGAAGCGGTAAATGTATCTTTTAAATACACACACACACACACACACACACATACACACGCACACACAATTCATCTAAGAGAATAAACACCGAC
This sequence comes from Eonycteris spelaea, assembly GCA_003508835.1. Lineage (NCBI taxonomy): Eukaryota > Metazoa > Chordata > Mammalia > Chiroptera > Pteropodidae > Eonycteris > Eonycteris spelaea. The sequence goes on along the minus strand of PUFA01000254.1, from coordinate 1,304,250 downwards.
TTCATAAACTTTTACCAACCGAAAAACAGAAACCTAATGAGACATACACTCTAAGACCCTGTGAACAGGTCATTAGCTTTGGCAATTGGGATGTTTTTCCATTTCTCTAAGGAAAATGAATGTAATAATTATACAATCAAAAGAAAACAAATTAATGCTAACACTGAAACTGTTAACACCCTTGAGTCAAAATAGAGTAACAATATGTTATTCCAAATAAAAGTAACTCATCATATTTCACTCAGTTCACCATATTATGTAGGAGTTATTGATGATGTTATTACATTTTCCCATTTTAATGTTTCCTGAATATTACAGAGGTCAAGGTTAATGATTTAAAAAGTTGGGAGTGTTTGTATAGCATATAAATGTATAAGATTGGTTATGAGATTATATTCTCCAAGGAAAAAATTATAAGCAAATTAACGTTTTAGGCTTATAGTTATTCTTCTACTGTGGAAATGATTATTTCTAAATTCTGACTATAACAGTGAGCTTTGACTATGGGCTGCCAGTACATGAATTCAGTTCCATTCAAACCAACTTTCATGAGATTTTACCACACAGAAAACATTGTGCTTTGAGCTTTGGGGAACAAGTACATAGCACAGTGCTAATAATATAGACTCTAGAGGCAAAAAGTCCCAGGTCAATACTCAGTGCATACTAGCTCCTTTTATTAATTAAAACAAGACAAGTCCACAGAGCCATTTAAAGGAAATTTCAATTAAAAGTGATTGTTGAATCCGGATTCTCCTAATACAATGCTTGATTTGAGAAAATCAAATTGCCTCTGAGAATTCAAACATTTGTGACAACAACGAAGGAAGAACATTTTAAAAATTTATGTTAAGCCTTCAATAGATTATGTTTAAGAGAGAGAGAATAATGCTGCAGTGAACATAGGGGTGCATATATCTTTTTGAATCAGCGTTCTCATTTTCTTTGGATAAATACCCAGAAGCAGAATTGTTGGGTCACATAATAGTTCTATTTTCAGTTTTTTGAAGAATCTCCATACTGTTTTCCATAGGACGGTACCAGTTTGCAGTCCCCCACATTGTACAACTGAAACTAATATAACCACAATAAGATTGTATACCAACTATACAGAAATAATAAAAAAAAAAAAGTTTAAGAGAGAGAGAGAGAGAGAGAATAACGAGGCACAATGGTTGAATGGACCCTTCTAGTTGTTTGCCTCTCAGAAATGAAAGAGCAGAACTGAAGGAACCAAATAACTGGCTTTTCTCCCATCTCCCTAAGAACTCAGCTTGCTAAGAGATGAACAAACATCAGCCAACAACCAGGAAAACAGGGGACCAGAACAAAGCTGTCTTTACAAAGAGAAGTGTGAAGACAGAAGAGAGAAGTGGCACTGAAGAAGCATGATTCAAAATGGAGCGACTTGTTTTATCTCTGTGTTAGCTCTCTTCCCAATTTCTGTCTCTGTGTATATTCTCTATCTCATTGCTCAGATTTTAATTTAAGTCCTTGAATTCAAAGAAAGTTCTAGATCAGTGGTGACCTCTTCTATTTAAGTCACACAGTATAAGTGGCAAGCAAAACTACCTATGTCAGAAATGAAAGTATTTAATAGGTGTTTGTAAAAAACTATCACTTTCAATAGATCACTCAGAAAGTGCACAATATTTCTATTAGTTTTTATAATTAACCCATTTAGGCTAAGTGGAAGACTTCTTTGAGTATTACAATTTGTTGTGAATTGTATTTCCTTAGTCAATTACCTGAGTTCTGTGCATCCCATTGTGCTCAGATATAGAGAGAACTGTGCTCAATGATCTCATCAGACAATGTCAAATCTGAAATTATTCATATTAATTCCATTTAGAATCATAAGAACCTGAAAAACACATTTCACCCAGGAGCTTTCTTAACTCAAGCACAACTACCTAAAAGAGCACCTTCACCTTCGTTGTTAATTTAAAACAATCAAGCCATGAACTCAAATATCAAAAAGAATGATCCTTTTCTAGACCAAAACTTTAAATCAATATTTTTGAGTTACATAAATACATAAGAATATAAGATTCCAAGGACACCATTGCCTTGGCAGTTTGGTAGAAATTTTTTAAATATTAAAACTTTTAACATGACATGAAACTATTTTATAAACTATATTTTTTTCTCTGGTATAAAAATGAAATACAAATTTAGTGCAAAAGAAAATGACCTTGTAAGAGCATGGTTGTCGAACTAGCAGTTAAAGCATCACCGTTTGTTTGTACTTATGTAAAATACAAGCCATAACCCAGTAAGGAATTTGTATTTTTTATATCTTTTATATTTATCCATTCAAGCAACCCATTGAAATTTACACAGATGGATCAAAATTACCAATTAAAATGAAAGGACAAGAGAAACTGAGAACCTGAAAATATTCATAGAAAAACTTCAGTTATGTCTTTGATATCTTAAAACAATACCAAGGTGCCCTTACCATCTCATTCCCCTACCCCACCTCACATAACCCCTCACATACTACATTCTAGGCTTTCTTACTGTGTCCCTTTATCCTCCCAAAAGACCTTGGACAAATTGCTCTCAAAAACAACATGTGTTATTCTGTATTAAATTTGTTAATTTTCTTGTCTGCTCTTCAGAAGAGAGCTTTTAGAGTAGAAACTGTACCATTTTACTTTTGGGGAGCCAGTACCTAATGCAGAGTAGATATTGCATAAATACTGTTGAATAAATAAACCTAAGTATAACAATACAGAGACCACAGACTTTAATTTAATAAGAGAAAGAGTTTATGGAAACTTCTGGATACTACAGTTTTTTTCTTTAGAACAACATGTTTCTTCTTTCCATCTTTTCAGGAGGATATGCATTTTTCCAGTGCCTTATAATACAGTTTCTGAAAAATTGAATCTAGAATAGAAAGATTCAAGAGGATTTTTGACATAAGAAAATTTAATCTAATAGTTAAAATGAAGAATGAAAGATTAACCAATATTAGAGGGATTTTTGTGAGTTATGTTCTTGATTAACTGGGAAACTATAGGAGAAAATTGGTATTTCAATATTTTAAAATATGAGTAGTGTGTAATAACATTGTACCTTACTAAAAGTTACTGGAATTTCTCTCAGAATTATTGTGTAATAGAAAATTTTTCATCTTCTCACCATAAACAAGATAAAATCATTTTGTAACAACAATCATTTAAAAAGATGGTCAATCCATTAAGATAGCTATATAAAAAAAAAAACCCATAAAATATTAAGAGTTAACAAGGATGTGAAGAAATCGGAATACTTGGGCGCTATTGGTGGAAATGTTAAATGGTTCAGCTGCTATCCAAAACAGTAGGGAGGCCCCTCAAAAAATCAAAATTAGAATTACGATGGGTCCAGTAATTCAACTTCTCGTACATAGCAAAAAAATTGAAAACAGAATTTCAAAGAGATATTTACACACCCATGTTCATTGCAGCATTATCCACAATAGCCAAAAGGTACAAACAACTCAAGTATCATCTGTGGATGAGCGGACAAACAAAATGTGGTACATACATACAATAAGATATTATTTAGCCTTGAAAAGGAAGGACGTGGAATGAGGCCAGAAACATGGCGGAGTGAAAGACATCCTTAGATCTCTCCTCTTGAAACAACAATAAGGTGAATATCTAAAACAAACAAACAAACAAAACACCCAAACTGCACACCAGCACGTCTGAGCGTGAGATCTGTGCATAAGAGCTACCACAGGTCAGAACCCAGGTGTCAGGTGGCGGACTGGGAGAAATGAGAAGCGCCTCTCAGAGCCACCAGAGCTCCCTGTAGGGGGAAGGGAGGGGAAAAGGGGTGGCACGTTCACTGAACAGCCCTGCCTGGGAGAGCTGTGAGCTCCACGCGGCCAGCAGCTGGGCCCACCCATTAGGGCAGAAACCAGAGAAGCAGGGACGACAGAGAAGTGGGGATGGCAGAGAACAACTGTTGATTTTTATCAGCCACAGTTGCAAAACCGAGGCTGAGCTGCAGCACCCATCCCCCAAGCCGGAGGGCCCCTCCCACCATAGCCTCCAAGACCGAATCTGAACAAATGCTACCAAAACTGTCACCAATACTGACAGGGACTGAGCCTGAGGGTAGCAAGCATGACTGAATATCTATAAGGAAAAAAAGGCATTAATAAGGTTTTATGTAAAGCAGGGATTCAAGAGTCTTAGACGCCACCTACTAGAAACCAAAAGAAAAAGAACCTTATTTGCAACAGGCTAGAGACTGTTATTAAAAAATCTTATTTTGGGAGGGGCGGGAGAGGGGAAGAAAGCAGAACACACTCCATTATGCCCAGGTGGAGAAATAGTCCATTAAACACCATGAACAACCAAGGTGACAAGGCAGCTCAGAAAGAAAAATCTCCAGAAAATAAGCTTACAGACATAGAACTATGCAACTTAAATGACAAGAACTCAGGATGGTACTTCTGAAAAAACTCAGTGAGATCCAAAAGGAATCATATCAACAATTTCAGGAAATGAAAAGACAACTAGATGAGCAGAATGAGTTCTTTAGCAAGGAGACTGAAACCCTCAAAAAGAACCTTCTGGAAAAAAAAATAGACCTTCTGGAAAAAAAAAAAAACATACTGCAAGAATTGAAAAACAAAATAACAGGCTTGGGAAATAGAGTTGACCAAATGGAGGAAAGGATCAGTGATATCGAAGATAGAAATATAGAAATAAATCAGAAGGAAGAAGAGAGAAACTAAAGAATGAAAAATAATGAAAAAGAAATACAAGAATTAGCTGATACCATCAGGAGAGGAAACATAATAATGGGCATTATCAAAGGTGAGGGAAAGGAGCAGGGATTAGAAAGCATTTTCAGACAAATAGTTGACAAGAACTCCCCAAATCTAAGGAATGAGCTGGAGCTTGGGATTCAGCAAGTCAACAAAACATCCAATGATCTCAACCCAAAAAGGCCTTCACAAGACACATTGCATTAAAATGATAAAAAATAATGACAACGACAGAATTCTCAGGGCATCCAGGGAAAAGAAGATGGTAACCTATAAAGAAAAACCCATTAGATTATCATTGGACTTCTCAGCACAAACCTTACAAGCCAGAAAAGAGTGGAATCAAATATTCAAACTATTAAATGAAAAGAACTAGCCAAGAATAATGTATCCAGCTAAACTTTATATTTTATATGTGAAAATAAAACATATTATATTGGTATATATATATTTTTGGTCACCTTAAAATTCTCAATAAAAAATGTCTTTTTTAAATTTAAGTTTATAAACTTCAGTTACCATATAGCTCTAAGTTAAAAAAATATTTTTTCTTTCAAAAACTTCATGATTACAACTATCAGTTGTACTCAATTGGTCAAAGCAATAGGAGTATATTACAAATCCTATTAAATAATTTCTAAAATAAACAAGTAAATTTATATTGAAAGTGCACCCCTAAGATGAATATAATTTCTTTTTATTCAATTAGTTGTATACCCATGGAGAGTATATTACTTTTTACTAGAATGAGAAGAGTTCAATATCAATATTAATACTTTTAATGTAAACATAGGGAAAACTTGTTCACATAAATACATAGATGTGGATGGAACCGTTTAGTTAAAACAACACTTAGCTCTTTGAACTCCCTCCAAGATATATGAAAAAAACCACACAGTGATTTATCATGAAATATTGAATTCTGTTAAAAACTAAAATCGAGTCGTGAAGGATTTACTACTTTGCAATTAGCATCCTTCACTTTCTCTAATGAAAACCATATTTAAATTAGTCTTTGGAGGTTATTTGGGGTTTTATTGCAGAATTTTTTCGCCCTGCAACAATCATCATCATAATATTGAAGAGGCCTGAGAGCGAGGTCTTTTGAAGAGCAGAGGGGTGTCTGTGAAAGGGATGAAATTATGGGCATCGGTTCTTGAAACCATCCACTTGCTTGTGATCCCTTTGGAGAGCCGTGATGGATCCCTGGAGGCACATGACACCTGCCTGAGGATCGCAGCTCGGATGTGTGGGGCCCGAGGGACGCCCGTGCCGCACGCACACACGAGAGCGCATATGAGCGGGCCGCAGCAGATGAGGCGCTTCTGAAACCCGGATTCGAGAAAGACGTCTTTTTGGTGTTTTAAAGGGACCCGATTTAGAGGAATCTGATATTTAATAATAGAAGAAAAAGAGGGAAAAAGACTTGAGAGGAAGAAAAATGACTGAACACCAAACCTAAGTACTGACGTAAATTTTTTCATTTAGTACACATGTGGTATTTGAATATAATTCTATGTCGTATTTAATAATGATCATTAACCTTAGCCACGCTGAGACCACGTGCCAGATGCTGTGCATTCCTCATGCATTGTTTTGTGTATAGTCACAGCAATGCTAAGGTTGATACTCATCAACCCCATTTCACAGATGGAGAATCCAAGGTTTCAGAACACAAGTAATTTGCCTAACATCATAGCCAGGAGGTAACCAGTATGGGTGCTGAACTCAGTAAAGCCCAGGGGCAAGGCCCCAGCATTTCCTCTGTCACTGTGCCTTTGATTGTCCTAGTTTAGGAATGTGGATGGACCATGAAACACAGAAGAATGGTTATTCGTGTTTTTATTCTCATGGAAGATGTGTTTGAAACTGTTGCAATTTTGAGCGCATGCCCTTATGCTCATACATCTAAAATATCAATTTAACAACTTGAGCATTTATGTAACTTAATTACTTTTGGCGAAAACTAAAAATATTTCTCTGTAACTTAAATCAAATTGCCTGGATCAAGAACAAATTCTGTGTTAAGTCAAATGACTTAAGAACATAAATATTCTCCTCGTTTGTTTTAGCTCATCGAAAATTGGCTTCCTTTAGGGTAAACCATGAAAAAACTGAATTAATTGACTGAACCTATATTAGGGTAGTTTTTACTCATTCTCTGGAATTAGATCAAACCCAATATTTAAATAAGTTTTATGCTTCCAGTGACATAATTTTATTCATTTATACTTCTTAAGCTTTAAAGCATACATTAAAGTTGGAAATTCCTAGTGATTTAATCAGTTTTACAGTTGAAAACTTAAAATTCTCCCTCCTATATATCAAAGAATTGATCAGAAACAAGGTATGGGAATACAAAAGGCTGTGAATAGCATAAAAATTTAATTATTTGCTCGAAAGGGTAGAACCTTGATTGCATTATATTCAACCTTCTCAGAAAATTGGCAGGTTATCTTTATTGCCCCTTCCGAAATCTCTCAGTGGCACATAAAGGAGCAGAGAAATTTAACAGTAAAGAGCAAAAGTTAAGGTTGTAAAGATTTTATCATTGGACTCTGTATATAATGTCTACCAATTTTCTTTATGTGAATGTCATTGTTAAAGTAGGCCATGACAATTTTCATTAAAGTTAAAACACAGACATTCTTCAAGCCTCCAAAAAGAAGAATAATAATAATACTAAGTTCTGACAGCCTATTTTGAGAATTTTCTATATTTTATTGTCTTGAATAGAAAATGACATCGAAATCTGGTAATATTTCTAACAGGTAATATTCGTAACAGGTAGCACAAAAATTTGCAAACAAGGATGCATTTGGCAGGAAGATACCTATCTCATATCTATAAACGCTCTCAGATGAGTAAGGAAACAAAAAGGGGAACTATTTTTCATTTACATTTTGCATATTTTATGCAGGGTATCTATTTTAGGATTTTTTAAGTTTCATGGTCAATCACAAAAGAGGAAATATATTCATTATAAAAATAATGGATTCTGGTTGTACAATAAAAAAAAAATACAGCAATTTGTCCTAACTTATGAGGTCTGTAGTGTTAAAGTCTGTTGAATCCATAGATTTATTACAACCTTCTGCTATTTTCCTATACCTCTCTCGTGTCGCTTACCTCATACCTCTTTTACCAGTATTCAAACAAAACTCTTTCTTTTATATAGGGTAATTTAATGAACATTTAATTGTTATACATAATTTAAAAGTTCATGATTTAATATTTTAATTAAATATAATGCTATTTAGCCCAAACCAGTGTTTTTCCACTGTGGTCTGACTACTGATTTCTGATTTCCCTGCCCCCAAGCACTTTCTCTTTCCTTCCTGTCGGAGTCACACCTATCAAGCACGGTTCACGTCATATCGGTCCCCCTGGATGCATGGATCTTGCCTTGTCCCACTGGGAAGTGAGAGCAACTAGTTATTCTCTTCTTGTTTTTGAAGTGAGAGAATGCCTCTGTTGAAAATGGCAAAAGGGAGAGGGAAATGGGAAGGGGAAAGGCAGGGAGAGAAAGGGAATGGGTAAAGAAACACCAAGTCCCCAAGGTGGAAGTTTTCTGTGTAGGACCCTCAGGCAGGGGATGAGCAAAGGAGGTTGAAAGACCAGGCACAGGGGTAGAAACCACACAACTGGGTAAGCTTCTGTGAGATCAGGAGCCTGTCTCTCTCTCCACTTTCTCATTTCACATTTCTCTGTCCCATGACCTTCCATCTGACCTATCTCAGGAAATGGCACCACCATTCAAATAGCTATCTTCCTTCTCAGCTCATCAACAATTCTTGTTTCTACCTCCAAAAGGTATGCACTCATCTCCTTTAAGTCATCATCCCACCAACTAGTCCAAGCTACCATCTCCTCACCTGGACACCTGAATAGCCTTGTAACTGATTTCTCTGCCTCCACTCACAATCCTCTTTGATCGACATGCCCTACACAGCAGCAGAGTGTGCTTGGAAAGCTCATCAAATTATAACACGCCCTCATTCACTGTCTTTCAGTGGTGTCCCTTTGCTTATGGGGGAAAAAAAATCCAAATTAATTACTTTGCCTCTCAGCCCTGTGTGATCTGGCTCTCACCTTTCTCTCCACCTCCTCCTCTTGACTATTCTCCTTTTGTTTAACAACATGATACACTTTATCTGTTTTTCAGCTACCATTTCATATAATAATGCAGGCAGGGACTTTGTCTTATTTATTACTTTGTCACTGGAATCTAACACAATGTCTAGCATGGGGGAAGTACTCCGTAAATTTTTGTAAGAGTGAAAAACCATGTTTTACTATTCCTATTTTACAGATAGAGAAAGTGGTTCAGAAAGCTTGAAAGACTGGCTCAAAGTTACACAGCTGGTTCAAGAACTTTCCTACTGCACATCCATCCCAAGACCTCTAGACGTCATGCCTTAGAACTTTCCTTTGTAGGCTTCTCTATCCAGCACTATAGATCCAGCTTCAGCAATTTCATTTCTCTCATTTTAAAGTACAATTGGATATTTGCTTATCACCCAGACTGAGAGAATGTCATCATTGTCCTATTCATATTCTAAATCACATTTCTTTTCACTTTGCCAGTACCTATTTGAAAGCATGAAAATGAAATATATTTCCTTAGCATAATGTTTTTCTACTGTGTCCTCTGAGTTTAGAGTTATGATTTTACCCTCTGTGACTTGAATATATTTTATTTATGTAAATGATTTGGGTAATCAAGCTCATGGGGAAAATCTCATACTTTTCAAATACACCTGGGATAAAAATTTCTGGTAGAAATCATTTTGGTACAGTATATTTTTAAGAGGAGGCTGTGCTACCTGGAAATACTGGATTCTGCAAGACTAGATACTAGGCATGGAGAAGCTAATTTAAAGGGGTTGTCACACAGCATATGAATACACACACACACACACACATACATGCACATATATATACACGTATATATTCATATATATATGTGTGTACACACACACACACACACACACACACACACACACACACATGTAGACCTGAGACTTCTCTCTTGTTTGCAGTCCTTTCTCCAAAGTTTAAAGACCTGCTTCATGGAACTTCTAAAAACTGGTTTCATAAATGTAGCAGTGGGGTGAGAAGACAAGTTATGAGACAAAGCAGACAGAGGGGTGGGTATGGAAATACTCTATGTCAGTGAGAGAGGAAGTAAGAGAATGGCTGCCTTACAGGCAGATGCTGCATTTAAGACAGAATTAACAAAAGCAATGAAATTGATCTGTATATCACAGTAGATATAGACTACAGCACGATGTATGTGTGCAGAATCTTGAGAAAGAATCCCTGTTGGTCTGCCTTGGTAGCACTCAGAGAAAAAAAAAATAAAATTTTTCAGTTCCATATCACAATATTAAGCCATTTACATAAGTCAAAGGAATTCGAGTTAACAGCATATCTAAGGTTCAAATTGAAATTCAACAGTACACACAAAATATAATGGATAAAAATAATACATTTTCAAATACTAAGTCTAATGTTAGTGCTAAGTTTATAGTAATTAAAAAAACTATATATCACAAAATTATCTTAAATGTCCAATGACTGACAAATGCTGAAGACATTTCGAATACTTTTGTGGCCCAGGTAATTGAAATTGCACTGAGGATTTATCACTATTAAGAATTTCTACTTAGCATTATAGCCTTCCTACCACAGTATGAATAATCGAGTAACATTTTCAAGATAAATATGCATAATCCAATGAAAGAAAAAGGTCAAAGCTTTGCTGTTGAAACATTTCTGCCTTTTTTTCCTTTCGCGGTTGAACAGTTCAGGCTATTAGTGCAATACCTAAACTAACCACTTGGGGGCAATACAGTATTTTGTTTTGCTTTATCTCATGGCTATGTAGGTTTCCTTGGTGACAAAAGATTGCTGTTCCTTTCGAATTTGAAAACACGTTTTATATATGGGAAGGAAAAGCTTGTATTTCATTTTAAACTTGCAATGCATAAATCATGTAAGACAAACATAAGTCAGATTTTTTTTCCCGAAGGGAGCAAAAGTTTGTCTTCTTTTAGCAGACAAATCAATTTTACCTAGTTGGCACATTTGCAGATATTTTATATTTAGAATTTGTCACAGTCTTTGACTAGATCAAAGAATAAAGAGAATTTTTAATAAAAATGTTTAAAATGACAAACATAATAAGCTTTGAAATGTACTAGTGGAAAATTATTTTGTTTCATACCAGAAGAAAAAAAAATGTAAATATCATCTGTCTTCTCCACTGGGTACATATTTTTTAATTAACTTAAGTGTTAAAGTAATGAATTTTGGGAGACATTCCTGCCGTTGTCTTCGCTGTTATTACTTTGCATTCACATCCCACTTTGTAAAGGGGTTATTTTATTACTAATGATTCTTTTCAGCATTTTGAAGTGTGGAGTCTCTGTTCAAAGCCACTTCTTTCCTGCTCTGTCTGCTGAGTACTAGGTATTTTGTCAGACACTGAAGGCTTATTTCCTTTTTAAATACAAAAAAAAAACCCACATAATTTCTTCTTTTAAGGATTTTAAACATATTTAGGCAAGTTGATTTTCCTTCTTCATTTTTGTTCTCTTGATTCTTTGCTGTCTTTGTCTGATATATTCATCCCAACGTATTTTCCTGTCCTCAGAGAGTATTTACCATTACTACAGTGATGGAACACGCTGGTGAGCCTTGTCGTCAAAGCCCAGGAATCAAGATTTGTAAAATTAAATTCAGTAACTCTGTAGGTGCCTGCACAGAAGTGGAAAAATTCAGGAAGACGGCAGGGAGTTTTGCCTTGATTCATGGTTCCATTACCCACAGCTCCATGGAGGGTAGTGAAGGAAGGGATTACAGCTGCTCTGTCTTTAAACATCTTTCAGGCTTAGCAAGCAAAGCTATCATAGAAATAATGAGAAACTCAAAAATTAAGATGATGTTCTCTATGGACACAAGTATTTGAAACATTGCTTACACTAGATCTCTTTTTTAATGTCATTTTTATTCTCAATACTTGTTTATTTTATAAACTTGTGATTAGCAAGGTATAACAAATTGGAGTGACACTCCTGTGCTGGACAATCGTGGAAAGAGGAAAGCCTACATAGACTAATATGTAAGAACTTCTGTGACATCCACAGGCCATCGACTCCTGGGCTCCAGTCTGGAGAAACACACATCCTAACATACAAAATATCACTGAGGAATTCTCTGTTTCCATCTTTCACACATTATGAAGGAACTCACTTATGTATCCTGATTTCACGCTTTCTGAAATCTCTAAATATTAACTAACCTCAATTTTTCTGGATATTTAATCGATGCCCATTCATTTTCTACTACTAAAGGAAAAAGTGATCAAATTTATTCACTAGGGCTAAGTTTTCCTTATGTGGTCACTGTAACACACTTTATATATATATGTGTATATACATATAATGTATGTAATGCACACATATCACTTAATTATATTTACATATACTTAGAAATTCACTACATGAGTTTGGAAGAGATATTTACACATAAATTCATCATATTTATCTTTTGTTTCGGAACCTACTCTTAAATCATTTTCTCATGATGAAAGTTCTTGCTATGTTCCAATTAATAAGGTATTTTAATAAAAATGATAATGATTGACAAACATTCATTGGTAATTTTTTGAGTGCCTGCCATGTGCCAGGCAATCTCTAAGATACATTGCCTGCAATTGTTTGATCATTTTGACCAAATAAATAAGACCATATTTAATGATTTTTCTTCCTATTAGGATGATAATTGAGGTTCAGTATTAAGAATTAATAAATGCACAAAATGACCTGAAAAACCTTTTAGGGAACAATGTTGAGAATGAATAGAATGAATGAATGAATGAAAATTTCAAAATAAGAAACAGCAACCATCAATAGCCCTTTAAAATCATGTGCAAGACAATCACTTTTTCTAGAACAAAGATATACCTGAAATAATATTTAATGTCAATGGAGGGTGATTAGATAAGTTGTTATTTTGCAATTATTATTTTGTTTTTTATTGTAAGTCAGCTTTAGTACCATGTTTGTTTATTGAATTTTATATTGGTTATCTATAATTTCTATTTATAAAATATACTTTAAAATGAACACCTAATGCAATTTTTAAATTTAATCCAAGTAGGAGTAGATTAAGTAATACATCAATTCATTTTCCAAACTCCCAGGAGCAGGCTTTTGTTCATGCTCTTTCTACATCTGATATAAATCTCTCTGGCCAGATGCTCAGTGAAAAAGTCTTTTACAAGGTCTGTTCCATAGTCTGCATTTTTGGCTGTAAAATGAAGATCAGTACAGGAAAACTTCCTAAGGTTGAAAAACCATACTGTAACTTTATGCCTGCTTTCAAAGACATAACTCATTTTGAACCTGGGAATACATGAGCTCTCTTGCCCGACGTTAGGAAAAGCACTACATAAATATTGACAACAAATGAGGCTAACTTCAACCCTTCCCTACAACTGTGTCATGTTTCCAAAACTGAATAAGAGATATACGCATCCTTTTAAAAGAGTCTGTGTAAATAACAACATTCCCGCTTTGCTAAGGTTCACTCTCTCATCTGTGTACATGTGCTGATGGCATCGATATGAGAGGATATGGAAAAAATGGTCCCCCAAAGGCCAATGCAGTGCTGGCAGAGGGTGGTGATTTAGAGCCACAGGCTGGGCAGGAGCTCGCTTTAACTTGAGTTTCCACCAGAGATGATGCTCACAGATATTGCCTTGAGAAAAGACTGCAATGTCCTGTTTTCCCCTTTCTATCTATCAAGGTGGCCCTGCCCAGAAATGCAGATCATGACGTCTGTCTAACGCATTTACTAGAAAACCACTAGAAGATCATTGGAAAATACAGAGGCTGAATTAGAACAGTTAGAGATTAAATAGTCTTGAAGAATTTCTTCACGCAGTTAAAATTTTTAAGTGATCTTGATTGAATTCAATCCAAGACACATTTGAGAGCTGATTACATTCAAAGCATCATTTTCGTGTAATTTTGACTATCGAATATCAACAAATAAACAACTTTAAATGTGGGATGGCTGATCAAACAGTGAATTCATTTAAGTTGTATTTCAACTAGAAAAAATAAGGCTTTTCACAGATTTTTTTCCAGAGGTCACAAATCACTCAGCAATACAATTTTCATCCACGCAGTTAGCTGTGATCACAGGTATAAAGAAAGAATCTCCAGATGTCAGAAAGAACTTCCAGATATGAGTTTCTTTTCTGCTGGATGACTTTACAATAGATAATGGCATACCTTGTGACTTTTTATTCCAAGAACCAAATTTAAATTTATGACATTTCTTCCAGTTAATCTATGTGACCTGTGTATAAAGATAGCCATGGATGAATTTGACCAAAAGTTATAGTATAGAATGGTGTGGAAGAGGTCTACATTTGAATTCATAGACATAATTGGAGTGTTTTATAATTGAATCAAGAGCTTTTCAGGGAAAGACATTTTGCATTAAATGTTGCTTAAAATTAGATTTATTATGTTTACCAAGAAAATTGTATTGCCTTAGCAGCAAAAATGGTTGTGCATGAAATAGTACGTGAATAGATGCTCTACATCATTACTCACTGGAAAATGCAAATCAAAATCAATATGAGATATCACTTCACACCCGTTAGGATGGTTGTTATCAAAAAGGCAAGAAATAATAAGTGTTGGTGGGATGTGGAGAAAAGAGAACCCTTGTGCACTGTTGGTGAGAATGTAAATTGGTGCAGCTACTGCGGAAAACGGTATGGAAAGTCCTCAAAACATCAAAAATATAACTACTATATCATCCAGCAATTACACTTCTGGGTATTTATCTGAAGAAAATGAAAACACTAACTCAAAAAGATACACGCGTGCAATGTTCAGTGTAGCATTCTTACAATAGCCAAGATATGGAAATAACTGACGTGTCCATTGATGGATGAATGGATGAAGAAACTGTGATATGTTTATAATGGAATAGTATTCAGCCTTAAAAAGAATGAAATCTTGCCCTGTGCAGAAACATGGATGTATCGTGAGGGAATTTTGCTTAGTGAAACATGTTAAGCAGAAAAAGACAAATACCGTATCATCCCTCATGTATGTAGAATCTAAAAATACATACATACATACATACATACAAGCTCATAGATACAGAGAACAGACTGGTGGTTTCCAGAAGTGGGCGATGGGGTGGAGGTGGGGTAGGAAAAATGGGTAAAAAAAATTTTAATTTGCTTATTTAAATAAATCGAATAAAAAATAAATATGAAAAGATATCTAAGATCTATTGTGAGTGGTGAAAGCAAGACACAGGTCAGTGTTTATAGTTTACTACTTACCATGGGTAAAGAACAAAACCAAAGAGGGAAGGATATATCTCAAAAAATGGAGCTCAAAGGATATAGTAAGCAAATGTTGCATTTGCTATTAATTTTCTTTCCCTTTTTCTGTCTCCATCTCCCTTTTATATTTGAATATCCTTTGGAAATATCTCACATTTAAATTATTTTTATTGTAGAGAAGGGGATTTAAAAAAATATTTACAAAACTTCTACTTTCCATTATTTCTCAAAGTCCCTTTTCTTGATATTTCTCGACTCTCTCCAAAGCTTTGGCAGATTAAATATCTCAGCAGCAGACCTAATTGGAAATAAATGAGCTCACAGTTATATCTGTTATTACTCTCATACCTCCTTTAGCTGCCAGAATATTCTATAAATGGCCACTGATAACCAGTTTAGTGAGCTTGCCTCACTGCACCGTGCATAAATCACTACTGATTTAACTAAATAATTAAGCCTTTGAACTCAGGATACAGTACACACACACACACACACACACACACACACACACACACACACGCCATGTTCTATGGAATTTAAGAACAGTGTTTCATAAAACTTTGGGATCACATGATTAGTCTTAAACGTGGGTTTGGGTTCTGTCCTCCACAACAGCATTAATAACAGATTCTGTGTATTTTTTCACATCTAAAAATATCAGGATAAAGCAGTATTTTGGAGAATAGTAGTGATTTAACAGATAAGTATGATCTATTTGTTTTAGCTGAAGCAATAAGACTTCCGTTGAAGGGTAAATAAATATCTCCTTGTTTTCTGAACTCCGCTCTATCTGTAGCATCAAGCATAACTTGACCTCACAAGGAAATAATTGTCCTCTGGCACATTATCTCAGGAAGCCGCACTACCTCCTTTTGAGAGCAGGTAATGGTGTTGTTCAGAATAATCTGGCAAGATCTTGAGAAAACAAATGCCGAAGAGAGGATAAAAAAGACAAGAACTGCACGCTTTCCTATACTAAACTGCAGCTTGCATCTGTCCTGTTGACACAGCAAAGATATGAATAAGAAACAAAGAAATGACGAAAGCCCGAAAATATAAGGAAAGTCAAATCACAAAGAGCTTTCTTTTCTCATGAGTTAACTTTGGCAAATACATAAGAACTAGCACAAAAATGTGTATTATTTTTCTGCCAGTTGTTTCTACTGTGGTCAGGGCAAGAGGTGTTTAAAGAAAAAAGGAAAAAACCTTTTTAAAATGACTTGGAATATCTAGAAACTTCAGTTTCTTATCAAGATAGTGAATTAACTAGCGCAGGTGAAATGAGATCGAAGAGTGACTTTAACAGAAGAACATGGGATTCTGAAAGCTGTTTCTAACTGGTTGGCCAGTGGAGGCAGTGAACTGGGATGACTGGAGTTTTGGGGAAAGGCGGTTGTGGAGGCTTCTTTACAAGGACCAGCTGGAGGAGAGTATTTTGTTTTCCTCCTGCCTCTCCTTGTGACCCCCAGGATAATCACTGCCTGTTCCCCCTTAAGGATGTGAAGTCCACCTGTTCAGGTGAGGAGCTGATGTGATAGTGTGATTATATCCCATTTGGCATTCACTCCTCTACCCTATTCCTTCTTAAACCCCAAGTTCGATGGATTATAACAGAGGAAGGTGCCTCTCCCCAGGCTAAAATTTTGACCAGAGAAATCGCCTCTTATCTGTTCTCCACACAATTATTTCTGTAGAATTAGAAATCCCTTAAAATTTATCAAATATGTTGTCACTTGACTTATTTTTCAACTGACTTAACCTGAGTTACCTTTTATAACTAAACTTCTTGGGGTTGTTATTGAGTTATTACCTGAAAACTTTCTAATCATCACTTACATCTTGGCTTAGTACTATACACTAAATACAGGAGCTTTGTTTTTCACTCAGCAAATATTCCATATTTACTGTTGTAAAGAAACAGGCATTTGCTTCCTAAGAATGAAGCAAAACCATAAGGGTAATATTATTATATTTTCATTTGTTGCATTGGCTATACTGTTCTTGAAAAATGGGAAGTCAAGAAAAACGTAATACAGCCAAGAACTGGCTTTGTAGTAGGTCAAAGAATTGAACTAAAATGATGAATTGAGAAAAAAGATGCAGCCTTTTGTATCTCTAGTGAATAAAGTTGTTTCCAGTTCATTTTTGAACTTACACCTATTAAATGAAAATCTCTGCTTGCAGCAATAAAATGATGCAATTTTTTTGTTCAATGGGATTTGATAATCATAAAGGTCGGAGAAAGGCAACCCAACTCACTTTACTTATCTTCAGCAAACTTTGTGTGAAATAACAGCATCGATGGAAATTTTACCTTGACAGTGAAACGTTTTTTTTTGGTGGATTCAAAACCGTGCCAGTTGAATGAATGAATGCACGCAAAGGGGTTAAGGATGTCACCAACACATATGCTTTAAGAATCACAGATAGATCTTCGGCTCTGAAGATGGTTTCTTGTGGAGCAAGGACTATTGTTTGATTCCTAAAAAATTAAAACACCATCGTTAATGCCCCATAATATAGGGTGAGTATGTAATCTGTAAATTACCTCACAGTTTTGTATACTCTCCTATCCTTTGTTGGAGCCCAGCCTTTGGTGTGTGGCTTTCTCGAAACAATTTCACTGCTTATTAGCATCACTGCCAGGGGACATATAGGTACAGGGAAAAGGGATCAAAGTGACAAGAGTTCTACACTCTAGCAGATTTAATCAAAATATTTTGAAAAAGAATGAAAAGTAGGAAAATAGTACCTAGAATAAGGTTTAAAGATTTAAGAACTTTAAATTAGTCACATATAGTACTATAGTAACAAAAGTGATATAAGTTATACCTGAAATTTTCTGGTTCTGTCCTTGCCTGCCTTTCCTCTGTTTTCCTCCACAAGAAAAGTTATTAAGTTTCACAATAGTTGACAAGTTACCAAAAATATGCCAAAATACTTTCCCCCCTAGTTTGACTCTACCCAATACTCTTCACCACAAATAATTAGGAGTAAATTTAAGAAATGAAGTAGTAGGAAAACAATTTAGTCTACAAAGGAAAAAATAATACTAATTTAATGTTTTATGATGAAATAAATACGTTTTCATCATTAAAAATACCAAAAAGTATAACTATTTGCTTTTCTGGACTATGTTTCTCTATATTTCAAACGTCTATGTTTGATCAGTGAGAAAAAATTGTGCTATTTCAACTTTTGAAGTCCAGGTAAGCAAAAGGTAAATATAATTCTTCAATAAGTACTATTAACTCTGCAATTGCTACCTAATAATTATAAAATTAGATGAGGAAAACTATTTTGTGCTTTGGGTAAGATAATTAAAATCTCTTAATTTATATACATTACAAAACCATTTCCCTAGAGATAACTCGAATAACATGGTGCCACGCAGTTGCTTTGTGAGATCCCGGGAGCCATAAAAAAAAATCACAGCGAGGGAAAAAAATTCATTTAGCCCTATTCATAGACTAAGGCAATGCCATTTGAGTATAAAATGGAAATTAAAATGTTATCGTTTCATATCGTCAAGGTTTTAAATTCAAGTTTCATTAATGTAACTTCCTACATAAGAGTCTTATTTACCCAAATGTTTATTCTATGGCAGGAGAGGTCTGAATTAGTCTAGAAGAAAACCAATGATGGCATTTCTTTATTAAGAAGAGACAGCTGAAAATTTATGTAACAGACATAATAATTTAAACATGAAAACCCCCCTAGATCTCTGCCAGTGCTTTCTCTTGTTAGCTGTCTCCTAAAATGCATGCTGGATATCACAGTGCAAAATGATCAGCTTACAGCTGTTCCTGTCTCCAGGCCCATGGCTTCCACACAGGTGGCCTCGCTGCTTTTGAAAGGGGACTCGAAAGACTCAGCTTGACTTGTGTGCTCTGGTCCAGACACACAGAGGGGCTCACCAGGAATCGGAATTCTGAAAAGATTCACAAGAGCAGAGCACAGTCATCCCACTGCTTCTTTTTGGAATTGTTTCCAAAACAGAGTCACGGTGTTGAACTCCAGGGTCCACAGGAAACAGGCAACAAGTTTTCTCCCCGTTCTGCATCAGGTTAGACCCATTAAGTGTGAATGCATGTTTAGCGAGGCCTTTGTTTTGTGATATGTTCTCCTACCACAGACTAGGAAGACAATTGTAGTAACTGATTTCAAATTTCCTTGCTCATAAGGGAGGTGAGGCTGATGTCCCGTGTCCCACACCAAGCCTATCCTCTGACAGCTGAGAGGCACACGCTCAGCATGGGGAAGGTGTGGGTGCAAGAGCTGCCCGCTGTTTGCGATGAGAATGTCACACACACAACTTGAGCTGATTTCCTGGAATACAATCCTTTGTGCGCTAGAGTTTTTCCTTCATAACCTGACAATCGTGCTTTATTCTTTTGTAAAATATTATTTACTGGTTTTTTTTTAAGAATTTAAAAGTAAAGACCAACAATAATGACTTACTTCGGAGCACTCATATCGACATTAAAAAAATGGATATATTGTATGTACATGGTTAAAATAATCAAATTATCAAAAACTACAGATAAATTACAGAAAACTATCACACGAAAAGAAAAAGCAACGGGCAATTCGCCCCCACCTAAGACTTCTCTCTGCCAAAGCCAAAGCTTCATATTCATTATTAAAGTCTAGATAAGCAGACAATCCATCAGATGCTTATGATTTTTCAATATATAAACTGATATAAATATCAACATGTCTACATAAACTTATATATGTAGATACAGACAGTCCTCAACTTACAATGGTTCGACTTATGATTTTTTTGACTTTATGATGGTGCAAAAGGAATAGGCATTCAGTAGAAACCATACTTTGAATTTTAAATTTTGATATGCAGTATGATACACTCTTGTGATGCTGGGCAGGGCCAACTAGCCACAGCTCTCTGTCAGCCACACGATCACGAAGGTAAACAACTGATACCCTAGAGTGTATTCATTGTGTTGGATGATTTTGCCCAAGTATAGGCTAAAGGAACTGTTCTGAACATGTTTAGGGTAGGGTAGGCTAAGCTACAATGTTCAGTAGGTTAAATGTATTATATGTATTTTCAACTTACGATATTTTCAACCTACAATGAGTTTATCAGGAGATAACCCATCCTAAGTCAAGGAGCATCTATATTTCTGCTTTTTAAATGATCAAAAAGAGACATAATGGTCTATGTCTGGCTTATTTACCTACTTATCCATCTTCGAGTCCTTTCCATATAATATATACAGAATTACCTTGTACTTCTTATTGGCTTAGAGTGTTCCTGAAATGAATATACATTTTACTTAACCATACCCTTATTGCTGTACATTTGGATTATTTTTGTAATGTTTTTCCTTTGCTATTTCAAAAATACTGCAGAGAATGCTCTTAGACATTGTGTGTGCGTGTGTGTGTGTGTGTGTGTGTGTGTGTGTGTGTGCGTGCGCGCGCACGCACTTCTAAATGTTTATCTAGGGACAACTCTAATCTGTATGCATAATTGCCAGGTCAAATGCGTGGTACATTCGATAGACATCACTGAATTGGCTTCCCAGAAGGTGGCCCCAATTTCCGCCGTCTCCCACAGCATCAGAAAGTTGTTGCTTCCTCACTGCCAGGTCACAGTGCTTATATTTTTAAATTATACAATTTATCCAACTCTTGAAATGGAACAAAGCCTTCAAATTATTTTCCCCCTGTGCACATTTCATCAATACTAACATAGTCTAATTTAAAACACTTCACGCTCTTAAGTAAAAGTCAGCAGAAGTCAAGCTGTTCAGTGTATTCCCATACCTCATTATTTAGCACAGTGTGATCTTTCTCAAAAAATTATAACCTATTTGTAAGGCTTCCCTATTAATGACTTTTAATATATCTTAATAAAAGAAATATTCAAACTGCCTGTTTCTGACAAAGAGTCATTAGGTAATTTCTTTTCTTAGGAATCACAACTTAAAAAGAGTTGAAGTGTTTATATAATCCTTTAAATTTGCAGTAGGAAAATAAGTTTTCTATTTTTTCACTAGATTTATTTTTGTAGATTAAATTTACAGGAAGAAAGTACATGTTTTGTTTTGTTTTGTTTTGTTTTGTTTTGTTTTGTTTTTCACTAAACAGACATTTTTAGAATTTATTACTAGGAAAAATTTCGTCTCTCCTGAAAAGTTAATCTGTAGCCTTCTTCAGTATGATGAGGACAGCGTAATTTACTCTGATTTCTCTTTACCTTTGCTGCCCGGAAGCAAAGCACTGATTTGAAGCCCAAGGAGAGCTGACCTTGTAAAAACTAGACATATTAAGTGTTTCACCAATGTAGTAGCTCAATGGTTTTGAAGTAGTAGTCAGCAAATATGTCAAAAGAGTAAACAATTTTATATCACTTTTTTGGTTTAGTTTAAGTGGAGGAACTTATGCTATGTAGTTGAAGGACTCCAATATAGGAATTGCAAAAAATGTGTCAGATTTCCACAACAGCTCCTGATACTGTGGTTGAACAATGGGATTTATACTTGATTAAAGTAATCTTTATCCTTTGTGGTACAATATTAGATTTTCCATTATAGTATTCCAGGTTTGGCTGTTACTTTTAACAATAATAAACAAATAAAAAACAAAACTCTATAATTACAAAACTCTATAAAAACAAAACTCTATAAGTCTCCTGACATCTAAAATCATTCCCTTGATTGGGAAATTAACATTAAAAGTAATTAAAAAATTATTTTAAAAATAATTAAAAATTAAAAAAGCTCCAATACATTTTTCAAAAGCTGCAATTGCATTTTATAGAGTTTTATAAATTATTATGAAAACTTTAAGTACTATAGGTTCTTATTTAACTGAGTCAAAGATTTGTCAGTAGTCACCATTCCATGATATCTTTCATTCAGCTTATCTATTAAGGACTCTCTCAATAGATCAGTCTAATCCACTGTTTTAATATTCCATGTCCTTTTTCTCTTGAACAATGCCAAATATAAACAATGCCAAACCTAGGTTTTGTTTTTGGAAGGAATTTGGGAGATAAGTTTTCTATAATACAGTCTTCAAGGGCCTTATAATTCATTAACACATATTGATAACCCATATTCATTTTCAGAAAGTCATTAAACATGGGGCACCTAGCATGTCTGTAGGGTTTTCCTATGCACACTATGAGGACTGAATGGATAACATATACAGATGAAAAGTATGTCAACATTTATTTACTGACTCCTCTTAGCTCATTTTAAAGAGGTCTGATGACTAATGTTACCTCTTAACCAGGGTAAAAATGAAAAATTTTTAGGGATACATAAGACTGCTTATCTTGTCCCTTCTAATATCAGTTGGCCAGGCACTGAGTACCTGCTGACTATGGTGCAGTTTTATGAAAAAGAAGATTAAACGAGGACATAAGACCTGCATTGTCATTTCAGTTCTTGCCAACCAGTGCTTAATGGCTGTGTGACATAGTCAAGGAGTCTTCTAGAATCTAGAATGTGATTCCTCATGAATTTTATGATTATCCCACATCATTGAACATAATACTGACACATAACAAGTGCTCAGCAAATGTTTGTTCTAGCAATAAACTAGTTTTTTGGGGGGAGGGAGAAAAAGGTGGGTTAAGCAAACATGCAGTTAGAACAAAATGATATTCCAATGTTTAAAAATATTTATTGGTTATTTATTTCTCCATTCTATGTGGCATATAATTATATACATCACAAGCAAAGACTAAACACTGGAAAACATTTTCTAGCAAAGATTAACTGCCAGATTTATATTGTATTTGATTTAATATTTTGCCCCATAGGTAAAAATTAACAGGAAAATAATAGTGAAAATGTAAGTATATTTCACATATGTTTGAATATTGTCTTGCATTTCATTTTAGGAAGCTAAACTTAGCCAGTATTTTCTTATTTTAAAACTTCCAGTGACGGTAAAAGGCCTTAATTAATAATTAACAATTACTTTTGAGATTAGAAGTGTAAATAAATACCATTTGTGGATTTATTCATTGTTCTTCTTGCCTGAGGACATCTACAAGTCTTAGCTTTTAGCATGCAGGCATAAACTCTATGCAAATACATTCTCAGAATTTATATGTACAGCAAATATAAATTAATATATGCACAAACCAAAGTCATAGCCAGGAAATAACTCTTTGTCTGGGCCCTGGGTAAAATGGATGGATGGCAGAGTAAAAGGGGTAACTGAAGAGATTATTAACCAAGGGACTATTAAACAAGGGACTGTTAGCAAACAAACACAAGGGTAGAGTTAAGGGAAAACAACAACAGGTAGTAAAGCTCCCCATGGCTGACAATGAAGCTCTTACTGTTAGGTGGTTAGACAGACATGAGTGATGGGGAACAAAGGAGCAAGGGCCCAATCCAGAAACCACCCAAAGAACACAGATTTTGTAGTTAAAATCACTCCTGTATCCTGAGAGACAAAGGACTGGAGACAAAGGCATAAATCTATAGCTGGTTTAGTCCAGCCACAGATGCCTGTGCAGTAAGGACTGCTCTGACCTTCTCTTCATCTCAGCCTTGTTAAAACATCATTCTAATATCATGCCTATGGCCAGAAGTTCATGAATCTAAACAGACTGAATTCTGGGAAAGCGCATGCATAGTAGGCAGGGAGTTATAAAACAGCCAAATGTCAATCAGAATGACCTCACATGCCAATCGCCTAGGAATGCCCTTGAATCACGCCATCATGGCCGTTCTCTTTTTTACAGCCCTCTTCACTGTAACCCACTCCTCATTTGGAGTGTACTTTAATCACACCTTTAGTTTCCACACAGTTATAGCCTCTTTAGGCATGGCCCACCTCTACCTCAAAACATGCCTTTAACAAATTTTAGCTCTCATAAATCTCACTGAGCTAGAATTCTTTCTACATTGGCAAAAGAACCGAGAATCCTCAGTGTTACCAGGGCAAGGCCAGAGTTCAGATTGCCCCCAATGGTAACCTTTTTCTAGGAGGAGGTCCATTACAGAACTAAGCAAAAGGCACAGCTGTGAGAGGGGCAGAGGTACTCCAAGCCAGAGTCCAGCAGGGAAGGAACCAGAGAATAAAGATCCCTAAATTCTCCCCTCCTGCGTTCTGATCTCCTGTCAGAAGTCAGGGGAAAAGGAAGCCCTGATGCTCTCTGTGGAGGAGAGTTTCCTGGGGAAGGGTCTGGAGTGAATGTGGAGGGGCAAATGGAGAATATCCAGCATAAACTCTATACTTAGAAAATACAAGTTGGCCTTAGTCTTCTCCTTACTAGTCACATGTCCTGGAGAAACAATTATAGTATGTGCATGTATTTGTGTAACTGCCGTCCTTCTCAAACTGGCCATATCCTGTTTCTAACAAGACACTGAGTTGTTTTTCAGAGACAACAGAAAAAAACCATAAGTCATGCAGCTGAAGCAAGTGCAGAGGAGAGAATTTTGACCTCCAATAATATCTGGAACCATAGTTTTGCCCCCTTCATGCAACCAAAGGACTGGGACTTAACCAGGACCTGAACACCAGAACCCTTTCAGAAGAGAAGGGTTCATTGTCCGGGAATATCTGGTGCTGAAGGCCCTTACCATATTTTACTCTAAATGGCCAAGTTCCAAAGCCTTCCAATTGAAACCTGCCCAGCCAGCATGTCCGCATACCAGCCTGTTCACCTCAACATTTTAAATGTCCCTCCAAACCCTGAATCAGAGAGACAGATTTGCACTCTTCCAACCTGTTTTCCTGTAGGTTGTTTTTTTTCTTTCCTCCCAAGCTGGCACCATGGTATTGGCTTCTGTGGGCATCCTGCAGTGAGTCCTTGCTCACTAACCAGTGCGTGTGCATGCACATGTGTGTACACACACAAAAAGAGTGACCGAGAGAGAAAAAGCCAGATTTGACCCCAAATAAGAGCATTTGTATGTGGCAGCAGGGAATGGCTTATGCTGAACCATGAAATTAGCTTTATTAGGTAAAATTGGTTGAATATTGATCAAATATCATCGACTTCATAAAGTTTCCTTACTACACCATGGCACTATTGGAGGGAAGCAAGAAAGTGCATAAACATACCACCCGTGAAAGAAGGTCCCAGTGGCTAGAATGTCTGTGAATAAAAATGACAGCATAGTGTGATGGCTGATTTTTTATGTCAGCTTGGCTGGACCAAGGGATGTCCAGGGAGCTGCTTAGACATTATTTCTGGGGTGTCTGTGAGAATGTTTCCAGAAGAGATCAGCACTTGAATTAATGGACTGAGTAAAGCAGATAGCTTGTTCCAGTGTTATTAACTAACGCTTTGAGGGCCTGAATAGAACAAAAGGACAAAAAAAACTTTAAATTTGCTTTCTGACTGAGTTGAGACTCCAATCTCCCCTCATTGCTTCTCGTTTCCAGGCCTTCAGACTGGGACCAGATTCTACACCATGGCTCCCTGGATCTCAAGCCCTCAAACCACACAATGGGTTTTCCTGGGTCTCTGAAATGCCGAGAGCAGATCATGGGACTTCTCAGCCTTCGGTGCTGTGTGAGCCAATACTTTATAATAAATCTTATATGGAAAGCTATATATCAATATCATTTATTTTGTTTCCTGAATAATACGAGGGATGTTCTTGAAATCACTCAATGAGTGTTAGCATAATGCTTGAAAACAACAGAACACATCCCAAGTTCTGCCAATTCCTAAAAAAGAACAAATACCTTCACTTCTGAATCTGTTTCCTTTTTTGCTTGCTGATGAAAAAAAGCACAGCAGCTAGGACAAATAAACAAATATTTGCCAAATGAATAACTAGATAATTTTTAAGGTCTATTACAATTCTAAACTACTTCAATCTTAGGTGAAAAGTCTTGTTATAATTTTCAATACATGCTATAAATGACCTAATGGAGACAGATGATCAGTGGCAAAGGTCCCAGGGCCAGAGCTCAAATGTGGACCCTCTGTGAATTCAGGTTTGTCCCACCGATTACAAGTGCTTCACAGGGTCAACTGGCTGCTGTTTTATTTGTGTGAGGCCCAATAAACCTCCTGGGGTAGCTGGATCCTCTTTAAGCTACGACCTCCCAAGAAAGTATCTGGGGGAATATCAACCAACTTCTTGACAAGTGTACAAAATGGAAAAGAAATACATTCAAGGTAGAGTCGAGATCACAGACTTGATCATTTATTAAAAGGAAGGGATCATTTTCAGTTCACACACTGTAAGCTCTATGAGGTCAGGGATTCTGAGTTATTCCTCTATTGCAAATCCAGTGCTAAGCATAGGCTGGGACTTAACACAGGAACTCAATAAATCTCTGCTAAAAAGCAAACTCCAATTTCCTCCTACCAATAACTAATGATATGTGCATTGAAGAGAAAAAAGAGGCTGAAAAGAAAAGAATAAGCAAACTGAGTGCTAAGCAGTTATACTGGAGTCGTACAGTGTAACCTTTTTGTTCACAGCCTAGGAAATGAGTGTAATGTGGGCAAGGGTTGGTTTTCTCTCGCCACTTCAATGTGGCGTTTGTTAGAGTGGCATGATATGCTCTGACCATATCATGCTGCAACCACACTGAGGCAGGTCCAGTGAGGGGGCAGAGATGGACACCCAGAGATGAGCTACCTAACGCCAAGAGGCCCAATATCAGGCAGAAGCTCTGGAAGCCACCATGAGCACAGGAGCCATGGTAGGGAAGGTCACAGCAGCCAGCCAAGAGAAAGGCTGTGAGGGAAGGATTTGGGGCTCATGTGTCATTTGCTTTACCAAGCAAACTGAACCTGATCCTGATAAGGCATGGGTGAAACCAAGAAAGACACATGTTCTAATTTGTCTAGTACATTGTATATAACAGAGTGACTAATAAATTTCCTTTCAAAAATATTTTATGAATAATTTTCAAAGTAACATTTGTCTTTAAAATCCTAACTCCTGTCTATTAATGGATTTCTTAGGTAAGACCGTGAACTAATTCCTTAAGTTCAGTATCTTTTACCTAGAAAATGAGACTAATAATAGTAATAATAAGAACTTACCTCAAATGGATTCTAACAGAACTAAATATGAAATTTCCTTTTAAGTGCTTTGCACAGCACTTGACATATACTAAACACTAAAAAAATATATTAAATAGCAACTACTAGTAGTCGTTCAGTAATCCTTTTCTATAACCAGAAAACCTGTTTGTAACTTTAGAAACTGCCAAGTGTAACTAAAATGTTACTCCTTTTGAGTTTTTTCAACACTTAGGGGTTCTCACCACTGTTGACTATCAAATAAAGTCTAATCTATTAAATCCTTTTTATGTGATTCTTAAACATCTGACATTTCACATTAGTCTCTTAACAAAGCAGGACGTGTATGGGAGAAGAATGAATGTGTACACAGCATCTTTACTGAAAGTAGTCTGCAAAGACACACTCCGTTTTTAGTGACTTTCCTAAGTTTAGCATTGTGGTAACCCAGGAAAGCAATTTATTTCCTGTTTTGTTTCACTTATTTAAAGGAGTTCTGTATTAAAGCTAAGTCTCTACGGAGAGAGTAAGCCTGGGACCGACCCAGTTACTGCAACATTTAAGTCTGTTCCTTTCTATTTTATTCAGGAAAAGACTTCTTTGCAAGCGACCAA
Source organism: Eonycteris spelaea (assembly GCA_003508835.1). Taxonomy (NCBI): domain Eukaryota; kingdom Metazoa; phylum Chordata; class Mammalia; order Chiroptera; family Pteropodidae; genus Eonycteris; species Eonycteris spelaea. The sequence continues at coordinate 1,276,489 of PUFA01000254.1, read as the reverse complement.
CACAAATTTAAACAGAACTAGCTCTTAGTCAACAGATTTATGATATATAACGAAACTCCCTGAACCACTTCAGACCTACACTTGAACTTAAATAATATAATTTGGATTTATATATTCCAAACACATCAATTCCTTAATAAAATTTTACTTTCATTTTATAAAGTAGCATTGGCCAAAGAATATCTTTGCGAGAATGGAGACATCAAATGTTTAAAGGCGTTATTAGTATGTAGTTCTAGTCTTTAACCAGGGAACTCAAAATTCCTTCCTGACATTATTATATTATTACCTACGTGGCTTTGACACCAATAGTTTACTATCTATGGTTTCAGAAAATATTTCATATGCCGTTACCATATAAGGGTACACCAAACCACAAATAAAAATAGCACAGTACTTCAATCAAGTATTTTTTTGGGGAAAAGAATAACTTCTACTTTTTTCTTATAGGAAATGAGAAGTGGTCCATGTCTTTGATGTAAGTGGAAACACGATTTGACACATAACAATGACCAGATCAATCACAGAGCAATGTTCTTTAAATGGGTAGTCACTGTATAAAGTTCCACCAACTAACCAATCAATCAATCAAATGCTTATTGAACACTCAGTAATGTGAGCCGTAAATGTTCTCCTTTCTGCTCTTTTTCAGTGGAAGTGTCAAAGTCATGCAATTCTACACAAACAATTTTCCTCATGGACTGCTCTATGTTTTGACCACGACAACATAAGAACCTTGAATTCTGCTCATTTTCCTTGGTAATAAAAGTTATGTCTAGACTACTACTTCAATTTTCTTGCCCCTATGATTTCACTGCAATGACCAAACAGCATGAAAGATAGTTTTATTACTTTACAGCAGCTTAATTTTGCTTTGATGTTTTTCTGCATGAATTTTCCAGAGAAAAAGAAAGAAAAAAGCCTAACTACAGCAAAATCATAGATGAATAATTCAGTATAAATTAATGAGCATCATTAATAACAATTTGAAACACAATCTCCAACAAATATTAATACAGAGTACCACAAATACGATAATAGAATAGCTGTCTTAGCCCACCCACCATGAAAATAAGTTAATCCCTTCGTTAACATTAAACTTCTTTCTCAGGAACATTTTCTGAAGTAAATCATGAAATATTATTGATATAATTTACGTCAGAATAATTAATGACTTAGTAGACCTCTAACAGTGATTCCAAATCCTCTGTAAGTATATTGAAGTCAATTCTGATTTAAATGTAAGAGACAAACATCGAGGGTCATTGCTCCTATTTAAAATAAACCAAGCATTAACATCTCTTTTCTTCAACAGCAACTTCACAAACCGACTCAATCTTCAATTTTTACCCTATTTTTTTGATATAATAAATTATATATGGTATTATTGTCAATCTGCTTCTTTATATTGATATTATTTATATTATAAATGAACCAAGTACATATTTAAAATATCAAGATTTTCATACTATCTGACTCTGAGAGTGAGGCAAAAATATAGAACATGCAGAAATCAGAGCCAATTGCCAAAATGAAATCTAATGAGGGCCAGAATCCAAATACTAGAAATAGGTCAAGAACATAGAACTATGTTAGAAGAGATTTTTTATTAGGACACTGAGCAAGCATATTTCTGTGGAACTATTTTGTCTTCACATTCTTTCTCTCCAATTGACCAGAGATGTGATTGGAGTCTGTGGAGGCCAGGTTTGGCTGAGAGAGAGAAAATACAAGAATCCACTCCTACTAGATGAAGACACAAAAGGCGACATCAGAAGCCAGGCAGAAGCTGACAAGAGTCTCTGAAATAGTGTCTCAGTTTTTGACCTTAGCCATGTAAGCCAATCACACTAGTCAGGTACATTTGGCCTGTTTTATATCTTGTAAATGACTAAAGAATTAACTAATCAGTTGAGCCGGAGGGAGGGGCCTTCATAGCTAGTGATAAATAATCGTTAGTCTTTAAAGATGTTAGATTGTTTAAAATTTTGAATTTCTTTTTTCCTATTCTTATCTGGGTTTTAAGCGCTAAATTTAATCTCTCTCTGCTCCGGGTAGAATTTAGACTAGGACATTAAATTCAAATGATTGTTTTCTATAAGGATATTCTTCATATTTTTTTTCACATATCTCTCATCTTCTGTAGGATCAAGATGCATCTATATCTATGTAGATATAGATATAGATATATGAATTATTATGTATGCATATATACAAATTATTTTTCGAGGACTTAATACACTATAACCCCGTGTTAGTGTTTTGACATCAGCATATCATCTCAGTTAACACTACTTGTTTGCATGTCCCTGATTGAACTTTTTAAATGCCTTTAAAATAGGTAAATGATGGATAACAAGTCATTTAATCTTGATATTTCTTACCAAATACATCAAATGTCTTAGGGAAAATAATTTTGTGGCACCTAATAATGTTTCAGTCATTTTCAATTAATTAGGGAGGTATAGTCATTGCCCAAAATAATCCTGTGAGCTCTGGCATCAGTCAAAGGTTCAAAGTCATGAGTTAACTGCTTAAAGTCTCTGCTACAGTTTAACTCTGAAGACCCAGCCAGTACAAACTGAATTAAGGCACTTAGATTCTAAGCAGTGGAAAGAATTCAAGCTAGCTCTAAGTCAAAAGGGGAAAATATGGGGTAATGGTGATAAAATATCAAAGTATGGGCTTTCCTCTTCCTTCTTTTCCAAGAAAGAATGATTCATACCTATTTGGGACCCAAGTCTCTGTTATTTTCCTTGAATAATAGGAATAAATTGATATTTAAAAATTAGTTAATTTTTTTATGGTAACATTGGTTAATGAAATCCAGTAAGTTTCAGCTATATACTTTAACAGTAAAGCATATATATATTTACACTGTGTTCAACTCCCATAGTTAGATTTCTTTTTGTCATCATATATTTGACCCCTTTTACCCCGTCTACCTCCCTCTTCCCCCTCCCCTCTGGTTACCACTAGTTTATTGTCCATGTCCATGAGTCTCTGTTTATTTGTCCTGTTCATTTGTTGCTTTTAGGTTTACATCTCACATATAAATGATATCATGTGATTTTCAACTTTTTCTGTCTAAATTTATTTTTTTAATCTACATAATTATGTTGGAGAAAAGAGAGTGAATAAAGAGATCAATGAGGAGAAAGGCTGTGCGGATGGTGTTTTGGTGAGCTTGGAAGGAGTAACTTAAAGAGTGAATAGGTTTATGAAAACAGAATTTGGCAGAAATTTCATTGTGTGTTGAAAAGGGCTAATTATGCCCTTGCTATCTTTTTGTCTCCAACCTGCCTTCCCTCAAAAATTAAAAAGAGAGACTATTAAAAATTTTAAACTATTCCTCAATGCTTTTTGAGTCAGACCTGTAGTTGGAGGAGGTGTTTTAATTTGTCTCTTTACGTGTTTGCGTAATACCGAAGCATTCTCTCAAAGGGCCCATTTTTGCCCTGGTTCCCTGCCATGCCCAGCTCAATCTCCTGCAGCTGGGGTCGGGTCCAATTGCCTGAGTTGGCAGCTGGGGCAATTAACGGTGAGGGAAGGGGAAGTCACTGGCAGCCAAACAAAGTCAGATTTAAAGAAAAAAATACATGACGTTTCTAGTAGAAGAGTCAAACTCAAAATGTTCATTCAATTTCATGGATCTGGAGTGAAAAGTCACAAAACTCCTTGACCACCGTTACCCATCAAATGGTTTGCAATTCAGGTTTTCAGCAAAAATACACTTGAAAACTATTCATCTCATCTCCAACTGGCCACTTCGGCTGACTGCTTAGAGAATGTTGCTCTGTACTCTGCATTCTTTGATCCCTGACTCTGTCTTTTAATTACCAAATCACTTAAAATAGTCACAGTATCCATTAGTCCCAGGAGCTTGAATTGATATTAGGGCACATGTTTCTGACTAGATATTTTCAAAATTGACATGAGACTCTAGTTTTTCTGTTTTTTTTCTTTTTTAGTTTTGCTCTCCATCCCCCACCATGAACCATATTCTATATAATTAAGGGCTTTTCACCCACAAATGTTTTAAAATGTTGTTTCAATAGCTTTTAAACAGCAAAATATCCTACTAAAATCTGTCCGATAGCTAAAATTTCCCTCAATTAAAAACTCTGAGTACACCTGGCACATTGCTCATTTTGCTCTTGGCACAACACATGTGTAGATTTACCGATAAATCATGTAACTGGAAAATGTTAAATACCACTTTGTGGGTGGTATCTTTGCTTTTTATAGCTCACTATGAATATAGTTGAAAGTTCTTTCCCTTAAATGACACAGGCTCTTCTAAAATTGGCTGTTGACTGACCAACTACACAGGACCGAGAGAAGGAATCTAGAAACAAACATTTCAAAATACTGAACTGAAAAAGATAAATTAGTATAACCAGTTTAGTTAACCATGCAGTCCATATTTAGATTCAAAGTAAACTTTCTGCTTCTGCAATATATGGAATGCAAGTTATAAATAATTATGGCTTTATATCTTAAAAATAAATACAGCCCTGTTTCCATAATTTGTCCAATAGAAATATTTTAGTTACAGTCATGACATTGTTTAATTCAACAATACTAAACACCACCATCATAACTCCCCAAAAAGTAAGGAAAAGAAAAGACACCTAATTTTTTTTTTTTTTACTGTTGTTTTTCAAACACTATATTTAATGATAGAGGACAAGAATGCTATCTGGTTATGATTTACCAGTGTAATGGAGTTTAGTGTGAAACTAATCTCTGATCATTTAGGAGTTCACCACGTCTGTCCTTGACTAGAAGGACTATGGGTTAGGCTAATAGAAAAGAGTATGTATTCTAAAGAAACAGAGACGCCGGAGAGAGAAGTCCATGGATAACAGGATGACATGAAAGAGAAGGGCAGTCTTTAGTATATTGCTCCTATATTCCATGGTCTCTCTTCCACTCTTGGTTTTAGTTAGGAATATAATAAAACATATAATATATATATATAGTATTATATATATATATTTTCAAACTATCTGTGAGAGATTGAGAGTATAAAATTACATGCCATAGAAAAAGATTATAACCTAAAGAAGGACTTTGACTACTGATCTTTTATTACCAAATCAATTTAGTTCTGACTTATTCAAGCTTCTGAGAACACCAAGGGACTTCCAGCCACAGACAAGACAGTGACTGGTACAATGGGCCATGGCACCAACATTTCAGCAGCCGTCAGAGAAGAAACAGCACAGCATGAACCTTGGTCTCTGACACCGGGCATGGCACCTTAACACAGACAGTGACAAGCACAACAGTAGCAGCTTTTGCCACTTGGAGCTCCAGTGGCAGAGCACCTTCAGTGGGCATGACAGGTGGGGTACATCAGCAGGTGACCACAGGGCACCAGAGCAGAAGTGGAGCAGGTGCTGGCCATGTTATCAAGAGAGGACTGCGCCATGAGCAGATAGGATAGACCCGCTAAGACAAAGAGGCATTGAGGGCATCACTATGATTAAGAATGTATAGAAATTTAATAGATGAGTGTCATAAATGCCAGATTTCTGCTATGTGTAGTATAAGGCTGGTGTTAATTTGGAATTTGTTAGTGAGATGGAAAGTCCAGCATCTGTTTGAATAGTTGGGCGCCCATTCTCATTGGTCATCGCGCACACCACAACAGCTGTCACTAAGCTAAATATCATTCTGGGCGTAACAACAAATTCTTCCTCATCCCACATCACTTTCGAATGTCTCACTGGACATTGATGGAGATGAAAAGCCTGTTGGTAATTATTAGAACCTAGAGCTTGACTTCATTTTAGAAATAAGCTCCAAGCATTTTACTCAGTTTTAATATACACTGAATTTTGCAGGAATGCAATTCCATGGTTAGGCAAGGAAACACTATACTTTGTTTTGTTTGTGACTTTTTCAAGAGTTGTTTAACATTTTGGAAAGGAACATTGCCAACAGCAATGAGCCCATGGAATCTCAGTTTCCTAACAATACAACCGCACCAATCTGAATTTGAATATGTCACATTCGTGGTGATTCCAAAAATAAGTGGAAGTATTTGACTATTAATTACCCAATTCATGGTGTCATTATGTTCAAAGTCTTTCATGTTGAATTATAAATTTTAATAAAATTATTTTTTTATCCTTTATATTAGAGTTAGGGCATTATACTAGTTTGTTGAAATAATGTATTTAAGTAAGTTATAGATATTTCCTTCCAGATCAACCAGAGATCAATAAATATATTTGTTATCAAAAGAGACCGTGGGGTCTTTTAGGAATGAGAAGTTTGTTTAAGGATAACCCCAAAGTGTTTGGAAGTAGATTTGGAAAGGAAAGGGTCTGAAGATAGTGAGTGTAGCTAAAGACAAAGAAATATTTTTGTGACCATTTAAGATCTCGGTTTTATTCCTAGGGTAGTGATTTTAAAAAAAAAAACATGGGTCTCATCAAACTAGATCAAGGTAGTAGTTAATAATTATCAACTAATATTTATGGAACTACTTATTGAAGTAGTAGTAATCATATTACTTAACATTGTGGGTTGCATGCTCTGTGCAAGACATTGCTCCAAGTACTTTATTTTTTAAATTATTGTTTGTTTTTAATTTTTAAAACAAATGTATTTAATACACAGTTGATCACATAATTATTTTGGTGGTATTGATCTATTGTAATTTTTTTAAATACATTTATTGGGGTGACATTGATTAATAAAATTATATAGGTTTCAAGTGTACAGTTCAATAATACGTTATATGTATATCCATTGTGGTGTTCGCATCCAGCCAAAGTTAAATTTCCTTCCGTTATCATATATTGTTCCAAATACTTTAAATGTATTCATTAAACCTACCATCTCAGCAATCTTAGGAGACAGAGTCATTATCATCCTTAAATTGCAGACAGAAAACTGAAGCACAGAGAAGATAAGAAACCTGCCCAAGGACACAGGGCTATTAAATGGCCAAGATGGGATTCCCACATATGCAGCCTGGCCGGTCTGCCCCCAGCCACTATCCAACAGCAGATGTGCGACCAGGTCAAAGCAATGACTCATTCTGAAAACAATTTTCGAGAACCATTAATTCCAAAGAAATCATATATTTCCCACAAAACATAATTTGGTTCTACTTACATTAATTAACCCATATCTCCAAATTGGTACTTTTAAAACCAGTTTGCTACATGATCAGTGAATTCTAAAACCCTCCATGAAGGTCAGAAGAGCAGCTTCAAAATGCCAAGACAACTAATTCTTAGACCTTGCTAGTGGCCCAAAGTGGCCACTGTCACTGCAGACACCCAGACCTAAGGCTGGTGGCCACACCCACATCTGAGTGCCCCTCACCTCAGGCTGCAGTGTGAGGTTTGGTCATGGAGAGTTTTCTACTTCGCCTAGAGAGGTCGTAGATGGTTTGGGGCAGAGGCAGGAGTGGGCACATCAGAAAAAAGTGTAACAGAGGGAAGGAAAGAGAGAGAGAACCAGTGAGCACTGAGGGCCTGAGCTCCGGCTGCCCAGGATGCTAGTTACCTTCTGCTACCAAGTTCCCTAAAAGTCTAGAACAAAACTGAAAACAAAAGACAAAACAATCTTCTGCCTGCAGCAAATTCACTTAACATCTGCTTATTGTAAATATTGTGATAAATAAGAAACTACAAGGATTATTTTAGTTGATGAAATAAACACAGTAACAACAGACAAATTTAAAATGAGTAAACAAGTTCAATTTCTCATTAGGGCCTAGCTATTTGGTTTTCTTAAAATAGCTCCTTTCTTAATTTCTTGCATTGTAAGATGCGTTTAAAATACAGTACAGTGGTTTGTATAGTATACTACTTGAGATATGGATCTGCTTGTTTAGTTATTTAGCCCAGAGGTTTCTTGGAGCATCCATTTCTTTATCAAAGACATGACAGACAGTGTCTGCCCCGTAGATGGTTACGGAGGGTTGAAGAAATAATGTCTGACATATCATAAGCAAAAATTAACATTACCTTCTTATTATTTAGGGAAATTTATCTATAAATAACCTTGACATAAAACATGAGCCTCACTCTAAATATCTATAAAAAGAACCAAAACTCATACTAATTCTGTTTGATGACTGTCTGTATTCAAGCTCTAACTCCTAAGCAATATTTGTCTATTTGTTTCCATATCAGAATGTCTCCAAAAAAGAACAATATATTGTTTGTGACAACTTTACATCAATGTGGAAAGCAGAAAACCCATTCGATTTTTTTTCTCCAAATCTAATCCATGGATATCTTGAGTAATATGGAAGCAATGCCTTATTTGTTACTTTTATAGATGTATACACATGTTTTTATAAAGTATTTTTATGATAACTCTACAAGGAAGGAATAGTCAGTCAATTGTTCCTATTTTATAAGTCTTGAAAAGAGGCACAAAAGGGCCAAATACAATGTAATACAGTTAGTAGCTGTGTGGAACTAGAATTCAGGTCTCCTTATACCGGACCATAGGATTCCTCACTTTTGCCTACTAGGTGAAAGTTAGATTTCTTCTAACCCTTAAGTTAGAAATCTTATCAACACATATCTTTTCCTACAGGTGCTTAGAAATGAATGAGGCAAGATGGGCTTTCAAAAGGCCCTTCAGCTAATGTGGATGAATTACCTACTTTTGTCCTTTTGGGAGTAAGCTGACCCTTTTATATCCTACACATTTTCTTGTGAAATGACTATCAACACTGGGATCGTTGCTGCTACCATTCCATGATGTCATTAACTAAAAATAACTCAAGAAAAGAGAAAGTTCCATATTTTACCATTAGATGGTGCTAAGAGAAGTTTAAAGAAAATAGTCTCAAAAGTTATTGATGGAATGAATTACAGGATTTGATTGGAGTTTACTTAAAAGGAGTCTGTTTCTTTCCCAGACAGAAGCACACTCAACCCATCATCAAAGAGTAAACGCTTCCAAAGTTACCCTATCATTCAGTAATTAATACTTCTGCCAAGATATGTAACTTTTTCTAATTACGACTTCAATTGTAAATGAAGGGATTCTAAGATTCTATTAAGGAATGAATGTTCATTTCACTTTGTTTATAGTTTCGCTACAACTCCATTTGGAGTCTTTATCAATATATTTTTCAACAGAATGTGTCAGACCAGGAGACACAAATTGGCCCAGCTAATGTGTTGGTCTTATATAAACTATATTATTAATTGTTATATTTACAATGAGAAGTTCAAAAGACTAGTCATAGCAAGCATCAGCTTCCCATCAATAATATGTTATATAACATACACTTTATGAAGTTGTGTTGCATTAGAATTAATGCATCACTCTAGTGGGCTTTTATTTTCTAATATTGATGATGCTTTGCAAATCAAAGTCACTTCATGCCCCTGAACTTCCATGAAAATGAATGAACAAAGCCTTGAGCACTACAAACTTATGAACACTTTCTCTGTCATAACATTTTTAAGTTGTTGTTGTTGCTCAATATCTCTACCACTTGAAGGAAACTGGGATAGAAATTATCTTCAAGTTCAAACTGTGTAACCTCAACACTGAACATCTCTCTGTATAATATGTATGTACATATGTACATAAATATTAGATTTTTTAAAATGCATAAACAAACTAATCAAAATTAGAGTACAGTGCTCATTAGCTTATTGGTTACTCACAAAAAACCATAAACTATGTAAGTTTCAGGAATAATTTTCACCACTTCAGCAGCTAAATCCTAGAAACTAATTTTGTTCCATGCTCTTCTTGACTCAGCTCTTATAATCTTTACTAATGCAGCCCTCAAGTTGTTTAAAAATACAAAACGTCTGCAACTTCTGTAAGAACTTTTCAACTGTTTTGCAGCAAGTTATGTTTTTTAGTTATCTTATCAAAACTTCAAACTCACTCCTAATATTTCTGTTGTAAAATCAGTGGCTTAGGAAAAATTGGTGTGGAGAAAATATCACAATCACTGCTTGGGTGATGTATTTGTTGAAAAAAAGCAAACATAGTATATTTTATTTTAGCAGGCTACATTCTAAGTTATGGAATGTGTCTACACATAGCCAGATATAAATTATTGATTAATAGATATAGTCGGGTAATAGGAAAACCAAATCATGAAGTACAAATATAGTTTACTGAATTTTTACTATGTAATGAAAATAAAAGTTCTTATTATGTAATATAGTTTCATTATTGTAACAAGTTGTTTTGGCATATTTAGATGCAATGCTACCTGCCTATGTTTATCATTGAAATAAGTAACAGGGACCTACTGGAAAGAGTTAGACAACAAAAGTGAATATCACTCTTTCTTCATGTCTATTGAAAATCAGAACTAATAGTCAGAATTGAATTATTATAAGTTTGCTGAGCACTTGTTGCCCCTAGTGTGTAACAGTGTTTGGCACAAGATAACAAATTCACTAAGTGAAATAAATAAGTATATCTATATGATAGCATATGATGGCATCGGGGACAGAGGTCATGAACCAGAAATGTAAAGTTTTACCAAACCAGTTCAACTTTCAAGGGTCAAGACCTTTTAAACTTGCCCTCAAAGAACAGATGGATGAATGAGCTCCCAGTTAGTCTTCAGAGACGTCAACGAGCTACCAAATGTTTACTGGAAAATGAACATGCTGTCCCTTTAAAACTGGTCTGATGGCAAATGTGCAAAGTATGAAGCCCTGAACAACACAAGAGTAAGAGATACCTTTGGGTCAGTGAGCTTAGTCTAGCTTCTCCAAAGACAATACAAAGTGAGTTCCCTGAAGCTCACACTCACCCACACATCCCAGGGCTACCAGATACCACTGACATTCTCTCCCATCTTGCAGTGGCCACCCTTGAAGCACTACACAGTGTTTGTCCCAGGCACATTGACAAGATTGCTTCTTAAAGTTTTAAGATCAAGTAGAGAAAGAATTATGTAGTTTCCAACTGACAGGTTAATATATCAGCAGATTCTTTCCCCCATTTTTCAAAGCAATGAAGCAAAGCTATTATTTCCCCGAAATTTCATTTGATTTTGGCTGGATTAGTTACCTTTGAGATTTCATAGTTCACAGACAGAGGAGTGAATTTTATGAATATTCAGGCTGTATAGGTGAATGCTGCATTTGCAGAATTTGACAATTCCATGAGGTTCTGACTAGTGTACAATGTGTGTTTTAATTTCTTGTCAATAGAATTACTCATTTGGACTTAAGTATATCCTTTGGTGGAAAAAATGTACATTCGAGAGAAGAAAGTATAGCAGCACTAATTAATTCATCATAATTAGCTAGCTCTGGAGTGCAGAGGCAAGTTCTGAGAACATGTGAGAATTGGGTTCAAGGTAGAAAGTAAGAACTAAGTATGGCACAGAAGGCAAATCCACATACAGACAGCAAAGGGCACTTTGGTAGCCAGTGAACAGTATTGAGCTCTTGATTGCTGAAGAGGAGGAAAGATAAATATTCTCTAACTTTAAAATGAAATTTCTGGGGGGGACTTAGTGCTTCCTGAAGAATCCCATGGGCTTTCATCATATACCAATAAATATTATCAAACATCTGTAATAAGACATCTGTTGTTTTTGTCTGTCAACAGCTCTTTCTTCTTTTGGAGATTTGTTCTTCCCTCTCCATATGGGTCTGAAGGAACTGCCAATCACAGTTCCCTGCCTCCTCCACCCACCCTGGGCTGTTATGGGCAGAAATACGCCCCCTCAGAATCCATATGTTGAAGTCCTAACTACCCAGTAACTCAGAATGTGACTGTATTTGGAGAAAAGGCTTCTATAGAAATGATTAACTTGACGTCATCAGATTTTAAATGGGATTAAAATGAGGTTATTAGGTAAAAGGCAGGAAGAGAAAAGGGCAATGAAGTGTGATGTTGAAGAGACAGTGAAAGGGCTTGGCTTGAACAGAGTTAGGCTGGGAATAATGAGTGGCCAGGGAGAGGTGTAGCCTGCTCAGCCTGTGGGAGGTCTTGAATGTCACCCTGAGGAGTTGGGCAGAGTGAAGTGGTTAAGCAGGCTCCAGAGTCATACTGCCTATGTGCAGATACCACTTGTTAGATGTGATTCCGGAAAATTCATCTAACTTGGCTACTACACCTGAGTAAAATAGAAACAATATTGATATTTCCTTCACGTAAATATTATAAGTATAAGCGAATTACATATATGTGTATGTATGTAAATATGTATCTTTAAAACATATTGTTTTTTTTAATGTAAGACCCCTACTGTTGACTTTTTAAATATTCTTTTATTTTTTTAAATTTTTTTTTAACATTTTATTTTTTTATTTTCCCTCTTTCTTTTCCCCGCTCCCTTCTGGTAACCACTAGTCCATTGTCCATGTCCATGAGACTCTGTTTGTCCTGTCCATTTGTTGCTTTTAGGTTTATATCCCACATATGTGATATCATGTTATTTTCAACCTTTCTCTTTGGCTTATTTCACTTAGTATGATTATTTCAAGGTCCATCCAGGTTGTTGCAAATGGCAGTATTTCACCTCTTCTTATGGCTAAGTAATATTCCATTGGATATATGAAACACAGCTTCTTTAGTCAATCATCTATTATAGGACACTTCGGTGCTCCCATGTCCTGGCCACTGTGAATAATGCTGCTGTGAACATTGATGTGCAATTATCTTTTTGGATATGAATTTTCAAGTCTTTGGGGTAAATACCCAGTAGTGGGATTGCTGCATCATATGGTAGGCCAATTCTTTAGTTTTTTGAGGAATCTCCATACTGTTTTCCCATAGCGGCTGTACTAATTTGCAGTGTTATGAGGGTTCCTATTTCTCCACACCTCTCCAACATTTGTTATTACTTGTCACGTTGATTAGAGCCTTATAACAGGTGTGAGATGGTATCTCATTGTGGTTTCAATTGGCATTTCCCTAATAACTAGCAATGTTGAGCATCTTTTCATATATTTGTTGACTATTTTATGTCCTCTAGGGAGAAGTGTCTGTTCAGGTCTTCCGTCCATTTTTTATTGGATTGTTTTGTTTTTGTTGTTGTTGTTGTTATGAGTCATTTGAGTTCTTTGTATATTTTGGATATTAGGCCCTTATTGGAGGATTGCTTGCAAATATATTTTCCCATTTGGATGGTCTGTCTCTTTACCTTGTTGATGGTTTCTTTTGTGCAGCAGAAGCTTTTAGTTTGATGTAGTCCCATTCATTTATTTTTGTTTTACTTCTCCTGCCTTTGAGGTCAAATTCATAAAATCCTCTTTAAGCCAAGGTCCTTGAGTTTAGTTCCTATGTTTTCTTCTATGCATTTTATTTTTCAGGTCTTATATTCAGGTCCTTAATCCATTTTGAGTTAATTTTGGTGTGTGGTGATAGACAACAGTCTAGTTTCATTCTTTTGCAGGTGGCTTTCCAGTTTTCCCAGCACCATTTATTGAAGAGGCTTTCCTTTCTCCACTGTATATTTTTGGCTTTTTGTCAAAATTATTTGCCCATATAAATATGGGTTTACTTCTGGACTCTCGATTCTGTTCCACTGGTCCGTATGTCTGTTTTCTGCCAATACCATGCCATTTTGATTACTTGTCTTTTAGTATAATTTGAAGTCAGGCAGAGTGATGCTCCAGTCTCATTTTTTTTTCTCAGGATGGCTTTGGCAATTGGGTCTTTTGCTTCTACAAATCTGATGATTTTTTTGTTCTATTCTTTAAAAAATGCCATGATTTTGATGGGATTGCATTAAATCTGTATAATGCTTTAGGTATATGGTCATTTTAACTATGTTGATTCTTCCAATCCAAGAACACGGAATATCTTTCCATTTCTTTGTATCTTCTTTGATTTCTTTTAATAGGGTCTTAGTTTTTCATTATATAGGTCCTTCACATGTTTTTAGATTTATTCCTAGGTATTTTATTTTTTTGTTGCAATTGCAAAAGGAATTATTTTTTCCACTTCTTTTTCTGACTTCATTATTAGAGTATAGGAACGCTATGGATTTTTGAACATTGATTTTGTATCCAGAGACTTTACTGTATTTGCTTATTGTTTCTAGTAGTGTTCTTGTGGAGTCTTTAGGGTTTTCTATATAGAGAATCATGTCATCTGCAAATAGTGACAGTTTGATTCTTCATTTCCTATTTGGATGCCTTTTATATCTTTCTTTGCCTGATTGCACTCACTAGGACCTCCAATATATTGAATAACAGTTGCGATAGTGGACAGCTTGCCTTGTTCCTGATCTTAGAGGGAAAGTTTTTAGTTTTTCACCATTAAGTATAATGTTGGCTGAGGGTTGTCAATATGGCCTTTATTATGTTAAGTTACTTTCCTTCTATACCAATTTGTTAAGTGTTTTGATCATAAATGTGTGCTATCTTGTCGAAGGCTTTTTCTGCATCTATTGATATATCATATGATTCTTATTTTTTAATTTATTTTTCTGGTATATCACATTAATCAATTTGCATATGTTGAACCATCCCTGTGCCCCTGGGATGAAGCCCACTTGATTGTGGTGTATAATCTTTTTAATATGTTGCTGTATTCAGTTCACTAGTATCTTATTTAGGATTTTTGCATCTGTGTCATGAGAGATATTGGTCTGTAGTTTTCTTTTTTGTGTTATCTTTACCAGGTTTTGGTATCAGAGTAATATTGGCCTCATAAAATGAGTTGGGAAGTATTGCTTCCTCTTCAATTTTTTGGAAGAGTTTGAGGAGAATAGGTATTAAACTTCTTTGAATGTTTGGTAGAATTCACTGGTGAAGCCATCTGGTCCTGGACTTTTACTTTTTGGTAGGTTTTTGATGATTTTTCAATTTCCATACTGCTGATTGGTCTTTTAGATTTTCCAGTCTTCTTGATTCAGTCTAGGAAAGTTGTATTTTTCTAAGTACTGGTCCATTTCTTCTAGGTTATTAATTTGGTGTTATATACTTTTTCATAGTATTCTTGTATGATCCTTTGTATTTCTGCAGTGTCTGTCGTAATTTCCCTCTTTCATCCCTGATTTTGTTTTGTGTCCTTTCTTTTTTTCTTTAGTGAGTCTAGCCAGGGGTTTGTCAATTTTATTAACCTTCTCAAAGAACCAGCTCTTTGTTGTATTTATTTTTCTATTTTTTTGTTTGTTTTTTTCAATTTCATTTATTTCTGCTCTAATTTTGATTATTTCTTTCCTTCTGCTGACTTTAGGCTTCATTTGTTCTTCCTTTTCTAGTTTTTTAAGATGAAGCATTAGGTTGTTTATTTGGGCTTGTCTTGTTTTTGGAGATAGGCCTGTAAATATGAACTTTCCTCTTATGACTGCTTTGCTGTGTCCCAAAATTTTGATATGTTGTACTATTTATCATTATTTCTATGTATCTCTTGATCTCTCTTTTTATTTCTTCTTGACCCAGTATTCTTCAGTAGCATGTTGTTTAATCTCCATGTATTTGTGGTTTCTTTCTGCTTTCATTTTTTACAGTTGATCTCTAGTTTCAAAGCATTATGATCAGAGAATATGGTTGGTATGATTCTTGAGAATGTCCCATGTGCACTAGAGAGGAATGTATAAGCAGCTGTTTGGGGATAAAGGCTCTGTAAATGTCAATATGTCCAGTTAGTCTAATGTGTCATTTAAGGATGTTATTTTCTTATTGTTTTTCTGTTTGGATGATCTGTCCATATCTGACAGTGGGCTATTTAGGTCCCTGCTATGATAGTGTTTTAGTCTGTTTCTCCCTTTAGTTCTGTTAGTAATTGCTTTATGTATTTCGGGGTTCCCTGATTGGGAGCATAGATATTAATAAGTGTTATGTCTTCTTGGTACATGATTCCCTTTATCATTATGAAGTGTCCCTCAGTATCTTTCTTTCCCTTTTTTATTTTGAAGTCTATTTTGTCTGATATTCATACTACTGCTCTCGATTTTCTCTGAATGCCATTTGCTTGAAATATCATTTTCTGCCCTTTCACTTTGAGCCTATATTTGCTTTGGAGCTGAAATGTGTCTCCTGGAGGCAGCATATGGTTAGGTTTTGTTTTTTGATCCATTCTGCAACTCTGTGCCTTTTCATTGGTGAGTTCAGTCCATTTACATTAAGAGTGATTATTGAAATATGAGGTCTTCTTATAGCCATTTTATCTTTTGCTTTCTGGTAATTCAGTGTTTCCATTGCTTCCTTGTGTTTATGTTTCTGTTTTTCTTTATTTTGGTTGGCTTTTGTGGGTTTTCTCTCTGGTCCTTTTTGTTTTATGTTATAAACTTCAGTTCTAAATCTTTGGCCTGTCATTGCCCTTATGAATATGAAAAGGATAGTTTGTATATATACAGTGGTCCCTTTTCTTCCGCACGTGCCTAATCTCCATTCCCCTTTGCAAATTTTGATCTTCGAATCCTCCTCTTTTCCGTCATTGTTGTCTCAGTTTGTCCCTATGTATTCTAAATGTTCATGACTATCTTGCTATAGCAAATCTCTGTTCCCCTGTTTCCCTGTTCCCTGTTCCCTGTTCCCATTACAGGTTGCACTCCTTTGCTTCTATCAGCCTGCTAGTCACCTTACTCCTACTATTTTTTCCTTCTTTTTTTCTTTTTTCTTTTTCTTTTTTTTTTTTTTTTTGGTCATTTTGTTTCAGGTGAGCTAACCTCTTTCAGAATTTTCTGTAGTGCAGGCCACATAGCAGAGAATTCCCTCAATTTTTGTATGTCTCGAAAGGTTTTTTATTTGTCCTTCATATTTAAAGGCGAGCTTAGCTGGATACTTTATTCTTGGCTGGTAGTTCTTTTCATTTAATAGTTTGAATATTTGATTACACTCCTTTCTGGCTTGTCAGGTTTATGCTGAGAAGTCCAATGATAATCTTATGGGTTTTCCTTTGTAAGTTACTGTCTTCTTTTCCCTTGGTTGCCCTGAGAATTCTGTCGTTGTCATTGATATTTGATAGTTTCAATACAATGTGTCTTTGTGAAAGTCTTTTTGGGTTGAGATAACTGGATATTCTATTGACTTCTTGAATTCCAAGCTCCAGTCATTCCATAGATTTCAGAAATTCTCGTCAACTATTGATCTGAAAATGCTTTCTAAACCCTGCTCCTTTTTATTCCCTTTGAAAATTCCCATTATTCTTATGTTTCCTCTCCTGCCGGTATCAGCTAATTCTTGTATTTCTCTTTCATTATTTTTCATTCTTTGGTTTCTCTCATCTTCCTTCTAATTATTTCTAGATTTCTGTCTTCGATATCACTGATCCTTTCCTCCATTTGATCGACTCTATTTCCAAGCCTGTTATTTCATTTTTCAACTCTTGCAGTATGTTTTTTTTATTCCAGAAGGTCTATTTGGTTCTTTTTGAGGGTTTCAGTCTCCTCGCTAAAGAACTCATTCTGCTCATTCTGTATTTGTTTTTTCAATTCTGAATTGTTGATTATGATTTCATTTTGGATCTCACTGAGTTTTATCAGAAGTACCATCCTGTATTCTCATTTAAGCTGCGTATTTCTATGTCTGTAAGCTTATTTTCTGGAGATTTTTCCTTTCTTTCTGAACTGCCTTGTCACCTTGGTTGTTCACGTGTTTAATGGACTATTTCTCCACCTGGGCATAATGGAGCGTGTTCTGCTCTCCCCCCCCCCCTCCCCACCGCACCCGCCCCATAAGATTTTTTTATAAGGGTCTCTAGCCTGTTGCAAAAAAGGTGTTTTTCTTTTGGTTTCCAGTAGGTGGCGTCTAAGACTCTTGGATCTCTGCTTTATATAACGTATTAATAATGTCTTTTTTTCCTTATAGATGTTTAATCATGCTCTCTACCCTCAGGCTTAGTCCCTGTCAGTGTTAATGACAGCGTCAATAGCGTTTGCTACGATTTCCCTGGGGTTCCTCCTCGCAGGGTATGGGGGTAGGGGCTCTCTAGGTTGGGAGTTGGAGGCTGTGGCTCAGCTTCAGTTTTGCAACCGTGGCTGGTAAAAATCAACTGTGGTTTTTCTGCCATTCCCGTTTCTTTTCTGCCATCCCTGTTTCCCTGCCTTCCGCCCTGATGATTGGGCACTGCCGTGGTCGTGTGGAGCTCACAGCCCTCTCAGGCAGGGCTATTCAGGGAACCCTCTGCACCTTCTCCCCGCCCCTCCTACAGGGAGCTCCAAATTGGAGAGGCTGCTTCTTTATTTCTCCCAGTCCACCGTCTGACACCCAGGGTTCTGAATTGTGGTAGCTCTTATTGCGCAGATCCCACACTCAGACGTGCTGGTGTGCAGTTGGGGTTTTTTTTGTTGTTTTAGGTGTTCAGCTTATTGTTGTTCCAAAGGAGAGATCACAGAACATATCTCATGCTACCATGTTTAATCCAGTCTCTAAACATATTGTTAATATACAGTCTACATAGATATTATATAAACAGGCAAGATATATAATAATATAAAATATATTTTTATTTTTAACTCAACAGTATGGTATGAATATTTTTCTATGTCAATAAATGTAGATCTCTATCATTTTTTAATGTCTTTAAGGCTTTCTATTGATAAATATACCATAATTTTTTCACTCTTGAACAGCATAGTACTCTTGAATGCAAAAATTGTCCATGAATAAGGAAAGTATGAAAAATTGTGTAATTTCACAAAATTTACATTTTTTTTTCTTTTTGTTTATCTGTATTTTCTGTTCTTTTCATAATGAATGTATATTACTAGTATAATAAAGGAATAAAAAGGAAAGGCAGAAGGAACTTTTAAAATGAATGTTTGATCATTTTAAAAAATTTGATTTCTATTTTCATTAACTTTCTTCTTGTGAGTGGCCAAAAGTCTAAACAGGATACAAGAAAGAAAGAAAATAACATTTCTGCTAACTTTCATGCTTGATAAATAGAAAGAATCACAAAAGTATTTCCCATCTTCACTGACAGTTGTTAACTATCTCCATTCTAGAGTTCCTTCTCTAGAGTTGAGAGTCACAGACTGAACTCTCTGGAGCTTCTCAGGAGTTGAGAAGATATCAGGCATCGAAAGTTGCCTCCATGGGCTACCAGGAGGAAGAAAAGAAAGGGCAAATGAGAGGATGAATAGGGGAGGATCTTACCCATTATTGATCAAAACAATTCCATTTTTTAATTAAATAAGGCCTCTGAGTTTTTTTTAAGGTTTAGAGTTTAAAAAAGAAAAATAATCCCCCTGGACATCCACTGTAAACTATATCAATGCTATTTCTTTCTGATTTGGGTTTTCTGGCTATTTCTCAGACACTCTCACTTTCACAGGATCCACAGAGAAAAAATAGTCAACAAGAAATACTGGATTTATTTCCTCTACCCTAAATGCAAAACCATTAAGATGAAGAAAACTACCTAGAAAGTTAATCAATAAGAAGCACTAAAAAACTATTGGATTAGTAAAGATAGAAAATGCTCACCGTGGTCTTCCTACTCCACCTTTTGGAAATCATCACTTAATTTCTCCTCTAAAGAAATGGTGAACAAATATTTAAAGCTTTTTGGGTTGAAATGGTACAAAATATGAGTTTGCCTAAGGGAAGTACAGGTCCATCTCCAGCCTCTATGAATGAGGATCAACCAACAATGTGAGGAAGTGTTAAGTTAAACATTTTAGACAGCAATAAGGTCATGACTCTCTTGGCAGCAATGGCAATCACCTAGAAGTTGGTACAACATCTGTAATTTATTGATACCTATCTACATTGTGTGCGTGTAATATTACAACAGTTCTTTAGTTCTTTCATAGATGCAAATACCTTATTGCTCAAAATGGGTAATTATATCTTAGAAAAATGAGACAGTATTTTCTATTTTTCTTGCCCCTGTTCTCTGCTCATGGCACCAACTCAATATTGAGCTCAATTTGGGTAAATGGATAAACCCGTTCAAACATTGCCAAGGCACTGGCAAGGATGGGCAGGGCTCCACTTGCACCACTCTAACCCCCTCTATTAGTGTCCCCTCAAGTCTTTCATTTAAGAATATTAGAGGGACTACTATATACCAGAAACCATGACCATGCACTGAACTCGAGAAGTGAAAAATAAGGTCCTGCCTTCCAGAAGTCTCAGTCTGTGGGAAACAAACATTTACAAATACTACTAAGATACATGTGACTTGGCTATAATGTAGGCTTTCACAAGGTACGATAGGAATCCAGGGGAAAGAAAGTATAAATCTAGCTCAGCAAATCGAGCAGACTTCACTTAGAAAGACACTCTTGAAAATAATAGTTTAGATTTTCCTTTTTTAAAAATTATTTATTTATTTTTATGGTGGCATTGGTTAATGAAATCCAATAAGTTTTAGCTGTACATTTTAACAGTAAGGCATATATATTTTTTACACTGTGTGTTCACCTCTCATAGTTCGATTCCTTTCTGTCACCACATATTTGACCCCCTTTACCCTGTCTATCTCCCCCAGCCCTCTCCCCTCTGGTAACCACTAGTTTATAGTTCAAATCCATGAGTCGCTGTTTGCTTGTCCTGTTCATTTGTTGCTTTTAGGTTTATATCCCACGTATAAGTGATATCATATAATTTTCAAATTTTTCTGTCTGGCTTATTTCACTTAGCATGATTATCTTGAGGACCATCCATGTTGTCACAAATGGCAGTTTGACTTTCAATATGAAATACATACACACATGTTTCTAGTAATTATCTCTGAGTGGATACATTCAGGATATTTATTTTCTTCTTTATATATATTTTTTATTTTTAAAACAATATGCTCAATTTGGAAGGAACGTGTTCTTGGCCCACCACTTGAGTTTTCTGAGGCTTATGGTTGAATGACAGATTAAATTCCATTTCTGGGGTTTAACTTGTCTAGCCCAACTGATAGCTGGCTAAAATCGTTGAAAGAGAGCATTTTATAAACCACAACAAAACCATCAGCAAACTCTGCTGTCTTCTTTTGTGCAATCCATCTTAACAGGTAGGAGAGGATCTTCTCTACCCATACTGAATTGAACAGAGCACTAAGAACTATAATTTACTTCTATGAGCCTTGGAATACTTGGAAAATTCTCCTCTATTTTTCTATGCTGTGAATGCTGGGAGTAGCTCTTAAATTTTTTTTATGTGTTTTCCAAAGTATTTTAGAGGGAAATTAGGAGACATTGCGTCAGCTGTCACTGGCCAGTCATGTTGTTGGTGGTGGTGAGCTCACAATTGCAGCAGTAGGATGATTCTCCATTTTAGCAATTGCAGAAGACATCCTCGGGAGAAAGACAGAAAACGTTTGTGGCTTTCTCCAGTGTTTGTTGTGTGGAGCAGAGAAATAAGACTGAAGGATATTTTTTTCTAGTGCAACATTGCTAAGGTATATCTGGGTGATGCCTTGTACTTTTCTACATCTTCAACTCTTCTTTTCTTAGGGACCAAATAGCTTATGTTAAAGAGTCTATAAATTTGACAACAAGCCAAATAGTGAAACTGTGCAGGTTCTTTAGCCTCTCGAGCTTTTAAATTAATTATTACTTTGTTGTGTCACATATTGAGCTTCTGTAAACATTAGGGTGTGTGACTTCTGTCCTAGATAAAATCTATCACGGGGTCAGGTCAGAGAACCAGAGAGCTCGTTACTTTAGCCTCACTGTTCAGTCCCCAACAGACTGTGAGCAAGCCTAATTCACTTGTTTCCTTTGTGCAGGGGTTGGGGAAAGGTCACTCTGGCTGCAGTCTCAATAATAAACTGCATATTTCAGGGACAAGAAGGAAGTGGGAAGGGTATGAGATAATGTAGACTTAGAAGTCGGCTGGTCACAGTCAGATGGAGAGTAGTTGATGGATACACCTAGCTTTAGGGGTGGATGGCTTGGTGATGAACTAAACAGGAATTTGAATGCACTTTCAGAATCCTACCAATTAGTAATTCATTGGGTTCGCAAGCTTCTTTTGTAAAAATGCAAATACATTTAAGAGGCTTATGAGAACTGTGAGGGTGTAATTTAGTCTGCATTAGTTCCATCAGCTTACTTTCTGCTATCACCTAAAAAGATGAATTTTGCTTGGAGAAATCATTTTTTGCATAAAGGATATAATCGTGTGTCGAGCAGGAGTTGGAAGTCTTTGGAAAGATGGAAACATGAAGGAGCATACAGGAAACACAGAGATGGGTGGCAGCATTTGAGAACACAGAAAACGAGCAAACTTTGGCCTTCTCTGAAAGTTTTACCTGATGACCTTGTAAAAATAAGTCCCCTATCTTTAATACTATGAATGTTTTTATCTCATAACTTGTTTGAAGGAAGACATTCCTCCAAGTCACAGCAAAGGGGCGGTAAAAAATTAAAGCAATAAAAATCTTCAAATGGTATTAAGCATTGACAGTTTTCATGTTGCTTTATTTAAATTCAAGCTAGGCCACCTGATTCCCTGACAACATTTTACTGCTTTCATATGATAAATAGGAATTTATAGACCTGGAATATTAAAAACAATCATCAGTGCCATGTAAGATAAATTGCTATTATTGGTCAATGTTTAAAAATAATTTTAATTGTTATTTTAAAGATATGTTTTATATTTGGTAGTAAAGATCTATAATTTTTTAAAGTCCAGTCTTGTTTAGATACAAAAAAAGTATTAAATTTTATTTATTGTTTTCTATTTTCCATATGTACTCACATTACTAAGAAAATGATGACATAGATCCTAAAATGTTCAAAATGCTACCTTTGGGTACATAGTTTGGGTACATTTCAAACTTCATGTGAAAATTCAGTGCTCGGAGCTAACGCTACTGGAAAAATGAGTAATAGCCAAAAATTTGACTTACTCCTAACCCTGACTTCTGGGTGATGATGCTGCATAAAAGAGAACAAAAACAACAACTCACAACCCAAATAAAACAGTTCTTTGATGCTTTGTTTTGTACTTATATTTCAAATATGGAAAAGATATCCTTTTAATGAAAAAAATCAGACTTAATAAAAAACAACACAAAACATTAGCAAAAAGTTTGAGCCAACTAAAAATTTATAAAACTTCTTTTTTAAAAGCAAAGCATTAAATGGCAAGATAAAAATAAATCTTTGTGTAAGCCAGTAGAAATTCCATGAATTTGTTTGTGCCTTTAAGTGTGAGTTATGAGACTGATGGCAAGTACACTCAGTTTAGCTTTGGAGAGGAACAGACTGTGTTAGTCTTACGTGTTGTCTTCAAGCCCACCTCCTCCCCTGGTCCAAACTCTGTCCTGCCACACTTGCAGGGCCCCAACCATGTTTACCAGTGTGGTCTCCCTCACTTCTCAGCATCCCTGTCTCTGCCTGTTGCTTAAGATAAAACCTGGGATAGGACATCTGTATGAGAAAAAATGCAGTGAATCATGGAATCTCAACATTATTGATCATTGCCAAACGTTGTATTTTTGTAGGTAAGAAAACTGAAGCACAACAAGGCTTTAAATCTTGCTTAGAAGTATACCTTGATTAAGCTTCAGAGCTACAACTTGTAAGGTATTCTTCTCTGAAACGATTGAGACGTTTCTCCATGAATCTTTTACATTTCTGCATATTTTGCAAAGAGAGGCACTGACAATCTTTGTTCTGAACTATTTTTTCAAAGACATTTGTAAAGCAGATAGCTTTGAAGTCTAAAGATACTGTCTCACTCCAAAGCAAAGAAGAGGTTTCATCCAGTATTACACAAATAATGAATGTCTCCCTCTGGGGCAAAAGGCAGGCATGCTCACTGCCCGTTATAAAACAGTTAAACTCCCCAAGCCCAGTTCCTCTTGAACCACAAACCACTAAGTATACAAGTGTCACCTACCCTCTTCACATCGCCCTGTGGGAACTGAAATTCAGTGAACCAAGGCAAATTCTGATAGTTTGCCTACTGTTGCTGTAAATAATTGAGTCATTTGTCTCTGACCCAGGAGTCTCATGTCTTCTGCCAGCATCCATGAAGCTATGGCAGGCTGACTTGTGAACTTGGAAGTGGGAAGAAATCTCAGACCTTTCATAGTTTTTGACAGAAACATAAATTTATAGTAAGTATCAATCATCTGAAGAGAGAAAATATTAAGTATTGAGAGGCCTGTTGCTTGATTTTTCAAATCTAGGATGATTCAGTTACCAGTTTTTGAGCATTATGCGTTAGGCATAATATATAATATTCTTTATTCTTCAAATCAAATTATACACACACATATACACGTACCTATGGAATCTACTTTTTTAACAAAATTTAATCTATGAAATGGTCTCATTATTCTCACTTTAAGATTAAAAAAAAAGAACAAAAAAACCAATACCCTGAAACCAAGTCACATAGCTAATAGTTGACAGAGCTCAAATCTCTGGCTTCAAAATTTGTGTTTTGCTTACCTCCAAATAAAACACAGCTTAAAATGGCACGGGCCATTTTGGTTTTAAATAAAACAACTGTATGATAATGTACTGTGTTTAGGTTTACTACTTTACCTTTGCAATAGCACTGACTGACGCTACAAAGAGGAATGACATGTCGCTGCTAACCTCTATCCAATATGAAATATTCGGCATTCATAACAAATAAAATGTTTTTAATTTTGTGAATACTGACTTAATATTACATACTGTATATTCATAGAAAATGTCTGCAACAAGTTATTACTTAAAAGATTAAATCATAAAATAATGCTGTAGACATATTCTTTTAAAGCTACGCATCTAAGAAAACACAACAGAGCAATAATTCCATTTAAAAAGTTATATATTCTATAAAACGATTTCATTAGTCATGGAGATTAGAAAATGACACACTAGACAGAGTGGAGAAAGGACTACATATATTTAGAATTTATAGATGTTCCTAGGAATAAAATAATGTTTAACGCAAAAGAAAACACAAAAAAAATGTCTTAATTTTGTGGAAGCAAAATATAAAATATAAACTTATTTAAGAGTTGTTTGGGAAATTTTTTTAACTGGTCATCTCTTGCTGGCCATAAATGGGCGTTCATTCTTGTGATTCTATTCTGCTGACTCCAGTGCTCAAGAAACTGAATGTCCTGGGTCAACCATTTTGAAATGTAAATGGCAGCAACAACAATAAAAAACTTAAAAATCTGTAGGCACTCTTCAAAATGTAAACAATTTTTTTGTCAAATGGTCTTAACTGTCTTTTAGATATGTATTTTTTTCATAAAATAAAAAACTATCCAGCTGATATGTACACAAGCGAAACACGTTTAGAATTCTGGAGTCAGTTACCATTGTGATGTGAAACAGTAACTTCAGAACCAAGTTCATGCAGTGGTCGTTTTAGACGAGTATCTTAAATTTAACCAGTTTAATTGCTGATTCATTTTTATTTTATTTTAGTACTTCGTAAATAACAGCAGAAGACTGTAATCTTCATAATGAAATGTGCCAGTATGGTTAATGTCTGGTGTGGAAGCAGAAACCCCACGGAAAGGCTGATGGGTTAAGACATCAGTTTTCTGATTTCACTGGCACACAAACTAATAAAAAAGTAATAAAGCTATGTAGATCTAACTTTCAAATATATAGTAAAATACTTTCTAGGGGCATAGCTGTTGTTAAACATTAAATAGGTTTTAAACTAGAAATCTGAGGAAACTTTTCACTGATAGGTTTTAAAGTAGGCTATAATTTTATCTATGAAGACTTATATAACATCTGATGTTTCTTTCCACTCCAAAAATTTATGAGAAAATGAGATGGTAATTTTTACCTCAAATTTCTAATGTTGTCAAAACATAATTTAGCCATTCAGTATCCTGTCTTAAATGCACAGACAAATTGAAAGGATTTCAGAAAGAAGAAGCACATTTGTTATAAAGAGAATCACTCGATCATGAGTAAATATGTTTTTTAAAAACTTTGTTTTACATAATAAAGAAGTACCATAATAAGTGCTTTTAAAATAAAACGGCAGTTATTTTAAAGGCAAACACATAGGAAGGAAAGGAATAGTCATCTGGAAACTCATAAGGCAAAACTAAAAGAAATAATATTAATGTTATTGCTGTATTCCTTATTATCGAGTTCTTCCCAACGGCAAAACCTTGTGGATTCTGATAGATTTGTGATAGTGGAATTGACAGACAAAGGAGCATGATATGCTGATCTGAGATCTCATCTTGCCAGTTGGTGTCTGCTAAGGAAGCCTACATAGCTCTCATGTTTATGTATAAGGAGACAAAGGAAAGATTACCTGGAAATCTTCTAATTATTTGACATAATCCTTCCTTTCTGCAAAGCTGATGCTGTATTTCTGGTAATATGTTTACCTGAGAAGAATGAAAAAGATCCTAGTAAGTTGGGCATTCATAAATGCTAAGGCAAAGGAATGCAAAAACCCAGAGGGTATGTAGGTGTGAAGTGTTGTCTACACCATCCACACCCTACCCTGCAAGTCGGATCTGGGATAACAAAGTGGTTTATAAATAACCAAATATGAAAAAAAAAAAAATGCCCCTAGAAATGTTCAAAATATTTGGGAATACTTTTGCAAACCCTGATGTATTTCAAAGCCATAACATTTGCTAGAAATAAAAGGCAATACTTATGTCCTTATGGAAAATAGAGTAACACGAATAACTTGATAGTTACAAATGTAGCTATGGCAAAAAATAGTACCAAACATACCTCAAAGGCAACTAAACTCCCAAGTTCCAAAGGCCCTCAGTGTCTTGAATCATTGACATTAAGTGGAAATTCAGTGCTAAACCCATTTCAAAACTTCATTCTTCACTTCATACTGATGGGCATTCTTGCTCCCAAATATAAAACCTGGTCACCACAAAACTCTATTTTTACAAAAACTTGACCTTAAAAAACTTCATAAATATTATCATAAATTCAAATATACACTTTAACTTACAAAAAAAAAAAGAATAAACAAGCTAATTCTCTCCTCTTCTGAACTTACCGATTGGTTAGCTATTAGCGAAAAAGCATCAAAAATAATGCCAAATATGGTAAAACCTTGTTAAAACTAACAGAAAGAGATCAATGCAAATTAACTTAAATATCAGATTCACTTATGAACCACTATTGATCATTTTCAAATTAATTCACTCTAAATTAACAACATTTTGTAATTTCTCTATTGTGTCCTGCTGGCGTGACAAGAAAAAAGAAGCCAGCTGCAGTTGGAGAAAAGAGAGGGAACCAGAAACACGGGTTGTAGACTGCTTCAGGCACTTAACGAGGGCAGCCTTGAGCATATCCCAGCACATCGCTCAGCTTCTTTTTCTCAGGTTCTCCATTTGTAAAATAAAGCATTTAGAGCCTTTGGTTTCTGAGTTCCACTTCTGCTCTAAGATTTTATCAATTCAATAATGCAATCATACTTGCAGTTTAAAAAAAAAAAATTCTTTAAAGTGCTTTGAAACAATGCATCAATTAAATATTCTCCAACCCTTGCAATCCTGTTAACTACTATTCATTTACTCAGCAAACTGTAAACTGCAGCCCAGGTCATGCAGGAATGAAGCCCAGGCTTCAGCAGAACCCGCTCTGTGACTCTGCACTAGCAACATTCCTAAATACTTTATTTTGAAAATCTAGAAAGATTCCAAAGTCTGAGTCACATACATTCTTACTGCCCTGGGAACTGAAAAAAAAAAATGCTATAAGATTTTAAAGGTGTCTACATTTCTTAAATTCACAATAAAAAGGTTCAGAAACTAAATGTAAGTAAAGAAGGGTTTTCATCAAGTCCTGAAGTTTTCATTCTGAAATCCTGACAGGCTAGCGAAGGGACAGAGCAGTGCAAAAGTCTGGAGATTCGTAACAGAGGTTTGGGGTTCTTTTCTTAAATTAACATACTTTTAATTTTTTTTTAATTAGATGTGAAAAGCTTCAAAAGTCCATAAACTTGAACCATTTTCTCCCACATCAGGCAAAATCACTCAGCTGCTATTGCCTAAATAGAATCTTTAACAATATAAAGACCCAGAAAGAAGCAGCATTAGGTCAGTAACATTAAAGACTATATGTACCGACACAGGTCCAGCTCAAAACCTTCCCCACTTCTTGAAGGGCTCAGAGCAAATGTGCTGACGCTGCAGATGCTTAGAGCATCTCAGGTCCCAACGTCCGCTACAAACTGCACTACATATCCAGAAGAATTTGTGCAGATGCTGCAAAGATGGTGTATGGCGTGTACAGGTTTCAGATAGAAGGGTAGGTTGCTGTGTGTTCTTATCAGTGAGGTGACTTTTCATGTGAGACCTTTGGTCAGAAGGATGAACTGACTCAGGGTCAATGAAGCATTTACTTAAAAAACCAAAGCCAACCAAGAGAAGCAACTGCTCTCCTGCTTCTGCCTCCCATTCTTCCATCCCCCACACAGTGACCTCTTCCTGTGCTCTTTCCTCTAAAACTTTTGGAATTCAGAGTCGAAGCAGATGACATAACCATAGTAACACATGACACTAGAAATATCATCTCCATTCTACTCTGGAGCCGAGCACCAAACTGAGCAGCTCAGCCAAATAACCCAGCACAAAGAAACACATTCAGGGTCTATGGGTCATACAAGTGTGGTAAATCAACGATTAATGACATGTATTTTAACTTTTTAATTGTTAAACATAATAATGCTCTTATATCTTACTGGATTTTATTCTTATTTTTATGTACACAATAAAATTTCTAAGATTTACATCATTATCAGTTGTAACATCATCAAAGAACTTTTCATCTGGGTTAGCTGACTTTTATACGATGAGACTCTCCAGCTTAATACAAGGTTTTTAGTAGGCATTATTTTAAGGGCTTGTTTGAGGTTCACGGCAAAATTGAGAAGGTGTAGAGATTCCCCACACACCCATCATCCCCACACATGCACAGCCTCCCTCATATTAACACCCCTCACTAGAGTGGTGCATTTATTACAGCTGACGAATCTACACTGACACATCATAATCACCGAAATGGTCATTTCTATACCAATTTTATATTGGATTTAAATGCTTTATAACATGCACCCGTGTGTGTGTGTGTGTGTGTGTGTGTGTGTGTTGTAGACTGCTATTCTGATGTTTTTCTTGGCATAAAATCTTTTGTATCTTTGAAAAGATTAGAGCACGTATAAAAAATAATAATGACGTTTGAGTCTGGGATATTTCTGAGATCAAATAAAGAGAAAGAAAATGTGCATTTAAAACGATTTCAATCCCAAGGTACCTTCTACAATTCTAATCTTTGGTAATCTGCATCTAGATTGTTTTTATTACATATTGTCAGAAGCAAAAGTAAAAAAAAAATCATTTTTATTTTGAGACACATTTTGTTAATAAAAGCAACAGTATGATATTAATTAAAAACACTTTGAAAGTGTTTATAAACCAAAAAGTAAAACTACAGTAATACCATTAAGGAGAATAGACTTTTGAATTTGGACTATTTATAAAGTATAAAAAAAACTGAGGGGAAGTTTTTTTTTTAGTCACTCATGAACATTGAGAGTGATAGACATTTCACACTATATTTTAGGGGACTGCTTTTTTTCTTCATTAGATCTGTACAGACATTCATATCTTTTATTTTATCAAAAACAGGCCCTCTGAAAGCTGTTCAGAATAGTCCATAAGGAAAACAATTAATAACAAAAAGAGGATCAGCTAATCGAAGAAAAAAAAATCTTTTTATCCCCCATGTCTAATGTGCCATTATCATTCCATAAAATTTACCTGAAAATGTCCTTGTATGCTTTGAAATATGAGTCATTTCAGTAGTTCCTGGTGCCCTTAATACTAAAAACAGCATCCAGGTTGTAGTGGTTGTTAATCCTACAAACATTTAGAGTTAGAAATGAATCTCTCTGCTCTTGAAACACTAGATCCTGTCTGTTAGAGGTGAGATATAGCCCCAGTTACTAAATTTAGTGCTGTCCCAAACAGTGGACTTCACTTCACTTTCAGCATCACACAGACCAATACAGTTTTAAATTTATGTTTCTCCCCTCTGACTAGGGAGATTCCTGACTATTCATTTTCTACAACAATCTTGTGATCATTTTCACTAAGCACTTAAATTCCCAAGCTCTGATATGATTAATAATATTCATTTGAGCATGTGCCCTTTCTTTGTTTACTCTATAATCCCTGACAATCCTACAACATCCCCAAGAAATCTGAAGCAACTTCTGTTTTGACTATTTATGTTTCCATGATGTCATGGCTTGTGAAGCTTCAAAATCTTCAAGCTCCAAAGCGACAATTATCTAACATGTATTATTTAGAATTTATTTTTCTTTAAGAATATTCATTAGAATAGGCTGTAGATTCAGTGACTAATATTTATTTAGAAATGTTCTATAGCAATATGGTTAAGAAAACAGAATTTGGAGTTGGACTGTCTGAATTTGAATCCTGGTTGCTTCATTTATTAGCTAGGAAGCCTTAGCAATTTTCTTAACCTCTTTGTGATTCAGTCTCTTCATATGCAAAGATGGACATAGATAAACATGTCAGCACTTAGAATGGTGCCTGGTACCTACAGGAGGCCTCGGTAAGAGATGGGAGGTGGGGAGTAGAGAGAGGCTGAGCACTTATCTTCCCAGCTTCCTCTCCACAGGGCTAGGATTTGGCGATGACTAACTCGCCTGACTTTTATAGCTCCTTTCCACTGACCTCTTTTCTTGGCTCCAGCTCTCATTAGGTTCTGCTACACGATTCCTTCTACGTACCCTTCTTCAGATCAGAGGTGGGTAAAATTTTACGATGTTGTTGGTTTCTGGGGGTATCTAACAACTTTCTGTTTCTCTTATCCTGTCAAAACCTCTGTAAATAGTTCCTTCATTAGTTTCTCTTCAGTTAAACCCTTTTGAGTATGGCATTTGTCTCCTGCTGGGAGGTTGACTGATACACAAAAAAGTATTATAGACTTTATCTTATAGCTGATGGGAAGCCATTCAAGTTTTAAGCACAGAAGTAACCAGGTTAATTCAGCATTTTATATTTTTCACTGTAATTACTGGGAGCAGGACAGATTTGGGGCAAAATGTTTGTTTTAGAAAAATCGGTAAGGAGGATTCAGCAATAGTCTTGATAAGATAGGTGATTGTTTGATCAGAATAAAGAGTTAATATGGATATTTGAGAAATCTTGAGTAGTTTGTAGGATATTTGGGAAATATTTATTAGTTAAATTCCTTAGTATTGGTGATTGATAGAATGCAGATTACAAGGGAGAGGAAAGGCGCAAAGGTCAAGGCCAGATTTCTATCTTAGATAGTGACAGAGTCCTCGATCATGCTTATGACCAGTAGAAAAGAAGATCTGCAGAGCCTCCAGATGCAAGAGCGGAAGTAAATTTACTGGGGAAAACAATGAGTTAGTTGTTTCTGTGTCGTGTTTGAGATGTCTGTGTGACATATAAGTGAAGATGTTCAACTGGCTACAAGCCGAAGCCTGGGAAGGTGCTTTAAATTTCAGATGGCGATTTGGGAACCATCGACTACAAATGGTAATTGAAACGTTGTGAGCGGGGTAAGGGAACACAGACATTTGAGAATGGCAGAGGAAAGGTAGCTAAAAAAAAAAAAAGAAAAGAAAAAGAAAAGCAAAACAAAACAAAACAAAACAAAACAGAAGGAATGGCTAGAATGTACAAGAAGAACCAAAGCAATGTGTTCAGCCCAAAGGCCAAGGGAGTAAAGAATTAGAAGGAAGGAGGTATCAAGACTGTCAGTTGCAGAAATATCAGGTGATGGGTATTGCTACTACACTGCTATTTTAAAACTGAAAAATAGGTATTGATTTCAACACTTTTCACATTGCTTGCTACAGGTATCAAAACCAGAGCATATGTAAATTTTCTAGTATAGTGACTAGCACACTGTAGGCATTTGATAAGATTTAGTTAACAAAAGCATTTCTAGAAGTTCACACGAGATAGTAAATACTGGATGTCAATTTGAAAGTTAAGAAGAAATTGAATAAATTTTATTATAATTCAGGATACCAATTTTAGTTTGAAAATGTCAAAACAGTGTTCTAGAGAATAAAGACCTTGCTACTTTGTATGAGAATGTGGACAGGTTAAGTAATACTCCATAGACAATGGACTTCTAGATCAAGTTTTGAGTCCTACTAGGTAAAACTGGGTCCTTATTGATAGCTGAAGTTGAGGGAGATCCTATCAGACAAAAAATAGTGACCATTTATGGTAGATAAGACACAGTTGGAATTTTCTCCAAAGATGTAATGGATCTAATTTTTCAAGTCTTTTTTTTTTTTTTAACACTATGGAATAAGAAATACAAGTAGTAATATTCATAGGGATGATTCGATGTGCACATTTGAAAAATAATATTTACCTTTTGATGTAAAGCTAACTGGCACATGTCTTCCTTTGATATGCAGGGTTTTCCACCAGCTTTCCTAGAAGGCAGGCAAATGAGCAGATCCCAAGAGTCCAAATTGCCTAACAGCAAAAGAACATTGAAAACAAATAATTTTTATCAGATTTTTTAAAAGTCAGTATCTACTTCTTCAGATTAAAGAATATAATTATTTCAGTACTAAAACAGAAGCAACAATGGTTCTGAATATATTTAAAAATCAATATTCAAAATAACAAAAATTGAAGTTTTCTAATTTGCAGACCTAATGTTTTTTATTTTTAGTATTGTACCCTAGGAAAAATTCAATTATCTGAAGTAATATCATAAAATTCCTTTAAAAAACAAAGGCACTAATTTTATAAATTTATAAAGTATTATTTGGAGATAGGGAGGAAAGATTATAAAGCCTTTTTAAAATCTTTTCATTATATTCATTTTTTTATTTTTTCATGATGACATTGGTAAATAAAATCCAATAAGTTTCAGCTGTACACTTTAACAACAAGGCACATATAGATTTACACTGTGCGTTCACCTCCCATAGTTAGATTTCTTTCTATCACCACAGATTTGACCCCTTTTACCCAGTGTACCTCCCCCTCCCCTATGAAGCCTTTTAAGATAGAAGATAGTTCAGAAATCAAATAATGATAAAAAGTCAAAACACTGAATATTTTGTTCTGGACTTCGTCATCACCATTACTTTTCACAGATCGTAAACATCAAATACATATTTTTAAAAGATTTTTTACAAAGAAGTTGCAGCAGGCAGAAAATCAAATCCAACAAAAATGTAAAGAACAGGTTTTGTCTAAAAAACATTTGTGGTTTAGTTATAGACAGCACAGAGTTAGTTCCAAATACGTGGTATAACATTGACCAAAGCAAATGATATTTCAGCTATTTCACCAAGGACAAAATTCTTTGCCAACAAATCCTAGTAACTTGCCAAAATAATCTCAGAAGAATACATTCTTGTATAATACCTGAACATTAAAAATTAATGTTTGTGTGTATTTTCCCTTATTATCTTTGATTTATATATAACAATTGTTTTATCAACAGCCTTCCATATAATTGGTGCTTTAAGAAATTTTTTTTTAAAACAAATGAATAAATAGCCCATGATAGTATGGTAAACACATGACTTCAGAGAGGATCTGGATATGGGTATCTCAAAAATAACCAAAAAAAGTAATGTATGAAAGAATTGATATTACTATAAAAGCTTTCCTCATTTTGGATGGAAATCCAGTTTAAAAAAATTAAGTAATTTCTGTACACATGGCATCGTTTATTGACCAATTGTGAGATAATGTTCCTTCAAGTAACTATTTATGCCAGACCACACAGTCATCTTCCACATTAGGTATTAGTGGCTTCTAAAAAGTAGAAAATAACTGACATCTCCAAATTCTATCTTTTAAAAATTTCCCAGGAGCATTTCTCACTTGAAAGTATAATGCTTTCAAAAGAGGACTTTACAGAAGAGAAAGGAGAAAGAAGGAAGGGTGAACTGCGACAATTAGAAATGAAATTTCGCTCTCCATTAATTAAGTCCTTTACAGTTTGACAAGCTCTGTGCTATCTGGGCTATTGGTTCCTCAGTTTGTAATTGTTCTGTTGCTACGAGAGAAACCTCTCTGCCAAACAAGAGGATGCAAACAGTTGAACTTAACATCTGAGCTCCTGTTCTAGAGCTTCTCTGTTTGCTGGTTGTATCCCAAGATGCTGGAAGACAGTACAATAGTTCAAAGGGACAAGAGGAAATGGTGCAGGTGATTTGGGCTTGGGAGAAAATCTCTCCACGTAATTGCCATCAGGCCTTCAGCTTGAAGGGTCTACCCTTTTCCACACACCCACACTTTGAAGGAAACTACAAACAGATTCCATTAGCCCGATTCAAATACTCTATGATGATTCAAATACTTCATTTTAAATGTGCACCTGGTATTTTCAGCCAAAACCTTTTGATATGGATTCAAAAGGGAAAACACAAAGGCTGTTTCATGTAATATGATTTCTAGGCCAGGAAACACTATAACCCTAGAAGAAACTTCCTGTCATAATAGATTCAACTAAATATTTTAAGAAGATAAGGATATATGAAGAGAGGATTTCATTTCATGGATGGTATTGTTTGTTGTTAAAAACAGAGTATACTATATATTTCTCCAAGTCCAAAGCATGGTCCCTTCATTATCCAAGCCACACATGAAATTGCTGGATTTTATAGAAAAAAATATATGTTTAAGCCATAAATGTTTAAAACTAGAAGACACATTTAAATAATTCAAAGATTTGATTTATTAAGAAACTTCTATGAACAGAACATTGTACTAGAACATTGTACTAGAAAAAAAGTAAATAGCAAGAAAGAAAAAAAAAGAGCAGTCACTGCCCTCAGCAATCTATTTGAGGGATCTAAATATTAAAAAGGATTGAGTTATTTATGAAGCATCACAGTTTTTGACATTCATATGGGTTACCCCTCATCTCTCAAAAATATTTAACTAATATTTTAAAATCAAAATTGATATTTTAAAAATACTCTAGCATGTAAATTTCCCTATAAAATGAAGTAAAGAATAACTGAAAATTTCAAGCGAGCTCTTTATATTTCTTGCCTAATAATTCTTGCTACCACGGTCTGAAAAAAAGCTGTGTTTCCACTCACAGTTCCTCTTGTGAGCTTCATTGAATTCTGCCTCAAACTATTTCCTAGTTCAATATTTAGTAAACTTTTTAACTTTCTCTTCATTTCTTTCTCCAGCTGTAGAAGTTGACTACCTCTCCCAACTCCTACAGCCCTTTTTAAAAGAAAAAGCTTTATTTGTTTCATGAGTGATACTGTGTATTCAAACTTGATTTTAAAAAAACCCCAAAGCCACCTTGAAATGTAGAATCTGGGCAGAGAACAAAGCACATTCACTAGCTAAATAAATAACATTCAGAAGTCAACCGTGGAGCATTTGGCATAAAAATTATTCCACAGCAAAATTACAAATGACCGTACAATGTAGTGTTTTGGGTCCCGCTCATCCAGCTGAAAGTGGGAAATTGGGAACGCGCATGCCCAGTGTGTATGGCCGAGACTGCAGACCACAGGGGCACAAGCTGATGAGTCCAGCCTACATGTGGGGTGCATTTGGCCCGCGCAGTATTTGTTTTGATTTTGTTTTTGATTTTACGTGTTTGACAAAATGCAAATGTCAACACGATTCACATAAAAATCAAGATTTCAGCCTTCATTTGAAAACCTGGACCCTCTGGTAACACCTGGTCCATGCCCTACATGGCAGCCGCTGGCTGGAGCTGAGCACAGCTTCCCGCACGCTCTCCAGTTTACCGCGGTGGCCCCACCTGGTCCTCAAGCTGCCTGGGCTCTGCCTCTAGTAGCAGCAGACACTGCTAAACCTGGTGTAAAATACTGGCCTGTCAGTTTCTATGAATTGCTCATTCAGCAAGTTGAGGTTCCATGTTTTAGCTTTTAACGAATTAGACTTTTTCATTACATAAGTTGGTTTTGATGAGATGACTGTAGGCAAATTGACATTTGGTTAGTTGGTCTGAATATACCCTTTGCTTTACAGGTTTGGCTGTGTTTTTCCACAAGTGAGTCAGGTCACTTCAGCTCCAAAGACATTTTATTGGCCATGTTAAAGTTGACAACGACTGAAGCGTGACCTCTTAGAGTCTATTCCTTCTCTCGGGAGCCTGCAGAACTCAAGAGTGACCTGTGACCATCTTTCCCATTTATGTCTCTTCTCTCCAGTCGGATTGTTCAGTGGCCCAGGTCCCACTTTTTGGTGGGCCTTCCCTCATCTTTTTCTCGTTCACACTCTCTCTCTAGACGCTTCCACATTTAGCCTGTCTCAGAGCTATTGCCACAGTTATAAGTGGCCTAGGACAGGCTCTTTCTAGGCATTGGGACATACATTCTTGGTGTTGGTCTTACTTGGTGTGTTTCTTCTGCCCCCAGAAGACCAGCATTAGAGTATAAGAGCTGAGAAGTCAGATGTGGATTTGAGGAAAAAGAGGCAAAGCAGACCCTGGCCAGTTAAGATGGTGGCTTCTGGGTTTTCCAGCCATAGGAGGAAAGACACCTTTATATGATTCAGCCTAGCTCTTTGGAATATCACATTCGGATTTGGGGACCAAAGCCACACAATAAATAAGTAGTAGCAATAGCTATGATATCAACAACAAATAGTTTTTGAGCACTTATAACATGTCAGGCAGGTTCTGTTAAGTATTTGTGTTAATTCATTTGTTCCACACAGAAATCTGCTGCCTATTCTTCTTCTTCATTTTTTTTTTAATCACAGAAAGGTTAAATAACTTACCAAGGTTGTCCATCTAATTAGTGGTGGGAAGAGCATTTGAATACAGGAAATCTAACTCTAGAGGCCATATTTGAGATCATTACATCATTAGTCCTTCAATAAATAAGGAGGCAACAGAGAAACTTAGCTTCTTGTGCCTTCTATGTATTGAGTTATGTAGAAAGTTATGTAGTAAGTTATGCATAACTTCCAACAACATGGTGGGGTAAAAACAATTATTGCACATACTTTACAAGAGAGAAAATGGAAAAAAAAAAGGAAGAATTATTTAGTTTTGGTGTTTTTCTAACTACTGTCCAGTGCATTTATATTCCTTTGGAAACTTGGAGGAAATAATTTCTATAACAGGGATAACTCAGGTATTCCTAGACTCTCACCCAGCAATAGCCGCCAAAGCATTATTAGCGATATCACTGCTAACTTTTCATACGTAAAAGGAGGTAGTACTCAACTGTACCTGTACTCAGGAACTATAAGTAATAACTCGCCTACATCTACTTTTGAAAAGAAATCTCTAAAAGTTTCTTATGTTTTTTTTTTTTTGATGGTTAAAATGATTTCATTCCCTGTCATAAAGAACCCAGAACAGGACTAGCTCCCAGATCAAGGCAGTCAAGCCCTTAGATAGGGAGGCCATGGGGCATCGATCTAGGGAAACAGGATGTGGATGTTCCATTCTCCATATTGAAATGACCAAAACATGAAAATCTATAGGCATCTCTCCATAAACTGTGAAACAAAATGGCTGATGACACCACTCACTGTCATGTCTCCACAGTGTTGGCTCTGGAAGCAGTGACACTTCACAGACAATTTTAGGAGTTTTCAAAGTTCAGATGTATTAATCCAAATATGAAATAGCACGGATTTTTGTTTTTATACTTCTCTAAGTATTCTCAGAAATCATCCAACATCTTATTGTTAAAAGTAAGGACTATTTGTCAAGGTTTTTGCCCTTGTTTTTGTTTTAATCATGCATCTGCCCTAAGGAGTGAAGCCACCTTTAGGATATTTCTAGGTTCTCATAGGCAGGCTGCCGTGTAAAGCAAACAGTCATTTCCTGGTTCTCAAATGACCTCCCTCATTGATAAGGTTTCTGATCAGTAATACAATCCTGAGAACAACAGAGATTTCAGAGATAGTGGCATTCATATAATTGCTGTTTATTCTCAAGGAATGACAACTTCAATTTTCTGGCACACTATATAAAATCTCAGAATATTAAGTCTACTCCTGCTTTATTTTTTCTACATAGGATTTATCATCATCTGACAGCTTATATATTTTTTGTCTATTTGTTTATTGTCTATCTCTCCCCATTTGAATGTGAGCTCAGTGAGAGTGGGACTATTTCTACTTCGTTCACTGCTATATTCTCAGTACCTACAGTAGCTGCTGGAATACAAGAAGTATTTGCTACATATTTGTTAAACGCATAAGTAAATGAATAATTGAATGTGAGTAGCAGGCCAACAAATAAAAATCAAAAGCCAATACATTGAAATACTTTTGTAAAAATTAAAAATGAAGGATAGTGAGAAAAGATGTTAAAGTCATTTTTTAAAAAAGGGACATAAAGATACATTTCAGTTCTTAGTAAGGATGAAGAAGTAAATATAAAAAAAAACAATGTTACCCATTCATTGAAATAATTATAAAAACAAATAGCAGATTCCAAGTGCTTCACTTATTGAAAACTTTTCTGTGAACACATACATTAGATTGAAGCAGAAAAGATTTATAGAATATGACCTAGAAAATAAATTTGTCCAAGAGCTTCTCATATACATAGCTACAAAACTCAAGTCTCATTTACTTATTCACAGTATTAGACTATTATTATCAATAAGGATACAATGAGGAAGAATTACTGAAATTTGTTTCTTTTCGCATCAATATTAAAGATATTTAATTTTTAAATAATAATTTTTCTTTATAATATACTTTCTATTTCATGTTTCATCTGTATTCCCTTCTTTTCAAAACTAGATTATAAGATTCTCATTGAATAACAAAGTCTTTTTCTTCATATCCTTTAATAGGATTAGTATATGATATTACATTCATGAATTCATTATTAACTTGTGGATGATAACTTAGGTTCTGTGCTTGATTCTACCACTAGACTGTTTGGATATAAAGGACAAAAAACATTTACCTTCTCATATCTAACACTGATTATAGTAGACACTTAGCAGATGTTTACTGGATTGAATATTTCAATTTTCAGAATTCACTTAAAGAAGAATCATATACACAGAACCTCAAGATCGTCAATGAATTATATACAACATCTAATTAAACTGGTTCATTACTGTAAGAGTTTGATCATAGGTTTTTGCTTGGTATTCCTCTGGTTTCTTATCCTTTAAGAGCTGATGATGAAAACTTTGTGCTTTAACACAGAGAAATTCTAAACCATTCTCTCCCTTGATGTTCTAAATCCACACTAGGAATTAAGCTTTCCTGTCCTATTGTATACCCTCTTTCTAACCTATGAGATGTTGTGAAGGTCAATGAGATCATTTCTGTGAAGAGTTTTGAGCTCCGGAAATTCTTCTAATCTGTGAATAAACTCAAGAAAGTAATATTATGCTTAAGCTTTTGCAAAAGTTTAATAGATTCCTTCATTGAAGAAATTTTCCATTAAGAAGAGCATGAAAGGAAATAAATCAATTTATTCTTATGAAATAAACTCAAGAAATGTTTACTTTCAAAAGCTTGCTGAAACTTTCCTTTCATAGATTTTTAAAAATGACTTTTTAAAAATATTTTCATACCACTTCTCTTGTTTTCTATTGAAGTGAACTGATTGTGTGTGTGTGTGTGTGTGTGTGTGTGTGCACGCGCGCGTGCTTTCAAGACTATTGTCTGTCGGGGAGAAAACTCCCATTATTGTATTTTTGGAATTATCTGATGTCTGGAATTCTTACCAGATTAAAGGAAAAAATACTGTAGCAATTTAAAAATCAGACTATATACCTAGTGCCCAGATACTGGTTCCTAATGCTTTGCTTCAATAAAAGGAGAATTGGCTGATTCAAGGGCTGAAGTAGTAAATATACAAGATGAGCCCAGAGTGTCACAGTGCCAGAAAGTAAGAAAGAGCTCAAAAACAAACAAGTAAACAGACAAAGAAAGCAATGATGGAGTTATGTCGAAGGGACACAGGGGCCAATGGTTGAAACTGGGATAATTTGAGCAACAAAATAAGTAATGTTGGATTATAACCCGAAGTATAAAATAAATACTGATGAGTCCATACTGATATAAAAAATGATTGAATAAATAAATAAATGGGGCAATATGAGGCAAATCTTTTGTTCAGAAAAATTCCAAATAATATATGGAGTATAACTTCCTACTCCTTCAGCATAAGCTGCTCATAATGACATTCATCCAAAGAGTACAATATTGAAAGAAGGAAAATAATAACTGTACAGTAGAAAAACCTGATGAACACTACCTTAGTCAGGTGATCAAGGTGAATATCAACGGCAATAAGTCATGTTGACAGTGTACACCCTTGATATGATGTGATGAGAACCTCTGTGGTCTTACTTCCCCAAACCAGAGATTTCTTAAGAATCCCACTTGAGGACATTCGAATTCCTCACTACTTTTCTCAAAACTGCCAAGGTTATCAAAAACAAGAAAAATCTGAGAAACTGTCACAGCCGAGAAAAGCCTAAGGAAACGTGATGACTAAATGTAATGTGGCATTCTGGATGGGATCTAGGAAAAGAAAAAGGATATGAGGCAAAAACTAAGAAAACCTGAATAAAGCATGGACTTTCGTTTTTAAAAATTTGAATAAAAAATTCTCCAGAGGAAATAAGATGATGATTGGTAAGTATATGGCTGTAGCTAAACAGAAACTCTCAGATACTAATTGTCTCCACACACTAGGAGTGTTGTATTACAAAACCAATCAGCGCTACAATGCAAAAAATGAAAGATAATTGTGTTTTTTTATGGAAAATGCATTCTTCTGCTAATAAAAATTCCAATGGTATTTAAAATACAAAGCATTGAGAAATAGATCAAGTTTGGAGTTGACGCCTTCCTCTTAATACATGCGGCCCCCATATTCCTATCCTCTTTATGTTTGTTTCTCTCCAAATTAAACTTGATTTTATTTGCATCCATTGCTTTAGCTATTATTGCTTTTTTGCCACTGGCTCCCGATTTTACCTTTCTCAGTCTCTCTCTTGTTTCAGAGCAGCATTTCCAGTTACATTCTAGAACAGCTGCCCTGCTGAACACGTACAAATTTGAACCTGTTTTCCTCTGCCATCTCTCCCTCAAACCAGAAAGCATAACCTCATCTTCAAGTTATCCCTCATTTCACTTCCCACTGATTTCCAATTCTCACCAATCCTAAATTAGACTTTTTAAAACACTTCCTGACCTTTCCAAATACTATCATATCCTCTAAATCTAAGGTCTCACCATCTCTGCCAAGTCTCCTAATGAGTCTCCTTGCTTCTCATTCGTTTTCCTTCCCTAATCCATCTTCCTCCCAGTCATCTTCCAAAAACATAGCTCTTACAATCACCAGCACAATGCAGATCAAATTCCTTAGTCAAAGCAACCAAGGCCTTTCACGCCTGCCCCAATCTAAGCATCTAGCCTCCTTTCTGTCACACCAGCCCCACTTGTTCCTCCGCAGCCACACCAACTCCTTGTCGGTCCTTGAAACTCTAACAACTTGTAGGCCTGTTTGCCTCCAGCATGCAGCTTATGCTGCTGAAGGCCCTTCTTTCCAAAATTTGGGTCAGAAATTATTATTATATGGCAAATATTCTCCTTGTGACACCATCCTAGATACATTCAGAATTGGTCACTTCCTTTTCTGTTCTCCCAGGACCTTTTATTTCTGCCCTTCATACTGTTTTTTAATGTATCTAATATCACAGTTAAACACATACATCCTTGCTACTCAAAAATGATTCTTGGACCTGCAACATTTCAATCAACTGAAAGCTTGTTAGAAATGAAAAATTTTAGCCCCCAACTTTGGCCTTACCAAATTAGAATTTTTCAGCAACAAGATCCCCAGGTGATCTGCGTGCATATGTAAGTTTGAGAAGCACTGATACACTTTGCTGCCCTAGAGTTACTTGAAAGGTCTCACTCATCTTTACAATGCTGTCTCTCCCATCAACCCCAACTAGCTCTTGTTCAAGAACCATGTTGAATAAAATTTAAATGTTTAGTGTTAGTTATAAAATATCCTGATGCCTGGCTGTAATGTCCTTCTCATAATCCTTATTATGAGGTTGGTGCTTTAAATTGGATTCTTTTGTTACTTAAGTACTTGACATGAGTTTTTGACAGACACTCCTTATACCAAATTCCACAGAATGGCACAGGAGGTTTTAGTATATAATTAACATTGTGATACTTCATTTAACTAAATATTATTCCCTCTTTCTGTTTTATTAAAAGTCATTTTGCATGACTTCTTTAAAATACAATGAATAAAACCCAGACATATCTGGTTTAACATTGTATAATAATGCACTGGGGACTATGAGAAATCTGAGAGGGAAGAGAGAATCATTGATTTAAAATTTATTCTAAGAATAATTCCACACTAATTCAGATGAGAATTAAGTCTTAAGAAAATATAATTCACCGACATGGGAAAAAGAATCAATTCTCTCAATGGCTTATTACTTAATGCCACAAGTATTTTAGGATTACACATCTCTTATTCATAAAGCATTATTTTTATAATCTTTAGAAATATATTTAACCCAATCATAATATTTCTGTAAGATATTTATGAGGCCAGTCTTATGTTCCATTTTCAAATCAACCAATTGATAATCTAATGCACTCATTCAAGGTCATTCCAAAAAAACAATTATGGGTCTAAAACTCAGACCTCCCAGTAATAACAATACCAATATTAGGTGGATGTTAGGAGAAATCAATGAGAATATTTTTTAAGAAACAAAATATGACCTCTTCTATGTGTCTTTAATACTTCTGAATAGAATGACATAAGGTAATTTTGAAAACACAGGAAATAACCTTCTCTCCCAACTCAGTGCTACCATCTCATGTTTCTTCAAAAGGCCTTCCTACCATAGAGAAGGATATGTTAACAAACACTCATTGGTGGCTTCAATCTAAGGAATAGAAAAGGCCCCATTAGTAGGAGGTATCAGTTAAATTTACGTATGTTGTCTAGACCTGAGCTCCACAGTTTTCTTTTACTGGCACTACAAGTGATTTCGCTAAAGCAAGTGAAATCTTAAACCCTCAAACTACTGATAAAGGAATATACATTTTCAAGAGTGAATAGCAACAGCCCCCAAGTGGTAGACATGACCTGGCCAGCTAGTGTCTCTTGTGAGACCCTAAAATGGGTGCTTTAGGTAAGGAGAGACCTGGGTAGTGGGTGAATAAGGCTATCGTTTAAGACAAATTTTATCCACTTCACAATTTTCTTAAAATTGGCCCTGCTCCCAGAGCCAAGGGGTAATCAGAAATGTCTCCTGAGACTAACAATTCTGTTATCCATGAAGCAAAGAATGTTTAAGTCAATGTGAAACTGCGCCAAGTACTATTTGAAGTGTACCATACTTTTAAAGTGTGTTGTTTCTACATATTTAAGAGCATATTATGCCCCACACAATTTAATAGAATACTATAAAATCATAGTTTCCTCTATACTCATACATAACATTAATTTTTCACCTCTCCAGAGATGTTTGGAACATAATTTGCTATATTTCTCTCTAACTACTTACTACTCAAACTTTGTATAGTAGTCTCAT
Source organism: Eonycteris spelaea (assembly GCA_003508835.1). Taxonomy (NCBI): domain Eukaryota; kingdom Metazoa; phylum Chordata; class Mammalia; order Chiroptera; family Pteropodidae; genus Eonycteris; species Eonycteris spelaea. The sequence goes on along the minus strand of PUFA01000254.1, from coordinate 1,233,092 downwards.
TTCTCTTATTTTGATTGTCTTTATTTAAAATAATTTTCTCTACTTCATTGACTTGTTAATTTTAAGGTTTATATATATTTTTTTATTATGTTTCAATGCTTTCGCTTCTACCAAATCAATACCAAGAATAATATTGCTAGCTTAAGAAGTGTAACTATTTTAAATGTTTTTTTTCCAGATTGTTTTCCCCCCAAAAGGCAACATTTCACATTTCCACAGGCAATAAACATATGAGAGCTTCGCTTCCCAGAATTCCTACCTGTAATAGGTGATATCACCAATTTGGGGTTTTGCCAGTCCTATGAATTTAAAATAATACGCTGTACTATAAATTGTCCTTCTATAACTTTTTCTAAATTTCATGATCTTATTTTTTGTTTTGCCATTTGGATTTTCTTTCTATAAACAGCTTATTTAAATTCTTAGCATAAAAAAGATTTAAAAATAAAATATTAGTTTAAAAAAAGAGTATCATAATGAAAACATTTTAAATTACTGTGCAAGTAAAACTTCCTTTCTATCAAAAAATCAAACCAATGTATCATTTTTAATCTTGTCATATTAAAAACTATTTTAACGTTGATTACTAAAGATCCGTAGAGAGCTAGTACTATTGATGAAAGTAAAAAAAAAAAAAGTAAACATCCTTTTGTAGAGGTATTTGGCAGAAAGAACCAGTTTTAATGTTTTTACCCACTGACTCAGTAATTTAGCATTACACTCAAATATCCAAAATGTAAAGTAACATAGATGAATATTGTAGGAAAGTTTTATCTTATAGCAATTTGTTAAAATAATTCTAATTATGTATCAAGAATGACATAGTTAAAAAATATGGTATGCCATATTGTAAAATACTAAAAAGAATGAAGCAAATATTTTTCATACACTTTCAGGACACTCGTATGATATGGAGGTGAAAGGCTCAGGCTTGGAGAGTGACAGTCCTTGAAACAAACCTCAGCTCTACCATTTATGAGATGTTCCTCACTTGTGAAACAGAAACACCTATTTTATGGATTAGCAGTGAGAATTCAATGAGTTAATGCATCTAAGGCAGAGAGCACGGTGCATTTAGTTAATAATAAAAGAAGGCTAACTTAAAATGATTGATAGAAAAAGTTATTAAAAATTTTTAAACTATGTTGATATGCCAAAACTTTTATCATAATTTCAAATTTTCATCTGTTAAAACACGTCAGATAAACTATTGTATAAAGAGGCAGGAGACAAAAGTGCAGGTGGTAAGTGTGCGAGCATGCATGTGTGTGTGCGCACACGTGCATGTATAGATAATTGGGTAAAGAAGCTGTGGTACAATATACAATGGAATATTACTCAGCCATAAGAAGAGATGAAATATTGCCATTTTAGATTTTGATCATTTAAAACTTCATTAACCAATGTCACCATAATAAAAAAATGAAATAAAATCAAAATGTCTCTGATACAACAGAGAGTGCCTTAAAAATACTGTATGTGAAAAGTAATAGAATGTCTTTCCAACAAGAACAAAAATCAGTCTCAGTGTACTATAGTCATGCTGTACAGTTACGAGTTAGAAATTTCAGGCACCGCACAAAATAAGGTCTAGCTGATAAACCTTAATATGATATTTCCCAAATAGGAACCTTTGAGCAAACAAACCAGTTCAAGTGCAAACACTCACTGTTCCTGATACTTGGCTATCTGATGAGTCTTTAGATTAACATGGAATGTGCCTGCCCTTCTGGCATTCCCAGCATTCCTTTTATGATGCAAGTACCAATTTCCAGCAAAAACATAATCTGTTTTATACTACAGCTGTGACTTTGGATTTCCATGCTATACTTCCACAGAGTAACAGGTAAAGTTCTCATTCTTAAAACAAGCTCGCTTAAAATGACAGTGTTTTGATTATGGTGAGGTATGATGAGATAGAAAACTTCTTGCATGTATAATGGAAAATGCCTTAATCTTTTTCAGGTAGAATTTTGACAACATGAATAAGGAGCTTCAGAAATAATTCTTACTCTTCTCTCCAGTAATATTAATTTTAGAAATATCTGTTAAAGAAATCATGAGAAATCTAGAAAAACATTTATACACAAATTTTCTGTGTTTTTCTATTGCAACATTTGCTGCCGCAAAAAAAAAAAAAAAAAATTAGAAATATAAAAATCTGGATTAAGAAAATTAAATTAAAAAAACATTGAATACATCCAATAGTATAATTTTATGTAGTCATTGAACTAATATTTACAAAGGTTTTATAGCATGTGTTTCTGAAATACCATAGGCTAAAAAAAAAGGAAGCTAGAAAATTGTATAATATGTATAAAAAAATTGTAAAGAAATATGTTCAAAATCAATTGTTTTATTAGTGGCATTATAGGCATTCTCCCTCATTCTTTATTTTACTTTTATGTATTTTCCAATTGGAATAGATCTTAAAGATCATCTAAATCTAAAAATCTTCATTTTCTGTAAAATGAAAGGTGACTGAAGAAATTAAGTACTTTAGTCACAGTTTTATATAGGCAGTGTAATCCAAGCCAGTGTCCCTCTTTTCCACAGTACCATCTTGCTCTTTGGGGAGATATGTAACTATTATTTGGCATAAATCATGTGTCCATATTTTTCCCTTGATCTCACTATCTTCAAGCAAGCCCAACTCATCTAAAGACAATTTATAGTCAGTTGCTTATTGCTATTGTTTTCAAGTGGAATCATTGGCCTTGACTGTAAAGAATTAAGCTAACATGTACCAAGACTGTATGTCAACTCATAATTAATGGGCTTGGCATCTATGTAAATTTAGAAATGCAGCTTTCCACCAATATGGAAGGTTGATTCAGGGTCCTGGTGAGGCAAATAGGGAATCGTTTAGCAACTAACTGCTTATATAAAAAACAGACGGAATTTCTCTGTGCTTCTGGAAACCTGTAATAAAGAGGTACCTAGCACAGCAGTTCTCAACACATGGCTTATGACCAAACACAGAATCACCTGGCAACTTATTTCTTAACCAGCTTCCCCACTGTTACTAAATCAGATACACTAGGAGCACAGAGCCCAGTAATCTATGATTTTAACAATTCTTCCAGACAATTTTGGCCCATACTCAGTTTGAGCATCCAGGTCCTAGCAAATCAGTAGGCACTGTGGTTGAGCTTTGCCAAAACTGTGTTCTTTAGGCAAACATTCAGAGAGGGATTTCCTTTACTTTCTGATCATCACAAAATGTAAAGTGAGATACTAGGAAAGCAGGGCCCCTTGGAAGTCATCTCTGCCCTCTACATCCCTTAATCACTTATTTGGTTACTCTGATAATGAGGTGGAATGCTAAACAAAATTTTTTAAATTCCAAGAGTTCCCCTGTTCTAAATGGACCATTTTGTTGCATAGAAGATGAGATTCACATATGACTTTCCTATTTTTCCTTAGAAAAGGAGTTGAAATGAGTTATTATGATCATTGAAAGGTTATTATTATTTAGTTGGGGGAATTCTTCCTTCTTTGAAAACAGAGACATCCCTGGTTTGACCGAATAAAACAAGGTTGCAGAGAACACAGCGGGTGTGGGCTTCTGTTCTTCAGTTGGTTTTGCTCAGACACAGCCCGGAGCCCATTTCATTTTGCTCTACCATACAGATGTTTCTGATCATACACACTACTTTCCCCCTAAACTTCAAAAGAAACACGTGGTACTTGAATAGCTGAAGGAAAGTTTCAGCTATGTTATTAGTGTATTTGTCGGGTTTATTTTTTTAATTGCTAATTCATTTAGTTGTGTGCCTACTGGATATATGCAAGGCACTGTCCTATGCAGAATAGTGTATAAATAGATGAATAAAACACTCTTTGCTTTACAAGTTTATAATATAGAAGGGGAGATGAGATGAACCCACAAAAATTATTAAAAATATAGCACAAACATACTCTGGGCACCAGATCTGTATGAATAATATGGATGAGGTCTCAGATAAGTTCTTCATTAATTCTAGTTTGAGGGGAATTTATGGGTAAATTTATATATTAATTTGGATTTTAAGAGATGGCAGAAAGGTGGGAATTCTAGGAGACAAAAACTTCAATAGCAATGCAAAGCAGAAAGCTTTCAAAAGTGATCAGGCAAAGGTAAGTAGGACAATTGAAGTAGCTCTCCATCCTGCTCACACATTAATATCACCTGGGGAGTTTTTTGTTTTGTTTTGTTTTTGTTTTTTTAAAGAAATAGCGAGGTGGCCAGGTCCATCCTCCTTCCCCCGAATTCTGAATTCTGGTATAATTTTCTGAAGTGAGGCCTGAGAACCATGTTACAGCAGGGATGTGGAGACGGCTGACACCATGGCATGGCAAACTTTGAATGCTGGGCTAAGAAATACGAGTTCTGTTCAGGAGGAAATGAGATGTCATTGAAGATCTGTGCGCAAGGAAGGGAACTGAGTCGAGCGGTGTTTGTGGAATATTAAACTAGCCGTCGTGGTGGAGTGTACTGTAGAAGAAGGGGCCAGCAGCCGGGGGAAGTACTGAATAGCTACTATAATAGCACAAGAAAAAGGCACAATGACTGTAAGTAAGGAACGTGGAGCCATGGCCAAGAAGAGGCACAATTTACGGAGTTTGGTGCCTAATGTATGTTGTGGTTGAAGGGGAGAGAGGACTGTCTATGAATTTTACAGCCTAAAGAAATGCCGTACTAACAGAAACATGGTGGGCAAGACCATACTGAGGTCGTGAGACACACAAATCAAAACATCTAACAGGTGTCTTGAGAATCTGAACTCTCTCAAAATTCTGCCTATAGGGTGCAGATTAGGATTTGACGTTATTTAAAGGTCATATCCCCTTAAGAGATTATTAATTCTGCAGAGTAGAAAAGTTTCTGGATGAAGTATTAAGAGAAGGTGTAAAAAGATGATTTGGGATAAATGTCTTGGAGAACACCTGTGTTTGCAGGAAGAGCAGGAGGGGTCGGAAAGGTTGGAGAAGCAGGAACAGGCAGTATTAAGAAAGTCAAGAGAGAAAAGGTTTCTAAGAAAATTCTAGACCCCACAGCATCCACTCTCTGCTAGGACAGGTGTTTGTTTCACTCTGGTTCACACATTTCACCAAGTTTGAGACACACTGCTAGAGTAAATCAAAGATGCTGGGAAATTAAGTCAGTGAATTCATATTAAAGCTTAATTTATAGTTTTGTTCAATTTTGTATAATTTCAGAAAGACTGATATTCCACTCATGCTCAAATCTGCTCTTGTAACAAAAAATAATGCAATCATAAATATAGTGACTGTATTTTGTAACGAAAAGGAGTTTCTTGGTAAATTTTGAAAGGACGCTTTTGGGAGGTGGTGGGGGAAGGGGGTACAAGTCATATTATTGAGGGTTAATTAGGGAAATATTGCTAAAGAAAAAATATTTACTTTTCCTTAAGTTTTTTTTTCTCCCCCAAACTGTAGTTTGGACATCCCGGAAGAGATACTGTTAGGAGGAAGCAACTTCAGCCAGAAATAAAACAAAAAATCATAGCGGATATCCAGAGGGAAATACTATTTAACTGGGGAAAGTCAAGTCGAAAAAGGAAGTGGTTCAAGAGGTTTCAACAATATTTGTAACAGGGCAAGTGGAAAGTGAAAGTGGTACAAAAATTAAGAGACAGCCTTGAAAGTACGGTTAGATGCTCCCAAATGCCTCCCAAATTGGACAAAATGTCTAAAATATTTCAAGCAGCTAAATCTGAAAATAAACTAGCATAATAAACATACCATATCTGGAGTCCCTAAACACCCTTTTAGTTCATCCACACACTGTCACTTGAAAGGTCCCATATGACAGAGTTTGTTATTCTTTCCTAGGTCTTCCCTCATCGAAACAGAATATGAAAATGATTTGTTTCTACAAATTAAATCTGTCATTCAAAGTCCAGTTTAGTCTTTGGAAAATAAACAAAAACGTCTCATTTCTTTTTTAAAAAGACCTTTTTCAATTCTAAAGAAATATGAAAAGAACAATGACCTGAAATAAATTACTTATAAGAATTTCAATTCTGCATCTTTTTAAAAAGTAAAAGTAACAGAAAGTGAATTTAAAGAAGTAGTATATAGAAAGTATCGTCAAAGCTGTATTAAACATTTCCCATTTCCCAGCTTTGGGAAATTCACATACCCAATCTGGTTTCTATGAAACTTAAAAAGATCAAACAATTAGAAGCTGGGCTTGAAGGAGAAATGCTAGGGATTTCGTAAACATCTGGTTACCATTTTCAATTGTAAGAACTAACCCACTTAAGGAAGCAGTTTAGTTTCTTAAGAGTAAAACTGAGACACTAGCTTTTTGTTCTCTTTGCACAGTGGAGGGTAGAGAAAACACCAGAACGGGGAGGTCACTAGAAGCTCAACTTTTATAAATAAAAAGGTTTTTTTCAAAAGCTAAAGTAAATTGAACTCAGCCCCTATAGTATAAACAATTCAAATGAGTTAAGGTTAAACAAACATTCCTTAAGCTCTAGTGTGCCAATTAGAGGATACATTCTGCTTGGTCGTAAATATATCAGTAATTCTATAAGCACTGAGGAAAATAACAACAAACCTGCACACGCAATTACTGGGTGTCATAATACAATAAAATAGAATGGTGCAGGCTCATAAGTTTCTTTGATTTAATTTCTTCTTTTTCCCCCCTAGTTTGATTAACTAAAGGCACAAAAGCACTTCAGATACCTTCCAAAACCTATTACTTGCATAATAAAAAAACGTATGTCCAATGAGTTCGAGGCAAAATACTGACAAGGCAAAACACACTGTGCCTTCTAAATGTGACCTTTACTCTTTTGTCTTCCTGCTAAATAGTCATGCAGCATATTAAACTCAGGAGAGCAGCAGGGGTGCTGGTGTGGAGCTGGAGGGGGAGGGCAGGGAGGAAGGGAATGAGAAGAGAAGTTCATCAGGCTCTCAAGTTTTAAATTATCAGTAGAAGCATCTGCTATAAACGTGCACTACTAGCCAAATGGGGCCACTGCCAGTTTTGCCTCCAGGTCCACATTTTTCCACTCCTTTGCTTCCCATTCCTCTTTTCTGCCCACGGGATACAAGACTGAAAAAAAGCCAAAACTTAAAAAAAAAGGAATTCCTAGGATGATGAAGGTTTAAAATCTTGTCTTGCTTTCTCTCTCTCATTCTGTGTGTGTATAAATGTTACAGTGCATCACAGAACTGCAAATTTGAAGACTTTAGTGGTTGGTTTACTTATTCTCCTGAGCAATAAAGCAAAGCAAGTCACTCAGCAGCATCCTGACATGCTTCTGTTCTGACAAAACTTGCTACTTTTTGAGATGCGCTGTTCCACCTCTAGATAACTCTGATTGATACAATGTTCATCCTTAAATCGGTCCTAGTTATGCCTTCTAGAGTTACTACAAATAAATTTTGTAATCAAGAATGCCATTAAACTGTGGGAATACAAAAATATTGGTCCAACTGCTTGTGAGGCCTCCCAGAAACATTCTTTTCAATCGGAACAATCTGTTTTCTCCTTCCTGCTGCTGTTCTGGTTGCTGCTGCAGCTATAGAGATGTGCTCTCTTCGAGGATAGGTAAATAATTCTGGTCCAATGATAACAGATACTCCACGTCACAGTCTCTTGAATTACATATTACTTACACTCTACCCTGAAAGCAAGTTAAAAACTTTTGGAACACATTCTCTCTTAGGCCACTCTTCCATTCTAAAACAATGATTTGCTTGGATGATATGAAAGACAATAATTTGCTTTTTATGTTATAAAAATCCTGGATCATAGGATGTATTTTTCCAAAGCAGGGCACTGGAAGAGCATAAAAGTGAATGTTTTACACTATGCTAAGAAAAGAACTAGAGAGCATAACGTAGAGGGCACAAAGGACCTAATGACATGATGGGGGTATGGGGGTGGCCCTCAATGCTTTCTATGTTCAAAAGCTATATGCTTTACTTTTACGTGTATTTTACCAGGGAGCATTTTAAGATAACTAGGTATTCCATTGTTTTAAGGAATATTAAACCTTCAGTTAATCAATTATCATTTCTAAGCAGATAACCCACAAATCTTCATCTCCTGCCCTGGCCTCTCTGTTTACCCAGGTTCTGCTAAATACATTCAAATGAAAAAACTCACAGCACCTGAGACTGAATATGTAGCGAACTAAACTTATCCACAGTCCCCCCAAACAGCAGGTGAGTAACACTAGTAAATGTGACAAGAAGTCATGAAAGCAAAAGAAGAAAAGAACTCTGGAAAATGAACACAAGCACTTAAAAGCCTCAATGGTCTAGAATTATTATATTCCTGTATTTGTGGTGGCATTATTTTTATTATAAGCAGATCTGAGCATGAGTAGAGTATTAGTGTTCCTCTAAAGTGATGTGAAAATGAATGGTTTATCAATTAAGTTTTAATGTGAATTCTCTGAGGTAGTTCACTATTTAAGGGGCCGAATATTGGTGCACCATTTTATCTTCGTTTATTCATTCGTATGACATCCATTCATTTGCAATACAAATTTTGATTGTATGCCTCATGTGAAGGGCATGGTTTTAAGTCATAAGCAGAACAGACATGGTCCCTGATCTCAAGGAGCTTACAGATTTGGGGGAAGTGTGTTTTTTTCCCCAAAATGGAATAATCCAGGAAACTGTGTGTTGGTATTACAGGAGTATATACAACCCAGACCTTTCCATGAGAACATGTAAGCTGAGAAAGAGTGCCTAAAAAACAGCTAGAATTTTCATGTATCCCAAATACCCAGCAGTGGCATCCTTAGCTTACTTCATAGAGAACCCGTTTTAAATGTATCTCCACGCCAAGAAATCATCACGCTCTCCTTTCTGTAACGAGTCCTTGACAGTAGTAACAATATTATCTCCAATTTTTGGAGTGCCTGCAGTGTGCCATTCACAGAACAATCCAAAACAATTAATTTGCAGAAGAGAAAACCAAGGCTTTGAGAGGATAAGTAGCTTGACTGAGGTTATGTAACCAAAAAAAAGGTAATTCTGGGGATTGCCACAGTCTACTACTTTCCCAAAAAAGCAAATATTCTGGTTAAACTCTTCTTACTTCTGGTAATTTAAGCCTCTACTTCCTTATAGCTTCTTTTTGAACACAAATAAACTAAAGAAAAATTCAAAATAGGTTTTTCATTACAAAAGTTAAAATTGGCCTGTAATAGATGTTTTTTTTTTTTCTCATACAAACTTCAGAAACAGCTTTTAGCAAGTAGCCATTATAAATGAACCTTTGAAGTTAGACTAAATTTCAAATGATACATGGATGTGTTGGACATTTTTTAAGCATTCAGATGAACGTAAATGAAAATACAAGGGGAGAGAAATCTATTAAATTATAAACAGGAAAGGAAATAGGCTTTTTTATTTTTTAATATATCTTCCATAACATTAAGTAGTGATCTGTATCTCTCACTCTGTTATCTTTTAATAGTATTTCCTGAGGACGCTGTTGGGCAAATTATAGTGTCCTTATTTGAGATGGTGGTGGGCGGAGGGGATGTTGCCGTGAAGCAACATTATTTAAAATACCATTCTCCAGAATATAATACATCATGTAATATCAATACAAATATCAATAAATGCTATTTGCCATGGTTTTGACTCTAGCCCTTCACAGGTATGCCTTCACTATGCCATGCTGTAATGTTATACTCTCGGCTTGTGTTGGAAAGTCACAATATGAATCAAAATATGACAACCATTCATTTGCAATACAAATGTTCCTGTGGTACTTGACCCATTATATAACATAGTGTTGTCTACTTAATAATCACTTTGAGAAAGTTGTTTTAAATATACACCTGGGCATGTGAGAGATTAGAGAAAGGAAATGCAACGTTCCCTTCCTTCTGAAAGAAAAGCTTACATTCTTTCCCTGTTGTTCTAGGTTCTCCAAATCGCAAAACTAAAATTAAGCCTAAATTGTGGTAGCTAAGATATCCATATCCACTTTGAGCCCTATTTTTATATCTCCATTTCAGTAATTTTATAATTATATGCTATCTTTTAAACCTTCAAATCCTTCTTGAATGAGGTTTGGTATGATGGAAAAAAAACTAAACTATCTCAGTCCCAGAATTTAATCATCAGCATGGTAAGGGATCGAGTGACATAGAATTAGTCTAGATACTAGGGTCAGCAAACTTTCTCATACAGGGTCCAACAACAAATATTTTCGGTATTAAGAACCATACAGTCCCTGTTGCGGCTACTCAACTCTGTCATAGTAGGACAAAAACAACCAGACTGCATGAAAACAAATGTGTGGCTGGGTTCCAATAAAACTTTGTTTACAAAAGCAGGCGTTGCACCGAATTTAGCCAGTGGGCCATCAATTGCCAACCTCTGGCAATAAAATCCATATAGTCTTTCACTTTTTGTATTTCTACAAAAAAACAAACAAACAACAACAAAAACATGTAAAACCCCCAAGTTGTAAAAACAAGAGCAATTTCAAACCATAAGAGCAACTCCAATTCTGTAGCTTTAATAGGCAGGTTGGCATTTGTTTTTCATGTGGACCATATATTTAGTTTAAAAGTTCAAGATGCATTCAGAAGTGGATAGAAAATTGCTAAATATGCACAACCCTTCAAGTATACATAAATAATTCTACCCAATGATAAAATCTACTGAGTCAGTCTCTTCAACATACTACTTAGATGTTACCGTGGGAATAAGTTAAGAACTTTTGAAAAGCATCTACTATACTATCCATGTACTAAAGCACTGATTTACTAAATAACACCTATATCTAGAAAAGGGAGTAATTGGTTGGTTCTTCTATCTACTCCTCTAGAGAATTATATGTTCTTACAAATGCAAAGACATAAGATATATTTTTCCAAAGCAAGGGATCGAAAGATCATAAAAATACATTTCACATTTTACTAAGTTTTGTATGCCTAAATCTAAAGACAATTGTCCTTTTACCGTCCTCAAAATCAGCTTAATAAGAAAATGCTTGTAAACACCTATACAGCTAAATCCTCAATCGTGCAAAGGCGTTAAAGCAAGCTGAACTATATACATCATTTTATTCTCCAAATTAGCTCTAAAGATTGTTATTTCTTGAACCAATAGTATATCACTTAGGACAGTGCACCCCAAACTGGGCTGCATAACAAAATCACTCACTTCCATTTTTAGCATATAAACTTCTGGGCCCCAATCCCAGATTACTGAATGAGAAAAGTATTGTATGGGCTGAGTTTTATTCTGTGTCCTCCCAGAACTCTGATGGGGGGACAAAGTGATTAAATACCACACACTATTGTGAAGTAAATATCATTACTGTCTCTAATGGATAAGAGAACTAGGGTTCAGAGAACTTTAGTTGCTTAAAGTCATACAGCTACAGCCCTATAGTCTTTCTAGATAGAGCCACTAACTTGTTATGTCACTAGAATGGAAATAATCATATTCTAATTTAGAAACTGAGACTTCTTACTTTTCTTTTCAATAGATGTTTACTAAATAAAATACAAAGCTCAAATGTTACTCTATAAGAACAGATCACTTAATAGTGGAATGTTGCCTGCCTAGCCTATGAGTCTTTCATTTTTTATTATTTTTATCCATTTCTGGCCTTAAAAAGTTTGTGTTTTTGTTTTGTTTTGTTTTAAAGTGGCCCCAAACTGGAAAGAGGCCACCTGTGTTTCAAAAGATAGTACAAAAAGAGGTCAGCAGAAGTGCCTGAGGTCAAGTAGGGAGAGGAGAGGAAGGCAGGTGGAAAGGCTAGGTAGAACAGGAAAATACATTTTATACTTAATTTCCTATGACTAAGAATGTATATAATGTGTCAAGTCTGTACCTTGGTACTTATGGGAGTCCCTTTTTTTGTCTCTCATGTAATGTTTCCAATTTTAGGTTAGCAAACAGCGGAAATTGAAATGGTAAAGTAAAAGATAGGAGTGGGTTTCCAGATCATTCTGAATTGCTTCCACTCCCCTCAGGCTGCTCCACCTGAGGAGAGTAAATTTAAATGGACCAAGATAGCATCATAGTTTCTGCTGTCACACATATAATAAAATAAACATGCAGTGAATATGTGAAACTAAAGCAAAACACATTTTACCAGAATCAAATCTCTAGAAAACACTTTTTTTAGTAAGTGCCTCAATTCAAACATAATTCATAGATTAAACTTGTAGCCATGGCAAATAAGCTGCAGTGAAAAAGGGGGTTTATTTCTATATGTTAGATAATCAAGGAAATGATACCATCACAGAACTTTTTTATTTCAGGTATTCAATACACATTTTTTTTTTCAGTGAAAACTACAAAATGAAGTGGGAAAAAAAATCAACTTTCCATACTCATGAAATTGCTACCCTTTCTTGAGGCCTATCCAAGAATAATATCATATTATACAGAGTAAGAGAATACCAAGAACGTGTTAGGAACTGGATGCTTTAAAAACTTAGGGAATGTGGGGAAGAGAAGATGAGTCAGCATTTACATTGACAAATTCTGGTGACACTGTCTAGTTATCTTGTGCTACTGGGCCCAACAACTCCTTTGGCTGCCAAATCTCTCTCTCTCTCTCTCTCTCTCTCTCTCTCTCTCTCTCTCTCTCTCTCCCCCACCCCCTTGGGTTGATTTTACAAGAAAAAGGAGGATTACTTTGCAGCTTCTAAATACCTAGAAAGTGCAAAGATAGCCTGAAGGCAATGGAACCTGGCAGAGAGAGAGAGAGAGAGAGAGAGAGAGAGAGAGAGAGAATGAGAGAGAGAGAGAGAGAGAGAGAGAGAGAGAGAGAAATTCCCTCTGTTTTGCTGCTGGAGAAAGCTGAAAATTGAAATTAAACTGAAGTTAAAAGGCACAGGTAATCCATGTGGCGCCCGTACACAGTCTGCAGCCGCACCAAAGAGGCAGAGGAACCCAGGACGTCACACTGTAGTGGCGTGTCACCAGGGCAACCCAGGACTTCACACGGTATAGGAGTGTCACCAGGGCCAGGGCTCTACTGGCCTCAGGAGCACAGCTCACAGGGCGGGAGGGCAGTAGTTACACACATAGTCAACCACCTGGTTCAGTGATGGGCTAAAACAGTTTGTGGGGTGAGAGATCAAACGTTTTATATCTTTTCTTAACACCCAAGCTGATAAACAGTTTTCTGACAATATCAGTTATGGATATTCTAGAACTTTAGATTGGTCCTTCTTAACAGAACCTACCTCGATGAAGTTTGTAAAGTTCGTTTTCAGCCCTCCTCGATATTCCAGAGCTTTCGCCTTCCCTTCTGTTTTTCTCTTTTGCCTCCTGAGCCCGGTGCTCTGCTCTAGATTTCCATACTACCCCTGGGGACCAGCGAAGGCATTCCTGAAGACCTGTCTCAGGGCCCTCCTCTGCACACTCTAAAGACCTTTCTTTTTTCAAAGCTATCTCTTTGGGCTCTACATCCTGGAAACTTTGTAGCTAAGTAGCTTATAACTCTACTGCAAACTTTGCTGCCAATGCGGTAAAGGGAGATGATCATGGCTAAATATCCCCAACCTCTTTTATTCACCAGCGTAAATCTAGCACTTTAAAGAGGAAGAGGGCGCCTAATAAAGAAGTGTGATGATGACAAGATTGTTCAAATTTAAATGAAAAATAGATACTATTGTGGCATCAGGATCTGACTATTCTCTCTCAGAGGAAACCACTGCTGAGATCAGCAGTTGATTCAAATTGCTTTTTCTTCCTCCCTTTTGATAAATAGGAAAATTGATATATTGCATCATTAGAAAGAGAAAAATCTGATTTTCGCATGTTGAATGAGTGTTCCACTTCCTTGTAGATCTAATAATGATAAAGTTGTGTAGGATAATGGGCCAAAAGAGACAGGCAGCAAGCAGGTGAAAAGGACAAGCATAGAATTGAGAACTGGAACACAGGGGTTCAAATCCTGCCCTCTCCTCGCCCCAGGTTTAAAATACAAGGTGAGTTACTTCACCTCCTGAAACCTCAGTTTCCTCTTGTGGAATATTGGGGAGGGGATTTCTTAACCTTAGGGTTCTCAGGGGGCTTCAGTGAGGATTAAATGAGATCCTGAATACAGACTGCAACATGGTATCTGTCACAGGGTTAGTTATTCAAGAAATGTTAGCTGTTGTCATTGCCCTTTTGACCCTCATCACTATTCAACTCTTTTCAATAACTTGCTTAAAAACTTGTCTCTTATTTTTCATTTCAGATGACAGAAATAAGTACTCAACTAGTAATTGCATGTGTAATAAATAACCACACTTCTTTCATCTTTAGAGACAATCTGTGAATCACATTTAAGCTGGCTTCTTGAAACAGTTTCTAGCACATTCTACTTATAGTCAGATGAAGTGGCAATTTTCTTAAAATATGGAGCAGTTTGGTGCTGGGCAGAACATGTATTTAGGCTCATAAACATAAACATTTTTTTTTATGTAGCATTTAAACATAAACTATGCAAGTTCAAAATGCTACAAACATATAAACAAAATAACGTCAGGAATAAAGACATAATTAAAGAAAAGTTGAGAGCAAGTAGAAAAGAAGCCAAGTTTTCTACAATGCAAAATTTGTTTTCGTATATTTTTTAGAGGAAGTTAGTAGCACGGTACAGAAACTATTTACCACTCTATGACTGAAGAGGAATTTTCACTCAAAAGGCTAATCAGTTCTTTGTTCTGCTTCTGTAGATGTGCTTGCTGCATAGGCCGTACTCCAAATTAAGTAAAAACGCATCTTGCCTTTTGCTTGCTCCGTCTAAGCAACAAATGTAACCACCTGTACCTCTTAGCAACTCCTGCACTTTGTAACTCTTTGTAACTGCCTGCAACCCATAGCAACTCCCAGCACTTTGTAACCATCTGAGGACAGATTAACCATCAGCCCATGTCAAATAAACTCTATATAAAGAATGTTGCAACTGAGCTCTGGGCCCAGATCTTCGAGCCCTAGGTCCTCTGGGACCACCGGTGCATACTAAACCTGAATTCTCCAACTCTCTAAGTGCTATTTGGTTTCTCACCAGTCTGATTTTTGCAACTCTTCTGCAATATGGCAAGCAACTTTGTTAATTACTTATTCTGACCTTTTTCTAGTAGCCCTGGTCCAAGGTCAACACTAAGCCGTTCTTCAGCGGTGACGACGGTGTAGTGAAGCTGGGTGAGAATGTGCTGGTGGAGCTGAAGCTCCCCTTTGCTGTAGGAAGGAGGCCTGTAGAGTATGGCCCTTCTGCCATGGCTGCCAAAGTGCGTCTCGATCGTTTCTTTGATCTGAAAAAGAAAGAAGGCATAACAAGTCAAGAAGAAAAAGTGGCACTTTTCTTTTGAAGGACATCATTAATACAAGTCGAGGGCCATTCAGAATGTTATCCTTTAAATTTCTGTGTAGACATGAAAGACAGAGTCTATGAAATGCTGACAAGGACAAAGACACCTCGTATGCAAGAACTGAAGGCGAACTACGTTTTTCTCATTATTGCAGAAAGATGAAAGTTTTAGGTCATTAAAATGTAGAGCTCCTAGAGGAATACTGCGGCATAGAAAACAGAGGTCAGCTCTAACTGAAAATATAAATTAATAGCAATGCCTTTCATCTGCAGTGTGCTTTTATAAAGTAGTTCCAGCTGCATTATCTTATAACAGTTCTTTTAGGTAAACATGGTAGAGGAAACTGACTCAGAGGATGGATTTTATGTTGGAAGGACATGTTCAGGAAGGAGTAAGGAGACCTGAGAAGCAATCTCAGAGCACTCTGGAGACATGCAATGATTCTGCTTCTCTCAATTAGGACACAGTAAAATGTGAATGCATCTCGGTGAGGCAGGATGAGATCTCTGTGTGAGAAGGCAAAAGGTACCAAAGTATCATCATTTTGAGCTCTCCTCTCAATAGTTTATTGCCTCCCAAATAAATATTCCTCTTTCTCACAATGTTTGAAATTTCATTAACAAAAGGGAATTTTCTAATTGACAAGTAGAAAGAATGATGGTACTCATTATAAGGTTCAATGGCAGATACTGGGTGTTTTCCTGAAAACGTGAGATTAAATCTTGATAAAGTAGACACTTTTTATTACTGGAAGGGATGATAAGATTGATTGGAGGTTAAGGAAAACAAATGGAAGAGGTCGGAGAAGAGAGGACAAAGGAGTTGGAGGAAGAAGAAGATGAGGAGAAAGAAATTAACAACAAGACTGGGAATCCAAATTACTTCAGTGCAGCCTGAATTAAACTGTCCATTTTATGGATCTAAAACACAATATGCACCATTTCTTTTCGCGACTTAAGTTTCTTCATTATTTCCCATTACCGATAGAATCAATTCCACATCGTTCTCAAGGAATATATACAAGGCCATTCAAACTTCAACCCTATTTTCTGAGTCTCTGGTCATAGCACACTCTTAATTATCTCCATTCCTGACCCCCCACCCCCCTGCTCCTTCACATGCATACTCTGTGCCTTCCACCTGCAATCCCTTCTCCTGTCTCCATTCACCCACCTAGCAAACTCCAAATCAAACATCAGCTCTTTTGAAAAATTTTAATTTAAATACATCCTTTCATTAGCACTTATGAAATCGCGTCTCTCCCTGATGTGAGCTCCATAACAGGCAGCCTGCATTGTCTGTGTCTCCAGTACACATCATCAATAATAAATGAAGATATCTGGTAAATTAATGAGCTGTAGTGCTCTGCCTAGATCTTTGAAGATAATTATGGAAAGAATAATGAAACAGATTTAGATTGTAAACCCTCTGAGGATACGAACTATATCCTATTTTTCATTGCATACAAATAATTGCTATCTGGAAATTAACAAACAAGGCGCAGTGTAGTGCAGCGGCACACAAACTCTGGATCCAGGCTCCTGGGTTTAAATCCACCGGCTGCACCAGCACCATGGATTTGACCTTGGAAAATACGAATCCCCCAAGGGTGCTGTGAGGATGAAGGGGTTAACATTTGTAAAGTGCTTAGGACTGTGCCTGGCAAGTAGGAAGTACTATACATGTGTGTTTTAAAAAATAATAATATATTGTAAAGAGTAAAGAGCCAGGAAAACTGTTTCTGATTCTGAGCTCTGCCTGGCGCATATTAACATAGGTGCCTAATGCATATGTGATGGATATAATGAAAAGGACAAGAACACCAGCTAAGCACACTTTCTGTACATGGCACTTTGGCAAAACATGATTAGATGTTTTTCCCTTGTTAAAGGATATTGCATTTTATTGGTAATAAAACTATTTAAACTGCAGATTGGGATACGCTTCCCCAGCAAATGTGGTAGTAGTTTGTAATGATAAATGTATAAGGAGTATTTTACCCCAAATACAGGTTGCCACAGTGGTTAGTGGAGACCAGCAGTCCAGAGGAGGGCAAAATAAACAAACACGCGTCTAGGCGAAAGGGGAAGACAGATGCTTCCAAATATATCAGTGTCACTCAAGCAAAATGCACAGTGCCCGGAATTCCCTTCTCATATTATTTTCTTACGTAATCACAGGATGCGCCTCTTCATTACAGCTAGCTCAAGTAGAGCAGTGATTTGCATTAGGAAAATTATTTTCAAATTTTAAGTTATATTATTTAAGAAGATACCATCTCTCCTCTCCCTTCAACCAGGAACAGTTTAAGCAAGAAAAATGTAGTTCTTACCAGTATATCTTATATGGAGCATATTCTAAATAAAGTATAATTACTGGCCATGTTTTGTAATAACCCTGATAATAAAACTGAAGTTTGAACGCATGTCTCAGACTACAGGGACTAAATAGGAAATGAGTTTGTCAGTCAAATTATGTTGGATTATCTTGACATACAAACTGTCCTGTCCTTGTAATATTTATAACACTCTGTATCAGCGGAATGGCCCAATACCAAGGAGTGAGAACAGTTTTAGCTGGTCCAACAACAGGTGCACACAGTGCTATGTGAAATAAAAACTATTCAAATGGTTATGTCAACCGCACCGGCAAATGCGGGATTATCAAATGCCAAGAGAAGCACTTCTGGAAATGCTCCTGCTTACTCCGACAGTTTTGAAGATATATTTTTAGTGGAAGGATACATTTAACCTGGCCACCACTACAACTAAACCAGACACTTGCAAGCCTGCTGATGAGAATTTAGAAGAGAATGAGCATTGCTGGATGTAAGCACGCTGAACTCTCACTTTCCTCCCTCCCTTCCTCTTGAGAGATCCGGAGAATATGCCCTCAGAAATCGCTGTGTTAGACTACATGAACATTGCTTTGTTTATTGAATACTTATTATTTTTATTGGAAGGACTTCAAAATCTAAAACCTTGTACTACCTTCAATAAAGCAAAGGATGGAGTGTTGTGATTAACTACGTGGAGTGTTCTATGAAGCAATGTAGGCCTGGAAATCAAAAATCTAGATTCGAACACTGGTTCTGCCATTTACTTGCTTCGTCCATTGCGGTGAATTACTGAGTCTCTCCTCATGAGTTTTTTCATATGTGTAGTAACAAATCCTACTCATGAGGTTGTATTGGGAATTACACACATTTTCTATGTGAAATTGTGCAATGTAGTATCCTACTGATAAATGATGTCAAAAATATATGAAAAAAATTGAATAATAATCAAAGTTATCTTGTAGATCTGCTTTTCTCCTAAGAATTCTATAAGCTGTTATAGTAACATAATCTGGTCTGTCATAAAAAAATTTCTACAATAAACTATATGCTTCCACATACCCTTATATATGTTTTTCTTTGTAGTACTATTTCCTTTTAATGCAAAAATGTAATTTATTTGCTATGTTTATCGTATGTCTCCGCACATCATAAAAGAAGGTGAATGAAAGCACATATATTTTGCGTTTTGTTCACTTTTGTTTCCTTAACCTAAGCATAGTATTTGGCACATAATGGCCACATAATAAATATTCTTTGAATGAATGAATGAATATGTCTTTTCCTCAATATATAAAAGTCTTTGTTATTATAAATACTACTGCAGAATATTGGGAATAGAAGGGTGAAAATCTGTACAAAGAAATTTATTTCAGTACAATCGTCAATAGTAATAATGACAAAAATAGAGTTAAATATTTGAGCAAATTAATAAATTTTGGTAAAAAATTTTGAATAAAAAGCTGTTATAAAAGTCCTATATTTCTGGAGTTACTATCGAAAAGTCTTCACCAAGACTCACCTGAAAATCATGAAATACAGCTCTTTAAAATATAGTGGGAATGAAAAATAAACCTGTTGTGTTTTTTTACACAACAGGTTTTTGTTTTCTAGATTTATTAAAGTAGCCATGTATTTATGACATATTTTGATGCTCAAATACATATATAGTAGACCTTATATGTGTGTCACATACAACTAAAAGTCACATTACATTGCTGGTCTAGATTTTTGGCATTCTAGAAATACTGCAGAGCCTATTATATTTTAATTTTTCTGCTATAAGAATAAAATAGAGATTTTTTTTTCCATTGGTGAAATGTACACTTATTTACTCAAGAAATAAAATGGATGTAATTTGCTAGGTTGTATATCTTACACATTTATTACTTGAAAGTTATTTATAACTGCAGGATAGTTTGGGGACCACAGCTTCCCCTGGTATGAAGCAGAGCTTCTTGAGAACGTTCCCTACCTAAATGAACCTTTAGTGAACCTCTGCCTTCATCTCACAGCTGACTCAACTGAATCTCAAGCCCATCATGGAATGATCACGCATTTCTCAGAACTACTTCATAACTGTACTTTTTGGGGCTATCTCAACGCTCATCATCTAATAAAAGGCATATTTGCTCACCTGTGGCTCTATGTAAATTATAAAAATATAGTAGAGAAACAAATGCAATGAAATTTCAATATAAATATATATAGATATATAGATTAGATATAATAGATATAGATATTAATATAGATATAGATATAGATATCCTCAATATAGTTTTGATGAAATGGCACTCACTTAAATAGCCATTGCCAAAACTCATTATCAACTATTACTCAATCTAATTTTCCCTTTGGAACTCATTACAATTTGTAATTATATGTAATGTGTTTAATGTCTGTCTCTCCTACAAGTCTGAATATTCCAGAAGGGCCTAGGCTTGTTTGTTTTGGTTATTGTTGTACATATAGTTTACTGTCAATTTTCAAATAAGAGGGAATGAATGAGCAAATGAATGAACGAATGAACAAACAAGTGAATTAATACATGAATGCAAAATATGAGTTCATTATTTATAAACACATGCATACCCTTTAATTATTTTACTCACTAATCAGGTGAAAAAATCCACTAGAAAATCTCAGTGAAGTCTTCAACATCTGTATCTCAAGCCATAAAATAGCCATGACCTCTTCATCCCCAATGGCAATCTCCTCTACGTCATTGCAACTCCCCACTCCAATGGCTACATCTTGGACTCTGTGGTTCCCCAATAACCCTACCTTTGAATTTATAAAATGAGATATTCCGATCTCTACTCACAGTCATATATTTCCAGCTCTTTTTTATTTATTTCCAAAACACCAGTCCTTCAAACACTTCTATTGGCCTCTTTTTTCACCTTCTTTCTCTGTGGCTCAGACTCCATGGCCCAACATCCCAAGAACTCTCTACCCAATACATTAAATTCTCTTTCTCTGCCATACTTCCATCACATTCACGTGACAAAACCACAGTATGTAAGAGCTGGAGATACAGCAGTAAACAAGGCAGACAGGTCTCTGCTCTCACAGAGCTGACAGCCCATCAAAGAAAGCAGACATAAGCAATGAGTTTTAAGAAGTCAGGTAAATCAGGAGATATAGGATGTTGTGGAAACTGAGCAGCAAGACCTGAGAACGATCTCAGCAGCCTGATTCCTGCACCTGGGCTGGGGTTGCTGAGAGCTGCCGAGAAAAGACCAGCTGGACAGATTCTGTTGGCAAAGCCAGTTCAGTCTTCTTCGGGCTTCCCAAACCACTCTGCCCTGCTTCTCTGGTCAATTCCTTCTCACATGCTCCTCGGTGACAAAACTTTTCCATTCTCAGATGCCTCTGATTTCTACAGGTAACTGTCTCCCAGTTCATAAAGGAAATTAGCACTATTAGAAGGAAACATACTAGTTACACAGCCTCTGTTTTAGCTATAAGCTATTGACACAACTAACATTTCCTCTTTTCTCCTGATTTCCTCAGAAAAATAACCTGTCTTCCTCTTCTCTGTGACTAATCACTCTGTTTATTCTCCAGATTCCACAATGCCCCTCCACGAGGCGACACACCTCCTCCCTATTTCTACGCTCAAGTCCTTCATCCATCTCTAGCTCCTTCTCCTGGATCCTTAATGTTCCCTCCTCTTCTCTCCCACTGGCTCCTTCTTAAAGTTCATTCATTCCATCATTTACCTATTTAACAATTCTGAACACTTTCCATGTGAAAGGCAAGGTTCTAGGCTCTGAGGCATATAACAGAGAAGAACCCTGACAAAGTTTTGTCCTTCACTGAGTTTATTTTTTAGTGGGAGGAGCAATAAACAATTAATATAATCGTTCAGTGTACGTTCCTGCAGAGATAAGAGTTCTAGCCAGGGTAAAGCATTAAAGAATGACCCAGGAGCTCTTTTAGATGGCACCGTGCTGTTCTCACCTGTTATGAATATTATGTACAAAAGACAAGGCAATTCTGAGGGAGAGAGAAAAGATGGGAAGAGAAATTAAAACAGAAAGTCCTCATAGGTCAGCACCATAGATACTTTTTATTGTGAGTGGTAAACATGGTTGGGTAGGCAACAAGAATTAACTGGCAATGGGGATAAAAGTAGCGATAATGCAATATTATTTTTTATCTTGTTAGGTAGCTAGTAGGAAACGGAGTAGTAGAGAATTTAAAAGTTGGTGAATTTACACCGATCTCCCCACCTAGGTCCAACTTGGTGAACTTTGATCCCTTTTACTAAAAGCCATAGCAGAGAGGAGGCAGATAAGGAACACTGGACTTACAGTTAGAGGAAAGGTGTTTCTCTTGTTTTATTTTGTTTTCCAGATGGATGGATGAGTACCATGATAGAATTCCAGAAGCCCAAGCTTTTACCGCCTAAATTACAAGCTTTCCTAGGTACCATGCAGCATCACTCACATAATCCAGAAAAGAGGGTTCTTAAAAACATTTTAAAAATGGAAGCACTCAGTGACCTCAGTGATCAAGACATAAGAGGGAGACCTGAGACCCAACCTAAAGGGGCGTCTCATCGGACTGCGGGATGTGGGGACGGAAAGCACGGGGGGGGGGGGGCGCGGCGGGGGGGGGCGCGTGAGCGCGGCACTGCGGAGCCTGGTCCCCTGTAGCAAGAGCGAGAAGCAGCAGCAGGACAGTCCAATCACGACGTATGTAACTGAGAGTAAACAGAGGACAGAGGACGGAAACTTTCCTGGAGCAGAGAGAAAAGTCCCGAAGGATTTGCTGCTAAGATGTTAAGTAAACAGAGAGGAAGTCAGTAAGCTAACTAGAAGAATAAGAGTTAAGCACAAAACGGAAAACAGATGAGAACACCAGGACAGGGCCCCACCTGGCCAACCTAAGCTAGAAAATATTTAATGATAAATGATGTCAAGTTGCCTTAGTCCACTGGGAACATCTGAACTATTGAGACTTAAGGGATATATTGTGATTTTCCTTCCTATCTTTCTTTCTTTCTTTTTTTCTTTTTACCATAACAGACTTTCCACCACATCTGTCAATATTAAGCTTGAAATCTGAAGGTAAACACTGAGAATTCCTAAGTCGTCTCTATGTCCAATGCCCATTCTCCTCACTCACAACCTGGAACCACAGTGTGCCTTTTGAAAAAGGGCACACAGTACAGAGCCTGTGTGACCAGAGGAAGGAGAAGAAGCCGGACTAAAAGACAGCAAGGAGCAAGACAGGAGGGAGGAAAAAAGGCAGACTGAACGGCTTCTCTGCTCTTCAGACTCCAGCCAATGCACAGTCATGCTGGGCGTTGCTTCGGCTGCAAGCTGCTCATTCCTTCCCCCAGCTAACTCTCATAACAGAGCAGGGATCTTGGAGACAGGGATAAATTAAAAACAAAACCACAAAAACACTGATTTCTCCTGAGTCCGTATCTAGAGTCTCCTGCTATGGCATCTTGCCTTCCCAGGCCTGGCAGTTATTGGCTCCCTTTGTTAACGCCCTCTGAAATGCTCATCCGTTTCAACCAGCGTAGAGGAATTTATATTCCCTTCTCTGCTTCTCACAAATTTTCTTTTTCTCTTCTCTAGCTGTTTTGAAAGTCATAAAAAGGATCTTTTCCAGCCTCCTGGAGGCTTTTCCTCCAACTAATTTTCCTTGAGGTGTCTGCCACCCACGATGCACAGCTGTGGGTCATCAGTTTACTATTTGCTATAACTTTACAGACAAAACAAAGACTAAACCGAGATTATAAACACAGGGAAATAGCTGGGAGATGGTGGTCATGATAGCTTCCTTCTAGGTAACTTTACAAATAAGATAAAGCTTTAAATGAGATCAGAACAGAACGTAGATTGCCTTTTCTTCTTTGCTCAGTCGATTTTGCTTCCTATTTTGGAGCAAATAAAAACCACTCCAAGTGTCCTTCTTTTGTATCTTCTCCTTTCCTCTGCCTTCCTTTTTCTCTGCATCTCCCCACTTTTGAGCTCTCTCTCATATACTCACAGAGAGCTTAAGAGGAAGAAGTAGTTATTTTCTTTCTATACTCAAGCCCTGAGGGCATTTGCTGGTTTTAGAATAAATGTTCTCCAGCCCCTTGAATCTTATCACTGTGCCAGCAGCAGTTAAAAGGACATCTATAATGAAGAAAGTATAAAACTGACAACTAACAATTATGAAAAACCAAGCAGGGCACAAGGAGAGACGTTGTTCTTTTGAAAAATGTTAAAGCAATAGCAAGTCTCTGTCCCCTGATACCAAAACAACGAGTTAATTCAGCAACTCAGTCTTAAAATAGTAAGTCCACACAAAGACAATGTAAGGAAAAGGAGAGAAAACACTGGGGTCATTACAATATCAATACCTAAGCATCATACAATCTACTGAGCATCGTCATAGGTGCCAGAGACTCTGAATCTAAATTCCAAGCTTTGCCAGCAGCACCCCAAGGCCTTCTGAATCCTGGGTCTCCTCTCGACTTCTCATTCTCATGGACTGTCTGTTGACCTCACTTAAGCTCACTGGATGTGCTTCACTTTTCTCATCTGCAAAGGAGCACCAACCTTCCGCCTTACTTTTCATGCTACTGTAAAGATCAAAGGAGACTCAAACAGTGAAGATAAAAGCATTTGAAAATGTATCACCCCTCATAAAAGTAAGGCACATTTAAATATCCCTTAAAGAAGTTATTGCATAAAAGAACTTCTTAACAAGTTAAAATATTTGAAATCATTAAAATATAAACTGAAGTATATTAAAATTTTTAAGTTTGTTTGAGCAAAAATCTATTTGAATGGGGTGGCGCCAAACCAGAGGTGGTTAGGAGTGCTGGCCCCGCCACCCCAATTGGAACCAGGGGAAAGATTTGTATAGAGAAAGTATGAAGGAAAAGAAAGAAAATTATTTGATTGGCTATCCTTTGAGGCATTTACAGTCTTCGATTTGGATTTGCTTACATAGGCCACCACAGCATCAGAGCCACTTCAGTCTTATGGCCTCCTTGTTTAATTAATTTAACAAAATAAAAACCTTAAAAGTTTTAATCATATGATTTTATAGGGGTTCTGTCAAATTACAAGTGAAATATTTAAAAAGTAGCATTCATGTATTAGAGATATTAAAGCCTTTAAAAATAACGGATCACTATTTCTACTATTCTTCTCTGCTAAAACCCCAGTGTTAGAGCACACATATCATTATGAAAAAAGAATATGGCCATCGATACTATATACACAATGAACATATTTCTTAGATTTGGATGCTAGATAAAAATTACAGTCTGTTAATTGCACAATGAAATATGATTTAATTTTATACTCTGTTATAATGTTCTATAAATAAATTCACACTGAAGATATAAAAAGCCCTTTATCACATTACATTGCCTCTTTTGGCTTAGAAAATATAGCCACCATTGTCTAGTCTTATGACCTTCAGTAGTAGTCACCTGTTATATTCCTAAACTCCCCATTTTCCTTTTGTGTTTCAATCTGCATTCTCTTCTCTCCACTCTCTATACCACAAGGCTTGCTGTTCATCCTCCCAACACCCTTCCTGCCTGGTTAAGACTTCAACTCTTCTCACTACACACACACACACACACACACACACACACACACACACACACACACGATCCCAGGCTTCTACAGCAGGCCATCATGGAAGAATCTGTGGTGGCCAGCCTAGAATCTCTTTCAGTACCATAGTGAATGTGCCCTACTCTGGACAGTGTCCAGCCTAATTAAAAAAAAAAAAAAAAAGACAAAAACCTGCAGATATAGGAGTTGAATTCAGGCACTGAGTTTGGGGATTAAGGTTTTCCATCCACTGCCTATTCAGTTACCACATTGGCGCTCGGAGGGGAAGAGAATAGGTTCCTTAGCTCACTTCAAGTGTCCGATATTGTCAATCCTGTGCACATAACATCTCTGGCTTCTTTCTTCTCCCCTCAGTACCCACATCCCTGCACTAAAAAGTTCATCCGGGTTCTCTCCAGAAACCCATGATCCCCAGGAACTGCACAGAAGGTTAAAGGTAAAAGCCCACATACCCCAGGCAGATGGCCCCGCATCTCCAGGGCAGCAAAGGTCAGCTCCATTTCTTGGTTGAATGAAAGGCTACAGGATAAAGACACAGGAACTCTGCCCTGTCCTACCCATGTGGGGTCAAAGTGTCAAGAAGAATAGGAGAGCGAGTGTGAAATACTCAGGCACTACCCTCTGCGTAAAGAAACATCCTGCCTGATACCAAATTTTTGCACCAAGCTTCCTTAAGTGCACAGTTACTCATTGGCACTTATTCTGCATTCTTGTTTACTCTGAGCATCATTGTGGCTGGTCACTTTCCATGGCTTCCACATCTTGTCCCACTGTCCAGCACTAATATACAAACTAAAACTTGGCTCTCCTTGGTGACTACCCCAGTAACACTTATCCCAGCCTGGCTGAGTCCTTTGTCATACTTCCCTTCTAGAAGAGTCTACCCAGTCTATCCTGATCCTGCTCCTGTTGCCAGAGGCTGCATGATCACACCAACACATCATAACACAACTTCACATGTTCCTTGCACACTCTATCCTAAAGCTCTCAAAATTACACACTCAATCTAGAATGATTAAGATTTCAATGGCCAATTTTTTATTTAAAAATCAAAAATTGTCAGGATAACAATATCTGGTAATACCACAACATAAGCACTACCTCTAGAGGAAAGAATAAGACATAACTTGATACTGTTATTAAATTTGCAACTCCTTAAACTCTATAATCCTTCTGTTAGAAAATTAATTGGGTTTGGCTTTCTTTTATGACTGGCTAGCAAAATGAGTTCCCTTCCTAGAGGTCCAGTTTATTCTTAGAAGGTCCAGCACAGGGCCTCATAGGCCAGGCCTAAAGAAGAAACCACTTCTTCTAACATAACAGATTGCTTTGGTCTTCTCAGGAAAGCAGAAGGTAAGGACATCTTCTAAATGGAGGAAGACCTGCATGGAGGAACCAGAGTTTAAGAATCCAAACGAAAGTACAAAAGAAGGATTTAAGGACTGCTGGCCACCACCAGAAGTTCTACGCACTAGACACACAGCATGGTTTATGCTAGATCCCATTTATCCATTCCTTCAACCTGACATGTGCCAGGCATTGTATAAACTTGATCCAACTGCCAGTAATTAGGTTTTAAATGCTAGACTTCACAGGGAGCAGTTACATTATTATAAATGCTTAGTTACTTTATTCAGGATTTTGCTAAGAATTGTCCTAAGATCCTGTGTCCACCATTGGATAATGAGACATCCTCCCATTTATACCACAAAAAGAGGCTTCTATTTAAAATGTCATTAGTTTATAGTAAAAAGAAGAGACAATTCTAGCTTCTAGAGGTTT
Organism: Eonycteris spelaea; assembly: GCA_003508835.1. Lineage (NCBI taxonomy): Eukaryota > Metazoa > Chordata > Mammalia > Chiroptera > Pteropodidae > Eonycteris > Eonycteris spelaea. The sequence continues at coordinate 1,206,048 of PUFA01000254.1, read as the reverse complement.
ATATTTCTGATAAAATATATTTTCACAAATACATCTTATCCCTCTCTAGCAAATGGGTTTGTTTAAAGCAGAAATAATATTACTTTAACCATCACTTCTTTAAAAGAAAAATAACCAGCTTACCTTCTTTTCCCCTATTCTTATCTACTCTCCACCAAAAGGAAAATTAGTTCTGCCACAAATCTATCTGTTTTTAAAATATCTTATGTGTAGCTTATGTATAAGAAGCTTCAGATGTGTTATTAATGTTTTCACTGTTTATTCAGAAAAAAAAAAAAAGATAATAATAAAAAGAGGAGTGAGGAAAAGCTCAATAGAAATCACTCTCCCCTCTGGGTATGTCCAGTAGGGAAGGTTTACAGATCAATATGAAAGCCAACTTTCTGGTCAATACTTTCCCAAGATCAGGTAGTTTTTGCACGGCTACAGAAAAGTTAATTTCCCATTCCATTTTTCCTGAAGTATTTGTGCACTTTGGCTACATTATTGCTAGATTTTCCTCTGGGGAAGAACTAAGCTGAGGGCTGAAACTATTAGAATGCTATTACTCTTCCTACTGCTTGTTAAAAACACAGTGAAACATCAAGAGGAAACTCAATTGTGATGGCATGATTTTGGACTCTAGTGGCATTTTGAAACATATCTATTAACTTGAAACATATCTATTAACTATTAGCACATTATACTATAACTTTTTAATGGAAACGGGGATTCCTGGTACTCCCATTTATGTTGCCGATATGCATTCTCTTCCCTCAAGAGGGGCCAAATGCAGTGAGAATATTTTCCTGATGTTACCCTTCAGGATGTGTTAAATTAATTGAACAATGCATTAGACAGGGCTCTAATGCCCTGGTGACCTACGTAAGCAAACCAAAATCTAAGCCTATAAATGCCTCAAGGTTATGAAATAGAAACGAAAAACACCCACCACAACACAGTCAACTAGGCTTTAAGCTATAGCCAGTCAATCATTCCCTTTTCTCTATAAAAGTCCCTCCCAGGTCTCCTGTCTGTGGAGAACTCTCACTATCATTTTGGTGCTGCCCGACTTGAATAGATTTTTGCTCAAATAAACTCTTACAAATTTTAATATGCCTGCTTATTTTTTAACAGATGTAATAATGTTTATTGCCCTGCCTTTTATAATCTCAGTGTCTTCCAAAGCCCTCAGCCAGATACCGTGTCAAATTCGATCCCACAACACCTCTGTAACACACCTGTCCATCCTGATGCCCCAGTCTCGGAAAAGGAAACCCAAAGGAATCACTTGTCCATAGTCACTCAGCCAATTCCGCACTGGAACTGGGTCCCCATCGGTGCTTTTCCTCTTTCACCTGGAAAAAGTGAGCGGGGCACGGCTGGCTCTGCCTCAGCTGCGTGGACCTTCGGCAGGTGGCTCAGAAGGTTTCCCAAAGTCTGCGCCACACCCCAACAACAGCCACTTGTTTTTATGTCAAAACCAATAAGAAACACCAGGACACTGGAGCAATATTACTATTTAAATAAATTCCATCTTCTCCCATAGGTTATTCACTATCATCTGACTTTCCCCTTTACCTGACCTCTCATCCCGAATTGGCCACTTTTCCCCAGATCTCTCTCTTAGGCATAGTCAGAATATACTTAGGGCAGCGGATGACAGCTTTGATTTGTCAAGTCTGCTCTGAGGTGTGTTATAAGAAATTAGCTATGAAGAGAATTAAAATGACAAAATTTGTAAATAATTTACAGCTTATAAATCAGGGAAGATGTGCCACATTCCCACTATTTTCAGTCGAATATTTTATTGATCAAGAGAAGAAGGAAATATCATGCACAGCTTGGAAACCCGTGTAATGTGCCTGCATTCGATTACATCTAGAGATTTCAAAGAGAAAAGTAACTGAGGACTGGTAGCCACTGGCTTAGATATTTGCCTGGGCAAAAGATATTGAAGAAAACATATAAGCTAAGGATAAAAAATACACGTGCATTCTTGAAACAAATATAACATAAACCATTTAAATTAGCACTTGTTTTTGAGGCCAGAGCTTAAACTCTGTTTCTTAGGAGTAGAAAGGACACAAACATTTTCGAATGCTAAGTCTGGTCAGTCACCATGTTTGGTATTTTCAGACATATATTCAGTTCTCATAAGTAGGGCTCAGTAAACTCTATTTTTCCAGTGATAAAATGAGAATTTAGAAATCCAGGTTAAATTTGCCTATGTCCTATAGCTAGCTAGTAAATGACACAGCAGGAATTTGAGCCGAGTACTAAAGCCCGTGTTTTTTCTACAACATATCTATGCTGCATTAAACTTCTTAATCAATATACTTAACAGGTTTCAGGTTAGAAGCTTTGCTGGAAATAATCAGGTCTATTTTCACCAGTGATATGCAGTCACCAAACCTTCCCCTTGCAAGTTGCTTTGATTGGAATGCACTGTGAGCACACTGGTGGGCAGCACTGTCAAGAATCTCCAGATAAGGATTAGAGATAACAAACATAGTTCCATTTGAGAACACATGATCAGGCCCATTCTGCACTTCCAAGTCCATGTACTCCGCCTTCATAATTATTTCGGTTCACCTATTATTTGGATCTCAAGTACCCTTAGCCTCCATTAGTGAATTGAGTTTTAAAAAATTCAGTAAGATCCTTACATATAGCAAAATCTCAATTCATCTTTTATCATTATATTCCTTTTTTTAACCCTGTACATGATAGGTCACGATGCTTTAGTTTACAGTTTGAACAAGTCTCTGCAAAGTACAAAAGTTGACAAAAGTACTATTTACCTTGCAAATCGTCAACTTTGGTACAGTTTCTGTCTGAGGACATAAATCCTATTATAGAACATGAGCTCACCCTTCTAGTTAGAACAGCTCTCTTGAAAAAATATCCAAAGGAAACCAAAGGGAAAAATGAAACTAAAAGTTTTTTGTTTTTTTGTTTTTTTTTTTTTAACCCCAAAGGACACACACGCAAAGTTGATAACAGGAAGTATTTTTTATAATGTCAGTGCACTGAGTGGTTTACATTTTGGAGGGTTTATCTTATGTGAGTTTCTAATTCCACCAGAACAAGAAACAAAATTGGTTAGAGAAAGAAAGAAGCAGCAGCTATTGCCACTATTTTGAAAAAACAAGAGAGAATGACACCCATAAACTGATTAATTGCTTGATTCATAAGAAATTTAACATAACTTGCTTAAATATGAGCTTCATCAGGCTTCTTTAAAATGTATCTGATGTAAACAAATTTGAATTTGTTTAGAATTTTCTCAGTATGATTAATTTTCACCCATGTGCATATTTCATTATAAAAGTTGAACACAGCTCTAATCAACTATGTCAGAGAAATCCACAGACATTAAATGCTCATCAGTAAGCACAACTAATTTCATGAAAGTTGCATACCTGTTAGTATGCTGACGACAGCTCCTGAGAGCCTCCTATACACAGACTCCCTGTATTTAGATGCTATCAACATGATTTAAAAATCTCACCTTCAAATCTTGCTAAAATATAAAAACAAGTAAAAGGAAAAGCTCAATTTTGAGTAAAATCAGTTTGTTAAAAAATGGAAATCACTTGATAGAAAGAGAGGTTAGATGATCGTGACAAAAAAGCCAAGAAAGATGGGAAGTAATTAGAAAACAGTTGGAAAAGGACGCTGTTTTTTGTTTTTTTTTTTTTGTTTGTTTGTTTGTTTGTTTGAATGTTATACTATGGAAGATCCTTGAGAATGTTTATAGGATAAAGATCCCAACAAGACAAATGAACTAAAGTGAACAAGAGAGATTGAACAATAATCGATGAAGCAGATTCATTATAGCAAAATGGCAAGATAATTGGCATTAACCAGAAGTGCAAGACAGGGTAAAGGAGGCGGTCAAAGCGTACTGGTACAGGAAGAAGATGGAGTGGAGAGCCTGAGAGTTCAGCAAAGAGGAAAACGAGAGGGGAGGTCGTTGCCTGGTTTCATTCCCTGGTCTCTGCTCTAAAGTAGGCCTTCTGAAATCCTTAAATTCATGATTCGATTATTTATTCTTTCATTGACTAGATATCTATTCAGTGTTTATTTGTGTCAGATACTGCTTTGGTAGTGATGATGTAGCAGTAAGTGCAATGAAGTCCTTGTTTTGAAAGAGCTTACATTCTATGCAGGGAGACAGACAGTAAATATATATGTATTTGTCCAGAGTTCAAAACCTTAACCTATTTCCCCTACTGCTCCCTCCAATTCATCTCTCCACATCCTCAGATAGAGCATGCCATTAATCCCAACCTCTCAAAAAAAAAAAAAAAAGATTCAGGTCAGACTGGAGATCTTGTCTACAGATAAACTGACCAGCCTCCCTAAGTTTTGCCGTGATTCTTAAGTACATTTTCCTGTGATAAGACATCAGCTTAGAGGCTGGAGGACAGGGAGAGAAACCAGGCTTGCGCTAAGGTGAAATTTACTAGAGTTACTCATTATGTTAAAGGGTCAAATGCACATCACTGTCTCAGAAATTCGAAGTCAGAACTAGAAAAGGAACGGCATGTCTAAAGGCAGTGTACAAACCATAAAGAGGAAACCTAGGTCCAGGCCAGAAGCCAGGGAGACGGAGAACAGACTGGGAAGTAACATACAAGTCGAGCTGGGTTGAAATGAATGGTTCTGAATAAGGACAGGAATGTGTGGCCTTTACACAACAATGTAAATGTAATTAGTACTTCTGAACTGTACTCTTAAAAATGGCAAAAGAGGGTAGATGGTATATTTTGTGTTTTTCACCTTGACTTAAAATTTTAAATAGATAACCTTCTTAAGGAAAAAAATCTGAAAAATGTTGCCTTTAGAGACAGGCCTACAGAGTTATATTATGGGCAAGGAGAAATAATGATAAATATCAAATTCAACCTATGCATCCAGGAGAATAGGGGAGGGGGAGTTTTATTTATGGAAATAGAGAGATCAAGAGGAATCCTTGATTTAGGTGTGAAAATTTTGAGGGAAAATTATTCGAGTTTCCATAGTTCTTGTTACTCCTCATTAAAAGATAACAAGAAGTTGGAGATGCAGGTCTGGGGGTTCAAGAGTGAAATCCAAGCTAGCAGTATACTCAATGGGTTACTTGTAAAAGAATGAAAATGAACAATATGCAAGCTTGATATAATCGCCAAAGGAAAGTATAAAACAATTAAAGGCCCAATAAGCTGAGCTGGGGAATGTCTACTTTTAGCATCGGAGGAGACAAACCCTGAAAGGATACCACCAGTTATTCACGTAGCTCAGGGAATAGCCCTCTTGTGTCATGGAATTCAAAAGGGGAGTTTCGAGAAAGAGCCATTGCCCATTATGTCAAAATCTTCAGAGAAGAAAGATGGGGATTGAAAATAAATCATTTTATTTGATAGTGGCGGAGTCACCAAGAGAGATGCTTCAGCAGAAATGACCAAATGAAAAGGATACAGAAAGGGGAGGGCTGGCCAGAAGGGCACCGGAAGAGAACCAGCTACAGATTCTCTGCAGGGGAGGAGAGAGAAGGAGGTGGGCTTCCAGGTACAGAGAAAGCCTGTTGCCATTTCATCAGGTAGGAGCATGTTTACCAACAGGAAGGAGGGTCAATGGAAAGGTTTGAAGTGGCAATATTGTAATGAACAGAGAGTAACTCTAGAATCACTTCTGGAAAAGGTTGAACGGTAGGTTCAAAAACAAAGAGGAAAGTAAGATTTGTATCTATTTTATAAAGAGGCATTTCGAAATTGTCTGCTACCTTCAATTCTACCCTCTCCAGTGCATTCTTCACTGTGCGTTCTGGAGTGTTCTCTCTACAACAAAAATCTATTCATGCCATTTTTGCTTACCATTCTTCAGGGGTTCCCTATTGGCTTCAGAATAGAAAACTGACTCCTTTCAGGCCCACATTTCAACATCTAGATCCTGCTCAACTCTCTACCTCATCTATTTGCCTTCCTGCTCTGCTCCATTCAACACATTACACACACCCCACAAAGCAAATACTTTGAATCCTCTAAATGTATTAGGCTATTTAATTTCTTCTCTGCATATGTG